>CM053604.1:94229327-94280788 GCA_028646535.1 Procyon lotor
AGGTTCCCTGCTGAGCAGAGAAACTGATGCGGGGCTTGATCCCAGGACCCTGAGATCATGACCTGAGCCCAAGGCAAAGGCCTAACCCACTGAGCCACCCAGGCGCCCCTCCACATCCTTTTTATTCCGGCTTTAACTATATTAGTCCTTTTATTCTTTTTTTTTTTTCTGATTGGTCACTTGTTCTTCAAAAACTCATCAAGCCTCAGGGTGCCAGGGTGGATCACTTAGTTAGACATCCATCTCTTGATTCAGCTCAGGTCCTGATATCAGGGTCACTGCTATAGAAAGTCTGCTTAAGATTGTCCATCTGTCCCTTCTTTTGCCCCTCCCCCACTCACAGGATAGTGTACAAGCACACCTGCTTTCTTGAATAAATAAATCAATCTTAAAAAAAAATCCAAAAATCCTTAAGCCTCATGTTTCACCATCACCAACTGCTAATTTCACTAATATATTTTTCAATGGTTCGTTGTGTGTCATTTACAAATATATATGTAAAAATTTAAGTAACAATAAGGTAATTAAACATGAGCATAAATAGAAATTCATTGTAATAGATGCTTACAGGCAGGGACAGGAGATTATTCATTGTACAGGTTAACTATGACTATACTAGGCATGTTGCCATATAGGCTATAACTAGGCAATTTATCTGACTTTTCTTTAGCTTTGGGGGGTTCAGCATGACAATTTTTAAGTGTTTGGTATTTTTACTCATTATCATTATTGCATAAATTATTTCAGATTGTTTTCTTTCTTTTTTTGTGTGAGAACTTTATTAAATATGCAGGTAGGTTTGTACATTTATCATGTTTTAACGATGTCATAGATATCTTATATATAAACATACATGGTCAATACTATTTAACTAGAATCTGTTACTGCCTCAGCAAAAGTTGATTATTTAAAATTTGAAATTTTCCTAGATTTATTGTGATATTTTTCATAAAACATGACTTTATTTATTATGTGGTTAAATGTTTATAGTAATTAAGACAAACCCTATTTAAACACAAAGTGTGAAGTCATGAGAAGTAATTTAACTATTTAAGGATCCAAATCTTGTCACTTAATTACTACATAACTAATTATGTTTAACAAGCATGATATAATCTTATTTCAACAATTTAGCATTTTTGAGATTTTTTTTAAAAGTGAGTTTGGTTCACTGCCTATCAATTTTCAAAGATTTTATTTACTTATTTGAGAGAGAGAGAGCATGAGAGAGTAGGAACGGGCGGGGGGGGGAGGGCAGGGAGGCAAGGAGAAGAGGGCAAGGGAGAAGCAGGCTCCCCCGCTGAGCGGGGAGCCCAGTGCATAGGCTGAGATCCTGACCTGAGCCCAAGGCAGATGCTTAACTGACCGAGCCATCCAGGTGCCCCACCTATCAGTTTTCAAATCTTTAATTATCTGATGATAGGTTAAATTGAAAAGGCAAGGGGGAGGTGGTTTAATGAGTTTCTAAGGGATAACTAAAATTAAAATGTACACAAAGGCTTAGATTTTATAGTAAATTATTTAAAATTATGTTTATTATGCAAAAGAAAAAAACATTTTACCTAGTATGCTATATCTATCTCACAAGAACAAAGATTTCACTCAAAACAAGTTAAAATTTAATCCTGCTACAAAGAACTAATTTAAATGACAATTAAGATTGCATCTATGTATATTTAATTCATTAAATATGAACTTATATTGTAGATAATGAGGTTTCATTTCTCTATCTTCTTTCGCATTTTATTTATATATTTAATTTCTTCTTTTGAATTTTAAATCTTAATTTCAATTTAAAAAATTTTTGAGATCTTAATTTTAAATCATTTTAGATGGAAATACATAAATAATACATAAATTAGTGTTATAAAATAATTAGAAAATATAATGAACCATTTTTGTAGGAAACACTGTAATATTAGCCTCAATGAGAACCAGTGTCATCTGAGGAGCCACAAAACAAATGCCTTAGGGTAGGGTTGCCAGGTTTAGCAAATAAAAGACATGACATCTAAATATTGCATGGGGCATGTGTACACTAACAAGTTATTCATTTTATTGATTTGAAATTCAAATGTACCTGGGCATTCTGTATTTCCTCTACCAAACTTGCTTAAGGAGTTTTGGAAGTTCATACACAGTCTTGGGGTTCCTAATCTGTTTTAGTGTGAGTGGTCAGCCTTCCAACCCATCTCTGAGCCTGCAATTCCTGTTTTTAATCTGCTATTTGTTTTGATGTAGAAGCAACTGAATTATGTTAGGGGAAATCAGATCATTAAGAATATTAAATAAACAGCCATTTTTTACACACAGTTTCTAAGTCATGTGTATTGTGTGTGTCTTTCTTGAAAATAAACTTATATAAATTGTGTTATAAGTATTTTATTGACCAATCCAGAAGATTTTCCACTTATTTTCATGGCTTAATTATCTAAGGTTTTACTTAAATTATTTTGAAATTTTATCTCTGTTTAAGTAGGTTACTAGTGGTTAATAAATTAGATATATGGGTACATATTTTTTGAAGGAAAGTCTTATGTATTTATTTTTTAAGTTTTTCCTATCTTTGCTAGTATTTATGCTCGGTTTTCATATAAAGGACAAAGTTACACACATCACTAATAGTTGATCTAATATTACAGTACAATGATGTTTGTTGCAGATAGATCTTTACACGTAAGATCCCTATAACTGTAGGCATGACCATCCCATTCAGGCATTTTTTTCATGTCTTCTGCTTTGAAAATTAATGCTAATTTCAACCTTACAAGGAGATAACTAATTTGATCTTATAATGTTGTTTTTAAGGAAACTAGTTGAAATACAAGTGTCAGTAAATGTTATCACTCATAATTCTCAAAGAAAAAAGAACTATTTATTCTTTAAAGGAACATACGATATCTTGTTAGAATTTTAGATATACAAAATAATAGTATTTAAGTTGAATGAAAGTATTCTTTGTTATTACTAAAGTCAGATAGTTGCATTGATTGTCTTCAAAAGAAATTTCAAGGATACTTCTTCATTGCCTGTGTAAAAGATGTGATTTTCAAATAGTTCTGGAACAAATCAGTGTTCATATTTTAGTGGATTATAAAAAAGGTTTCCAGGAAAATTTTCAATGTTATCATAAATATAGAGGGCCATGTATGTTAGAATTCCATTGCCTCACTATATACCAATGTAGGGTGGAAGCATTTAAAAACTAATTCAGTCTCCAAACCTGATTTTTTTTTAAAAGATTTTATTTATTTATTTGACACAGAGAGAGAGAGAGATCACAAGTAGGCAGAGAGGCAGGCAGAGAGAAGGGGTGGGGGCGGGTGGGGGGGGAGTAGGCTCCCTGCTGAGCAGGGGCCGAATGCAAGGCTGGATCCCAAGACCCTGAGATCATGACCTGAGCCAAAGGCAGTGGCTCTAGCTTTAACCCACTGAGCCACCCAGGCACTCCTCCAAACTTGATTTTAAGACAACAATGAGGCAAGGTGGTTTTGTTCCTCAAAGAGAGCCTGATGGATTGGCCAGAGTGTGCTGGGTAGGGTCATGTCCTTTTATTTTTCCCCTTTGGGGAAAATTTGTTAAGCTTCTGAGTCATAATTTTCCACATTTCTAGATGAGTTTGGAATAGATATCTTCAATCTATAAAATTTTATGCAATATCTTGTCATAGTAGGTTTTTATTTTTCCCCAAATATTTCAACTTTAAAGAGTAATGTTTTTAGCACTTAAAAACATATTTAGAATATTGACAACTCTTGTGTTTAGATGAAAAAATTTGCACGATTACTGTGTTTTTAGCTATCTTGCTTTAATCAATTTAGATAATGATAATAATCAAAGTGTATTGTCTAATTAAAGGAGCTGATACAATATCACTGGTTTTTGCTATAGAGTTCAAATCACTCTTAATTAATCTAGTTAATTAGAGTTAAAGATTTTTAAACCAAACAAAATTGAGTTACTACAATTGTACGTCTACCCTGTCAAAAATATTAGTGGTAGCTGATGTGGTTGCAGTAACCCACAGACTGGAAACTTTCTAGTGAACCAGTCGTAAATGTACCATCACCTTTGTGTGAAGGTAATTTTAAATTACACATCCCACACACACACAAACAATGCAAGTATATAGAAACCTCTAAAAGCCTATGGATTCTCTATCTAGAAGGAACCCATGATGTTTCAGGGGATTCATTTCCTCATACAAAGCTATGTGAGGGTCATGGTATATTGTCACAGTTCGGGAAAGTACTTCGGGACAAATGGAAGCTACTATTTTCAAGGTTGTTAAGTCTTTTAATTAACCATAAAGTTTGTCTTGAAACAAACTTT
This sequence comes from Procyon lotor, assembly GCA_028646535.1. Classification (NCBI taxonomy): domain Eukaryota; kingdom Metazoa; phylum Chordata; class Mammalia; order Carnivora; family Procyonidae; genus Procyon; species Procyon lotor. The sequence continues at coordinate 94,233,660 of CM053604.1, forward strand.
GAACAATAAATTCTGAAATTTTCACTGATAGTAAATTCAGGGCTTTGCACGGTGTATCACTCTACTTGACCTTGGGGGGCACATTCCAGCTTACGAAATAAATTCCTTCTTTGCCCATGCTATTCTTAGTGAGAATATGAGTCCTAAATCATTTTTAATCCATAGTTTCAAATTAGTATACAGTCTTTATCATAACCAACGTAGAGCAGTATTGGTTATGCTGACTATTGTTAAGTAACAAAAATTCAACGGAGTACATTTTAAAGATCTAATTGACTTTATTAAATGATTCACCAATCGAATGGCATTCCTCCTAGCAAATACAGGGGCCCTCTAAGGAATTTTACAAAATGGAAAGTTTTTATAGAAGGAAGGTGGGGCAAGAAAGTTATTAGCAAAAGTAAAGGATTGTTCCAGGCAAGGCTGCTTTCCCTTAGGGGAATAAAAAATGAGTCTTAACATGCAGATTACCTCATCTTCCTCTGAGGAACAGAGAGGGCACTTGTGTCTGACTCACTGGTGCTAATCGCTAATCGAAAAGTTTCCTTAAACTGACTGGTTGACACTACATCTCTGGGGGGAGATTGAAACTGCATTTATATTAGGTATGAGGTCTAGTTTAGATATGAAGGTCTAGTTTAGAAATTTGGTCTAAGTGATGTCATTTTGAAAGATGAAAATGACAGGCAGTGGTTTTCTTTTTAATAGTAGTTAAGGGGGCTAGAATTGCTAGAGCTAGAATCTAGTCTGTGCAAAGAATATGCTCAGCAGCTCAATAGACTCCTCTCTTAGAAAAGATCCATTTTACTCATTCATTGTGTCAATTTCTCTACCACAAAACTATGCTTACCAATTCCTTACCTTTTCAGATATGCATGACTTTATCTTTTAAAAAACATTTATTAATTGCAAATTACATTGTAAGCATTACATACACACATAGACTGACCTGAATACTTGGCTTTAATATTTCTATCTCTTGCATGAGTGTTCTGAAGGATTGATTGAGTCATTTATTTCATAAAGTTTTCTTTGTAAAAGATTAATCAAGTTTACATATGGGAACCCCTTTCTCCAGATGAACACTTATTTTCTTTCTTTTTTTTTTTTTTTAAGATTTCATTTATTTATTTGACAGAGAGAGATCATGAGTAGGCAGAGAGGCAGGCAGAGAGAGAGGGGGGAAACAGGCTCCCCGCTGAGCAGACAGCCCAATGTGGGGCTTGAGCCCAGGACCCTGAGATCATGACCTGAGCCGAAGGCAGAGGCTTTAACCCACAGAGCCACTCAGGCACTCCTGAACTCTTGTTTTCTAAATATATTCTATGATCCCCTAACTCTGTCAAGATAGAATAAAAAGCATACTGTTTGATGAAAGGAAGAAAGGAAATTTAGCATGAGGTTGTTGTGAATATTATGAAATAAATGTAAGAAAATACAAGTTTATGCTGCATTAAGCTAGTATTAATGGGCAAAAGATTATAACATATATTAACAGAAGGCTTTCAGTTTTTTATAATTCATAATAAGCTACAGCATTTAATCAGTTTTTATTATATATATATATTTTTTAAAAGATTTTATTTATTTATTTGACAGAGAGAGAGAGAGATCACAGGTAGGCAGAGAGGCAGACAGAGAGAGGTGGAAGCAGGCTCCCCGCTGAGCAGAGAGCCGATGCAGGGCTGGATCCCAGGACCCTGAGATCATGACCTGCGCTGAAGACAGAGTCTTTAACCCACTGAGCCACCCAGGGGCCCCTCATTATATGTATCTTAAAATTTAAAAACCTTTCTGTCATTTTTGTGGAAAGGAAAACATCTACAATATGAAGGATGTACAGTTATATTTTAAAATATAAAAGCAAATCTAATACTCTTCAAGGGGGAAGGTAAAAGACAAATCAAGCAGTGACCCACATTTAGTAGTTACCGCTACTATGCTCATTGCTGAACTTTACAGTTAAACGACAGCAACAAAAAAATTAGCAAGATTTTGAAAGAGAATCCTCAAAAATGTCTCAAGAATAAGATAGAGGAAAGTTAAAAGAATTGATTATTCAACTGGACAGATCTCTAATGGAGGCTTGCTTTTAAACGATCTTTCAGTTTATGATATGCTTTTACTCAGGGAACAAAGGGCAGGTGTTTCTAACTTCTCTAAGGGGTAATGGGCTTTAACTCTTGTCTGCTAGATTCACTTTACATATAAAGCAGTGTCCTGACCATGAGGCTCATTAAACATTTTAATGTGCTTTGGAGTAGGTTACTGATCTCAGCCTCTGGAAGTTATTCACTACAGTGGAGTCTCAATCATCTGGGATATTTGAAGGCTGTTCTTTCTTTCAGTCGCAGAAATAGGTTAGGTCCCGTCACATGTTTATATATTTCTTTATCTTCTGTGGTTCATACTGTCATAAAATATAAAAGGTATTTTGCTTCCTGTTATGCAAATACAGAAATGTGAATATTTAAATTATTACATTGACATTTTAATATATTACACCAAACTATTTTTCACCAAGCTAATTATACTATTATACATGGTATAAATAAGATATCAGTACTGATATTTTTGCTATTATCTTTGCAACATACATGTTTACAGTCATCGATCAGAATTTGTAAAGTTCAAAAGTTTAATATCATAGTTTACAAATTATCAAAGGCAATAGCAGGAGTCCACAATACGAGGAAAAATACGCATCCTGGAACTTTCCTCAAAAAATATGTTAAATATATGCATACATATGTGTTAAATATATACACACATATATGTGCTAGACTACCAAAAAGTAAATATTAAATATCTCTTTTCCTTAAGAGTCATTTTTTTCATCCGTAGTTCAGACAATAAGATAAAGGTCTTCAGTGTGAGATTTCTGTGATTCACTATGAAGAATAAATGCAGTTATGAGTAAGTAGACGTAAAAAGAAATACTAACAGTCCTTTTCCTATTACTTTAGATTTGACTGAAAAGGAAATCTTTCATCTCTATCGAGTGACCAATTCCCTACATATGCTGATGAATAGCTAGGGGAAAAGAATGGATTTGTGAATTCAAAAGAAAAAGCAGAAAATTTTCAAGTATGCTTTCGTAATTCTGAAACACATGTAGAATACATCACAGAGTATAGAGATTCAATGTATCTGACCCATTCTCTCTAGCCCGAAATGCTTCAGCAAATGCATAGCCTTAACATTTAACACTGTGGAATAACTATCTTTGGCGCTGACTCTAAAACGTAATAACATTGCTTTTTTTATATACATATGTATATATTTGTGTGCTACTGTCCAACACTGACCCAGACAATCCCCAAAGATAATTAGTATTCAGTATTCAAAATCAGCTCTTAAAAGCCTTGAAACTAAATGTATGTGACTATAACTTTAGCAATGATATTTCATTTTCTCTAGTTTGTCTGGCAGTACTTCACATTTGGGAAACGTACTTCGGAAATGGAGGAAATCTTTCCTTCTTGTCCTACTTTGTTTTGACCTTCAACCTCAGCGCTTAACACTAGTCCTATTTAGATTTACATTTCTGAATTAACGGATAGGTGGGAGAAGGTAATTTAATAAAAAGCGATTACATTATTCGTACAACTGCTGGAATAGGTACACTTTTAAATAAATGCAGCATGCCTGTAACTCTAGGCAGTAATTAGAATATGCATTTGAGTTTATGCTTAGATTTAAGATATCAAGTATAATGTGTGCTAAACTTCTGTGTTCTTGAAACTCTGGACTATTTTAATAATATAATTTCTTTTTGTATCTTGCCTGAATCAAATGAACATATAATTTCCATGCTAATAGCTTTTCCTATAAGTAATCTTTTAACCTAATTAGAAATATTTTATTGATTTAAATATATATCAGGTTGACTAATTTCTGCATTATACTAAGATGTAGGTTTTCAGTATATTAACTTTTGGACAAATTAAATTACTTTTAGGTTGAGGATAAGTCACTCTTGAGTTTCTTTTGTCCTCAAACTATAAGTGTTCAAGATGTTTCCTATAAATTAGCTTCCTATAAATGATTATTTTAAGGTGCTTCCTCTAAATGAGTATTTTAAGAAAAAAACTTCATCCTATAAACAATATCTCTAACTAATTTTCAATTTTTTTAAAGATTTTATTTATTTATTTGACAGACAGAGAGAGATCACAAGTAGGCAGAGAGGGAGGCAGATAGAGAGGGGGAAGCAGGCTTGCTGCTGAGCAGAGAGCCCGATGCAGGGCTTGATCCCAGGACCCTGAAATCATGACCTGAGCAGAAAGCAGAGTCTTTAACCCACTGAGCCACCGAGGCACCCTTCTCTAACTTATTTTTGAGAAAGGTAGTATTGTTTATAAAGTGTTCATATTTCTTGGTTATCCATGAAAGCACAAGATTATGTCTTATGTAATTATTAATAGTGTTCCCTTTTACTCACATGATTATTCATCTTGGACAATAAATTATTTGGTCATTGTAATTATTTGTCCAATTCATATTACAAACCTGAATTTCTATAGTGCTTCATTATTCGAATTTACTGAAGAATTTAGAATTCTGATGAGTATAAACCAAATATATTTAATTCAGATATAATCAAGTATATCATGAAACAGCAAATTTGAATTCAACAACGTGGGAAAATAGGATTGACTATTTAAAAAGGCCAAATTTCTATTTGCTTTTATAGAATATTCTCTGTAGCATTATGACCAGGTAAGTTTTAATAACTACCATGTTGGAGCTAACTCATTTTATAATTCATGATATTACATAATATTACAAACCAAAATATGTTTTGATTGTTTTTGATACTGGTTACTACATAGTACATGTATTTATTCATTTTCATTTTATTTCTGTCAATCGGTGGTGCCTGACTTACAATTTTAATTGATGTGTCTGCTAAATAGTGGCCTAGGGGAGAAATGTTTGGTGGTCTGGTCACAGACAGAGCTTGTAAGGAAAAATATACGAGAGAATCAGGGAAATAAATTAGGAAAAATATATAACCAGATAATCTACTTGAAACTAATGGAAACACCATAGATGAGGAATTGAACTGACCAGTATGTTCTTACATTTGTGTAAAGAAACCTCAAAAAGAAACAAAAATATCCAACTATTCACCAGATTGAAACAATTCAGTTACACTATTTAGAGTAGTTCTTAATTTTTAATTCTCTCTCTATACACATATATTATTTACTGTAATTGATTTTATGCAACCAAATTACCTTTTATCATAATTGTACACAACTTTCAGTATCTTTTTATCATATCTATTATATTCCAGATACTTACCTAGCAAATGCTGTTTCTGTTCTCATTGTGCTCATTGCCAAATATAAAGATTATGAATAGGTGGGAGGAAATACACATTATCATTATAAATAAATAAAATACTTAACATCATAAAACCTAAATGATTGAATTTAGAAATTCTACTTCATAATTCAATACATTTAATAAGACTGGGCCAAATTCAGTATCTTTTTCTCTTTTCACCTTTACCTTCTTTATAAGAAAACAGATTTCTTTTAGGGGATGAATTTAGATTTTTTTTTAATTTTGTAGACATAAATAGGTTTGGTTTTTGCATAATTTCAAAGATGAGATAAAGTAAGCCTATAAAATGTGAGATGTCCTTTAACTTTTTAACTACATAAACATTTTCTGGCATTGTTTGCTATATTATATATTGATTTAATAAGTATAATTTAGAATTTATTGAACTGAACATAAACCAGTTGTTCATAGATATTATAAAGGTTTATTCTAGAATATTTAACAGCCACACATTTTTTTCTACACTCTGATCACACATAAGTAGTAAAGTAGGGATTGTTTTGTATGTCACTTTAAAAGGTTAGTTTCCACATTACTGGTGGTTGATATATAAAGTATACATCTCCCATGTGAAATTGATTTTTAAAATATCAAAATTGTCATTTTTAGAAAGCCAAGCACCAGTATGACTTGACTATTAGAAATCAAGTTTACCACTGAAATATTTTGACACTACATGGGTCTGGTATAGGGACACAACTTATTTCCAGTTGTATTTGTTTCTTTTACAATGACATGCAATTCCATAACTCCAAAACCCAGGCTCCTTTTCTTAGAGTATTTTTCTTTCTTTTTCACAGCACGGAAAAGGATATGCTAGTCAATTCTACAGGATTTACCTGAAGCAGCATGATTTGCACAAAGTCGACCAACAAAAGCATCAACTTTTCAACTTCATTATCTTGGCCATCCAGTTAGTTGTGTGTAACTGAGTATTAGATTGCCGGCGGAGTCATCGTGGCCAATTATAGGACCTAATTGCTCTCAGCAGGCCTGAGAAATGAGTTGAAATGTGCAGAACTGTAGAAACTTTAGAGGCAACTGATTTTTGCCTCTCCGATCAGTGTGTGCCTGTTTACAGCACTATATATCTTTCTCTCTCCAAATGTCACTGAGCCCTTTAGATGTTTATATTCACCACGAGAAGCCAGTCATAGAGATAAAGGAAATTTGTGCATTATAAATGCAATATCACTGTTTTAAACTTGACTGTTTTATATTATTTTTGTGTGATCAAGTGTTCCCCAAACTATTCCAACTTTACAAGAGAGATTGTGATTATGTTCTTTTCACCTGTGGGTTATAAAAAATGTTGTATTCTGAAGACCCACAAAATATCAAAGACATTCTGTAGTTTATACACCGTGTTGCAAAGTGTTTACTGTACTATTTCAAAGCTTCTAAATAAATATAAAATATATATATTATATTACATAATTTTCCTAAAACGTGGTACAACTCAGTTGGTTTTTAAATGGATTCTTACGGTCCACATCATACAGTAAAGTAGAAGGTAATTCAGGGTCCCAAAGATAAACTTACTAAGAAAAAAAATCATTAATAATTTCCTCCCAATTTTCATATCTTATTCAACCCTGTTTTTCCTTGTTTAAAAGAAAATGAAGTTCTAAGCTACAAAATTTTCTCTAGAACTCGTACTGAATTTTCAATGCCAAAGATATAGCTGTCGATGTTATCAGAAGAGCACTGAACACGTAATATCAAAATCTCTAACAATCTACATTCTTTCGATTCTATTTCTATGGCTTTGAATTTAGAATCATTTAAAGCTTTTATAAGGAATCTATAAGTTCACCTGTATTTGTTGTTAGAAAAAAACAAAAGCAAACACTGGGTGTCTGTACATTTTGTGATGTAAAATCCATCATTGAGATCACTATTTTAAGAAGTCCTAAACCATAGAACTCACACAGAATTTTATTTTACATAGTTTTACATAGTTTTGTGTCTCCTAATAACACATGAATATAAAATCTATTTATAACTCTATATGAATATATAGAGATATATCAATATCTGAACTGGTAAAGAGTAACTATAAGATGTAAGGAATCTCTAAATTTAAAATAAATTAAATAAATTTGGAGATAGAAACATGGTACGTTATTGTTTCAGTATTATCTTACATGTGAAAGTTTTATAGCTTAAATATAGTCAGTGTTTTATTAATGAGACAAATTCTTCCTAAGTCAGCCTTGAAAGGTTAAGTTTGCCTCTTATTTTGGGGTCAACGAAGTTAATCATTAAATCCACTAAGATGTATTTTCCTTTCTTTTACATATTTTTCTTTTTTTCATGCTGTTGTTTATTACTTAACTAAGAGAGAAATTAAGAGAGAAAAATCAGAGAATTTGAGATGATCTTCTTAGCAAAAAACAGAATTCTCATAGTTCTCCTCTAAAAAAGCCTTCAACATATCTGAATGTTTGTCCAATCCAAATTACAGATCAATTTGGCAATATTTACCTTAATTGTCAACTGATCTTATGAATTCAGTGACAGTTTGAGCTGTGCTATATGTATTATTAAAGAACAGACTAAAGCTTAACAGACTAAAACATGACAAATGTTTCCTACCCAATTTTATGATCACTTAAATGGGAATATATATCTTCGATTTAACATTAAAGTGCATACACATATTTATACGTCCTTGGTATGTATATATTTGAGTGGATTTTGACATCACTCATTTGACTGTTATCAAATTAGAGATATTAATATGTCATAATCCCAATCATTTTATATATTGAAATAATGTATAGTGTTCCAGCCTTTTGGGGACCCTTTAAAATATATAAAACTAATCCATCACATATGACACAAAAAGCACATGCATTCACATAAGTGCAGCAGTAACATTTTCTCAAACTTTTGGCACACTACATTAATATTTTGAATGATAGACTATTTTAGTAAGGATTTGTTTCTATATAATTTAGCTGGAAAAACGTCTGTTTGTTGTAATTGCTTTTTAAACAAGAAAATGATTTTCTTGTTGAGTCACTCTGCTTTAATTAAAACCTTTCATTCATCATTTTACAATTATGGGGGAAAACACACATCCATCTGCCCTATCACATGCATTAAAAATAAGGATATTCTAACTTTATGTATTATGGTTATATTCATTCACTCAACTTTAAGAAAGTTTTGTTAATTATTTAGCCCTTTATGTCATGGTATATAATCTCCCTCGAACAAATTTTTATGCCATATATTTATGCATTAGTTTTTTTATGTGATAGTAACAGTTCTTCTAATTTGCATTTAAATTCTTAAATTATATCACTAATCTACAAAAACAAACGACAAGAATAAACAAGGAAATTTTACCTAATATTTGGGAAAAATAGAACTATTTAAAACAAAATACTAAATGTTTAGTTGTTAATCAATTATCTATTGCATCTAGAATAAATCGGAAGTTACAATAGGGTAAGGATATAATCTTAGCAAATTGGCTAAAGTGTTATCTACCAATGATGGGGGAACTATAAAACAGAAAAATACAATCCACCAATAATAAAGGTTTCCAAGTAAAAGTTTATTAGAGTAGTGTGAAAAGGTATTTTGGAATAGTTTTTCTATTTAATCTAGTCATCCTAATATCCAATCTTATATAAGCTTATACTTATCAAAAGAAAATAATATCTAAATTATTAGACAATATTTCATCAATAAATTATTTCCAAAACAAATAATCATGATATTTACTCCTTGATAACATGGTTAGTTTTAAAGTAGTAAAAATGTCAAAATATTTTCCTGTGGAAACAGTGTCTTAATGTTTCAAAGGTATGTCAAACGACAATTTTTAGAAATATTTTATCCACATGTAAAATTCTAATTTTGACGTTGTGAACATAATTCTGTGAAATCATTTTCAATTCAATATTTAAATATCACATCAGAATTAACTTAGCAGATATAGTGGTGTCACTATAAGTGTATCATCTCTCTTGGGAAATATGAAGGAAATATGTATATTGTTTTTTGAAGATATTAAATGCAATGCCTTTATCAAACATTGCAAATTAAGTACTATAGTAGAAGATTTAGATATTTTAATTACTCATCCTCTTGCTTCATTTCTTAATAGTGTTATAATTTGACGTCAGATCTTCTGTAATGTAGAAATTCTCCTACTTCTCTGACAAGAGGAGGAACAAAAATCATCACAATTCTCAACAAAAACTTTAGCAACTGTATATGCATTGTACCATTTCACCTTACAAAAATTATTTGCTGGAGTAAAGGTAATATTTAATATAATTACTCAGAATGTTGCAAATGTTAGGCAGGGTAAAGAAAATTACTTACAGTACTGAAGGATAAGAGCACTGTTAGTTGTCATTTCATGTGGTTTTCTTTCGTCCCCCTCATATTTCTATGTGTGCTTTTAATACCCGAGGAAGTCAAAAATATTTAAAACATTGGTATACTCAATAATTTTTCTGAAAATCCTATATTTTTCATATTGCAATTTCTTGGGTTCTTTATCTTTTTCAACGCTAATTTTGTAGTGGTAAAGGCTTTGCACTTAACATCCTTTTTGTGTTCCTTTTTAACAAGGAAAAACAGAAAATGACAAAATTCCATATTTTTTATGCCATGGAGTAGTAAAATTATTTTATATATTGTTAACACTTCAAGGAATTTCCCTCTGCTGGGTCCAACAAAATCCTTATACAGTAATTTGTGAAACTACTGTTCAATAAGGTATTTTTTTTTCTTCTAAAACTCGGCATAGGTTTTAGATTATAGCATTCTTTGAGGATGCTGGTAGATGGGTGCCGCCAGAGTATTGCAGGCAATAATATGACTAAAATTCTAATACCTTTAGTGTGCATGCATGTATTTCTAACCATTGTTATTTTTAAGTATTTGTAAAATTAGAAAAATGACTTTTATTTCTTGAAAACTTGTCACATGCTTAGTTTGAAGTTTTACACTCCAGATGTTTTTGAGTTTCATGAAAATTTTGCATTAATGATGCAATATTAAAATTTCACATGAGACTCAAAAATTTCTGAATGATAGAACTCAGACTTCCAATGCATCCATACATCGTGGAGCTGAAAGTAAGCAGGGAATTTCAGCTCTAAACACATTTTTGAGACAGTTATCTGAGTGAAAACAGGGTATTATAACAAAAGATGAGTTTAAATCTTAACTATAGTGTTTGTTACTGTGAATGCTATAATAATACATAAGTAAAATGAGTGTAAATGTAATATATTATTTTATACTGCTGTATACATATGAAATAAATAAAACTAGGATACATATTATGCCATTTTTCCATGCATGGATCTTCCACTGACGCCCGTGGGAGCTTTGAATAAAAATCAGTGGCAAAATATGGCCCTAAGTTTAAAAACAACTAATGCTGATTTAGAAATTTTAGTCTTAATATAACAGGTCTAAGGGGACATCTGTTCAAAACTGAGTCTCATTCGAAGAAACATATGCTAGGTTTAAAGGATTTCATGATATTTATTCTTCTGAAAGTAGGCATTTAGTTCCATATGATTCTCATGATACCTACAATGAATATTTTAAATATGCATATATTTCCACCTACTGTTATATTTTCTTTTTAATTTTTTTGATTTGTAGTAATACTAAGGGTCTACAAGGAATGATATAGAGAAATTGTACACAGGATATGAGTGCCTTCACGCAATAAGAGGAAAACATTTTATCTAAAATTTTAGAAATTATTTCATATTTAAAGTCAACGGAATCATAAGAAAAAATAAAATACAGATGGATATCATTATTCAAAAAGAAAATATAAATTATAGTATAGCTTTTTTTTATAATGTAAAAGTAATCTGAATGAATCTTACAGAAATTTACAGTCTGAAAGACCTAAAAGGTAATAGAAGAAATGCGCTTTGTAATCTCATGTGTGGTTTATGTAACTGATTTTCTTGAGTTCAGACTACATGTATCTGGACAGAAATTCATTTTATGAAGCTATGAGAGATAGGACTAGGTACTTCTCATATTTGGACATCGAATAAAGCCAACCCTATGTTGGAAAAGTACTAATTGAAATACACAGGAATGATGATTCTCAATGAAATGTTGACAGCTATAACTACAAGTTATTTTGTTCCCCTAGACCTGTGCCTCCTATCACTTACTTCTACCCTTTCTGGGAATCATATCACGGAATCTTCCATTTAACCAAGAGACATAAAATTTAAATTTTATTAAATTACACACCTTTAGTAAGGTCCAACAATGAGGGAGGTAAGGATGCATGGAAATAATATCTGCCTTCATGAAAATTCTACTTTGCCTTGAGAACCAAAGAAATCATAGGAAAATACTAAATATTAAATGGTCAAATAATTAAGTAATCAAATTTGTGGTCAAAACCCAACTGTGGGTCATGAGAGTAACTCAACATAATAAGATGAGGACATAAAAACAGAACTATAAGTAAATAGAATAGTAAAAATGTAGAGTAGAAGAGTATGGAAACACATCAGTCATCGTAAAAACCAATAGTTCTTTGTGAAACATTTTTTCTGATATATGTGTGAAATAGGTCACAATGTGAAGTATATTTCTTGCTGTGAATCATTGCCCAAATGTTTGAAAAGCACTGCACCATATGATCACTATTTCAAAATTTAAATTTATTTAATGCTGTAGAAAGGGAAGATCTTTTCAAAAAGTTCTTTCACATCTGAATCTTGATCTTTATGTTTGTAAAATACGAAGTACACTTAGCTGTAAAAGTCTTATGAGAATTCAGTGAACTGACACGTGAAATGCATAGCACAATGCTAATGCACATTAGGTAGTGTGTTTTACAATTAATATCACTTTCATCCTTTTATCACTATTCTTGATTACCAAAAGTATGGAATACAGTCTACAAATGGAAATCATTCCTTTCTCCAAACTCCAGACTGCTTTCAAGTTGCATTTAAGCAGTGCTTACTGCAAAATCTCAAGATGCAAGTTGACTTGCCTTTGGCATCCACTCATCAGCTCAGTTCACCTTTGCCTCTCTATTTATTGGTGGTTTGGAGTCCAGAGAATAAAACTCACAGCTGCTGAGTTCCAGTCATTTCCCTTTGCAACTCTCAAATAGCCCTCTATTCCTAATATTGAAAAATATATATGTGTGATTGCACTAGGATATATTTACCTGATTTTTTCCCTCAACCCTCAATGTGCTTTTTGAATAACTTTCTATTTCCATGCAAATAAATGTTTGTTGGAATTACTGAATAATTGACAGAATGATATTTTTTGCATATGACTTATATTATAAAATGAATTTGGGCAGTGTGAAATAACAGAAATTCATCGAGTAAATTTTAAAGATCTAAATGGCTTCATTGAACAATTCATAAATCAGGCAACATCCCTTCTAGAAAGTAGAAGAGAGCTCCAAAGTGCTACAGAAAGGGAAAGGTTTTTAAAGCCAGGACAAGGGAGTCATAAACAAAATAAAAGATCATTTCAAGAAAGGTCACTTCCCTTTGGGGAATAAAAGGATCTTATTATGGGGTTACTTCACTGGTGCTGAGCAGAAAATTCCAGACTGACTGATTACGATTACATTCCTGGGGAAGGTTGAAATGGCATTTAGGTTAGGAATAAAGACCCCATTTGGTGATGTGGGCCTAGCAGAAATGACTCCATTTTGGACCTGTGGTTTCCTTTTTAACAATTCCTTCCTTTTGATCAGACTGTCAGCTTGACTGAGAGACATGATAAAAATTCAAGGCATTAGCACTACTTTCAGCTACCACTTGGCAGCTTCTGTTGTTTCTTTTTGTGGTATCCATAGGTCACAGTTCCAGGTTCATAGTCCGTAAATTTGTCATTCTCTTTGCTTCTTTTCTGGAGTTCTAGTCTTACGGAGATCATTTTATTGATGGTTAGCAGCTGTGAACATGCATTTAAGGCTTTTGAGTGAATAAAATGAACTAGGGAGATTATTACGTTTATAATAGGCAGGGTATTTTTAATGTTTGGAGTGCACTTTGAAGCCACGGTGCCCAAAACCCAAACCAATCAAAATCAAATGAGTCAAAGAAAGACCCCACTAAAGGAGTCACCTTTTTAAACCAAGTGTCTTGCTCAGTGATCCTACGTGTCCAAGATTCAACTTCCACAGAAGTGTTAATCCAGGTGCAGCAGGTGGTGGTGGCCACAGCACAGATACCTCTTCATTCAGCTGAAAGAAAATCAAGGACTTCCTAGTTATCAAGAATGACTGTGTTCAGAAAGTCTAAGTCTAAGTTGTTGGGTAGCTATTGTCTTAGCAACAGATTCTATGCTATCTTCCAAAATTAAGGAGAGGTTTCTGATCATATTCTTATTTACATTTATTCCTAACCAGGGAAGTATGGCCCTGCCAAAGGAAGCAAATCCTGAGTCATGAACTCCTCCTGGGAGGTCCTTTCTAACTAGAGGGTGTAAATTCAGGGGAACCAACTAATGAGATGTATTAGTTTGTGGAAAATTCAGGGCACAGTTGCATAACCTAAAAGATATTGCCCAGTTATGCATCAGTCATCTAGTATTCAGATCCAAAGAGAATGATAAGCCCCATAGACAGAAACAAACCCAGTTAGGGCACAAACCATTCTCATTAAGGAGGTGCTATTGATGGATTCAATCAAGAGATTAATACATTTGCCCCTTCAACCCAGGGATCAGTTAGGTTTTCAGCACATTCAGAAAGTAAATCTAATAACCTAAAATAAAGAGTTGTCCTGAATACCTTGCAAAGATGGGTGCTGCTGAAGAGATTTCTTTTTTTTTTGAAAGATTTTATTTATTTATTTGACACAGAGAGAGATCACAAGCAGGCAGAGAGGCAGGCAGAGAGAGAGGGGGAAGCAGGCACCCCCTGACCCCCTGAGCAGAGAGCCCAATGTGGGTCTGCATCCCAGGACCCTGAGATTATGACCTGAGTCAAAGGCAGAGGCTTTAACCCACTGAGCCACCCAGGCGCTCCTAGAAAGATCTCTTAGTGATCAGGAGCAGATCAGATCTAGATACTAATGGGAATGTGAGAGCGTGATTGTACAAAGATTTACATAGCTATATGATTTTAATTGCATAAGTACAGTTATAATTGGAGAAAGGAAAAAAACTAGATGTTCTGTCATAAAAGTTGAACCTGGTAAAAGACTTCTAAGAGGGACTGACTGAAGCTCACCCTCATTAGCATGGTCTAGGAAATATGGATGAGGGTGTTAGCTTTCCGGGCCAATACCAGAGTAAAGGAAAGAGAAGAAAAAAAGCTTTCATGTTCAGTTAAAGGGTGAAGTTTTGATCTGGTGTCTGGGGTGGAAGTAGTCTGCTCTGATGTCAGCTACTTGTTTTCTTCATCAGTTTGATTAAGGGATCTTCAGTGTCTGTACAGGACCAGATGTCAGATAAAGCCTTCTTTAGCTGTGACATGTGTACCATACACTCGGTGCCTTCCAGTTTTGCAGCAGTGTTGGTGGCTGAGAGTGCTTGGTATGTCCCTTCTAATGGAGCTCAAGAGGAGTCCTCTGATGATGACATTTCCAGAATATTTAATCACCAGGCTTCAGACAATGGCCAGCAAACAGGATCCTTTGAATTGGAATCTGGGAAGGCTTCTTTAACCTGTTGATACTCTTAAATACTTATAGTAGCTAGCCATACTAGCCCGACAATGAGGGAGCAGCAGAAAGTTGTATGTCAATAGACATCAGTGTACTGGTGACTATCTCATGTAGAGTTAGTTTGTTTCCCAAAAGGGGTCCGAGAACCATCAGCGAGGGCAGAGGCAATACTGTAGGTCAAGGGAGTCCAGTAGTTTCAACAAGTGTGGAGATTTTGAGTTTGACAATACCTTAGTTTTCTCGACCTTGCCTGGTGATTGAGGATGATAGAGCCAGTAATCATTCCAAGAAGTTTGCAGTTTTTGTTAAGGTTCATATGATTCGTCCAGTGAAGCAGGTGCCTCTATCACTGTAGATGGTAATCCCCAAGTGGGAAGCACATTCTCTAATAATTTCCTTGTCACCGTGAGAGCATTAGCTTTGTGGCAGAGGAAAGTTTCAAGCCACCCAGAAAACATACAGAAAATAACAAGTACATATCAATAACCCACACTTCAGTGGCAACTGAGTAAAGTCCAACTACAGGTACTTGAAAGGACCAGAGTGAGTAAGTCTGAGGCCGCTTGGGACAAAAATAGTTTCTCTAGGATTATAGACCTGACAGGTTAGACGTTGATAGTAAACCATCTGCACAATTTTATAGAAGTTGATACACCAATGTCTTTCATAATTTGAGTAACGTTAAAGGCACTGTGGTAGATGAAGGAATGTGAAAACTGAAAATTGGGGTTTACTAGAGAGCCAGGAAAAACCATCACCTTGGGTTTCCCATAGCCCCAACTCTTTATTTAATTTACAGCCATTGTTTACCCATCTTATTTTTTCTGATTCAGGAGCAGACAACTGCTGTTAAAAGTACATCAAGATGACAAAAGTCTAGCAATGAGGGGTTATTTTTTGCTGAAGCAGAAGGAGTTCACCACCTGAGTTGCAACTTTTACGGATTCTATTGCTGCTGTCTATGCATGAAAGTTAGCTAGGGCATTTCCCTGACGCTCAAGTTCAGTCTTTTTAGTGTGGGCCTCAATTTTGATGACAGCAATTTCAGAAGGTAAAAGAATAGCAGCAAGAAGTTCATTTACTTGTGGTCCTTTTTTTGATTGAGGTCTCAGAGGACATAAGAAAATCCCTTGGTTTCCATAACATCCCCAAATCATGGATTACCCCAAGGCATACTGGCTGTCAGTATAAATATTAACAGTTTATCCTTCTGATAACTGATATGTTTTGGTAAGGGCCTGGGGCTCTGCTTGTTGGGTTGACTTAGCTTATGGGAGATTCCCTCTTTCAAGTAGTCCTTGTTGGATAGTAACAGCATAACCAACCTTGAAATTTCTTTCTTCATTTCTGCAGTATGATCTTAAAACACACAGGATTAAATTAAGATTAGTTAAAGGGGTGCCACATAAACTTTCAGTATTCAGTATCTGTTCTATTGAATGGATTTTTTCTCCCGACGGTTTTAATTGTAGATTTTTTGAAGTTGTCATTTCTTAGCTTTGCAGACCCTGTTCCCTAGGGCTGTCCTTGGGTTGTTCAAAATTGTTTTATTTTCTTCTTTTCTCTTTAATTAATCAAAACTTTTATTTCCTCATTATTAAAACTAGATTTTTAAATTTATCACCAAACTAAAGCAGCTCATATTAATCTGTGACTAAATTAGTGTTTCTAAAGGGGCACTTATATTTTAAAGGAAATATATTAATCCATGTAAAAATTCTACGGAGAATACTGTATAGATGAAGACACTTTTTATTTTGCTTCCTCTGACATATTTACTTTTCTTTGAGAGCAGTTGATAATCATTGGGTCATTGCTCACCCAATCTGCCTGGGTGTAAGACATTTAATGAATGTAGCAATTATCTAATTTGGAATACCATCTCCATCCTCTTGTTCCCTTTATCATGATGAGTGACTCAATCATGAAAAGAGGGACTAAAACAAGCATTGGTGTGGTGAATTACATAAGACTGAAACTGATTTTTATTCTAGAAGAGTTTTTAATATTCTTAGTTGTGTTTCCTAATTAATAATGGAATGAATGGTCAACTTTAAGGTTTTCTGGCAATAAACTTCTCTCAAAATTGATATCTCTGTGTGTGTGAGTGTGTGTCTGTGTGTGTCTGTGTGTATGTGTCTGAGATGGGGATACTAACCAACACAAAAGAGACTCATGGAGGAATGCATGGAGAAAATCATATTAAAGGCAAACATATATATTCTGTACACTCTAGTAATTAGTCTTTAGACTATCAGAATGTCTGGTTGGAAGTTAATGATATATTTGAACTTCAACAAGCTGGCATGGCCTTTTTCACATGTAGGAAATCGATCTAATTTCTTTTGGCATTTTGTGGTAACACGCTTATTTCATACTGGCTACATGGACCACAAAGAGACAACACAATGGTTATAATAAAGTATATTAAGTAAAGTCAAATTAGAGAGAGAAAGTGAGAAATAAGAGAGAAAAAGAGGGAAAGAAAATGCAATTATTGTCTTCCTCCATCCTCCAGAAAGTTTTAAGAGACTAAGAAGCAGGGGCGTGTGGGTGGTTCAGTGGGTTAAAGCCTCTGCCTTCTGCCCAGGTCATGATCTCAGGGCCCTGCATTAGGCTCTCTGCTCACCTGGGAGCCTGCTTCCCCCTCTCTGTCTGCCTGCCTCTCTGCCTACTTGTGATCTCTCTCTCTGTCAAATAAATAAAATCTTAAAAAAAAGAGAGACTGAGAAGCAGTTATGATTTTTAAAGTTTATGTAGTCAAATACATATGTAAGTTAAAACAAGGAGAAAGCTACTGAAAATAAACAATGGTTGGCAATTCTAATTAAAATATAATAAAGATTGTAGTAAAGTGAGATACCTTAGAAAGGAGTAAAACAGGAGAACCTGGGTGACTCAGTCGGTTAAGCACCTGCCTTTGGCTCAGGTCATGATCCCAGGGTACTGAGATCCAGCCCAGTATCAAGCTCCCTGCTCATTGGGGAGCCTGCTTCTCCCTCTTCCTTTCCCCACAGCTCATACTCTCACTCTCACTCTGCTGTCTCTCTCTCTTAAATAAATAAATAAAATCTTAAAGAAAAAAAGGAGTAAAGCAGAAAAAGGATATATAAATTTTATTTTAAAATATAGGAATGCCAAACCATCTCATTGGGATGTTTCTAGAGAGGTGTGTTTTGTGTCCATTGTTTCTCTGATAAGGATATATGGATTTACATGACAGTGTCTGCAAATATTTTAAGTTCAAAGGTGTCTCAATAATCTTGAGAAAGTGCACTTGCAGTTATAGGGACCATAACGGGAGAAACTGGAAATGCCATTAAGTGATCATGCAGAATCATGTGCCTGGCATAACATTTCATAAAGCTAGATGACAAGTTTACAACACTGTGATTATTAGTGAAGACTATTGCTGCTGAGGTGGTAAGAATGTTTTCAGTTGCAAATCAGGTAGGTGGAGTGATCAAGGATATTAGGTATTTTTAAAGTTTAGCTATGTAGCACGGTTTTAGTTTAGATATAATACTTTCTTCAACACTTTAGAAAAGTCTATTCCAGTATTAGATATAATAATAATTAAGAGATGAAAATAAATGTTGCAAATAATAAAGCATTATGGTTTAGATGATGTTATGAGATAACTCATAACAATAAAAACAGAAAAAAAGAAAGAAACTGGGATAACGAGAGACTCGTTGTTGTAAATCTCTAGCTAGGAAGCTAGTGAGCACAAGTAACTAACAGACTGGGCTAATGAAAATGGAGGTGGAAGGACAGAATCGAGATTCAATTCAGACAGCAAATAGATGGTACTTCTTTTCTGGTTAGATGGTCAGCTGACTGATGAGGGAGAGAGAGAAGTAACTATGACTGGTAGTTTTGGTTTGCCTGAGTGAATCATGCTACCTTCAAAGAAGACAACATAAAAGAAAGAAAAGGGTAATCTTATTTGTAGGAGGGCTTGCTAATTTCTCTTTATATTCAATTTTTGGTATGCTTGCTATCCAACTGGAAGCAGAACTGCTTTATATATAAACATATTCAGAAAATTTTAGATTTTTACCCTTATATCAAATGATAGTCTCTCTACTGTATTTTACTTCATTCTCTCTGTAGCATTTTATTATTATTATGACCATTTAAATTAAAACTCTTAAGTTGAATTTTTTCATTATGTTTATTTGGAAATAATTCTATAAATATATAATGGGTAAATTAGAAATAATTTTTTTAAAGATTTTATTTATTTGACAGAGAGAGAGATCACAAGTAGACAGAGAGGTAGGCGGAAGCAGGCTTCCTGCTGAGCAGAGAGCCCAATGTGGGGCTCGATCCCAGGACCCTGAGATCATGACCTGAGCCAAAGGCAGAGGCTTTAATCAGAGCCACCCAGGCACCCCAGTAAATTAGAAATATTTTTAAAGGTTTTCTTTTTCCCCCCTGTGCAACTTTGGCTAGTGTTTATGCCAAAAGTGGTCTTTTTTTTTTTTTTAAAGTGGTCTTGACTAATTTAAAAAGGATGTAGATTAAGTTAAAACCTCTCACTTTTTTGTGACATGCGTGACACTACATAATGAAGAGGATGACATAAATAAAAATAAGCAAAAACATAATAATTGTACAAAAGCTATTTGTTTATCTTTCCTTTCCGTCTGTTCAAATAACATTTTCAGCAAATATTTTTGAACAAAATTATAATACTTTCATGTTGTTTGACCTGTATTCATCAATTCCTATCTAAACTCTATTAGCAATTAATTTTCTTTTTCTTTTTTTTTTTTTTAAGTGGACCCCACAGAATAATAGACTTTTAGTGCAGAGCAGGTCCTGGAAAATATTCTGGTCCTTAACCTACCTACAAAGCAAATGAGACAAATATAGACCGACTAATGGAAGAACATAACAATAAACATGAGGTCTAAACACTTTTTCTTGACTGAATTCTTAACCTATGCCAAGCTACATATCTAGTCTCTGTGTCTTATTTTAACTTGAAATTCTAGGAGTAACTGTATTTGAAAATATAAAAATAAGCTACAGCATCTAGAACTTCACTTTATATTTTTAAATTTCAATGCTCTCCCTACGCCACATGCTCATTTCTAAGGATGATTCCCATGTAGAAGACACCATGAAATGTGGCCTAAGAAACTAAACACAGTTCTGACTGTCCTTTTATGATTTATATTTAGAATAATATATTGTTTTAATATATGCATTTTTAGGGGTGCCTGGGTGGCTCAGTCATTAAGCGTCTGCCTTCAGCTCAGGTCATGATCCCAGGGTCCTGGGATCGAGCCCCGCATTGGGCCCCTTGCTCGGCAGGAAGCCTGTTTCTCCCGCTACCATTCCCTCTGCTTGTGTTCCCTCTCTGGCTGTGTTTCTCTCTGTCAAATAAATAAAATCTAAATATATATATATATGTGTATATATACACACACACACACATATATATATATATGCATTTTTATTCCTCTTAACCACCATGTTATGTTGGCAATGAATAAGCAAAACTAGAGTCAGACAAATAGGAGTACATCTCCCAGGGAAATCCTATTAACAACAGCTACTTCACTGAGAATAGGTCTGAATAATCTGACTTTATAAAATCATCATCATCCCAGCTAATATATTCACCCCATTTAGCTCAACTTACTTCAACTAATTTTGTCAAAATAAGAAGGTAGGTAAAGGGTGATTTTAATTGTCAACTATTCACCCTATTGGTGAGGGAGAGATTTCCACCCTAGGGTTTTGGAAATAGGGAACACACAACATCTGATACTGGAGAGACAGATGAAATTGACAACAATTTATGAATCACATATTCTCACAGCCCAGGGGAGAAGGACACCATGCAAAATACACGGCCACATTACCGGGGGACTATAAGAAGCAGGATTTTTTAGTATCAAAAGGGAAGGGTTCTCCCTGGTTTCTGCTGGAGGATGTGACCAGGGAGAATTCAATGGAGCTAGGGAGGAAATGAAACCACACTACTTAAGAATCAGCTGTACTCCATCTCCCTGATAAGCAGAGTCGTTTGGCTAGGGAACCTTATCTTCCAGAGGATGGTGAAGAAGGTGAGGTTGGACCATTCAAGGTACTCCTAGATTTGCCTGATGTCATGGGAGAACATAATATTGGGCTTTAATTTTAGTCCTTCTACTTTAATTGATTCCTTGGTATTAATTTTAGTCCTTCTACTTTAATTGATTCCTTGGTATCTTGACACCAATTTTTACCTTGGTGATGAACTGAGATTTATAGGAAGTAGAAATACCTCTCCAGGACATGAAGTAGGCACTTGACCAGGAAGAAGACAGTGTGAGGAGAAAAACAACTATTTTTAGTTGCTGCCTAAGCATTTCACGGTATGATAACCCTTTTCTTGTACACAGTCTGGACATTTAGATAAGGATCCGAGCTCGGGATTCCCACCAGAAGTTCCCATTTTGCTCTTCCTGGGGCACCTTTTAAACTAACCACTTAGAATTAAACCAGTGAAAAGTCAGTGATGTCCACCACAGTTCCCTTCTAGGAGCTTGTTACCCTGTTCTCAATAGCCTGCTTACTCATGGCCTGGGACAGGGGTCTGCTCTTTCCCTGGCTCTTTGACCCCTGCCCTGGGATTTAATTAACCTAGTGACTTGACTTCCTTTGTGTGAGTGTAGTGAAACTGTGCTTTTGATCAAAATGACTGAAACTGTGGGTTCACTTCCCCAAAGTGAGAGCTCAGATACTGAAGGAGATATCTGCCAGACATGTGAGGGTGGCTTATGCCTCTTCATTCAGCAGATCATAATCTGTATATTTTCAATTTAATGCATCAGTCATGGGCCCCCCAACACAGCGGGGCCCCCCAGCACCGCACATAGTGAGGTGAACTTCAAAAACATGAACTTTATAGGTTTCCCCTTTATGGCCAATAAAGGAAATTGAGGAACATGTGTGGCATTAGTACAGGGAGAGCATGTCCCCAGGGAATGTGGATTTAGACTAATCCATGCCTGTGGCAATAGCAGAGGGTTACTTGCTTTTTTTTGAATTCTTTGAAGGAACAATTAAACCTCTCAATTAAATTCGTTGCCTGGGGCCTATACCAGACCAGACGTGGAAGTTGTATTGAATGTCTTCTTCCAGAGCCTAACAGTGTCTGTTTTGAGAAGTGAAATGAACACCTTGGTCACTATCAATAATCTCTGAAATTCCAAAGGGGAGAATAGGAATGTCCTGGTGAGGCCAAATTATGGCCTTAGTACACAGAGGACATCTGTTCCCTTGATTTATATTTTAGGTCTCTGTGAGACAAGAGGTTCCCAGAGTTCTTTACCTCCAAGGGAGCAATTCTTATAAAATACACCAAGAGTTTAGAAAAATGTACATATGGAGCCATTTTCTGGCAGGGTATCGGTGCTAAGATGACTGCCTGATATATATGGTCAACTGTGCTGACACTTAGATCCTGCATTTATAGGGGATATCCTGGATAAGGAATGAAAAGCAGCAACATTCCACCAGGTTCCATCATATATAAAGGTGGCAATATGTTCCATAAAGTGTATAAATTCCATTAATTATTCACTAAGTTGCTCCTATGGGGTTCTCCAAGTTGCTAAGGGGGCTGGGAGAGGGTTGACCTCCTCTAACACAGTGGTACCTAGAGAGGATCTGAGGAGAGCTAAGGCTATACCTTCTTGCAGATGGGATATGTCAGAGGCTCAGATTTGACTCCAGCTTGTAGAATGGAGGGCTTGATAACTATGTAGATCTTGTGAGTGCTGGTTCTATGACCCAACACATAATGTCCAGCGTGGTATGGAAGAATAGATGGTCAGGGTTTCTGGGATACTCTTTGCAGAGGAGCTCAGTATGTGGCCAACAACTACCACTGCTAGTCAGTCTGCTAGTCGATTTGCTAGTTGGGCAATCAAGCCCCATGATTAGACAATTAGCCTTTGGCCTGCTGGTAACCGGTAGCACTAAGACAGGTCCAGGCACATTGGCTAGGGACATTTCATTGAGACAGCAATTGTGTCACCTCCTCCATTATTTGGGGAGGGACTGGTACCCCATGTTCTTTCTTCTTCTTTATTTTTTTTTTTTCTTCATCAGTGCCTGGTCCATAGGTTGCCTGAAATGTATACTTGGGATAGCAGTAAGGGGAACAGCAGCACAAGAAATAGGCAAGGTAGCTACACTTGCCTAAACAACTCTTATTATATGACTTAGGTGTCATGACTAAATCTCATTAGGGTGGTGATCTCCTTCCTTTCCACAAACCTCATAATGAGCCACCCATTGACTCGCCCTGAGGGTGGACAATTATAATAATGTCCAGATGGCTGCCCCAAGTAGCTAGTGATGGTTCTCAAGTTAGATGCAGTGACCAGAGAGCTCTAGCTTATCCTTGGTAAGTGGAACTGAACCACCAACTGACAGGGTGAGGTTTTGTGCTGTCACTGACTTTACAGGCAGAAGTCCCAAAGACCCTTGCTAGATGTAGACCAACTCCAATAGAACATATGCTGATGGATAGTCAATTAACAACAGTTCTCTTCTTGAGGACAAGAGCATTTTGTGGTGTGAAGGGAAGGCGATACCTGTTAAAGACAACAGAGTGCCCAATAGGCCAAAGTGTAAGTCCACTAGCAATGACAGTTTGGTCCCAGGCAGTCATCCCTGTATCATTAACCATTTAGTTATCCAGGAGCAGTTAATTCAAGCTGACCTTGATCATGGTTGATCATGGGTGTCCTTGATCATGGTTGTATCACTGTGTAAAGGGTTGTTTTACTTACCTCTTCATCACTCCTTTGGCAAGGGAGAAATTTCTGTCCTAGAGTTATGGGTTTGGAGAATATGTAGCACCTAACACTGGACAGAAAAGACCAAGAGCAATTTACTAGTCACAGCCCTGGGGGTGGAAGGTGGCAGGAAGGATGCTGCTCATGGCCACAAGGGATTGCACTCTGAAACAGAGTGAACAACCAGGAGCTGTAGGAGATAAGCTTTGTACTGTCAGGGGGTGAGGCATTCCCTGGTTCTGGTGAGATAGGATTGGCTTGTTTGAATTGGTTTGTTCTATAAGTGAGCAGGGAATTGACACCCACCTTCAACAGGTCCCCCTGATAAATAGGGTTGTCTGGCTAGGCGATCTTATCTTTGGGAGCAGAATGGAGTGAGAAACTTGGGAGTTAGGTTATTTGAAGTCTTCTTAGTTGTGCCAGATGTCAAGGCAACACATACATTGGGCTTAATTTTGCTTATATCATAAGAGTGAGTGGTATGCTATTGGAAAGGACCAAAATCTTGAACAATTTAAGTCTTGGTTAGGCTTGCTTCAAGCCAAATTTGTCAGATATTAAGCTTAGGTTCTTTGAGAGGTTTCCTATATTGCTTTTGAAAGTAGAACATTTTCCAAAGTAGAAACTAAAATTTTATGAACACAGGTCCACCAACTCTATGAAAACTTATGGGAGGGTCTCTGTCATCAAGTTCTGAAATTTCATAGTATCACATGATTTGATGTAGATCTGTTTCCATCTGAATTTCGGATTCTTAATAAGCTCTTTTAGTCTTTAAACCCAAGCTTTCAGTTTTTGGAAATTTTCTTGAATTATTGCTTTTATCACTTCTTCCCTTATTTCTTTTCATCTTTTCTTATCCCTTGGTATTTGGATTTTGAACCCCTTCTACTGACCTACAAATTTTCTTCACTTTTAATTCCCTACTTCCTACAGTTTTTTAATGTGCTTTCTCAGAGATGTTCTTATTTTTATCTTCCAAACTTCTACTGAGCTTTTTATTTCATTGTATTATTATTATTTTGACTAAGAGTTTTTTTATGTTTTCTCAATATTAATCTCTAATGGTATTTTGAACTCTTTTCATGTATACAATATTTTCTCTTATTTGCCTGAAGAGATCAACGATAGCTTATATTACATTTTATTTTCCTGCAATAGTGTCTGTTTCCCGGAATCTACAGTAGAGATCTTTTTGCCAATGTGTGGTGATACTTAGCTGTGTGCCTATAATTAAGAATGATACTCTAAAATGCTGAAGGTAAACTCCATCCTTGTGTGTAAAGCTCGTTGAATATGTTTGTCTGTAGGCTGATCTTGCTGGATCATTTACTTAAGGAAAACCCAAAGTCAATATGTTTGGTATATTTTTCTTCTTAGACTAGTGAGAGATACCCAGAGAAATGTTTTCAGGTCTTCTGCCTGGAAATATAAGCCTGGGCACTTGCATTCTGAAAGTTAATTGGGGAAAGATGTGTGAGAGACTCAAGAGTCTTAGTTTTCTGGGTTGATGATCTTACATTAAACTGTAACTGCTGTCTTCCAATGTAGACACCTCTGTTTTAACCTCCTTAGAGAATAAATTTCCTGTCTTCTAACCAGAGAGGATAATTGATCACCTACATATGCACAGTCGATGAAAGAAACCTGTAGTCTAATTGCTTCTCAATGACATTTTTTGATCCTTCTTTTTATTTTTATATTCACTCCCACTTCAGCACTAATTTGTTCTATTAATTCCTTAGCCTTTGGAATATTCTGTAGGATAAATCAGATTTCTTTCTTCATACTCTTAACTTTCAGCTCAAGATTACGTATTTTTTTTTTAATTTTTCCTTCACATATTTTCCTTCCATTACATTTTTTTTTTGGAGGAAGCTATTTTTTTTAAAGATTTTATTTATTTGACACAGAGAGAGAGAGAGAGAGAGAGAACACAAGCAGGCAGAGAGGCAGGCAGAGAGAGAGAGAGAAGCAGGTTCCCTGCTGAGCAGAGAGCCCAATGCGGGGCTCGATCCCAGGACCCTGAGATCATGACCTGAGCTGAAGGCAGAGGTCCCAACCCACTGAGCTACCCAGCTGTCCCCAAGATTATGTATTTTTAAAGCTAGTACTTCAATAGTAACTTACTGATCCACTTCCAAACTTCCAAAATGGTGTTATAGCTGTTTGCTCACTTGTTTCTTTGTCTTTTGCTTGTTCTTGTAGGCTTTTCCATAGAAAATGTTCTTTTCATTTCTGTGAGGTTTTATGAAAAGCTAAGTTGTGTGCATGAATTCATCTCTTCTCTCTCTTTAACTGGAAGCTTAAAAATAAGCTTTCACGTAATGAGCTAGTGTCTCTTACAACACAAAGTCATGAAAAAATCTCTTAGGTTATTGAGAGTTTATGGGATTCTTGCTAGAAGTACATATTTCTTTGTTAGAACCATATAGAAGGCACAGATATGCTTCACATTTGGTTACATTTGGGAATTAATACTTTAAATGTAAGATTATATGTAATTCTCTCATATATCAATAAATGAAATTATAAAAAAATGCTATGCAATTTCTATTTCCCAAATGTGACTATTACAGTGATTTATTTTTCTTTGATAAACTTTGTAACAAGTTTATCATTATCTTGACTTTTAAAATTGATAGACTTTAAACTTGAGTTTTAGATTGATAATGGTAAAACCAAATAGATGACATGCATTGTTATATTTGATATGGATTAGAATTGTGGTTATTTATTCAATTGTTTCTAAGGTTATAATTATGTATGAAAATACAACTTGAAACTTGATAGTGCTTTTCTCTTACATTGGTTTATTCACCATATTATTCTACTTTGCATAGTACCTGAAATTAGTGTCCAAAAGTATCAGGTAGCTTGCAAGCTTTAGTACTTTAGGTCAATTTAATTACACTGTGCATGACAGAAACTAGGCCATTTGGGTATTGCCTTTGCCACCAGCAATTGACACCTGAGTGTTAATGAGCCAGTAATTAAGAGCTGGCACATACAGACACATTTTACTGTTTGGGACTAGAGTAACCATATGCTACATAACTTTGGTGCTAAGTATTTTGTTAGCTTCAGAATTTACACAATTATGTTTGTGAGGTTTTTTTTTACTCTTTGTTTTGCCATGGTAAAAAAAAAAAGATTAACAAAGAGTTACTCTAAATATTTAAAATAATCATACTTGTAATTTTCAAGTTATAAAATGTTTGAAAACTACTAAAGGCATATTTGGAGAGCAGATATTTGGAAAAAATAGATTTGTGGAGTGGCAATTACTTTCAGTTTAAAACCACAACTACAGGACTTATATTTTGAAAAGTCTTTTGCAGTATAACAAAACACCAAAAGCAACTTAACAGGATTGTAATATGTACAGTAGGCAGCCTCTGGGATGGCTCATAATGATTATCACCTCCTGGTACTGAACTCTTGACTATCCTCCTTCTCTGAAAGTAGTTGAGCTATGGAACCCACTTCTATGAAACAGAATTTGGTTCTGGTGTTAGATTATAAAAAGGTTATGTTTTCCACCTTGGGACTGTCCTTGTACACTCTCTCATTCTCTTTTGGATTACTTGCAGAGATGTGGCGGCAGCTCTGTGGTGAGACCCATGTGGCACGAGATCAAGGCCCATCAGCAAACACATGAGTGAACACTGAAGCCGACTCCTTTCCCCAAATTGCATCTTCAGAGGAGACCACAGCTTCTGCCAACAGCTTGAGTGCAATCTCAAAGGAGCCCTTAGGCAGAGGTTCCCAGTTAAAGTGCACTAAGAGGTTTGATTCATTCAAATTTGGCGTATAGTGTTTTCCAGCAGCAGATAACTAATACCATATGGAAGTGGCAATCCTATGGTCTGCCATAGCAATATGAATTATTGATTTTTCTGATGTGATGTGTATAATTAAACAATATGTATAATGTACATGCATCATGTCTTTGCTGTCCTCTCCAATTTTCCTTTCTTCCTCTTTTTCCTACCTCACAAAAAAAGTCCCCATCACTTTCTTGATTAATCTTCTATTGGTTAAAAAAAATAAAACTGTTCTCATCAGATGAAAAATGTATTAACTTTTGTGAATTTTAGTTGTGGGAATTACTTCTAATTTTCTTCTTTGAAAGAGTTTGCTTTTCCATCGAACCCTCTGTAGGACATAGAGCCTTTTATATGCAGATTGACATAATTATGCTTTGAAATAGCTTTGAATTCCCTGTAGCTTAAACAGAGAACATGAAAGGCCAAATGTTATATCGAACTGAAGGATATAAAAGCGCACGTACATCAATCCAAAATGAGATATAGAAATGAACAGCTCTTTACACTGTGATGTCAGTTTTTGACAGATTATTGAAGGATCTTTATAACTGCTGAGACTGCTTTGGGTAGCATGAAAACTCTGCCTGGGGATAGTCTTATCAGTTTGTATTTTTTATTCTTTCAATACCAAAAGGTGAGTAGATGTTAAGTGAAACAAGAGAAATACTCTCTGACAAAAGCTTTAACTCTCTTCCCCAAAGATGACATCTGGCCCCAAATGGTAAAACATAGTGTGACGCGATGATGGAATCATCCACCCAATCTGTCACGCTAGAGCTGGCAGCCTGGATGAGGAGGTTACATTTTAGGAAGTTGACAGAAAACCCACTTGGCAATCGTCACCTCCGGAGAGATCCCAGTGACAGACAAGGGTCTCTTCTGCTCAGGAGGGGAGTTTATTGTGCCGGTGACAGACATGTCAAGAGGATTCAAAGCGCCCACATTCTTTCTTATAACTAGCAGGAAGATAAAAGGATAAAATGAACCCAGTGAATTTTTGTATGTTCAAAACCTTGAAATCAATACCATGTTTATTTACAAGCAGATTCTAAAAAAATCTAACTTTTATGTCGAAAGAGTATGTACTGCTCACTTTTACTATCCCAACTGCTTTGCGTTAAGTAAAAGTACATCTTAGAATTGTTCTTTATATCAGCCATGAATAAACTTTTTTTTCTGCTTAAAGGATACATCCTCTCCTGAAATTATAATCCAAACAAAAGAATGAAATATTTATCTCATCTGGGTTTGTTAGTAAAGGGGAATATGTCTTAAAATTGAAGGTGAAAATCCCCTAAATTCTGGTGTTTCTAGAATGTGCAGATATTAAGTAAGTATAATTGAAATCAGAACATGGGTGGAGGGTAAAACTTTGAACAAAATATACACTTTGATACTAATACTGATTCAGGCAGAACTGAGCAGGTGATGAATACAATACTTTTGTATTCAATCTAGGCTAGGAAATTGTACCATGTTTGGCACTTTGCAAAGCTTGCCACTTATTAGTCTGCAAAATATGTATGAAAGGAGATGATGATAACTTAAATAGTACTTGAGAAAAAACATAATTGTTAATTAGCTCTGGCACTATAATAAAAAAACGTACATACCCATATACCCATAATGTGTCTTTTCAGGAAAGGATTGACATGAATTTAAAAAAAATTCAAAGGCTTTAAACATGTAATTTAATGTTTATATTAGATTAGTACTACTCTTAACTTCGATACTATAGGAATTATACAAACAATATGAAATGGGCGGCTTGATGCCTCTGAAATTATTTCAAAATAGATTATCTCCTAGCTCTACTACTGAAAATCTTATGACCTTGGTAGAGTTCTGCAGTTGATTTGGAGACTCAAATCAGTTCTCATATCTAAATTAGGGTCATGTGTCAAATTTTAGTTGCGAATAATTTAAGACAAAACAATCTCCATTTTATAGAAAGAATCTATTGTGACCTGCTTGGGGGGGCGCGGTGCACTCATTCCATAAATTCATGTGAAACCCCCTGTTCAGTAGAAGTTCTGGGTAGAAATAACAAACCAAAAGACTCTTGCAATACTGTGAAAGACCTACTAAAAAAGTTCTAATTATTAGTGATAAGGAAGAGTTATATTGTAAGTTATATTGGCAGGTGTGACTAATAATCTTTTCTTGATAAAGGTGATAAAAGACCATTGCTACCATGAATTTTTATACAATTTCAAATGTGGCACAAACCAAGGTTAACAAATAGGACTCACATTAAAATCAAAACTATGATAGTTTTAAAACTATTATAAAAGCTAATATTAAAAAAATAAAAGCTAATATTTATCAAGTATTTCATCTCTGACAAGTACTGTGCTATTCATCACAACATTTATATGAAAAGTGATACTTTTAATCAATTTGCAGATGATGAAACTATGAAAAACACGTAAACTTGATTATTTCTTTTTTTTTTTCAAAGATTTTATTGATTTATCTGACAGAGAGGAGAGAGATCATAAGTAGGCAGAGAGGAAGGCAGAGAGAGAGGGGGAAGCAGGCTCCCTGCTGAGCAGAGAGCCCGATGCGGGGCTCGATCCCAGGACCCTGAGATCATGACCTGAGCTGAAGGCAGAGGCTTTAACCCACTGAGCCACCCAGGTGCCCCGATTATTTCTTAATTATAAGGCTGGTGAGAGTTGAAGCTTCAAAATGACTTCTGACATATGGAGCCCTACTATCAGCTGCTTTAAATAATATGGGAGAAGAAAAGATAAAATGAAGCAATTAAACAAATAATGTTTCACTAGAAATGCCCATAATAGATATATGCTGAATTTTAAAGATAAACTAAGATATACATATTCTTCTCACATTTGAACCACATGGCCAAGTGGTCTAAACAAAGTTGATGGTGCAAGTATTAGAAATGATAGAAAGACTGACATTTAAATTGTAGGTTGTATGCTTTTTTCTATAGCTTCAAACTACAAAAGTGCATCTCACAGTATCCTAAGTCTGTGTACATGTGTATCTGTATGTGTGAATAAAATGAGGTGGGAACTTGATGGTCACAATATCAGGCATGAATAAAATAGTATAGAATAGAGTACAGTCAAATATGTTGCAGTAAAATGTGATTTAGAGATTTCCTTGTCTAAAATTTCCCAAACCATGTTACATGAACCTTCAGCATCACTTGATCAAAGGTGGGGAAAAAGGGAGAAGTTAAGGGATTTTCATTTTCAAATGGATATTGCATGCCACATCCATTTCTGAAAGATTTATAATTCATCCCACCATGTCAAAAGTCTCACAGGTATCTTTCAACTTAAAAAGGTCCTGTTTAATGCTTTTTAGCCTAATATGTGTGTATGTATACACACATGTATATACAAACAGGTATGTTATATGTATGTTCATATATGCAGTGCATGTACATATATAAAATTTAATAGACATTTCACCTCATGATCTAAAAGGATGTCTATTATCCTTCAGAAATGCTGTTAAAAACAATGCTTTTAATTTAAAAACAGATTATTTGTAATTGATTTGCATGAAATTAAGGCCAATAAGGAACTCTTTTAAGACACTGATAAATTGCATTCATTACTTATTCTTAATTAAAAGGAATGGAAAGTACACCTTAATGGAGAAAGGGGAATTAATATAAGCATTGGAGAAAATGACATATATTTTTTCAGCCTTTTAAACAGGAAGCCTTTCTAACATGATTTACCTAATTAGTATTTGATGTGTGCAATTATCAGTAATACTAGATCATGTAACTACTTTTTCAAGTTTGAATAGTTCATCTAGTGTAAGTATACATACATTCCCATTTCAAGAACCACAGGATATGAAAATTAACATAAAACTTAATAAACTTATTTTTCTGAGAGACAGTTTTTAGTAAATTGAAAATCTGACAATACCTTCTATAGTTAGTTAAATTTCATCAAATCAGGTATCACACAGTCTAAGCATTGCAATGTAATCTCATTTCATACTATTTTCTATTCCTTTTTAATATTAAATCATCACTACTTTCTTCAAGCCTAAAATCCAAGCCTGAGTCACCCATAGTTTTCAGTGGATGACCTTGCTTCTTAATTCAGAGAAATAGTTTAGGCATCAGAAACGAAGCTATAACTTCTAAAAATCTCATAATTTTCACATCACCTGCATCCATCCTTACATCTTAAAAAGAACAATTTTTTGTCACTGTATTTGTCAAGACTGCTCATAAGCAATAGGATGTCAACCTACATGAGCTTAAGAGGAAAGATTACTTTCACTCAAGTAACTGAAAGGTCTATGCATGGGTGTATTCAAGGATCCAAATGAGAAGACTAATTCTTAAATTTCAAGGTTGATCTATTCACTGATGATTTTAATCCCATTGCTTCCCACTCGCTTCTTGGACATCTTGCTCCATTCAGTTGTCTCCTCCTTTCCTTCTTCCTCTCCACTGTTTGCCTCTCAGTATATAAACATGTTCAAATTCCCCTAACTTAAAAATTACATCCTTATACAACATTTCGAGTCGTATTATGTGTAATCTCTCAGTATGTCTCAGTAGCTCAACCACTCTGATGTCCCTTCACTTCAAACCCTCATATTTCTCAGGCCAACTCCACAAACTCAATACCTGAGTATTAAAGCCTCACACTGGACCCTGTAGAACTTGTCCCAGTACTGCTGACTTCCCCTGACACAAAAGGGATCAAGGTATCCTCCAAAGCTAGAGCCTATACATTGTTCAATCTCTGAAAATCCTTGCTTTCCAGCTCTTCTGTTCACTCTTTAAGGTTTCACTTCTAACTCAAATGAACCAAGGCCTCCTCTTACTAAGGTAATGACAGGTATATGTTGCTTTATTGCCCTTCATATAAGTGCATCTTTTACAAATTGAAGATTTATGGCAAGGAACTCCATTGTGCAAGTCTTCTGGTGCCATTTTTCCTACAGCATTTGCTCACTTCATGTCTCTGTGTCACATTTTGGTAATTCTCACAATATTTCAAATTTTAATTATTATTGCATTTGTTATGGTGAGCTGTGATCAGTGATTTTGGGTGCTACTATTGTAATTGTTTTGAGGGATCATGAACTGTGCCCACATTAGGCAGCAAACTTAATTGGTAAATGTGTGTTCTGCTTGCCCCACTGATAGATGATTCCCCACCTCTCTTCCTCTCTTCAGGCCTCCGTATTCCCTCCCAATAGTTGACCACTATTAAAATTAAGCCTACAATATTATTAACCCTATGATAGTCTCTAAGTGTTCACCTGAAAGAAAGTCACATGTCTCTGACTTATTTATTTATTTATTTATTTATTTGATGGCTCTTGCTTTAAATCATAGCTAAAAATGATGAAGCTTAGTGAGAAGGCATATTGAAAGCTGCAACAGGCTGAAAGCTAAGCCTCCTGTAACAAACAATTATCCAGGCTGTGAATGAAAGGAAGCAAAGGAATTAATTTCCTTAATGAAGGAAATTAAAAGTGTTACACTAGAAAAGACATGAATGATAAGAAAGCAAAATAGCCTTATTGCTGAATGTGGAGTAAGCTTCAGTGATCTTAATAGAAGATCTAACCATGGGGTGCCTGGGTGGCTCAGTGGGTTAAAGCCTCTGCCTTCGGCTCAGGTCATGATCTCAGAGTCCTGGGATCAAGTCCCACATTGGGCTCTCTGCTCAGCAGAGAGCCTGCTTCCCCCTCTCTCTCTGCCTGCCTCTCTGCCTATTTGCAATCTCTCTCTCACTGTCAAATAAATAAATAAATACTTAAAAAAAAAAAAAAAAAAGATCTAACCAGCCACAGATATTCTCTGAAGCCAAAGCCTAATCCATAGCAAGACCCTAGATCTCATAAATTCTAAGAAGGCTGAGAGAGGTAAGAAATTTGCAGAAGAACAGTTTGAATCCAGCAGAGGTTGGTTTATGACATTAAGGAAAGAAGCTGTTTCCATCGCATGAAAGTGCAAGGTAAAGCAATCAGTGCTGATAGAACAAGTTGTCCAGAAGGTCTAGCTAAGATAATCAATAAAGATGACTACATTAAACAACAGATTTTCAAAGTAGATTTTCAAAGAAACATCCTTCTATTGGAAGAAGATGCCACCCTGAGCTTTTACAGCTAGAAAGGAGAAGTCAATATCTGGTTTCAAAGTTTTAAAAGATAGGCTGACTCTCTTGTTAGGGGCTAATGCAGTTGGTGACTTTAAGTTAAAACCAATGCTCATTTATCATTCTGAAAATCCTAGGGCCCTTAAGAATTATCTGAAGCTACTCTGCCTATGTGCTGTCAATGGAATGACAAAGCCTGAATGACAACACATCTGTTTATAAGATGATTTACTGAATATTTTCAGTCCACTGTTGAGATCTACTGCTCAGAAAAAAAAATTCCCTTCAAAAACATGACTTCTCATGGACAATGTATCTGGTCATCCAAGAAGTATGATGGAGATGGGCAATAAGATTCATGTAACATCCATTCTGCAGCTCGTGGACCATGAAGTAATTTCTACTTCCAAGTATTGTGATTTGAGAAATACATTTCATAAGGGTATAACTGCCATAGATAGTGATTCCTTTGATGGATCTGGACAAAGTAAATTGAAAAAACTTTTGAAAATTTTTTCATAAAGAACATCTATAGTTCATGGGAAGAGGCCAAAATATCAACATTAATAGGACTTTGGAAGAAGCTGATTCCAACCCTCATGGATGACTTTGAGGGGTTCAAGACTTCAGTGAGAAAAGTCACTACAGATGTGGTGGAAATAGCAGGAGAACTAGAATTAGAAGTGGAGCCTGAAGATGTGACTGAATTGCTGGAATCTCATGATAACAATTTAAGAGATGAGGAATTGCTTCTTCTGGATGAGCACAGAGAGTGGTCTCTTGAGATGGAAACTACTCCTGGTGAAGATGCTGTGAAGATTGTTGAAATGACAACAAAGGATTTAGAATAGTACATCAACTTAGCTGATAAAGCAACAACAGGCTTTGAGAGCACTGACTTTAATTTTGAAAGAAGTTCTTCTGTGGGTAAAATGCTTTCAAGTAGAAATCATTCATGAAAGGAAGAATCAATAGATGTAGCAAACTTCACTGTTCTTATTTTAAGAAATCATTACAGCCACCCCAACCTTCAGCAGCCACCATCCTGATCAGTCAGCAGCATCAACATCAAAGCAAGACCCTCCAGTACCAAAAAGATCAGACTTGTTGAAAGCTCAGATGATACTGCTTTTTAGTGATAAAGCATTCTTAAATTGGGTGCTTGGGTGGCTCAGTCAGTTAAGCATCTGTCTTTGGCTCGGGTCGTGACCAGAGGGCTGGGATGGAGTCCCACATTGGGCTTCCTGCTCAGCACGGAGTCTGCTTCCCCCTCTGACCTTTCCTCCTCTAATTCTTTCTCTCTCTCACTCTCTGTCTCTCAAATGAATAAATAAAATCTTAAATAAAAACATCTATTCTAAAAAATAAGTATTTTAAATTAACATATGAACATTTTTTTAGACATAATGCTACTATGCACTTAATAGACTCTAGTGTAAGCATAACTTTTTATATGCACCTGGCAACCAAAAAATTCAGTTGATTTAATTTATTTAAATGTTAGTTCTATTGCTGTGGCCTGGAACAGAATCCACAATATCTCTGAGATATGTCTGTGTTTGCACAAAAATAAAGCCACTTTCTGAACACGATAAAATATACTTAAATTTAGAAGATCTATCACTTATGCTGGGAAGTGGTGCTCTGAAAGAAGGATAAACAACAAAAATTTGCATATGTGGCCTGCCCTTTCAACTACAGAATTCCATTTTTGTCTATTTTGGGTCCAAGATACCAAACAATATTTTAAAAGATTTTTACCACTAAAATATTT
This sequence comes from Procyon lotor, assembly GCA_028646535.1. Lineage (NCBI taxonomy): Eukaryota > Metazoa > Chordata > Mammalia > Carnivora > Procyonidae > Procyon > Procyon lotor. The sequence goes on from CM053604.1 coordinate 94,269,201, forward strand.
TAATACCATTAATTTACAGGATAAAATATAAGCAACTTCAGTTCATACCCTAGCCAATGAATTCAACCTTTCCTCTTCCTAAGTTTGCCTCACATTTTTCAGTCTAGGAATGCCAAGTTATATTTCTCCTCAATCTCTTTGCCCTTGGCACTTGGTATTCTTTTTTTTAAAAAGATTTTATTTATTTATTCAACAGAGAGAGATCACAAGTAGGCAGAGAGGCAGGCAGAGAGAGAGGGGGAAACAGGCTCCCCACTGAGCAGAAAGCCTGATGTGGGGCTGATCCCAGGACCCTGAGATTATGACCTGAGCTGAAGGCAGAGGCTTTAACCCACTGAGCCACGCAGGCGCCCCACTTGGTGTTCATTTTGTATGGAACGGTCTTAGTCATGTTTTTGTCTAATGAAGCCCTATTCATTTTTCACTCCTCATTGGATGAAATGCTAATTTTTCTATGACATCTTTGATTTACCAAGATAAATGTCTACACTTTTTTTACTTGATCTTTTTGTTCTTCTTCTAGAAGTGACTTGAAAACAAAGAAAAGAATGACTTTTGTCTTCAAGGTGTTTATAACTGGACATATCTGAGAGTCACATGCAAAATGCTTAAGAATGAGGAAGACAATTTACAAATCATTGTCTAAGTAAGATATGTTATGAGGTGAGAAATTTTGGAATAGTTCTATGTAAAGTTTATTGGAGAAGACTTATTTATAGATATTAGTTTTAGAGATTACAGAAAACAAAGAAAACTATGTTATGTGATATCTATTATAACATTAGTAATAAGCCGTATGTTCTTTATAAATGTGGTAAAGGCCACTTTACTTTGTTAATGTAATAATGTTTATATATTAAAATAATATGTTGAAAATTTAGCAATTTAATATAACAGTTGTGGAGGGATTTTATATTGCTTTATGGATAGTTAATTTTTTTTTTTGCTAAACATATCAGTTACCATATTATCTGTATGTTGCCATCAAAATAAAGCCTACACTTTTTCGAACATTAGAATAAAAGGCATTTTGAGGTTTCTTTCCCATGTTCATCAGAATTATTTGGAAAGGATTTTTCTTTTTTTTTAATTTTATTTATTTATTTGACAGAGAGAGAGAGATCACAAGTAGGCAGAGAGGCAGGCAGAGAGAGAGGGGAAAGCAGGCCCCCTGCTGAGCAGAGAGCCCAATGTGGGGCTTGATCTCAGGACCCTGAGATCATGACCTGAGCCAAAGTCAGAGGCTTTAACCCACTGAGCCACCTAGGCACCCCTGGAAAGGATTTTTCTATGTCCAAGACTTACTTGGTATTGCCAATATCAGGAAGTATAAAGAATTCATTTTTATCATCCCAGGAGTCCAGCATTATGCCCAATTTAGTATATGTTAAATCCAGGAGTCCAGCATTATGCCCAATATTTAGTATATGTTAAATATTTATTTTAAGTTTAAAACCTTTATGAAAGAAGCAGCTCAATTCAGGTTGATGTTCAGCAACAATGTGAGAAGTAATGCAGTTTTTTTCCTGGATGCTATATAAAAGTAGAGAAAGTTTACTTTGGCAACATAAGAAATACGTGGACATCTTTCCAACTCTCTGAAATTGTTTCTTCATGGTATGACTTAATTGCTTTTAATGAAATTATATGAGTTCTTTGAATAACAATACCCTGTAATTTTATAGATAAAATTATATTCAGTTGACCTTGAACAACATGAGTTTGAATTGCAGGTCTACTTATATATGGATTTAAATAAAATAAAATAAAAAAAATACAGTATGGATTATGATTTTCTTACTAGCATTCTTTTTCTCTAGCTTTCTTTATTGTAAGAATGCAGTGTATACATAAAACACACAAAATATGTGTTTATCAAGTTCGTGTTATCAAGAAGGCTTTTGGTCAACAGTAAGCTAATAGTAAGCAGGAATTCCTGTAGGTCTGGGTTTTTTTTTTAATTTATTTTTTTTCATTTAAGACATAGTAGAAACTTGAAGAGACATAGTTTTAGTTTTAGAGGCAGAAGATTCAGTAAAACCCTGTTGTGTTCAGTTGATAGAAATGATAGTTGGGGAAGGCAAATAGTAGCAACATTTCATAAATCCCATAGGAAAAAAATGATATTTCGTACTGAAGTAGTTCTCTATTATTCACTCATTAAGATTTTTTAGATGAACCTGTGTTCAATGTTTGGTTTTGCCACTTTCTACCTTGATAATAGTGGGTAATCCCAGTAAGCTTCAGAGACTTCACGAGTAAATTTGGGTTTGTAATACTTTTCCCCAAAACATTTGCTAAGGACAAGCTATATATAAAGTGACAGTAATTGGTAGATTTTTTTGTTGCTCTGATGTTGATGGTGACAAGCGTGGTGATTTTTAAGTGAGCCACCATACCAGCCCTGGCTAAGACCATGTGATACAATGATGAGTAAGACAGTTAAGAACTTCATATTCAAATGTTCCTAGGTTGCACAAATATTCCATAATTATGAAAAAAACTATGATACAAACTGGCAAAGACTGACTGATTTGTGTTCATCTGGTCTGAAGATTTCATATTTTCTTCATATTAGATGGAGCAAAGTAACATTTTACTTAGAAATCAATACTTAAATGAATAAGCTTGGAGGACATCCAAAGAGAAGTTGTATTCCTTCATTTAATCATCAGATATTTCTTATGTTCTGGACTGTTTAAAAGCTATCATAAATGGTTTTATAGAGCCTCTGGACTATAACAGGCAGCATGGCATCAGAATTTTCACCTATGAAGGTAAGAATAAAGTCAACACCCCCAGATTAAAGTAAATTGCTACTGACAATAAGAAGGAATTGTAAAAGCTAGCCAAATGTATCTTAAAATTCCTAGGAATTTGCTTTGCTTTTTTGTTCAAAAGCATAATTCATCTACAATAACTTATACCTCAAACATATCTGAGAACTTTTCAATAATTGTGATACTCACTATCATTTGTTGTATATTAACTATATCCCAGTCACTGTGTTAACCAATTTACATCACATTTAATTTTTACACCACACATTATTGGTCAAAGCACATTAGAAAGAAAGAAATCCCCCCTAGGTATATTAAACAGGAATGTATACAAATGTATTATAGATTATGAAATGCCTCACATAATCTTTAGGAAGTTAAAGGAAAAGAGATCTTCGGTTGAGAATTTAGGAACCCTTGTTAACGTTATGCGGCAAGACCAAGTTCCTAAGAGATTTACTGCCTCGTCTATGATCAGCAGGTGTCTCAATACTGTCCCTGCCATAGTCAGGAAAACTGTCATTCTCAAGAAGCCACCACTACTTTGGAGTAGGAAACTTGAGTAAGCAAAAAGTTCTCTAAACTATATAAACAAACTAACATAAACTATGGTTTATATTACACATGTAAACATACAGAGACTAAGAAAAATCTATCCTCTGTATAGTCAAGGATAGTATGCTCATTACTTATTTTCCTAATCACTGCAGAATATATTTTTTGAGCATATTCTCTGGTTTGAGTTTTTCTGTGAGCTCCATGGTAAACAAACCATCTTTCAAATTTGAAATCAAGACTAAAATGGAGCAAAATATGAGTACTCCAATGAAGTTTTTATTAAATTAAATGGGCAACAAATGCTGACTTTATTTTCCCATCAAAGCAAGTTAAACATCAGTGGTAATTGATCTACATACTTAAAATGTCAAAAGAAATCTCTGATAATGATAAATTCATTGATTTCTTTAATAGTTAACTGTGGTTGTTCAGAGACAGATTATTTATTTATTTATTTATGGAGAATCTATTTCTCTTTTATGTATTTGTATATTACAGATAACTTAAACCACCAATGTCATTTGACTCACACACTTTAAACAGTACAACTCTGATATTTCATTACTTAATATAAAAATATCCTGGACCATCTAATAAATTATAGAAGAAATTATGTGTGCAACAAATGATACCGTTGAAATCTTTTATGCAAATCTGCTGCTGATATTATATTTGTCATTTCATAGCTACAATTTTTTAAAATTTTCAGACATTGTATCAGACTACATATTCTTGGCAAACAAATATGAAACATGATGGGTTATATAATACAAAGACAACTTGACACTACGTATAAAAATTTAAGAAAGAAAGAGAACTGCCATATGCAGATTAATAACTTGGTAAACTTTCAAATTAATATTCTTTATTTAGTGAGCATTATTGGACAATTCCCAAAGATTTTTATAGGAGAAACATATTAAAATGTTTATATCGTATAATCTTCCTGATTTCTTGTGAAAATCTCTCTAACCATATTTCTATTATATAACTCTCTACTCTGCCTTCTGGTCTTCATGTCTCTGTTTCCTTTCATCCTGGGCACTGTGTTCTCTGTGTGGGTATCCCTTTATTTATAATGAATATGAAGATTTTGTGATCCTCTGTGCAATTAACTCTCTGTCCTAGGTTTCAGGATGGAAAGGTCTACTCTTACTGCAACATTTTTTTCCTTGTTAAAATTGTAAGAAATTTTCAAAGGTTTAAGGGTAATAATTAAGAAAATGAGTTGTATAAAGCACAGCTTTAGAATTCTATCCATTAATGTTGTACAAGTAATATATATAAGCACATGCACATATGTATGCTTACATATATATACACACACAGACACATACATGCATACATACTCTTGCCTTACATCATACAAAAAATTGATTGTAGATTGCATATTTTAGAAGAAAATATGCAGTATCTTTGTGACTTTGAAGTAGATAAGATTTCTTAAACAGACCTAATGATAAGTGAAAATAATTTGAACTCATTAAAAGTAAGAACTTCTACCTTCACAGGACACCAGACACTCAGTGAAAAAGCAACCCACGGAAGGGAGATTTTATAGTACATATTTTTAAATAAAGGCTTTTATCTAAAATAAATAAAGACCTCCTACAAATAGTGAAAACACATACACCCAGCAGAAATAGGGGCAAAAGATTTCAACAGATCCTTAAAAAAATAAAAAATCCAAATAACCCAAATCAGTAAACATCCATAAGATGCTAATTGCATTGGTCATCATAAATGCAAATCAAGATCACAATCAGATACATTACATATTCACTGTACTGGCTAAAAGGAAAAACAGAAAGGAAAAACAGACAAGACAAATTTGGGTGCAGGATGTGGAACACTGGGGACTCTCAGTATGGAAATATGGGCAATATCTACTAAAGTGCATAAATTAAGACCCAACCACTCCAAAGAAGGTTTTACATGAGTACATCAAAAGACATGTTTGAGAATATTTCTAGAAATTCTATCTGTAGTAAACATGTACTCAGACATACAAATACACAAACAAAAAAAAAATAAAACCTGGAAAAACAAACAGATTACTCTGAGAATTCAAACAGACTAAAACTATTCAAATGGCCAGTCAAAATAGATGGCTAAATATATTTTAATTATAAGTATATAATGAAATAAAACAATGAGAATGATTCATCTATAATTGCACATAATGATGTGACTCTCACAAACAGAATGTTGAGCTATTAAATATAACACAAAAGAGTGCACACTGTAAATGGTTATCTAAGGTACAAGAAGAAGCAAAATAATATATGGTGTTAGAATTCAGGGCAATGGTTATAGTTTGTTCAGTAATATCTGAGCAAGCATAAGGAAGGATTCCAGGATGCTGGAATAATTCTATGGCTGGATTCAGGTGCTGATTATTCAGGTGTGCTTAATTTGTGAGCAACTCCCTGATTATATGTGCAGTTTTCTATATGCAGTTTAATTTCAGCAAAAATTTAGACACTAAAGAGCACAATTATTCCATAGACATACAAAAATAAGAAAGCCCCTCTCAGAAATGTTGGAGATTCTGTTGTGGAAATAAACTGCATCTGACACAAAAACAGGTAATAACCAAGAGAATGTAAGGAAAAAAAATGACAGAGCTAAATCATCATTTGTGCCTTAATTTCCATGTAACATGGAGGTACAAATTTAGCTGTTACCATGTAATTGTAAGTTAGAAATAACCCTCATTAATAGAAGAGTATTTTCTTTCATATGGAAAGAATTATGCATTCCACTGTTCCCAACTCAGTAATATTTACTACCAGTTATCATTTCAGATTTTACCAATAACTGAAAATGGTAAATTAAGAATGGGTGGTTTGTTCCTGATTTTCCTGATGAAATGATATACACCAACAACTAGGTTGGTGAGGTAGTCACAGCTGTGTTGTTGATTTATGTGCTATAGGTTCAACATGCTGCAGAACATGTGCGTGTCAGAAACAGTACATTTTATGATTTCCCACATTAAATTGTATTTGGATCTCCTTCACATTTGCCAGAGCGGAGAGATGTCCAACTAATGTAGAATCTTCCTCTTTTCCTATTGTTCTCCTTTTGACAAGAGCAAGAAGTTGAACATGTATACTCTTATCAGTGGAAAAAGATTTACATGTAACAGAAACTTTTCTATTGCTCCAAGAGTAGATATTATCTTAATTACTGAGTTCAACAAGCATTTTGAATTTGTTTTCTAACTTGATATATTGGTGGCATTTAAAATATTTTCTCACCAGATGCTTATCTGTCCTTTTTTATTTGTGTTCTGAAGAATTATTCTTTTCTGATTTTCTTAGGTTTGGTTGGTTGGTTGGTTGGTTGGTTGGTTGGTTGGTTGGTTGGTTTTTCAGCTATAACTTTTCCATCTCATTTTTTCCCCTCCTTTCCCATTCAGTATTGGGTTTCCCTGAATACCCAATTCTCTCCTGGACTTTCCATCTCCCTCTGCATTCTATGAAAGGTATCTATCCACCTCCACATTTTTAGCTAGTACCTGTATGCATCTTCAGATCTGACAACTTATCTTAGCTCCAATCCGGGATTAGCTACTGCCTATTGATTGCCATTATATACTGGCAACTTACTGTTCTATAGGCACTTTATAATCAAGATGAATAAAACCAGTTTTATTGTTATACCAAGCATATTTCTTCTTCCAAAATACTGGCATGAAATTAACTTTTTTCTTATAATTTATCACTACAGCATAGGTTCTAGCTCCAAATTACCTTGATATACCTGTCCTCTTCCATCCCAATATAACCTGATTGAAGCTTTTTTACATAACTCACTGCAATAATTTTTTTCTAGAACCAACCCTAATCTTTATTTTTTCTAATACACAAGGCATCGAGCTCTTCTTTCAGAAGTGCATAACTCTCACATTACTTGCTTTACTAAATTCAGAGATTCCCCATGTTATAGCAGGTGAAATATAAACTCCCACCAATGTGACATCTTTTTCAATTTCACCTTTATTACTTTCACTCACACACTTTCCACTTGGGGAGAACAGATTGCCCTCTCTTCATGTTTCCTTGTCTTTTCCCATATCAATGTTTATTGCTTAGAATATTTTTCCTCTCCATCGACATGGAAAATTTCCCCTCTTAGATTCAGGCAGTTTTCACTTGCTTTGTGTTGTCTCTCTAATAAGTTCAAGTGCTGAGAATAAAAGGATACACAGAAAAACAGATTCCCCGCTCTCAGGGAAATTGTAGTCCATCCAGAGTTGGAGAGAGACAATAAACAGGTAGACAAATAAATACATGAGAGAGTCACATGTTACTGTACATGCTTGGAAATAAATAAAAAGATTCAGGCACTTGAACATAACTAGTTGGGGAAGGAATTTTAGAGAACATGCTCTGTGTTTGAGCAGAGAACTTGTAATGGGGCTTTGTACCAGTCAGTAATGGCATTTAACTGTAGTAGCACAAAAGATAGGTACTGTTTTTCCTCATTTGAGAATTCTAATAGGTAGGCGGTTGCTATGGTGGTTTAACTAGGTGATGATGAAACCAGTGACTTACTTATTCTTAGCTTGCTGGCTTTCTCCCCCCTGCTTGTTCCCTCATGGTTACCCAATAGCTGCTGCATTCCATCCATCCCGCTTCTGTTCAAAGCAGAAAGAACTAAAGATTAGTTACGTCTGTTGCATGCCTTAGGGAAAGGACAGAGAAATGTCCAACAATTGGGGAAGTCTTTTGTGCATCTGAAGAATGAAGGTAGGCTATCATGACCTACTGGGAGTGAGAACGATGGGGCGTGGTAGATGATGGATTCAGAGGTATAGGATCCTCAGTTACCTAAGTCAAGGAGCCACTTCTTATGCATTTCTTTATTCTAAGTACCTTGCACAGTCCTAGGCTGATAGTAAGTTTCTTTTTTTTTTAATGAGTGAATTAAGGACAACGCTTTATATAAATACATGAAAGAGCTCTGTGATTTCCTTGTTTATAAAAACTTAAACTGTATTCACAGGAACATACGTTAATAGGTCAAAATCATCTCATGACTGGTAATCTTCATTTTCAGCATAGATTTGTCTAGAGTTAATCACGTCATTTGAAACCATAAAGGCCTAATTTTAATCATCAATTACATCAATTCCATAATTCCTCTCTACATATGTTGTTTTGGTTTGTTTTGTTTTGGCAAAAGAAGTCATATAAAAATATACATATTGGCATGTTGGTCTCAAGTATCAAGATAATTTCATAAATTTTCTATTTATTTTTAACCGTGGAGTTCTGATCATATTTGATATTTCACAGCTGTGAAAAATTCACAAATAACTTTGTTCAATAGTATTTGATTAAGAAATTACAGACTCTGATTTTTAAAAGTGGGCACTGAAATTTGGGTAAATGGTCTATTTAACCAAATGTTACATTGAATATGTGATGCGTTAGCCCTAATTTAAGTGGTGTGCAATTTTTTATCACATGAACTGAATAGAAGTGATTGACCTTGTTATTTCCAAAAGCAATACTCTAAATTGCAACCAGTGTTACACCTTACATCAAGTAGTACATATTTTTTCTTTGTTATTGTTCTTTTGAATTCTTTTAAAATATAAAGCACAAGTTCCAATGAGGAAAATATTAGCCATGATTTTCCTTATAGTCATAATAGATAGCTATTTGTGGAAAAGTTTATAATATGCTACAGTTGATTAAATTCAGCACCATACTATGTATTACAATATTCAGAAAGGTTTTGTGATTTTTAATAAATTCTAGAAAACCAGTGAATCATTTTCATTTTGTTTCACCTAAGAACAAAATATGTTTAAAATGAGTGTGTATATATGTATACACACAGACACATATATATCCACATGCAGAGTATACACACACACACACACACACACACACACAGACACACATGCTTTATTTTTTTCCATGTAAGTCCTAATATAAAGTGTCTTTGGTAAATTTAAGTGTAATTAATAATAATTTTTTTCTAAAGCATGAAGTTATTTTCCAGGTTCCCATGTACCTTATACTGAATTATTTTGAAAGTCTGATTTTTGTTTCTTGTGTTCCCATCTGGTCTTCTTACATTATCATCCTATGATCTGTTTCCAAAATAATGTTGGGAAACGGAGTGTTGATTTCTTCTTTACTAAAATATATTTTCATTATTTTTGAAGTAATGAAAACATTTCTATTTTTGTTCAGTTAGCTGACAACACCTTTTTCCATTATTTTATTTTTAGCTGGCTAAGTTTAAACTTGACTGTGTGCCTTTTAAAATTCAAAGTGAAATAATCAGACCATTTTCCTTCCATTTGCCATCAGCTGAAGGATTAGTTACTTCAACTAGAGGACAATATAATCAATAATGGCTAAATTTATGCCTAAGATGACCATCCTTGAAGATATCCTTTTCTTTCTTGGAAGCATAGTAAAGTCCATCATAAATTTGGCCAGGAAAAAGACCCTTGATTCCTTTTAAGTGTCTGTCACTCTCTTACAGTCCATTTTTATGGAAGGGAGGTAAAATGATAAATCACAAACCATTAGTCATGAAAGGTCAATCATATCTTCCTAAAATATACTATTCTACCACTTAAGTCCTAAATAGTTTTTATATACAGCTAAGCAGACTATTTCTTGTCATTTTCATATAAAATTATCACCAAAAAATTGTACACTCAAACTTGGAATTATCAGGATAATTTAGATTTACATTATTTTGTTGGATTAAAAAAGTAACTTAGCAGGTTTATGCTTCCTTTTGTTACTGAACTATAATTTCAATCTTCATATGCTTTCAGAGCATGCAAGTCACAGTGACTAATGAAGATTAAATAATGATTCTAATACTTAACAATGCTTCCCAGGTTCACAAACAATTGAAGGTGAAAGCAGAATTTTACTGTGCTTACCATACTGGTTCTAGAAACATGAAACTGCAAGCAAACTCTGTTTCATCTCCATAAATTGTTGCATTCAGTTAGTCTGTTAAAAAAAAGTCATGTATATTTATTTTTCTGAAAATAAAACCACTTCAGTAAGGTATTATTTTCAATTAAACATTGGCATTCCCTTAGGTACCATACTATGTATCTTTATAACTTCTCTACCTTTTCCTATTCCTATTGGGAATAAGAATTTTCATAGAAATTATGAAAAATGTTTCATAATTTACTTCATTAGTCACATTTCTAATTTTAATTCTAATTTTCCAAATTAGAATTCAACATTTCCCAGTGAAATATCATTCTGGTATTAGCTTCTTTATTTCCATGGGTATGTTCCGGAGAAGATTCCATGTAAGAGACCTTCATGTAAAGACTACTTGAAGAACTACATTAAATTGTATTTTCTATAGACTAAAGATTTCTACTTTCTTTAATCTCCCATTGCTGTGCCAAATCTTGTAGAATTTTTAACTACCTTTCAAACTTTCCTCCAAGAGCTTTCTCTTGAAATACATTGTTCAAAAGAATACACATTGTCCTACGAAAATTATGACCATTGCTCATAATAGCAGAAGAATTGCTATATTCTGTTCCTCCATCTTGCATCACTCTATCAGAGTGTATTTAAATGTTATGCTTTTCAATCATGTATGCCTGGCACATTAATTCTCCACTCTTCACAACACCCTGCTCTCTTGGTTTTCATGGTACTGTATTCTATTACTTCTGTATGTTTATCTCTGTCTATATTGACTCAGTTTCTCATATATACTTTTTTCTCTTTATTTATATACTTCTTTTCTTGAACTCCTCTGGTATCAGTCTCTTTACTCTTGTTGGGTTTAAGACTCATGTCTTAAATGATCATTGATAAAACTACTCAGTATGGATTGAATGTCATTGTTTCTCAATATCTGCCTATCCTTCTAGACATCCCCACACGGATGTCCTAAGATCTCCTTCCCAGTTTTTCCTTAGCACTTCCAGGTCATGGTATTAGCTTTCCCAAAATGTCAAAGTCTGAAAACTGGAAGCCATTTTTTATCCAAAGTATCTTTGCCTTAGTTCAGAGAGTTCCCTTAGATTACTCAAATAGCTTTCTTATCCTTTTCTCTGTCTGTAATTTCATACCTACTTCTCTTCCCTTTACTGCTGACCTTTTCAGTTTATTGTTAAAAATATTGCCACAGTATTTTCAATAATGTGCCAATTAGATGATACACTGTTCTCGTTGCCTGTACTACTTTTTCTAACTCTCTTTTGCTAGTTTCATGTAAAATATTACAAAA
>CM053604.1:94281288-94324806 GCA_028646535.1 Procyon lotor
TTGATACTTTTTAATCCTTTATACTTAAAGCTTCTTACACTTAGAATTTGTTTTCTTGGTCTTCAAATTAATCACAGAATATGAATTTTAAACATTTTTTAAAATCAGGTCAGTCTTCTTTGAATAAAATTAATTTATCCATATCTCTCCTAAATCTTGGCTCTCCAAATTGCACATAATAGTCCAGACATGGTCTTGCATATGCTAGATATCATGATTTATATAATAATAACTTTTGAATTATAATGTGAAGGAAATATTTTATTTCTTCATATGGCTCTTAAAATTAATATTAAATCAAGAAAAATAATAATTTTGGGCCACATGGTTGGCTCTAAGTCTAAGTGTCTACCTTGGTGCAGGTCATGATCTCAGGGTCCTGGGATCTGTTGGCATTGGGTTTTCTGCTCAACAGGGTTTGCCCCCTCCCCCAGCTTGTGCTCTCTCTCAAATAAATACATAAAATCTTTAAAAAAAAAAGAAAAAGACTAATTTGGAAATCATAAACAGAACTGTTAATTTTTAAAATATTGTCATTTCCTGAATTTGTGTGTTTTAAAAATGCTCAACTTGATGATTATGATTGTATATTATTATTTTATGCCAACAAAATAAAATTATAAGTACTATACTGTATGAAAAATATATTAATTTTATATATCTCATAGAAGGCTGCAGAAGTTTTAAATACCTTAGTTGTAGAAGATGTAGTAGATTGTATTTTTTATTTGTTTGTTTATTTTGTCTGCTTATCATGGTTTCCCATACATTTTCTTCTAAAATGACCCACCATGCTTCTTTTAGAGAACTTCCCCACTATCCATGGTATTGGTGGAATTCTCATTTACTGAACCTGGACTTGGAGTGTAGCCTTTGGTCAAAAGGTAGAAGTGTCCCACTGTCTAGATTTTTCTCAAATGTGAGGAGGTTAGTAGTTAGTAGTTAGAAAAGATAGTTTCTTTTCCTTTTGGGGTTTTATCTCGTAAGGGTGTTAAGGTGGGCTCCTGGAAGTCTACTTGTCCCAGAAAATAAATGAAGCCTATTTGAAGAAGAAAGGAATGCAACCAAGAGATAAAGAAAACAAAAATAGGTGAAACTAAGCAAAGGAGAGAGGAAGATATTTGATGACATTACTTATTTGCATTTTAGAATCCACATCAGATAAATGATTTTTTCATAAATTACTTTGCGATGGTGTTCTATTCTTTGCAACAAAATGCATCTTGATTAAAACAGAAGGTATTTAATAACTTTTCTTCAAATGAATATTGAATAAATTAAATCAATTTTGAAATGATCTATGGTAAATTCTTACGTCTTCCACCGTAGAGCATTTGAGTATCCAAGAAATATTACCCGGTGGAGATAACGGAAGATAATTTCATGTTCTGATTCCATCTTTGTAACACTATGGAAAAGTCTGTCTAATGTCTTTTATAATAGGTCATTATCTGTGCCTTTTCTTTTGAAAAGTGAATATAAACTCTGTCATTTCATTCAATATTTGATTTATAGAGTTTCCCAATGTATTTTATATTACTTTTTTTTTATTTTGGAGTAATTAACAGTAAGAATAAGGAACAGATTGAACAGATTTCTATTGAGAACTTATAGATCACTTCTAAGCTTCTAAAAATATTCAATACTTTGTCTCTGTTACGATCTGGCCACAAAGCTGACAATTAGTTCCTTTCTTTAAAAAATTGATTACACTGATAATGAGCACTTATCTTAAGTTTGGCAAATTTACTTAGTGGTTAGTACTGAAAATGAAGTTTTCTGCATCCTTTCCATTCTGAAAGAGAGTAGAAGCTCTTCTAAAATAAGCTTCAATATAATGAGACATTAATGGGTGCCATTTAGCACACTACTGCTACAGTGGGCTAGTTTACACGTGGCAGTAACATTTAAGAGCAAATGTGCCTTCTGAAGTATCTATATTTTACTAGGCAGTGATTTAAGTTTCAGAATAAACAGAATACTCTACAGACTAATTTCCATGTATATTTTAGGTTTTCTAATATAACATGGTGTTAAAATAACTTTATTTTGAAAAATCTTCTATTTAGAAAATTCTTCAGTGGGAAAATAAGTTTCCAGAGCCTGCTTCACTAATACCGAAAGGAAAAATGAATTTTTTTATTATTTAACCTATTTTGTAATCACCATTTTTATCGCACAACAGGAGGAAAAAGTTATCTGGTAATCCTTTGGATATTATTGCTTTCAATCTAATTTATAGTGACTGGCAGAAAAGACTTCATGCTTTGTTTTCCATGACAAGAATTTAGAGATGTAAAAATTCTTTCATTTGCACATTCTTTTTAATTTTATCCTTGTATTTTATAAATTCTTGAATATATAATATCATATATCTTTTATAATATTGCTGCTACTTTTTTTTAAAGATTTTATTTATTTATTTGACAGAAAGAGAGATCACAAGTAGGCAAAGAGGCAGGCAGAGAGAGAGGGGGAAGTGGGCTCCCCACTGAGCAGAGAGCCTAATGTGGGGCTTGATCCCAGGACCCTGAGATCATGACCTGAGCTAAAGGTAGAGGTTTTAACCCACTGAACCACCCAGGTGCCCCATGATATTGCTGCTACTTAAATTATTATTTTTATAATTAAATCCAGAAGTTTGTACAAAAATAATCGATCTCTTATTCAACATTGGACCTTGGTTATGGGCTAGCTCTCTCTTAGTCAGTGTTATTGTCTACAAAAAAAAAAATAAATAAAGTTTACAAAGTTCTATTTGACAGAGGTTGCTCCCAATTGTTTTCCAACTGTTACTTTTAGGTGTAAAAATATAAATTATTAATATATGATTCTTTAGATCCAAGATCTAATTTTACATATCAGTGATTAGATATCTGTCTCTGTATAGGAGTACCATTTATATGGTCAGATAGCACACTGCACAGCTCCAGAGTACCCCATTAACATAGCCAACATGGAAATGATGCTCTCTAAAGATGTAGAAAGCACAATTTACACAAATGTCTAGCAGACCTGAATAGAGCACACTATGTTCTTCTCTTACCCTTATCCCTTTTCTTAGACTTCTTGCCAGGCCACATTTCTTGAGACTGGACTTTATGTCCAAGTATCACCATCCTGATTGCTCAAACTTTTGTGGATTTTGGTCTCTTAACAGAGATGCTGACAACTGACAATTGTTCACTGTGTAATCATAGTCTTGTCTTTCTACTCTCTTTACAGCAATGCTATGCTGTGTGACAGAAACCCAGCTTGAGAAGACATAGAAATTTTCCACCAGGAATATATGAGAATTTTAGTTGTTCCACATCTCTGCTAACACTTGGCAGTATCAGATTGTTCAGCTAATTTGCCATGTGTCATTATATCTAAAGTAGTTTTAATTTGCAGTTTTCTGATGACTGTTGAGCATCCTTTTAGACATATCATTTGTCTACTAGACATATCATTTGTATATAGCCCTCCTGGGGTCTATTCCAGAAAACTCTGCCATCTTTTAAGAGCTTAGAAGTATGTATTTTGTGAGCACATACAGTTAACTGTGAATTTCAGCTGGGAAAACTAATGTTATGTTCATTAACTTGGATAATTGCTCAAACAAAAGCCATTCACCAATGTGGTATTTTGAGTGTGAGTCCATTACATTTATTTCCACTGTTAATTCTATGTATTATTTATTTCATACCCAAAATAGTCTATTGGCAGAAAAAAAAAAAGAACCGTTGAAGTTGGAATACTACAATATTAAGATACAAAGATCTTAGAATTTAAAAATTAGCCTCAAGATAAACTTCAACAGACCTCTAAGTTTTATTTATATGATCAAACAAAAATATTTCAAACAAACAAAAAATATATATATCTAACATATGTAATATTAGTATTTTATATATAATACATGTTACATGTATTGCTATGATATACATGCTACATGTATAGCGCATATATAAATATAATGTATATCATATATTATATATATACTACTAAAAATTATAGCAGAAAACACCACTGTATATAGATGAGTTTGATGAGTTTGTGAATGGCCATGGGGCCATAATGGTCCTCAAGTGGATAAGTAGCAGGACTGCTACAACAAATACATACCTACTGATGTCAGTTAATTGTTGCCTACTTTTCCACAGGAAAAAGGAGAAACAACCTTCAATTCACAAAGAAATGTAGAATATTTTGATTTATTTAATTAAATATAATACCCTTCCCTTCCTGGGTAGAACAGTTCATGTAGTTTATCATAGTAAAAAAGATAGGTATACAAACTATAAGAAACATTTTAGAAAGATAAGTTCTGATAAAACTAGCAAAGTGGTTCTGCAAAACTATTGAATCAGGTGAGGCTGATTACAGGAAAGGAGTTCAAGCAAGCCTGAAGCCTATTTCTTCTTCTCCAGTTAAATTGCCTCATTTCCTCCTGAGAGAAGGTAAACATAGAGTGTGCTAGAGTTTAAAGGCTTGGGAAGGTTATCTGAAATGCAATGTACTGATCTGTCCTCTGTTTTGTCTGTATAGTTTCTTTTTTTACAGAAAGGTTAAAAAAAAAAACCAAACCGTCTTTACATTAAAAGGACTTCCAACCTTTCATTGTTTTTGTTGATTTCCTAAATCAAGTGCTGTCATTCCTATGACAAAATTGCTATCAAGAAAATAAAACAGAAAGGCATTCTAAATAGTGACTGGCATTGCAAAAGGTGATAGTACTTTAGTTTGGAGAGTAAAAGGAAAGTTTCTCACACAGAGTGTCATTGGAGCTGACTCACTCCTAGGCAAGAATGCGAATTCAAAAGTAAGGAATTAAATAAATAATTCAGGATTTCATTTAGTTGGTTATAAGGCAACAATAACAGCACTGACATAAAAAAACTATTGCCTCAATTTCCTACATGGAAGCCTAAGTGCATATAATATTTTAAAAAGTGTAGATATGATATGTTAAATTGCATTTAAAACAATTTTGTTAGATAGCTGATATAGCTAAAATTGTAAATGCTTTTCTGAATGAACTGTATTATTTAAGTTTATCTCCTGGTCATGAACTAAGTCGTGGGTTGTAATGAATGAATTTTTATATTCTGAATGTCTGTATAAGTTAAATGCCTTTAAATAACTTCTATTTGTTTTTCTCTTTTCCTACAACTCGGATCACAAGTTTGTATTCTCTTTTCAAATCAATACACATTTTTATATAAATGCTAAAACTTTCAGCTTATTTGCAGGAAAAGTAAGACATGTCAAATTAATGAGTATTTGTGAAAATCAGACATTAGTTCTTATTGATATTTTTAAGACTGACTTAATATTCAAATTTAGTGTCTTTCAAATAAAAAAAGTCTTGTTAAGAAAAGGATTTACACTACAACATATTATGCATAAATACGTATATAGAGACACAGAAATAAACATAACTGAAACACAAGTTTCACAAAGCACTCTTTGGTTTTACTATATGTGATACCATCTGATATTTATTGGTGCATTTTCTGTTTATAATTTTTTATGCTGAGGAAAAACTTGGCAATATATGGCAGATCCATATATTTGAAAAAAATGTTTTTTCAGGTTGAAAAACTGAAACTGTTTGAAAACAATTTGAAAAAAATGAACTTAATAAATGACAAAAATGAGGACACTTTCAATTAAAATGGATTTATAAACTGTATTTAGACTTTTATTATTAACTAAAATTATTCATCTAAAGGGTGGACAAATTGTTATTCCTTTGAAAGAAAGAAGTTTTCTTCATAAAGGATATCATTTTCCTTCTGAGTAGAATTGCATATGGGCCTTAATTAATGAGTAGGTTATGGTTAACTCTAATACATGTTCATGGACTTTTGTGAGATTCATTTTTAAATAATAAACAAAAATTATACAAAATTTATTTTTATTCCTTTCAGAATAACAATACCAAAAAAGAAAAAAAAAAAGCTTCTGGATCAACTTGCAGAAAGTAGAAGCAAATTCTGTGTTATTACTCTAGAATCCTCTCGTTGTCCACGATTAGGAGCCCCTTTTCATCCACCGTAGTCACCTTATTCAACTCACTAAATTTTAGTGACTTTTGATCGGATTGAAATATCCAGTTGATTTCAGAGGACAATGTTTTGCATTACTTTGTATTTACCATTAAGGATATTAAGAAAGAAACACTGCAAGCTCTCAAATGAGTTAGAAGAAAATAGTTTTGAAAATGCTTCAATCAATTCAGTAATATTAAAATAAGTACCTTTTCTTTCAAGGTATTTCATGGAACATTTTATTGGCTTAAATATCATATGCTTTTATACACCATACTCCTGATACATAAACACATATTACAGCAAACATTTCTTCTGTTCTATGACTTTTTCTTTGCTGTCTTTTCCTAGCAACTAGACCTGCACCGGGCATATACTATGTACTCAATAAATAATATTAATGAACAAAGTGGCACTATAATAGCCTTATATAATCATATTTTCATAAATTATGACATTTGTTAAATGTTATATTGACCAAGAGGAAATAGCCTTTCAGGAAAGTAAAAACTTTAAGAAAGAAACAGTGCCATTTTAATGAGTTATTGATGAATTGCTCCAGGATAGCAGAAAAGCATTTATACACTGGAGCTAGTTTAAAGACAGGTGACCTTTTAAGAGATTAGTTAACCTTTCAGCAATTTTGGAGAGTTACTGTTTTGAAAGATAAAGGTCAGAGTAGAACTCAGAATGCAGTTATTGTCTTCTCTGTTTCAGTCGCCATGCCTTTAATTTTCAATAAATTAATTCCAACTGTAGAATCTGCTCACAAATAGATTTATTTTTAAAATAAAAGAACAATATAGGCTACAAGTATTTTTCGGGTACTAGATATGAATAATCCAGACATGAAAACTCAAAATTTTAATTTATTTGTAAATTTCACCTTTTATCTTTGTCATGCTAAAAGTTATTAAGACAAAAATGCTTTTGAAAAAAAAATGCTTTTGAAGAAAGATGCAAGATGCTTTTAGTTATTTTTTTCCCTCCTTAAGAAAAGTTAATTTCAATTTTTGTTTCATGCAAAAAAACATTTTTTTTTTCAGACTTAATCATTCTAATTCTCTTTATCGAAGCCCTTGTACTGGTGTTTATATAATCTCTTTAGATGTGTTAACACCAAAAGGAAAATTGGGCTGAGTGTTTAGAAAACAGTAGTATAAAACAGTATTTCTGTGCAAGCTTTCATATACTTGAAATTTATGCAGAGGAAATAACCTAAAAATATTTTACCATTCGTAGATCTTGGTCCGGTTGTGATAAGCAAAGGATCATTAACCTTACCTACATGCTATCTTTCTTCTTTGTAGTTTTCTATAGCCATATTTTAAAATGTATACAATTTATTTTTTGACCTATTCATTTCAAAAGAAACTACCCTGTAGTTTGGAAATAAAGAAAATGTGTTTTTCTGTGAGATTTGATGATATTTACAAGGAGGTTAAGGCAATTTTATATTACCTGGACATATAACTTAGTTTCTGATGTTTTATTCATAGGCAACCATGAAACGGATATAGATAATTCAGTGCCCAGACTTAAGAAAGCGTTAAAAAAAAAGGCTAAAAGTCATATTGTAACAACTGTTTGAATGAACTAGCACTATATTGAGATGACAATAAGCATACTAATAGAATTTTCATGTGTTCAAAGATCTGTCAGTACTTTTACAATAAATTTCACTTTACATGATAATTATTATTCACCCGTTCTCATCATTTCAACATCAATGCATTCTTAAAAATGAAAGAAACCCTGATTGACATTTGAAATGTCCAGCCATTCAGTAAACAAGTAGAAAGTCAAATGAGAAGACAATTGAAGTTAGGTGAAAGATGTTTTAAATAAATAAGACAGTTTTATTTTCCTTTACTGTGTAATTTAGCATTGACTTTATCATTGCCCTATGTGAAAGTCTCTTTGGGTGGGGCAATAACATTAAAAACATGGGCATAATCCTCATTTGTACACCATTCTGTAAGGGGGCCATACTCAGGGCACCAATCAAGTGTTAAAAAAAATAATAATAAAAAGTCAGGAGGTAGTTTCTGGTTTGGTAACCAGATTCTTTCATCTGACCATTCTAATATTTCTGAGTGCATGAACTTGTGCTTATGGGTCAAGATGACTGTTGTAGTTTCTAAAATTACATCGCATTGTAGACAATTACATCACCAAGACAAAATGGCAAGTGGTGTGCAACATATATCTTTAGTCTTCAGTTGACTACCTGTGTGCATTGTACTTAGTCTCAGTTTTTTGTTTCTATTTTTGAGCATTTCTAACTATTCATAGTGATTAATATATTATTACTTTCTTTGAAGTCTTCCAAAGATCAGAAGAAAAAACATCATTTTCTTTTGTATCAGAATAAAATTTATTGTATCTAGCAATAACTTGTCTGTGTCCACTAGATTCTCTTATCAATCTTAGATACATTATGGGTTCTTAACTTATTTTTGCTATGTCTTCAAAATTTTTGCTATCATCGTCTTAGGAATTATTTCATCACTCATCAATTATTCCAAACCATGCCAAAAAAGATGGTATATGAAAAGATGCTATAATAGTGTCACTGTCCTTCAGTGTTCTTGTTCAGTTGTCCCAGGTATTGCATCATTATTTCAAGAAGGTATAAAAAAGTTGACAGTCTGCCCTTAGCTTTTACTGAACACAGTTGAGACTTCAGATTTGCATCTTCCACTCATAATGACAAAGAGAAAAAACTTGGCAAAGTTAAATGTTTTGTAATTATTGGAAGATAAGCACAGGAGACAAATAGTTGTCTAGAGCTATAGTATTCAACATGTAGTTATTAATAGTCACATGTGACTCTTGAGCACCTGAAATATATTCAAATTAAGATGGGCTATAAGCATAAATTACATACCATATTTTGAAATCTTAGTATGAAGAAAAGGATGCAAAATATATGATAATTTATATTTATTTCATGTTGAAATGATAATATTTGGATGTATTGGGTTAACTAAAATATATTATTAAATTAATTTCACCTATTTCTACGTGTTTAATGTGACTATAAACTTTTTAAAATTATATATGTGATTCATAGAATTCTATTAACACTCCTCTAGACTCTAACGGTGATAGTGAAGCAATTTGTCAAAGATTCTAATCCAAAATTTGAGGGAAAAAATGTTAACAGAGACTGGTGTACCCAGAAATCGGCTGTGTTTCTATACACTAATAAAAAAGTAGCAGAAAGAGAAATTAAGAAAACAATTTTATTTACAATTTCTCCACAAAAAAATACGCCTGGCCAAGGAAGTGAAAGACCTATACTCTGAAAACTATATAACATTGATTGAAAAAATTGAAGATGACAAAAAGACAAATGAAAAAATTTTATGCTCATGGATTCGAAGAATTAATATTGTTAAAATGTCCATACTACCCAAAGTAATCTACAGATTCAGTGAAATCCTTATCAAAATACAAACAGTGGGGCACCTGGGTGGCTCAGTGGGTTAAGCCTCTGCCTTCGGCTCAGGTCATGATCTCAGGGTCCTGGGATCGAGCCCCACATCGGGCTCTCTGCTCCGTGGGGAGCCTGCTTCCTCCTTTCTCTCCGCCTGCCTCTCTGCCTACTTGTGATCTCCCTCTTTCTGTGAAATAAATAAATAAAATCTTAAAAAAAAAAATACAAACAGCATTTGTCACAGCACTAAGACAAATCATACTAAAATTTGTATAGAACCGAAAAAGACTCCTAATAGCCAAAACAATGCTAAGAAAGAACAACAAAGCTAGAACTATCACAATTCCAGATTTCAAGATATGCTACTAAGCTATAGTGATCAAAACAGTATGGTACTGGCACAAAAATAAAGGCATTCTTAAACTTTCCAGTTAAGGTATCTTGATTTATTATTACTTGAGACAGTTTTTCTTTGTTTTAACCAGTTTCTTTATAACCACCTGAATATCTCTCTCCCTGTCCCAGAAGGGGTTTGAGTGCAAAAGTTTCCATAACCTTGGATGGAGGAGGGGACTCCTTGACATAATTCAGAGCTTTTTCCTCCGTCTTTGAGCTGGACTCAGCTGCAAGGTTTTTGGCTTGAATGGTCTCTAAATTGCTGGTACTTTTATTATCTGTCAGGATGACCACTGATGACATTTTCCATTCTCTTGTTGGGTGAGTGCCCAATGCTTTCTCCCTGCCAAACCCAGATTTAATCATACAGACTCAGCAGACTCTTCTTGAGTTTTAACCATGTCTTCCATCTGGAGTCTGGCTTAGGATGTCCATCCATAATCACCCTCCAGAGCATGGTCATCTCTCCCCTTGTATGATAGACTTATGGGTCTCAACTTAGCCTTGAAACATACTGAACATTGGAGGATTCTCCCAATGAATAGAATTTGTAAGCACATTTGGAGTACTACTCTGGTCCTATTTCAGCCTGCCATGTCATGATGCATTTTTAGATTGTTTTAAACTCTCCCCCAACCCCCACAGCTTTGTTTGGGAATGCCTGCTTAGTGGTCACCTCCAAAATTCCAAAAGTGGATCCAGGCACAATCTCTTGTCTTGCTATCTAAATTATGTAGCATCTCTCTAGGATTGTGTCATGGAGGACAGCAGCCAGAACATATTTGTCTCAGTATATGAACTCCCCTCCCCCATTTTTTCTCTCTTTCCTTACAGAAGTGGAAGTATATGTTCTACTCTTTATTCATATCTAGTATAGACATCCTGTATAGCATCATAGCCTTCTCCTTTTCCCAGTTGAATTCATCTTTTTTATTTCTTGTGGTTAAAGAAACAAAAACAAAACAAAACAAAAACAACTCCCTAAGCAGGTTACGGTAAAATCTTAGCTAAAAAACAAAAATTATTACTTGAGAATGTTTTAATCCCATTATGAAATTACCTATAATTAATTAAATAAGGTCACAAACAACTAAGAGAAAGTAAGATTTTTATCAGAGCATCTATATCTAAAGTAATTGTAGATGCTCTTCAGTACACAAAAAGTTTTACTCAGTCCCAAACCTCGAGTCTCAAGTACATGGCCAAACAGCCACAGAAAGCATTAATATGAAAATCTTAGACAGCATGTGGAATGTCAAGAGAGTTCTATAGGAGCTTAAAAGAGCTAATAATGACTTCTGGCACAGAGCAGGCAGCACAAAGGTGTAGAGACTGAAAGGGACCTTAAATAAGGGCTCATTTAATTAAATATAGAGTAGAATTGGAAGTTATTTGGATTTGATCGTTACTGGAATTAATAACCAGTGTTCAATCTATTAGTGGTTACTTTGGATACCTATTTCTCATTAGGAATTTATAAGAAAATGGCATGTAAATTATCCCGTTTGGTCCTGATGGTCTCTGAGAAGGGCCACCGTTTACAGTGTTGTGGAAGAACTCTGATAACTCTGAAATGTCAAGTTTCAGTTTCTTGAAACTGAAGAACAAACTGAACTAAGGAGACACCTGAGATAGACTACATACTTAAAGAATATCTAAACATTACATAATAAGAGCAGCAGTAGAGGACAATAATGATGTGTTTGAGAGTTATTAGAATGCTGTAGTTGTTAAAGTATAAAGAACGTGAGTGACAGTGTCAGTCATAGCTAGGAGTGAAACTCACACACATTTCCTAGTTATATGAACTTGGGGATTTTCTTTAACCCTGCTTCTTTGTTTTCTTACTTCAAAAATGAGAACAAAAATAATTGGCTAACACAACCATTGTAATGATTAAGAAAAAAATTGATGAGAAAATGTAAACATAATATCTAAAAAATTTATAAAACCTCAAATTGTTTTAAATATTGATAATACTAACTGATTAAGTGGAAATGAAAAAGGTAATAAATTTTTGGATCTAAATAAGGCACTTTGAGACTGTTGATACTATTGTGAGTCATAAAAAGTAAACAAACTTTTGAGATGGACGTGGGCAAACCAGCAGCCCAAATGTCCATTCCTCTACTTTGGGCAAAATCCCAAACCAGAAATGGGTTTGTGACGCATTATGCCCTGGCAAGCCTTTTTATTTGCTTTCACTCTAACCTAGGACAAGGATAGACATAGACATGCCTTTCTGCTGTTTGTGTGCAACTCCCCTGTGAATGTCAGAAAGTAAATTTGCCAAAGTATAATAGTTTGTTGTCAGGCCAAAGGAGTTTGGGCAGTAAAAGGGAACAAGAAGGAAGTAGCTTTTATAAAAAGCTTTAAATGGATGTATTGACTAATTCTAGTTAATTTTAGATCACTTCACAGAGAAATAGCCTTGGTTCTTCCCTTGATATATAGACTTTATTATGCTCCTTTAGAAAATATTTTTCAGAAAAATGTCATAGGTTTATCTTTGCCTCTTTCAGTTCCTATATAACCCAGCACGCCTTGTGACATAATGCCGTCTATGGTTTTTCTGACAAAAACAGCACCCCCTGTATCTGGAAAATTCCCCTAAACCTATCATTCAAATGGAAGATTTTACCTTCTTAGAGTCTTTGGTTTTGGAGGTAAGTACTTGATTTAGGCTAAGGCAGTCATTCCTGCCTCCATTCACAGCTGCTTAGCCCAGGCATGGGGATCTGGCTCAAATAGTGCGAATCAGCAAGATTTCCCAGGACAGTGACCTGCACTTGTTTTCTGGTAGTAAAAAGATGTGAGGTGCTAATAGCTTTTGGTAGTCTTGGCCCCTGTCAAGTTGAAGAATCTGGTCTGCATAAAAAAGAAGGACATCCAGAATCACAGACGATAGAGGAAAAGGGTATGAGGGACAGGGATACAGATGAGGGATGGAAAGCAAAATGAACAGATGGATGGAGTGATGGGAAGAGGGGAGAGAGAAGAACAAGTCTTTGAAATTCCTCTCCTTTTTTTTCTAACAACGTATTAAGTTAGTTTGATCTCACAATTGAAAAAAAAATTTTTTCACAATTACATGTCTATTTTCTGAAATGTATATTAATATTTCCACAGTGCCATGATGATTTTTATTTTTTTAATTTTTTGGTAAATATTATATTTATTTATTTATTTGAGAGAGAGAGCACACACACAGAGCGGGAGAGGGGCAGAGGGAGAGGGAGAGGCAGACTCCCTGCTGAGCGGAGAGCCTGAGACAATGGGAGGAGCTAGATCTCAAGAGCCCAAGATTGTAGCCTGAGCAGAAGTCAGACACTTAACCAACTGAGCCACCCAGGCGCCCCCACATGATGATTTTTAAATGACCAGTTAGCAAACATGTTATTTTGTGAGAGATTTATATAGTGTTTTTCTTTCTAAATTGAATTCATAATTTGATCACAAAGAATTACTAAGCACTAATTTCAAATTTTTTTTTACCTTTATACAGATTCAATATTTATTATGTGAATAAAGAACTAGTCACCTCAAACCACTGAGCTAGGACCTTCATTTGAAAATGAGTTGGAATAAGGATATTGCTGGAATTTTTCTCTCTTTTTATAAATTGCAACCTATCTTAGTATTTTATGACTGTAGTTTTCCTATGTTTTGTGTCTTATGTTCTCAGTCTAATGTCTTCTAAATTTCATATTAGCAAGATAATTTAACTTGTGTGTTTATACAGACTATCATCACTTTATCTCTGAGACTTTCAAATTAAATAGTGTTCTGTTACAGTGAATCATGTAGTTGAGTAAATTACTAATCTGAATATGAATCTCATTGAATTAGTAAAAATATTGAACAAATGAGCAAATACATTACACGTTTTAATATTTTGTCAGCTCTGTTCAATTAAATAACTGATTATAGCATTTAAAATAACAAAGTTTTAAAATGTTAAAAAGTTGTAGTGTTACTAGGGAAAAGTGTTACTAAGGAAAAGATATCTAATAGGTTGTTTTCTGTTTTTCTCTTAAAATTATAATTTTATCACTTGAAATGTCTTTTTTTTTCTTTCAATGAATTAGATTAACACATCACAGCTTAACAGATTTTAAGAATGATCTAAAAAATGTCATAACCTGCTCATTATTTTCATATATTGAAAAATGTCATTGGTGGTCATTCCTAGCATGCCATGTTAAGGAAAATGAAAATATGTTTATTTCATTGAACATGGTATTATTTTTACTATGGTTGCATTAGTTCATGCAAATGAAATACAGATTGATAACTCAGCTAAGTACTGCTTATTTGATTAAAAGACTACTTTCTTACTTTTCTTCTTGCTTTAGCCATTCTTTTATCCCCCTATTTCCTTTCCTCACTTTCTGCTTCCCTCCCTCCCATTTTCTAGTCACGCTTTTCTCTCAAAAATGGTATTGAGTGTTAACTGTGCTAAAGACTCTACTAGAAGAAAGGAACGAGTAAATAAGAAAATGCAAACAGGGCAATTTCTCTTACAGAATAGGGACTTGGTCCTAAGGTTGCATAAATTCACATTTGTAATGTTCCAGATTGAGGGTTCTGGGAGTCAGAAAAGGCAGTCTCAGGAAAGGAAAACTTAAACTGATGGGTAAATCATGTAAGTTGGGGAAAAGTTGATGAATGTTTTGGAAAAGTATTTCCAGGAAAGAAGACAGTTTTCTCAAAAGGTAAAGAGGTAAGTTAGGACATAATGAACATGCTACCTTAATGGCACTGAAAATAATTCAGTAAGGTACTTTGTGTGTTGAACTGGGTCTTGATCATGAAAAACTTGCAAATCATGTTAAGAATTTTTTACTTAAATCAGAAAAATTTAAGGATTTAAACAACAGTTGGGTATGGTCAGCCTTGGAGTTTAAAGTGGTTTTGGTGACTCGGAGAAGGACGGATGCTGGATGGTGACTGGTAGGTTTGAAATAACTACAGAATCCAGGGACACCACTCTGAGCCTGTTGTTCCAATACAGGTGGGAACATGGCCAGAATAAGATAGCAAAATGGATACTGAGAAAACGAAATATCACTGAAAGTAATTCTGGAAGTAAATTTGATAGAAATTAATAATTATTTTTGGAGTTAAGAGCATGGAGACAATAATTTCAAAGTTGATAATGTAGGTGACAGTAGGTAAAATGATCTATAAATAAAGCATATACGAGGACATGACAGCGCATATTTGATAACATTTAGACATCAGATAAACATTGTTCAGAACATACAGATAGTTGAATATCCTTTATATGTTTTTATAGACAGTAAACAAAGGCCAAGGCCAAGAGAATATAAGAGTGTCAGTAGTATCCTCACTAAAGATTTTCATCACCTATTTTATTTCTCTTTATATATGTTGGCTTGATTCTAGAGTTAAGTTTGAGGATTAAATGCCTATTACTAATCTGTGTCAGGTAAGCAAGTGGAATACAAAATCACATTGGGACATCAATGGGGAAACAGGAAACAGAGCTAAGCATTCAATTAAAGTCATATCCTTGAACAAGTGACACACTAATTGCAGATCTTGTCTAGTACACAATAAACCAATGATGGCACTGAAAGGGATGTGGTCACAGATCATTAGAATTGGAGGAGGTCACATGAGAAAGTCATCATCCCTTTTTATCTACTATTAGAATGCTGACAAATGGCTAGCCTATGCTTTTTTTTCTCTCTCTAGAAAACAAGATCTACTACATCCACGACTTCCTTTTGATTGAAAAGTGGAATCCCATCTAAAAATAGAATCTAATATCTGTTTTCTGGCTCAGGTAAAGTACTTAACTTTCAGCTTATGAGAGATATCTTATTTTAGTATCCTCAGTTTACATGTGAAGAAACTAAATGATCAGAGAGCTTAAATATTTTGCCTAAGGACACAAAGCTATAAAATGGAAGACAAGTAAAATGGAAGACAAGACTCCAAGCATAGATTTTTTTTTTTAATTAACATCTAGTATTATTTTCTATAATAATGCTGCTGTCTTGGTAATTATTTTTTGTGAGACATATGAAAATTAGAGTGCCAAATGACTAGTTTTTATAAATGACAATCTTATTAAATGAAAAAATTGTGGCTAATAAGTTCTTTCTTTCTCTAATAAAGACCCACATTTTTTAAATGTATTTTTTTAAGTAAACTCTACCTTCAACATGGGCTTGAACTTACAACCCTGAGATCAAAAGTTACATGCTAGACCCACAATTTTTTTTTTATTTTAATGGCTTTGGAGTACTAAGTTTCTAGAGATATTTTCACGAGATAATAAGTTAAACTTTCATTTTTTCATTATAGAGATATAAGTACCAAGTCAAGATCATATATTTATTGTATACTATGGTAAATACATTGATATAGTTCTTTGGGTAGCTTGGATTCCTTTTCAAATTATATATTTTTTGAGTAATAAATACTTGCATGTTGTTTTAAAATCTGTTCATCTCTCAGTCTCTTCAGATCTCTAAAACACATAGTATAAAATAGTTTTGATCATTAATTTTATGTGTCAGTTTGAATAGCTAAGGGACACCCAGATAGCTGGTAAAACATTATTTCTGGGTATGATTGTGAGAGATGAGCATTTGAATGACCAGACCAAGTAAAAAATGGCACCCTTACCAATGCAGGTTGATATCATCCAATCTGCTTAGATCCTGAATAAAACAAAAAGACAGAGGAAAGGCAAATTTTCTCTGTGGTTGAGTTGGGATATCCATCTTCTCTTTCCCCCAGATATTGGATATTGGCATTCCTGACTGTCAGGGCTTTTGACTCAAATTGAATTTCCCACAGGTTTGCCTGGCTCTCCAGCTTGCCCATGTAGATCTTGGAAGTTTTCAGCTCGGTAAAAGAATGAGTCAATCCCTATAATAAACAAACATGAATGTTATCCATCTATCTGTCTATCTATCTATCCATCTATCCGTTGTCTTCTACTGATTGTTTCTCTGGAGAATGTTAGCTGACATATCAACTCTTACAACTACGCTCTTTCTTGCTTTTAAACTTTCCATTGTTCCTAGAATTATTTATTGATGTTTGATAATACTTGATTGGGTTGTTAATCTTTTGTGAATTAAATTTTGTTGATTAGATCTTTTTGGATTTAAAACCTTAAAATCTTTTATTGGATTAAAGATCTATTAACAGTGCTTTAATAAGAAAGTCCAAAAGCTATATAAAGGATGTAATAGTGGGGTGCCTGAGTGGTTCAGCTGGTTAAGCAGCTGCCTTCAGCTCAGGTGATGATCCCAAGGTCCTGGGATTGAGTCCCACATCAGGCTCCCTGCTCAGCGGAGAGCCTGCTTCTCCCTCTCCCTTTGCCTGCCGCTCTGCCTACTGTATACTCTCTTAAATAAAATCTTAAAAAAAAAAATTATACCCACTTGTGGAAACTACAAACAACTTTTATTGTTATATATGTTAAAATAGAGCCCAAGAAAATTAAATATCTCTTCCTTTCTTTAACTGTGCAATATTTTGTATTTTAGTAGTTTTCAGTTGAACACTCTAAAACAAAAATGCTTCAAAAATGATTTCAAATTATTTTCAGGTAAGATTTAAATATTTTGTAGTTTCTACTACTGGAATCAACAACTTTTAGTTAATGAAATTTTTATAGAAATTATATGAAATTGTTAAGACATTTTATAAATATATATTATCTTGACATTTTCATTTGTTTGAATATTCCAAATTGATATTATACAAGACTATATGAAATTTCCAGTTCACAAGAAGTTAAATTCATTACCTTTTTTAAAATTCCATCTTGTACTCACTGAAATTTATTGTAAATTACATTGTTAGATCAAACACATTCCCTGAAATCTGGATAAGAAAAAGATTAAGCAAGTAACACTGAAAAGCCTAATTAGTGTATTTCACCTTCATCATCAAACATAAGTAGAGAAATGATCAAAACCTTTTAATGGTCAGAAGTAGGCAAGTTTGTGGGCATTATCTTTCATCTGAAATAACACTTTTCTGCATTATCTTAGAAGGTTAGTTTTTTGGCCTTGTTTGGAAGAGGTTCAAAAATTTAGGATTTAAAAGGAAATTATGGAAAGATTTTTTAAACTTTATTTCATGCATATATTTTTCATGATTAGAAGCTTATGAAGTGGGAGAAATTAATGATCCAAAATTATTAAAAAGAAATAATTTGAATTTAATTGATATTTAATTATGGTTATATCTATAGTAATTATTTTATTTTTTTATGTTAACACTTTAAAAAACAATTTTTTTTAAAGATTTCATTTATTTATTTGTCAGAGAGAGAGAGAGAGAGAGAGCACACAAGCAGGCAGAAGAGGCAGAGAGAGAAGCAGGCTCCCCCCTGAGAAGGAGCCCAATGCAGGACTTGATCCCAGGACCCTGGGATCATGACCCAAGCCAAAGACAGCTGCTTAACAGACTGAGCCACCCAGGTATCCCTTAGAAATTTTTTGAAACAAAATAAGTTACATTTTCAAATGGAAAAGTTAGACTGTTGACATATACTTGAAACCTGTAAAAACTCCAATTAAAATGAAAATTATGAACAAATTAAATGTAGGGATTTTTGAAATATATAGATGATTTCATAGCAAATAATTTTTCATAATATTAATTACTAACATTTATTGTTTTTTGGTTAAAGGAAAGTTCAAGCATATCTTCTATATAAATTAACTCATATAATTACCATTATATTGGTATTTCCTGTATTTCTAAGTGAAAAATTGAAGCAAAACAGTTATGGGATTAGTCCAAGATAACTGTTAAAGCCGATATTTAAATATGTGCTGTTTGTGCTTATGTGAGTACTTTCAATCACTTTATAAAGTATATAAAATATACAGAAAGATATTAAAAGTTTACAGCTGAATGAATTCCATAAATTCAGCCAATACAACCATCTATGAAGAAATAAGACACTACCTTTACCCCAGAACCTCTGATCTCAAACTCCTTTAGAATTGTTAGCTCTTTCCTCTTACTGGTACATATTACTAAGTCTTTTAATAAACTTTATTAGTTTTTGCCTGCTTTTGGATTTACATAAGAAGGATTATGTAGCATGTAGTCATTTGTGTTTAACTTATTTTGTTCAACATTGTGTTTGCGAGTCTTATGCATTTATGTTGAAGCAGTTTGTTTGTTCTCACTGTTATAGAGTATTACATTGTGTGACTATGTCAAAATATATTTGTTCTTTTTACTTTTGATGACATTTGAATTCACAAGAGCGGTTATGCATATCTTAGTACGTGTTTTGGTTTTGTTTGTTTGGTGAACCTATGTATGTAATACTGTTGGGATTATACCTAGGAAATAAACTTGCTGCATTATAGGTTAGGCATATTTCACCTGAGTCGATACCTCGAAAACATTTCTTAAAGATTTGTACCGATTTACACTCTCACCAAGAGTTTATACGGGTTTCAATTGATTTTTTTTTATTAATTTTTATTAACATATAATGTATTATTTGCCCCAGGGTACATGTCTGTGAATCTTCGGGCTTACACATTTCACAACACTTAATAGCACATACCCTCCCCATTGTCCACAACCCAGCCACCCTATCCCTACCCCCCCCCCCCCCCCCCGGCCACCCTTAGTTCATTTCTTGAGTCTAGGAGTCTCTTATGGTTTGTCTCCCTCCCCATCCCAGAGAAAGACAAGTTTCAATTGATTTTTATGTTTGATATTTTTATTTTTTTCATTTTAACCTTTGCATTATGGTGAGTTTTATGAAATGTGTTTTTTATTTGCATTCCCCAATGACCGATGAAGTCAAGTGTTTTATGCTTATAG
Source organism: Procyon lotor (assembly GCA_028646535.1). Taxonomy (NCBI): domain Eukaryota; kingdom Metazoa; phylum Chordata; class Mammalia; order Carnivora; family Procyonidae; genus Procyon; species Procyon lotor. Next base: position 94,301,008 of record CM053604.1, read on the forward strand.
GCCATATAGTTATCCTCTATTATTGTCTTTTTAAAGGTTTTGTCAGTTTTGACCATTTATTTCAATCAGGTTTGTGCCTTTTTCTAGAGTATTTTTTGCATATTCTTCATAAAATAACTTCAATAAATATATGAATTCAATAGCAAATTGTGAGACTGATTTTTTTTTTTTTAAGATTTTATTTATTTGAGAGAGAGAAAGAGAATGCACAGAAGCAGTGAAGGGGCTAAGGGAGAAGGAGAAGCAGTCTCGCTGCTGAGCAGGAAGCCTGATGCAGGGCTCCACTCCAAGACCTCAAGATCATGACCTGAGCCAAAGGCAGATGCTTAACCTACTGAGCCACTCAGGCACCCCGGGACTGATTTTAAGATCTAATTTTCTTTGTTATTCTGCAGGTAACTGTCATAAGTAAATGTTCTTTAGCATCGTAAATGTAGAGGCTTAAAACAGCTATATTATTGTGCTTATTATGGGTCAAGAATCCAGGGAGGGCACAACAGAGACAGCTTCTCTCTGCTCCAAAATGTCCAGGGCCTCAGCAGAGAAGATTTGAACAGCTGAGGCCTGGAATCATTAGAGAAACTCTTCACTTAAGTGTCTGACACCTCAGCTGCCATGACTCTGAGGCAAGGTTCAGCTTGAACAGTTGAGTGATGCACCTACCTATGGCCTTCCCATGCAGCCTGTGCTTCTCATGGTGTCCAGCGGAGTTCCACGAGAGGTTTCTGGGAGGGAATTTCCCTAAAATAAGTATCTGAAAAGAGGGAGAACCACGTGACCTCTACTGACCAAGCTGCAGAAGGTAAGTTGCATCATTTCTTCCACATTCTGTGGTTCAAACAAATCCCAAGTCCATCCCAGATTCAAGGAGGAGGGAATTCAAATCCTTCTCTTGGAGGGAGGTATGTAACCATAGCTCTGTAGTGTGGTTACACTATAGAAGGGCATCTGGAATATAAGATACTATTGCAGTCATCTTTGTAAAAATATAATCTTTCATAGTATGGATTTTTTTCCCCAAATACATTTATTTTATTTTTTCACTGTTACAAGATTAATTGTTCATGCACCACACCCAGCATAGTATGGATTTTTAAAATGTGTTCTATTTGGGGTGTGTCATGCTTTCTAATTAAGACAAGTCATGTGTTTTGTGTGTGTGTGTGTGTGTTTAACAATTCTGAGTCATCCTCAGTTATTATATTATTTTTTAGTACAGCCTGCCCCTCATTTTCTCATTTTTCTTCTTTTTGAAATCCAATAAGGCAAATTTAGGACCATTTTATCATGTTATTTTTATCAGTTCTTCTTTTCACTTCTTGTAAGTAAACTACAAATCTGAGTAATTTCTTCAGCTGTGTATTCAGTATCATTACTTCTCTTGTCATCCTATACTATTTGAATATTTAACTTAGCTCTGGATTCTTATTGTAAAAAATTCATTTGTCAAGTTTAGAAAATGAATTTGATTCATCATCAAATATACTTGGACTTGTTTCATAATATTTTGTTCTTAAATTACAGCTATGGCTCCACCTTCCATTTCTTTTAAAACTTTACATGTACCTATTTGTATTTTATATCTGATTACTTAATATCTTAATTTTTGAGCAGATTAATTGTGCTGTGGTGTTGTTTCTATTGAATTTCACTCACAGTCACTTTCTTGTGTCTTTGATGATTTATGATCATGAGCCTGTAAGGCAGGATGTTATCTGTAGAAAGCCTGTGGAGACTGCTTTAATGTCTCTTCAAAGAAAAGTTGCTTTTTTAGGTGGATTGAGATGTCACTACCTTATGCCATCTTAGGTTACTTTTTAGTTTCTTATTTTTGGGAGTTCCCATAATGAATACATACTTTAAACTCCAACTCCAATGTTGCATGAAGTTAGGTTCGTTTTCATGGGCTATAGATTCCCCACTCAGTACGATTAGAAACTCCTATTTCTAATCATAGAAACACTTAGAAAGTGGGCATATTTTTCTTAGTTCCCTTGTGATTAACATCTTTGCTTTCTACTGGTCTCAGATTTAACCCAACGATTTTTGTAGACCAAAGGTATTGTTTCCAGTTCTCAAAAAAATAAACTGTAAGCCTCTTGGTTCTGATATAAGAAAATACTCCCTAAATAGCTGTAGTTCAGTCATATTTAGACACCTCAGTTTTCCACTGTTCTCCATGTCGGGGTCAAAGGTAGTTTTTTGTTTGTCTTCTTTTGTATTTTAATTTAGGAGTTCAATTATGCTTTTTTAAAATGTTATGTTAAATCCAGACTTGTTGGTATTACGAATCAGGTTAATTTTAAAGATGTCAAATCTACTTAGTATCAAGAACAGAAATCCTTCTGAGTTCTGTTTTTCCAAACACTATAAATGAACAATCTATCTGCATTATTTATATGGAATCAAGGCCGTGTGATTTTATGAATGTGATTCAGGCTTCAGTATCACAAGGTTTTCTTTAAAAATTAATTTTATATAGGACTTCTAATCATTAATTTAAGCATTTTGAGATACAGAGTCTTTAAAATATGAACGTGTTTTAATTTTTTCTAAGGACTATTTGAATATCATCCAATATGAGTTATTATGCAGTTAATTATACATTATTTATTAAGAAAACTGAAATTTAATTATAATAATGCTCATAGCTCTTACATGACTAGTGTAGGTGATACTGCTTTGTCACCATGTATACAGGACCTACCCCGCTAGCCTTTAGCAGGACCTTTACATTATTTCTAGTGATGATAGCTTGTATTGCAGTACCCTAGCATTGACCCTTTCATAAAAGATTTATAAATATTGCCTTGTAAGCAGCCTGCAGATCTGGGTTTCTGGAAATCAGAGAGGGTATTTTTAATGGTGGAGATTTGGCTTCAGGAAATCCTTCATCCTCCCTCTTTAACAAACCCATTGACCTTTAGAACCTGGGGCAGTACTAATCCTTTTGGTCTGGCATTTCTTAGCAGGAATTCACTAGAATTTCTTTCTGGAAAATTTTAATGGGTAAAATTAGCAGAAGTGCTGAACTTGTATTTTGTATATGTATGCAGAAGCCATAAAGGTATAAATACCTAATATAAATCTACCAGTTTGCTTCTCACATGTGTGAGGGGATGTCTTATTAAGAGAGAGTTACGTTTTTCTTGTGCTGCTAATTAGAATCAGGTAACCACAGAATTAGGAAACATGAGTGAAAATTATGAACTCTACTCTTCAACAGAAAGATAATATTTAATAACTCATACTGTTTAAGAATGGAGTAAACATGCATGTCAGAGAATAAGGCCCCTGACATTCATTATATTATACATATTCTGTAATGATCGTTGTTCTTTGTAAAGGGGGTCTTGCATTTAGCTGGAGATACACCTTGAAACAGTTCTATTCTGAGGTCAGGGCATGCATCCATTATTGTATAGCTAAATATCATAGTACTTTGCAGCTTAAAACCAGAAGTGTGTATTATTTCACATAGAAATGATTTACCCCTTCTCAATCACTCCCATACTTTATGGGTAAAGACCATCCTGACTTTTAAGCTTACCATTTTTTTTTAGTATTATTTAAGTGGAATCACAGTGCATACTCTTTTATGTGGGTCTCTCAATATCTAAATGATTTGTTCCCAGATTTTGCCATATTTTATATGTAACTCTAGTTCATTCATTATACATCTAGATAGTAATAAGTGATGGAATATACTATAATTACTTTGTTAATTTTAATGCTGATGGACATTTGGGTTATTTCCCACTCAGCACTATTTGAATTGCGCTACGTCAAAAGATTGCTAGACTTATGTTGTGATATGCATATATCTGCATAGGTTTTGAGTGTGTTCAATTTTATATATATATATTTTTTAAGTGTGTTCAGCTTTGATACATATTACCAATTTTCTACACTGGCTGAACCAAATTCACTCATGCAATAATGTATGAGGTTCCCATTTGAGGTACACCTTCAACTAAATGTGTGGGGTTTTATTTTTGTTTTCTTATGTTGCTTTTATATTTTCATTTTTGCTTTGCTACTCTTGAGTGTGTATGTGTGTGTGTGTGTGTGTGCACGTGTGTAGGCATGAGTGTATGTACGTACAAGTGATCATGTTGGACATCCAACTGAGTGGAGATTTCAGGTGTTACCAGCACCAGCTGGCATCTGATTGGAACCACATGAGAATCTGAGTGATAATTACCCAGCTGAGCTCAGTCAACCTTCAGAATAGCGACAAATAATAAAGTATTATTTAAAGCACTATATTTTGAGTTAGTTTTATAGTTTTGTTACACAAGAAAGATAATTGGAGTTCTTATATATTTAGAATTTTTGTATCTTCCTGATATATTGATAATGTTTCATTTAATAATGAAGCTCATTATAACTAATAATGTTTCTAAATATAAACTGTATCTTGTCTGATATTAGAATGTTATACAGTATATAATATACATAGTATACAATATTAGTATGTAATAGTTTTTTTACTCTGCTTGCTTAGTGTTGAGATAATGCATTTTTTTAACTTTTACTTTTAAAGTTTCTGTATGGTGGTGCCTGGGTGACTTAGTCCGTTAGGAATCTGTTTTGGGCTCAGGTCAGAGTCTCAGGGTCCTGGGATGGAGCCCACATCAGGCTCCCTGCTCAGCAAGAAACTTGCTTCTCCCTCTGTTGCTCCCCCTCCTTGCGTTCCCTCTCTTGCTATGTTTCTCTCTATCAAATAAATAAAATCTTAAAAAAAATAGTTTCCGTATGTATCTATTTAGTATATGTCTCATGTAAGGGCACAGTTGGATTTTGTTCTCTTATCCAGTCTGTTATACTTTGTCTTTAAAATAGCTCATTTAGATTGGTTTCATTAAATTTAATTGTTGGTATGTTTTTATTTAAATTAACTATATTTTTACTTGTTTTTCTATTTTTCTTGTATTCATACACATTTTTTCCACTTTCTTGCCTTTTTTGGATTAATCTAGCATTTTCATTTTTAATCTGAAAAGATCATTATGATGCATTACATTATTCTTTCTAGAAGTTACTCAAGAGTTTACAACATGCATCCTTAACTTCTTAAAGCTCAGTATAGGTACTTTTAGATCTTTTGTTTGTCAGGAAGTACGTTTATTTTGCTTTCCTTTTTGAGGCATAATTTGGGTGTGCATAGAATTTTAGGTTGGCAGTTATATTCTATAAATAATATGAAGACGTTATTTTATTATTTTCTAGCTATAGATTTTAATTTTTTCCCTGTCAAAAAATTAGCTGTCAGTTTTATTATTGCTTCTTAAAAGATAAAACCCTTTTACTTTGGATGCTTTAGCACTTTTTTTGTCTTTTATTTTTTGTTTTACTCGGATGTGTCTAAATGTAGTTTTATCTGTATTTATCATTTTGCATTTTGTAATTTTTTTAAATTTGTGATTTGATGACTGTCATCAATTTTTAACATTATTTTACTATCCTTACATCAAATATTACTTCTTCCCAATTTCCCATCTTTTGTTTTTGGGACTCTGATTAAATGTTTACTGGGCTGTTTCACTAAGTAGCATAATTATCTTTGCAGGCTTTTGATATTTTTTTCAACTTCTTTATGTCTCTGTGCTTCATTCTGGACATTTTCTAATTTATTTTTCAATCCACTAATTCAGCTAAATTTAATCTAATGATAATGTCATGGAATGAGTTCCTAATTTTATTACCTGTACTTTTAAAAAAGACTTTATTTATTTATTTATTTATTTATTTATTTATTTATTTGAGAGAGAGAGAGCATGAGCAAGGGGTAGAGCAGGGGCAGAGAGAGAGGGAGAAGCAGACTCCCCAGAGCAGGGAGCCCAATGAGGGGCTTGATCTCAGGACCCTGGGATCATGACCTAAGCTGAAGGCAGCTACTTAACCAGCTGAGCCACCCAGGTGCCCTTAATACATGTATTTTTTATTTGTATATTTTTCACTTGATTATTTTTAAATATTTCAGACCTTTATGGAAGTTCTTCATGTTGCCATATTTATATTGTAAACATTAATTATAGATGACTTGAAATCTGTGTTTGATATCTATATCTCTTCTTGAGTGGTTTAGATTGGCCTTTTTTCTATTTTGTTTAATTTTTATTTGATAATCTTCAATTGATTAGATAATTGATACTATAATATAGCATACAACATATTATAGAGATGATTAAAACTTCCTGATATTGTGACATTCCTCCAGAGAAAAATTACTTTTGTGTTTGCCAGGCTGTTGTTCAAGGGGCAAATCACCTTAATCTTATAAGGAATTAAGCTGTTTAAAGCTGAGTTCCCATTCTTGTATGAAGTGATGCATTTCTATTTTGCTTTTATTCTTGAAGTATATTATTCACGGCTCCCAAGTGAACACTTGAAATATTTACCAGACTATCTTTTTGTAGGGGTGAAGATAGGGCTGGTTGGGTGTATTCATAAGATTACCCAAGAAGCACAAACAATGTCCTGAAATAAGTAGATGACACTGGACACTTTCTCAACAATACTAAGAAATATTGAGACACAAATCACCAGGAAAGTGTGAATAAGACTATGTTCTTATAAATGTTAATTGCTATCATAGTATTAATTTTCATACACAGCATTGTATATATTATGTATTGCATGATATAAGTATAAATGCTTTCATCCTAATTTTATCTTTTCTCCAAAGTTTAACTTTTAAAAAAGACATAGAGAAATGTTATTTTGAGTAAAGCTAACTGGACATAAATTTTTATAATTATGAAAAAAGATGTTTACATGTAAATAACATATTTCAAAGCAAATAGTATTTGGTAATTTTGCTATATAATAAAAACTTTATATCAGTTCCTAACAGAGGTGAAAACTTATTTCCAAAGACAAATGAAATGATTGACCAAGGCCATATTTCTTGTTAGAAACAGGGTTAGGATCACTGTACCTGACAAATGTACTTGACGTGCTCTCTACTTGAAGCAAAATGGGATTATGTGGTATGACTCTGTGTGTGTGTATGTATGTATGAGTGCATGTATACAGATGTGCAGATGTTATATGTATATAAGAGTGAATCTAAAATTTTGTATACAAAAAATAATTAACTATTTATATAATGTGCTGTAGCTAATACTATCTTTATTACTGATAAATCCTATACCAGGTCAGCCAATTTCTATTTCTCATTTGAGAATTTTCCTCACTTGGAAAAGGAGATGTTTTACAGGCAGACATATATTCATGTTTACTCATACATTTGGGAAATATATTTGTAGGAATTAATAGATAAGTATAATGTCTCATATTAATGCCAATATTCCTTTATGTCTTTTTTATACAAAATCCTATTTAGGAAAACAGAGTTGAAAACTAATCAAATGATTTTTAAAATATTAAGTAAAAATATTAAGTAGCCAATGTAGATATATATGAATTTTAAATTAAGAGTTCTAGAGAAGTTGTCTCTTTCTCTTTGAAGTTCCTCATTTTCTAAATGAGAAACAATAAATGGCTCGTCTGGTATAAATTCACCTTTGGTAGACACAGAACTGGATTTCAGCACATTTTTATAAATAATTGGTTATTAGTAGTATACAAAAAGTCAAAATTTACCCTAACTTGTTTATGTGCCTCAAGTGGACTCTAAGTTTCTCTATAATAAAGTAGGGAATTATATTAGTACTTTTCCCACTCTTTTAGCATGTATTGAAAAATACTTAGTTGGCAGTATTATTATAAATATTATCACTGAAATGTATGTAGATATACTTAAAATGTATATTTTATATATAAATATAATATAATTTTTATTTTTTAAATATAAATATATTTTTAAATATAAAATTTTTAAATATAAATATAAAAAATGTAACTATGACTTCATAAAAATATAACTTATGCAGATAAAAGTCAAATCAAAAAAATTTGATTTTTTTTTTTTTTGGTGGGAAGCAAAACAAACTTTATTGAGTGATAGCAAAGGGATATACAAAGCTCCCAAGATGGGAGGCAACCCGAAGGGGTTGCCACCAGAGTTTCTAAGTCTAGGCATTTTTTATGGGCTTGTTGGCAGGCTGTTTCAATCTAATGAACCCTCCCTGTGCCGGTCATCCAGTCAGGTTTCTGTCACATGGGAAAGGGTGGAAGACTCCTTCTAGGGCAGAGTAAAATCCTTTTAAGGGTGGTTTCCTCTTGAGGGAGTGGGGAGGGCTTGTCCCTGCCTTCCAATCATCCTTCATCAATATAGCACAGCAGCCCTCAAGGAGAAGTCAAACTTGTTACTTGATCCATGTTGCAAAATGTCCTCTTCCAAATTTCTTGGCAAGGTGTGAAGAGTGAGAAAACAAAAAGGTTTTAGAAGATAAAGTCATGGAAAACGGATTTACTTGAGAGTATAAATCACATTCAGGAATATGTCGTCTGTGTTCCATATGTGTCAACATCAGCCACCACCGATTTCCTTCTGTGGGTAACCCAAACATATTCTCTGTTATGTATTAGAGAAATATAACAAGAACTTTACCCTAATGAGAGGTTATATAGAAGCTTCTGAAGACTTTCTAAATTTTTATTTGTGACCAAATTGAAACATTCATGTAACCTAGCATACTACTTTCCAATTATCAGTCTAATACTTGCCTTAGGAAGGCATGGATATAAATGTCTACTGAAAGTACAATGAAATGTGTTACAATGGGAAAAAACGTAGTATTAACCCAAAATTATATTTGGCAGACACCACAGCCAAATCCACAAATAGAACTCTGGAATATCAAAGGTAACAATTGGTATATATTCTATTGCCTGGGTCATATACAAGGATTTTGCAGTTAATTTGAGGTTGTACATACTGATTTCAAAAGGGGAGAATCAGGGCTTAGTTATTTTCTTTTTGAGAGTTTGGCTTTCTTATGTATTCTATTATAGAGGAGGGGGGAATCTCTCTTTTAAATGATGTTATAATTTATGCTCATTTCCATTGCGGATTCAAAAGTAATATTTTTCATGACTAAGGTCAGGAAAAAACTCTAAGTTCTGTGATGTATTTTAGTATAATAGTTTATCTGGTGAATATTCTTAATGTTTATAAAGGGTAATTTATCTGTCAATCCAGCACCACACTGGCATACAAATTAGAGCCTGTAAAGAAAATATTTAAGCATAGAAACAGCAGGAAATTTGAAGAAGAGTAGGCAGCCTCCAGAAATGGTGCCATTGTATTTTCTCATCAAATGGAAACATTTATTCAGAGTCAAGAGATGGTATAATATATAATATTCCACTTTCTTATAATATTTACTAAAATATTTGTAGCCCTTGAATGTTGATTTCAACTATATGGTTCATAATGATATCTGGATGATTACATTTAGAACATTAATCTTTTACTTAGTGATCATAACTGAAGTTCGTAACTGTCAATGATTCATCTTGCTCTCAATTTGGCCAAGTCATTAGCTCCAAAATATAAACACCAATACAACTGTATCCATTCAGTAATTTCCCTCCCATTCTATAACAAGATGCTACTGTTTTATATACTGATGTTATAAATCTATCCCAACTTTATTCTGAAACTGATCTAAGTGTGGTCTAGCTATCATACTATTAGAAAATCAGGATAATTAGAAGATCATTGGTTTCAGGTCCCATCTAGTAATCAAAAACATTGTGTTTTCACTTAGTCGTAATTACATATAACTTTAAAAACATCTGGAAAAGCTTAAGTAAAATTTGATTAATTAACAGAAAAATTCTAATTTGTACGAGTTTGCTTATTTCTCTTCTTGTTTTTAAAAATTCAAACAAAGTACTGTATTTCAAATTCAAACATACATATGTTTTTAGGGAAAAGAATTCATTCTTGATATTTTATGCCATTGACAGCTGGCAGTGAATTTATCTATGCATATTATCCATATAAAGTAATGAAAAAATCCAATAGCAAATATCAATGCAGTGTTTATTTTTATCTCTTCAGACTATAATGCATTTATGGTATATACAATCATTCCTTTGCAATATACAGTCCAAATCACTGAAGACAAATTTTCTTCACTACCTAGTCTATATAAATTCCTCATTTGATTTGTTAGTTTTGGCAACATCTGTGTTTTTACAGGTCAACACATAAAGAATGAACTGCAACCTTAATGACTCTAAAGAGACTTCCTTTCCCCTTTGTATAATCACTAGCATTTTTGGAAGGTTGAGCAAACATTCATCCAGTGTGCAGAAATGGAACTGAGCATTTCAGGAATGTACTTGCAGCTGAAACAATTATACAGGACCATGGAGAGATGTGACAATAGAGATAATCAGTCTCTCAAGGCTATAATGTGTTCTTTGTATGCGCGGTTACAAGTCAGGGTGCCGGAGAAGAACACTAGGGCTAACACACAGGGCACAAGTCATTACAAACACATAAAAGGATGTGGAAATGTTTCAACATGATCTAGTAAATGGATGGTACAGCTATTTTATCAAGTTTAAATCTAATTGCTTTAGCCCTTGTCACACTAATGGCAATACCGTTCGTGTTACTGCTGATTCAGAAACAATGCTGCTGTGTCCATTATGGCAGTCCTTCAATCTGAAAATGAAAAACTCTCTGTATACATTTATAAGATGGCTATGCAAAGTGTAGCTAGTGAGAAAGCACATGGGAATCTTCCTCTGTTTTAAAGCATGTTTGAGGCACTAATAAGCCTTAAAACTCAGTGAGATACATGCAAAATGTATTGAATCAGGAAGGTAGCAAACATGTCAAAGGAAATAACATTCAACACGCAGCATTCTTTTTGGAAAATATTCATGACTTTTTTTTTTTCACTAGTGTATACAACTTCTTCTTTCTATGATCCATTTTATCTACCGATAAAGGGTATTTGACAAATGTATTGACTTAAGGAAACTAGTAAATGAGTTTCTGATTTAACAGTAGTCAATTTTCTGAGTGGACATAGAATTGCAGTTCTTGCCCTACTCTTTTCATTCAATCAGTTATTAATTGCATTTGGCATATACTTACCGAGTACATATTCTGTGCTAAGTAATATGATAGGCACTTTGTTTATAGCCAGGGCTTATACAGCAACTGTTATTCCTGCTTTCATAGGGGTGGCAATTAATTGGAATTATTGCCAACTTCTTTTTGCAAAATGTGGTGCAGAGATTGGCAGGAAGACATCCTTTCTTTTGCAGATGTATATAGAAATTCAGAGAATTATTTCTTTTTATTATGACAATAAGAGAGTTAATAAATTACTGGTGACCAGAAGTATTTACACAAAAAATGAATTTCTTGTCTATTGTCACCGCTGGGAAAACTGCCACCTGGAATGGGAATGGAGTGGGAAGACCTATTCCTAACATTCACATAGGATCATTAAAATCCTTTCCCCATGGAGATAATTTTAGAAATTTGTTCAGGTATACTTGAATTTATACTATTACCGTTTATTGGGCATTAATAAGATTTTGTGAGTTGACACCAGTATATAATCATTTCTGCAATTATAAGCTTCCTTAGTTCTGAATAACTAACTCATAGGGCTCTTGGAACACAATTCCATTTGCAAGTTGAGTATTATCTGCTTTTTCACTCGTGGTGAAGAGCTTATCTTAAAAAAATCATACACTTACATGAAAAGAGATCCAACTTTTCTATAGAAAAAAGATAATTGCCACACTATTCCCTATCTTATATGTAATATTTTATTAATAATAAAGCAGAGAACTTTTATAAAAAACTAATAAAATGGGTATAGGGAACCATGTTGTAATGTATTGAATTAAACATTAAGCAAGGGTTCTGAATAGATGGAATATCAATATCCATGTACATTAAACATGTGTTTTCATATAGAATTATCAGTAGTCATAAAGATGGTATTTCCTGTAATAAAACATTTCTGTTCTATTTCTATTCTAAATAAGATGTAACAAGAAATAGTGTTTAAGTCTTCTCCTTATTTCATTGTCTGTCACTTGATTTCTGTATAACCAAGAAATAGTTTTAGAGTTTTACTTCATAAAATACTGTTTTTCAATCATTTATTTAAAATATATTTTAGTCTTTTGTTTGTGAAATGCGTAGCACTAAAAACCTTGGGAATAGTATTAAGGGGGTCCAATCAGAAGTAAATCATAATTTCAAGGGATTTACAATATAATTAATGAGAAAAGACAAAAAGTGAGAACTTCCTCTCACCAAATTCTAATTTCAAATCATCTTCTCATGTGATGTCTCTTGATTTTTGATCCTGAAACATTGAAATCTAGATCTGAAACGTTCTCAGTTAATAAGAGTTATTTAGAAAGAAATTACTATTATGGTTCTCAAGTGTGTGAAAATGTTATACACACTAGTAGCCAAAAGGTTATGATCTTGATAAACTGACTAACCAGAGCTTATCTCTTTGGGACTCTCTTGCATCTCTGGTATGGAAGTTTTGCTCCTATACCCCAACTAATGATAATAACTTATTTCTCTCTACCACTCACCACACTTGAGAAAAGCTTATTTTAGCACTCTTCTAGTTCTGGCTGGTCCTTTCCAAGTCTTTGGAAGAATTGATGTGAATTCTGGCTTTATACCATCCTCTCCAATTTGTCTCCTCCACCACCCTGATTTTATAACCTGATGCTGCTCTCTCAGGTAATTATGTTTGCCTGGCCTTTGGTTATTTCCTCATATTTGATTAAAATGACCTTTGAACAATGACCTGAAAAGAGTTCTATTTCTGTCCAAACTTTTGTTCAACTTCCATATATTGTTTATTTTCAGTTGGGTTTTGCTTGTTTCAGAATGCATTGTGACTGATAAATCCTGGAAACAGCTTATGAAACCACATGAAAGGTCTAGGTAATATGATATTGGAGTTCAGAAGAAGTAAATCTCCCTTCTAGTTGACAGCTTCATGGAGGAGTTGACTTTGGGTTACATCCTGAGAGATAGATAGGGTTTGAATCTGTGTAATTAGAGAAGATTTCTTCATAGATGAAAGCAAATATATCTGTATATATAAAAACATATAGATATATAACCTCTCACTGCAAACAGATTATATAGTGCTTTAAATGGCAGCTCTGTGGATCAGTGAGAAGACATGATTGATAATAAATGGATATGAACTACATAGATTTGTTCCACACACTTGAGCATATAAATAGAACATAGACTTTTTTTTTTTAACAAGAACAGTTGAATGTCTATCCATTAGTTTTTTTTAAAATTTTTTTCAATTTTCCATTAGTTTTATTTGCAAAGAATATAGTATGCTTCTTTTGGAGGTTCCATTCTTCTTCTTTGTCCAAACTCATCTGGTTCAAATATAGAGAGGACAGAGAAATCTAATCCAATGGTTTTCAAACCTCAGCATACATAAAGTTAATTTGGATTTTTAGTTAACAATTCCCAAGTTCTTCCTCCAGAGTTCTGATGTAGGTGACAAGTCTGATGCAAAAAATTTGTAGATCACTCAGTATTGTATATGCTGGAGTCTTTGGTCTCCCATTACTGCTGTTAAAGGTCAATCCTGCACTATCCCAAAAAATTTTTCACTCTGCATTGACACTTTTGCTTTTCCAGATTCAAGCACTGTAAACTGTGGGAGTTTTCTCTTGGAGTCTAAAAGCATTCTTAGCATACCTGCATGTATCTACTTGTTCAATCTGCTCATAGCTATTCCACATTGTTGGGCTGGGAGCAACATCCAACTATGTCCTTTTATAGAATTTGACCCTCCTGTGTAATTTGAGATACTTTTCTGAGTTGCTGCTGCTTCAAATCCAAAAACTTCTCATCTCCTGGTGAATGCCTTTTCTCAAGGTGTTAGTTGTGCAAATGTTTTCTTTTAACCAGTGACCTGTTCTGCATCTGAAAGTAGTAACCATTGTTTAAATTACTGAAAATGGGGCTCCTGGGTGGCTCAGTCAATAAGCCTCTGTCTTTGGCTCAGGTCATGATCCCAGGGTCCTGAGATGAAGCCCTGTATTGGGATCCCTGCTCAGTGGGAAGCCTGCTTCTCCCTCTCCTGTTCCCTCTGCTTGTGTTCCCTCTCTCACTGTGCTTCTCTCTGTCAAATAAACAAAATCTTAAAATAAATAAATAAGTAAATAAATAACCAAAAATGACAAATAAATGCTAAAACTACTATGAACAACCATAACTACAATCACAAAGTTTGTCTTACAATCTTCTTTTGGGACAAGAAAGGCATATTGTGCTATATTAACCTAATTAATAAGGCCATCTGCATGGTTTCAGGACCAAGAATCAGCTCTAGACTTTGTTTTTTAACCTGTATGACATATTGTATGTATGTGTATGTGTGCATTAGTAATTCCTTTCTCATTAGGCTCATTTTATTCTGGGAAGGAGACAGCAACAGTTAAAAAATAAATAAGGGACTCTTCCTTTCTCATCTCAACATTTGTTTCTCATGGAAAAAATTCTGTGATAGATAATAGATGTTATGATTTAGCAAAACTATAAACATTGAAACATAATTCCTGGATTTAAAGTTTTTTATTTTGTGACACCCGGGTGGCTCAGTTGGTTAAGACTGAGACTGAGACTTTGGCTCAGGTTATGATCTCAGGGTCCTGGGATCAAGCCCTACCTCAAGTGGAGCCTGAGCCCAGCCTCAGCTGGAAGTCTGCTTGGCCCTTTCCCTCTGCCCTTCCCCCCTGCTCATTGCTCTCACTCTCTTAAATAAATAAACAAACAGATAGATAAATAAAGGTTTTGATTTTGTTTCTGATTTTTACCAATCTTTTTATAACTAGGAATTATGACAGAACAAGGATAGGACCTTGCTGGGTCTATAAACATCCAGGGTCTGTTTGCTCCACTAAAATTGCAAATGGAATTCAAAGCAGTGCAGCAGGCTCAGTGTCTTCCATTTCTTCTGAGCTCCAACCCATCACTGGATATTTTGAGGGGTAATGATGAGACTATTGGATTTGAAGATATTCTTAATGACCCGTCACAAAGTGAAGTAATGGGAGAACCACACTTGATGGTGGAATATAAACTCAGTTTACCGTAATCTGTTGTCCTGTTTATGAAAATAGAGGGGCTGCATGTTGTTTATAGTCATCTTTTTACTATAATTTGATGTACACAACATTAAAAGTACTGACACATGAGAATTTTTGCCTAAAAAAAAAAAAAAGGCCCTACGAATTCTTTGTAGCATTTGTTAGGAGGAAGCTGGGATCCATGTAGCACAAAAGAGGATTTTCCTAAAACTTCTATGGGGACCTGTGCTCTTATATTACATGTAATATAAAAATGTTATTTTACAACCATAATACTTGTCCCATTCTGAGGTGAAAAAACAATTTTATTTCT
Source organism: Procyon lotor (assembly GCA_028646535.1). Lineage (NCBI taxonomy): Eukaryota > Metazoa > Chordata > Mammalia > Carnivora > Procyonidae > Procyon > Procyon lotor. Next base: position 94,316,366 of record CM053604.1, read on the forward strand.
AAATTACTGTGGCTGCTCTATTATAGTTTAGCTTTATAGTTTGTAATTCAACTGAAAATTTTTATAAGAAATATCCAAAATATTTTGGGAGTGTTGCAGTCTGCAAGGGAAAAGCCAGAAGATGATAGAGGTCTTTTTGAGAAATACGTTTGTGGTTCACTTGTCAAATATAGTTCTTATATTAGTTGTTCCTTAGTAAATAAACAAGGGGTTATGTTTTTAAAAAAGCTTTTAGGTCAGTTTCATGACAGTTTCATGATTTTCAATGAATAAAACACCATGTTGGGCTTTTACATGCTATAAATGATATGTTCATTTGTGAACCTATCCCATGGCTACCTTTTCTTGAAAGGTAAGTTACTTAGAGATTCAGAGTTACCTTCTCAGAAAAGACATTCTAAAGCCCTAGTGCATTGTTTCTTTTGAAGAAAACACTCTTATAGGTGTCTAAAATAACATCTTAGGATTTATATAGAACTTATAAAAAATATATGACTTTTGAACATCAATTGAATCAGACTTTTCTCTTCTATCCTTGAGGAATTTTCTACCTTCATATGGTAGTTGTTATCCGAAAGAATGTGATAAAAAGAGAGTCCCTTCCTCACTGCAAATCATATATTCCATTTTCCAACTTTTCATGTGTTTATCACATTCTAGAATTGAAATCTTTCTAGACAACAGGATTCTTCATTTTTCTGAGGAATTGCAATTCCAAAGGAAGCAAGACAAAAAGCACATTTCAAAATTTATTTTGAAAGTTTGCAAAATGTAAAAATGAACAAATCTTTAAAAACATCTTCTAAGGATATTAAAAGTTAAACCAAATAAGTGATTATTTTTATGTAACACCTTTACCACTTTATGACTGGAATATTTAAATAATTCATTTTGAAGTGGAGGAAAACACCAAAATTTCCAGGCATATTATTTATTCAAAATAAAATAATTACTGAGGGGAGATAGTTGCATGAATCCATCACCTCATCAAATAGTATAGAATTCCTAAGTATTTCCAAAAGATACATCAACTTACGATCAGATCTCTAATACTCAGTTGCCCACAGAAATATTTATGAATAAAACTGAACAACAACAACAACAACAACAACAACAAAAAACCTGCAAGTACTAACAATAAACTAATGCTAAATCTGTTGTTAAAATAGGAGAGGAATGGTCACATAATACAAAACCTATTGTGTTGTATTGAGAACACTGCTTAGTGGTTTAGGCTTATTGTGTTATGTGAAAGAACAAAAACCTGCCAAGATTCTTATGTTTCCCACTGTCTCCGAGATCAGAATTCTGCCAGTGAAAATTCCTAGCTATTATCCTTTTACAAGAAAGTTGCCTTTTAAAGTAGGCAGAAAATTCTTGAACCATCTGAAGAACACTTATTACGGTTTGATGGGAGGATAATTTAGTGAAGTCTTCAAAAATAAAGTTTAAAATATAAATAAAGTTCAAAACAAAAATAAACACAGTAAAGAAATGTGTTTTGGTAACTGACATATTTGACAGTGTAAATTTCAGCGTATCCCTTCTTAAAAATAAAATAAATAATTAGGAGTGGGAGCCAGTCTTATACCATTTAAGGCAGATACAATTCCTCTATAATTTGTAGACCCAGGTAGATTAGAAAATGTGAATCAACTAGTCCTCCAGCTCTAAACATGAGAAGCCATTTGTTTTTGTTCATTTTGTGTTATTTTGTATCTTTTATTTTCTTTGCTCTTTCATAGAAATGAGAGAGCCCAAGGAAAAATCCAGGTCTACTGTGTGTTGACAAACATAGGGTCAGAAAAGTCTTCTCTCAGTCAAAAAAAGAAATTCATCGTGGGCCTGAAATAAGGACTCCAGCATAAGGGAAGGTAAAGCAATGTGAAATATTCAAAGAAAAGAAAGAAACAAAAGAAAAGCTGAACCTATACAGAAACTAAATTATACAAACAAACAATACACTAAAATGAAAAGTGAAATGGGGGGGAAGGAAAAACTATACTTACAGTAAACTATATCCATGATAAGTTAGAAACAAGTAAAAATAATGCAGGGAAATCACATTAGACATAAGATGGAAAAGATAAAACAAACTGAAATTTTTGTAGAATATAGGTGAAAAAAACAAGGATGTAGAAATCATAATTATGAACTCACACACACTGAATTTAAATAACAAAACTTCAGCAAGTCAAATCTAAGACAAACAAAAAAGAATGGTTGAGAGAAACAAATGTCATATACCATGCCCCGTTCTAATAACTTCACAGAAACTAATTTAATTCTCATAAGATTCTGAGGTGGTTACTGATGTCATGGGATTTACTTTATAAATTAAGGCACTAAAAATTACCCAAAGAAGTTAAATAATGCAAAACTAATTAGTAGAGTCAAGTTTTAACCCAGGCTTGAGCACCAGCCTGTTTCAAATACAATCTGTTGGTAAAAATGTAGTTTTGTATTTAAAAATTATATAGATGAACAAAGAATAAGATAGCCACAGTAAAGACTAGAAAGTGCACTATAAAATCAGTCAAATGTGAAAAGTATGAAAATTCTCTTCTTTAAGTTTTCTGAGTTTTTCTTTTTCCATGTATTATTTTTACCTGGGTGCATAGCTATGTATATGTATGCGTACATGTGTGAATATGTGCCCATAATGAATGCATGTGTGTATGTGTGCAACAGAAAGAGAGAGAGAGAGAGAAAGACAAAGTGGTATTAATAGGAGAAAGTTAGAAAAAATGTTTTCTCATATATTTTTCCAGCTTATGACAGGTCCCCTTTACACACAGAATAAAGACTGAAAAAAAAAAAAAAAAGAATAAAGACTGAATAACAATAAGGAAAATTTCCCTAGCCTCATGCTAAAAAGCTGGATACCTCCCTCTTATAAAAACTAATGCAGGGGCCCCTGAGTGGCTCAGTCATTCAGGTCATGATCCCAGGGTCCTGGGATCGAGCCCCGCATCAGGCTCCTTGCTTGGCAGGAAGCCTGCTTCTCCCGCTACCATTCCCTCTGCTTGTGTTCCCTCTCTCTCTGTGTTTCTCTCTGTCAAATAAATAAAATCTTTAAAAAAAATAAAAAGTAAAAAAATAAAAAATAATGCAAATAAAGCACCTAGAATATTTATTAAAAAAAAATTGAGTGATTCACTGAACAAATGACTCACATCCTTATAAAATATAATTCTTTTTATTTTTTATTATTTATTTATTTATTTTAAATCGAATTCTTTTTAAATATGTGTTTTCTTTTCAGAGATTTTGGGAACATTATAGAGTGTTGCTTTGATCATTCTATTTTTAAAATGGTTTAGTATATTTCAGAATAAATATATTTATATACAGAAAGTAGTAGGCTAACAAATGTATATCTGCGAATTATTGCGGAGGACCACTTTCAACAATAACAATAACTTAAGTGAGAGACTTATATTTTGGAATCTCAACAGATTTCATTCAGATCTTGACTTTGATATCCTCAGGGTGACATTTAGTCATGGAATTTAATATCCCTGGGCCTTCATTTTCTCTTTTGTAGAAAAAGTATAATATTGGCTCACAACGTAATAGTTGTAAAGATGATATTTGAAAAATTTTACATATATTTAAGATACTCTTTTAGTATGTATCAGGCATAGATCCAACAAATGCATCTAGAACCAGATACTATCTGAAGTAATTTATGTGTATTAAATACTTACAATAATCTTATAAAACAGTTTCTATTATTATCCTTATTTTACAGATCAGAAAATTGAGGGAGAAAGAGGTTAAGCAACTTGTCCAAAGTCATTTACTCAATTCAACTCAGATCTGAATTTGTGCTGTCAGTCACTCCCTCATACAACTCTCTTTAATTGTTTCTTAAAGGGGCAGAAAAGGAGAAGTTGCAGGACCATCGGAGACAAAGAGGATGTTTCCATGTCTGCTCAGTCCCACTGACTGAAAACCAGGTGGCACCAGGATGTCACACCAGAGAACTAGTGTGGCAAGGAGGAAGCTTCATGAAGAAATAGCTAAGGACGTTCCCCCTCACAACTGCCGACACTCGTTTGTTGTCAATATTAATTTAACTTAAAAAGCCCTAAACTGAATTGATTAAATTTAGCATGCATTGATTATAACTGCAGATTGGATTTTGGAGCCCGAGATTAGTAGTTACTTGCTCTAGCTTTTGTTATCAGGCCTCAAAATTCTTGCCGGACCACATCTGAAATAAAGACAGTGTCCCAAGGGTGAGATTGTGTGGAGGAAGGAAGCCCTCAAACTTTTTGGCTGCACTTGCTTGAAATTTAGCCTCAGCAGCATGGAAGTGGGAGCAACAAGAAATGCTTGTTTTGAGGCGCCTGGGTGGTTCAGTGGGTTAAAGCCTCTGCCTTTGGCTCAGGTCATGATCTCAGGGTCCTAGGATAGAACCTCACATCGGGCTCTCTGCTCATCAGGGAGCCTGCTTTCCTCTCTCTCTCTGCCTGCCTCTCTGCCTACTTGTGATCTCTCTCTTCTGGCAAATAAATAAATAAAATTTAAAAAAAAATGCTTGTTTTATATCTTTCCAGGGAGATGCCTGTAGTCATAATCTGAGAGCAGGGAGAGACCCTTGTTTTCTTGAGTAGGTGAAGCCAGGTAAGGAAAAGAGACCAGGTCTTGGCTCAAGTGCCCCAGATTCTCTTTCTTTATTTGAATTTATAGATTTTCTTGAATAAATATTTCTTCATTTGCTAAATACCCTCCTAATTTTTAAAGAAATAATTTTCACGATATCTGGTCATTTTTCTAGGGAGTGTGTGCAGATCTCCTATGCCACGATTCTAGAAGTGGATCTTTTTACCATAGTCTAGCATGTGGAAAAAGGGAGAGAGCTCTTTCCTTCCTCAAAAATATCTAATCAACTGGAAAATTTTTCAAAGATTGACAGTCTTACTAGTAGTTTATGAGCATCGTGCTTTAAAAATGAGGAAGATATTTGATTATCTCTGACTCTTGGTCCATCTATTTTCTGTGTTTCTGAAATTATTGAGTGCTTCAGGAAGCATCATTTCAACGTAAATTGGAGTTTCTTCTTGGAATCATGGCAATCGTTGATAAAACTTCAAGTAGTTTTGTTTATTCAGCAGGATCACTGAAAATGTGGGTTCTGCAGAAGCCCAACTATAAAATATTCAGGATAATGCATTCTCTTTCACTTCTGTGTCTCTGTTGCATCTGAATAATAGTGAAAATGGTGGTTGGTTCTATTGGTGTTATAATAGAAAATATGGGACTATAAGCTATTGTAGCTATAAGTAATCATGTTATGAAACATTGTGGAGTATGTATTGGTTTAATAAATAGTAGTTACTACTTCTACAGTGATGGAAACATTTAGGTTTAGCTTGATGATGCACTTTGATCTTTTAATCTATCCCACTGTACCTGACACTCCAGCACAACTCCCTACTTAGATGAACAGGGATAAATGCAATTTTCCCAGATTCACACACTTTAAAGAGTTGCTTACAATGAATGGATCATCTTTTGTTTCTCACTTGTTTTTCTTTACTCTTGGGTTAGAAATGCTGAATTTTTAATGAGATTTACATATTATTTTACTTTGATAGGAGAAGATCAATTGAGAATAATTTGGTTTGATTTTAATTTACCGTTATAAGATTAAACTTTCAAGAAGTTTTCTTGAGTAATTTTGTATTTGTTGAAATATTAATGTACAATTTAGATGGAAGCAACTGTCCTTAATTCTTTATGGTTTGGACTAATATATCAATTGTTTGAAAGAGATATGTAGATATTTTGTAATATGTTGATATTTTTATGTACACTAAAGTGACAGCTTTATTTTGAGCTTGAAAAGAAAATCTTTTTTAAAAACTTATTTATTCATTCATTCATTCATTCATTCATTCATTCATTCATTCATTTATCGGTCTTCCAAGATTCATTGTTTATGCACCACACCCAGTGCTCCATGCAATATGTGCCTCCTTAATACCCACCACGAGGCTCACCCATTCCCCCACCTTCCAAAACCCTGAGTTTGTTTCTCAGAGTCCATAGTCTCTCATCCTTCATCTCCGTCTTTGATTTACCCCAATCCACTTACTAGAATAGTTGTAAATATTTTAAAAAGAAAATCTATCAAATTCATTGAATAGATTGGAAATTATACTCACTGTGTTCTATTCTTTAGGTAAATAGCTAGCCTGTGTCCCTTTTTTCCTATTATTTCCATGGATAGAGACAAATACCAGATGTCGATAAAGATGCCAAAAGTAACACAGTTCTAAAAATTGAAAGCTTAGAGTAGCTTTCTCCCACTGAGCTGTGATCCTAGAGAATGAAATCATTTGTGACTGACACCAAAATGTTGTGAGATAATGTGGGCTTTATGTAAACCTTCTACAGTTATGGAATTGGTAGACATAACAGTGGTGAATTTTCTTCACTATCAGTACTAAATGTAATAAGTTGGATTCCTGCATTTGATGAGAATTATAGAAGATGTTATTTAAGTCCCTTTATTTAAGATATCATGAAAAGTAATTTATATTACTCAAATCTAAATAAGTTTGCATAAAGTTAATTAATTGAAAACAATCTGATTATCATATTTAAACATGATTTTTAACAATGTGTCAGAAGTGCTTTGTATATATTATTCTATTCAGTTATTACAACTGAACAAACTGAGTATCAAAAGAGTTTAGAATTTGCTGAATTAAGTTTGGTACAAAGTTTGGATTAAAATCCAGGATTACTTAATTAAAAAACAAAACAAAACAAAACTGAATACTTAATTTCTGTTATTTTGCCCCGATCAAACTTGAGGGTAGCTTTGTAAAATTCATATATAAGAGTAAAAGCCTTAAAGGAAATTGGGGGCAAGAAAGGTAGATTTAGGGTGAATGAAGAGTAAACATATGGTCAATTTATTCTTAGAAAAGGTGGATACAATATCACATAAAGTTTGGACTTGGGTCAATTCCAGCATCCTTGCAACTTTGTTTCCTCCTTCAGCACACAAGATTTCTGTTTGCAGACCAGTGAAAGAGTTCAAGTGTTATTCAATATTAAGCAATGAAGAAAATACACTGACTATAACTGAGAACCCAGGAGTGAAAGACCAGGCATTTGTCCCCAGTAAGATGTTGTGATGTGTTTGCCCTTTTGTAGGTGGTAAGAAAATGTCAAGCTATTTAATCCTTTATCTTCTTTTTCGCTCCTGCCCTCCTGTAGAAATAAATTTTTATAGAGAGAGTATGTTAAAGTCACAGTGATATCTGCGGTAGAGGAAGAAAATAAGATACTGGAGTGAAATGCAATTAAGTTTTAATGAAAGAAAAAAATAACATTTTAACTATGGTTTTAAAGCCTGCTATTTCATTATATGTTAACAACACACTATTTTAAACATCAAATATGGTATCGGGAAAAAGTAGAACAGATATGCTAATTCTGGTCAATAATGACTGAAGGCAAAAAGAGTCAATACAGTATAATAAAGCAATTATATAGTAAAATAAAGCAATAAATATATGAACAGTTTCTTGAGTAGAGCGTGGAACTGGAGATGCCCTATGGGAGAAATGGTGTTTAATAACACCTTGAAAGTGAGAAGAGGGCTGACAATTGCTTGATAGTTAAACAATAGTTAAACAATAAACAATAAAATGGCTACGTAGGGGGTATGATCAGGAAAGAATTTATTATTGTTAACTGGCAACAGATTTTCCTGATTGAACAATTATCTATTTAGCAAATTCTTGCTTTTCATGTCAAGAAGGAAGCAAAAGGGAGACATATCTACATATCTTCATTTTGAGAAAAGTGAGGTGATTGGAATTTACCTCACTTAACAAAGGTCATCAATGCTGTGGGGAAGCAGGATCAGAATGTGCATCATGTTTAATCATCCTGGTCATGTCATCTCTCAGTCCAAAGAGAAGGAAGCAAGATGTCTGCTCCAATCATAATGCTCTTTAGGTGAGGGCCTTATCACTTTGGCACAGGAATCTAACATAATGCTTAAAGCACCACCTGGAGTGAGGAGATTTGAATTCCTCTTCTGTAAGTTACATGCTTGGGGCTAACAGGCAAGATTCGGGGGAGGGGACTGTTTGTTTTTTCCTTTTGACACCTCTAAGAGGGTTGTAGATACATTTTCTTTAAATTGTGTGTGTAAATATTTGGCAAAACACCAGTATATATTAAATTTTCAATAAAGAATAAGTCATTTATACTACTGGTTTTATTTCAATTTTTTCAACATCCTAGTAATGGTCACTTTGTTTAAATGATATCTGGGAGGACCAAGGCAAGATGGCGGAGGTGTAGGAGGCACGGAGAGCACTGGGATCCAGAAAGAGGCTGAAAACCACTCTAAAAGCCGGCAAACACAACAGGAGAGAGAAGAGAATAAGAACAGCAATTCTAGGAGC
>CM053604.1:94325306-94377565 GCA_028646535.1 Procyon lotor
AAAAAAAATAAAAAAATAAATGATATCTGATTCATCTATACTTTTTAATAGGTGCTTAAAAATATCTGTTGAATGAATGACTGGATGGGTATGTGGAATTTACTTTAAATCATATTATAAATAGAAAAGATGTGTAACATTGTATATGTAAAATTTAAATTCCCATTTTTTTCAGAACTTTTATCTCTTGTGCAGAACCCCAGTAATATGCAATCTTTTTGCTCAGGTTTTTTTTCTTTCTTTTTTTCTTTTTTGCTCAGATTTTTCTGTGCTACATAGAATCTTAAACAGTTGAGGGATTAATAAATTTGAATTCCTACAGATAGAATGATGCCTTCCATAAGATGAAATTGACTCAATATTTGGTCCTTTTTATATACATGATATTGAATCTATATTTGCTTCCCTTTTTAAATTCAGCCTTCTATGATTTCAAAGATATGTCACAGTTCAATTATTCTGTGACACTTTTTCTAGGCGGTAAAAATGTTTTTTGATTTATATGAACAGTGTATTTGGGAGAAATAAACACATATAAGTTTATTAATCCATATGCTTCATCTTCCAAACTGGCTGCTAGGTGAAACAGATTAATAAAACAAAACTGAATAGCATATTATATATAAATAATATATAAAATATATATGTACATATATATAATTTTCAGCAGTGAAATTTGACATAATTCACCAACTTCCTCATGGTATTTTCTTTTTTCATCTTTTAACCTAAGCTGATGTGCATTTGGATAAATTTAGAAAGCTAATACCTCATTTTATGCAAGAGAGGTGTAAGATTAAGTAGAGTAAAAACCTTGTTAATTATCACTTCTCTGATCTACACACCTGATACTTCTTGCAAGAAGTTTTTAGCAAATATTAAAAAGAGGTCACATACCAAAGAATTATTTTTATGTTAGCACAATCAAGTAGAAATTTGAGAATATATATATGTGTGCACTTAGCATTTTAGTAAATGTTACTGATTGAATATAATGTCAAGAAATGAATTCCGAAGAAATATATTTTTTATTTCATTTTACTCTTCCTCCTTTTTCCATTACAAATACTTTTCCTTATTTAGTCCCAAAACTTTCTATATGGCTTTCTAGATAGTCATCTCCTAGGATGACATAACCTTAAAGAAACTTGGTGTGAGGATTGCTTACAGGCTGCTCTGCCTTTGATTTTATCTTTGGAAACAAAATGTTTAAACAGAAAAAAATAAGGTGAATTTGGAAGTTCATTTGATAGAGGGTAAAGGATATAGGTCTTATTACAGTTAACTTCATTTTATTTGCTTGGATACTAACTTCAGTATTTTTTAAAATATAATTTTTTAAAAGATTTTCTTTATTTATTTTAGAGAGGGAGAGAGCACTAGAGTGTGGGGAGCAGCAGAGGGAGAGGGACAAGCAGGCTCTGCACTGAGCGGGAAACCTGATCCCAAACTCTGAGATTACAACCTGAGCCAATATCAAGAGTTGGACCCTCACCTGATTGAGCCACCCAGATGCCCCTAAAAATATGTATTTTTATTGTCAAGTATGTCACACATAGAGAAAAGTGATTAAAATATAAACTGTAACTCAGTAACTTACTACAAAATAAATACAGAGGAAAGGTCAGCTTCATGGGTTTTGTCACGCTCTTAGAAGTTCCCACGCTTAATTTAATGCTATACTGTTAACCTTGAAATTCATGATAGTTTTTGAACAAGGAGCCCCAAATTTTCATTCCTCACTGGGACCCACAAACCATGTAGCCAACCCTGTATACAGGTGAGTAAATAGAACACTGCCAGCAGCTCAGAAGTCCCCTTTGCATTTCCATCGCTATTAATACCCTAATGTTTTCCAATTTCTGTCATGATCTTTTTGACATCATGTTACTTTAGCAGCATATATTAAAATGTTTGGATATTTCTAATTAAATTTCATTATTGCTTTCTAGTTAATTGCACAAATGTACAATTTCAATTGTTTTTATATTCATTGAGACTTTCTGTTTGTTTAGGCATATGGTCAACTTTTGCAATTTTTTAGTGCATACTTGTAGAGAATGTATAATCTATAGTTGTGAGATCTCGTGTTCAGCATGTATCAGTGTAGTCAAATTTGTTAAATATAATTTCAAAGTTTTATATGCTTTCTTATTTTTAGTGTTCTAGCAATTCTTAAAATGGCTCTGTTAAAATCTACTATGACTTTTTCCTTTTTTATTTTCAGTTTTGGCAATATTGTTTTATATTTTTGTGAACATATTATTAGGTTACAGATATATAATTGTTATATCTTCCAAATAAAATTAACTTTTAGCATTATACTTTATCACTCCTTGGAAATATTTGTTTTAAAATCAACACTATCTCACATTAATAGAACCATACGAGTTTTTGGTTAGTGTTTGAAGCATCCCATTTCTTCCTTTTATAATCAAACTATCTGTATTGCTATATGTTGATATGAATCTTTTTTTTTTAAAGATTTATTTATGTGAAAGACAGTGAGAGAGAGGGAATGGGAGAAGGGACAGAGGGAGAGAATATCCAAGCAGACTCCCGTTTAGTGCAGAGCAGCATGGAGCCCAGTGTGGGAGTCAATCTCATGAGCCATTAGATCAGAACCCAAGCTGAATTCAAGAGAATCAGATGCTTAACTGACTGAGACACCCAAACTCCCCATTGATATGAATCTTTTTTTTTTTTTTAAGATTTTATGCATTTATTTGAGAGAGAATGAGAGAGAAAGCATGAGAGGGGGGCAGGGCAAAAGGAGAAGCAGACTCCCAGCTGAGCAGAGAGCCTGAAGTGGGACTCAATCCTGGAACTCCATGATCATGACCTGAGCGGAAGGCATCTGCCATCTGCTCAACCAATTGAGCCACCCAGGTGCTCTGTTCATATTTGGTTTTGCTTTTATCTATCCTAACATTCTTCATCTTACAATTGAATTGAAAAGTCCATTTACCTTTAATGTAGTTACAGTTTGTTTCAAAGTCTACTCACAGTTTGATTTCTGCTTCTCCATATTATACTATTTTTACTCTCCTTCCTCATATTAACTTCTATGACTGGTTATCATCATTGTTTCTCTCCTCTTAACCTGGTAGGGATACCCTTTTTCACTCTTCTTTATTGATTGCACTTGTAATGAAATTATGAATCTTCAACCCATAAACATCTCAAATACTGGTATTTTGCCCCTTTCATGCAATGCAAGAATTTATAAGGATATGCCTTACTTGTAATCTAGTGTTAGTATATATATTTTGAGCTCCTATTATTAATGTTAATGTTTGTCCATCCCTATATTTACCCTTCTGTTTTATCTTTATTCCTTTAATCTTAGAACTTTGCCTTGGGAATATTCCCTTTGCTTAAAGTATATGGTGGAATATTTTCTCCGATATCATTTGTCTGAAAAAATATTCCACTTTTGGGGAGTATATTTAAGTAAAGATAGAATCCTATTTTTGGTATTTGTTTCAAACCTTGAAGATATTCTGATATCAATTTCTAATGTCCTCTGTTTAAATTGGGGCCAGCTTAGGTCGAGCTTTTGCTCCTTTGAAAATCTGTCCATTTTCCTGTTTGTTTTTCAGACATTTGCTCTATCTTTGTTTTTTGGCTATTTTCCTTTGATAAAATGGGAAAGGGCAATTTGTTTTATTTTTTGGTTGAAGATCAATGAAAATATTGAATATTTCTCAATTTCTAATAATTAATATTAACTTTCTTTTAAATTGTGTACAAAAGAAAGATATTCGCATGGTTATAATTTAAACAATAATAAAGCATTAGGTAAATAATTAAGAGTCCAATATTTTCAAATTTTCTTCCTTCTGAATCACTTCCTTTCATAGAAGTAATCATGGTGAACCATTTGATATGTACACCCAAGATGTGTTCTGCTACTTTATATGTGTATGTGTGCATGTGTGTAATTGTATTTTGATGTGTTGGAGAGATCTATATGTAATATATCTTAATTCTTTGGCTGTTGTTTATGTTTTAAATATTTTCTCAAACTCTGACATTGTTCATGAAGTTTTTTGAGTCTTTAGATAGATAAAAGTCTTAAATTGTTAATCCAATTAAATTAATAAATTTATTTCCAGCTAGAAATCTTTGTATGATATTTTGCTTAGAAAAATGTCACAATGCTAAGATCATAAAAATATTCCTCATAAGTATTTTTAAATTTTGTATGTTATGATTTCCGATTTACTTTTATAACAGAAAAGTTTTAGGGGCGCCTGAGCGGCTCAGTCGTTAAGCGTCTGCCTTCAGCTCGTGTCATGATCCCAGAGTCCTGGGATCAAGCCCCGCATCGGGCTCCCTGCTTCTCCTGCTACCATTCACTCTGCTCGTGTTCCCTCTCTTGCTGTGTTTCTCTCTGTCAAATAAATAAAATCTTAAAAAAAAAAAAAGAAAAGTTTTAGAACTTACTTTTGTGTTCTTTATGAGTTTGTTTCCCCAAATTAAATTGAGCATTCATTTAATGAGTAAAACAGACTGCTTCCTGCTGATATAAAACACCTGCAAAACTTAAATAATATCTAAAAATTATACAATTTTGCTAAACCTATATGACTACTGTAGCACAAATATTATCTATATCCTTTGGTGTAATAATTTTATGTTTTAAATGTGGTATAACAAGTTCTCTCTCATAGTTTATGTTTAAATTTGAAGAGGTGATATTATTGAAGCCTTGGGTTTCCCGCTCAGGAGGGAGTTTACTTCTCCTTCTCCCTTTGCCCCTCCCCCTTCTCGTACGTTCTCATTCTCAAATAAATAAATAAAATCTTTAAAAAATAATAAAACAAAATATCTAAAAGATTTCACATTCATATTTTGAAATGTAACATGCATTTCCATGTGTTCTTGGTGTGTATTCTCTGTAAAGTTTCATATTCTTATATTTTGTTTGGCAAGTTATTTGTTAAGGTTAATTATAAATATTTTATAGTTACCCTTGCTCTTTTGAATGTGTTCTTTTATTTCCATCATACTCTCTGTTATGTTAGTATTGATGTATAAGACAGCTAAAGCATTTTTGTATATTCGCCTCTAATATTTCCTTAGTGGATTCTGTTCTTAGATTTAAGAGTTTCTGAGTTGTCTATTTTATTGATCTTTCCACAAAAAGAACTTCAGATGTTATTGATCAAATCAATGGGTCCTTTGGTCATCTTTTTCATTAATTTCTCCTTTTATCTTTATTAATGCCCTCAGTTTTTTTAATGCATTTTTTTCTTTAAATGTACTCAAGTTGAATATTTAGTTCATTTACTTCTAGTCTTTCTTATTTTTACTTGTTTTTATATTTTTTCAGTCCTTAGTTTTAAATTAATCTCCTTAAAGGTATATACTTTCTTCTTTCTACTAATAATTACTATTTCCTGAGTGTCTTCTTTTTTTTAAGATTATTTATTTATTTTTTTGACAGAGAGAGAGAGCACAAGTAGGCAGAGAGGCAGGCAGAGAGAGAGGGGGAAGCAGTCTCCCTGCTGAGCAGAGAGCCCGATGTGGGGCTCAATCCCAGGACCCTGAGATCATGACCTGAGCTGAAGGCAGAGGCTTTAACCCACTGAACCACCCAGGCACCCCTTCCTGGGTGTTTTTATACAGACATTATGTTAAGCATTTTCAATGCTTATGTAAAGTGAAGTAAATTACCCAAAGTTACTACATTTAATAAGGGCAGATTTGCAGTTCAAGCCCAGGGCTTTGCAAGCATGAGGAGGAGTATAACATTATGTGGCCTTCCACACTCTGAATATTTATTGGCAGCCACTAGTTTTGATGTCTTTTTAATTTGATAGTTTTGAAGTATATTTAAAAAAAATTCTTGGTTATGGATTATTTTTGTTAGTTCTTTTGCTGAGTTCAAAATATTACTACTTTGTAATAAGGAACATGGGTGGAATGTTATCTGCCTTTTGGGATATAAAAATACTATCTTTTGTCTAGTTTTGTGCATATTTGGAGAGTATTTAAATATTACATATTCCATATATATTTGAAGTTGTGTTTGTGTATGTAAAAACAAAAATAATCCTAATTATCTAATTGATACTTTCAAAATCACTGTTTATGTTCTGTTTACATGATCTGTCCATTTAAAAGATTATTAATTTCTTTCATTATGGTTATATATTTTCAATATTTAACATTTTTCAGGTTGAAAATTTTAAAAAATGGAAAACTATCTTACTATTTATAATAATTTTTTCCTTTTAATAATCTTTTTGTTTTGTTTTGTGGTAGCTGTGTCTTTCATTTATTATGGTTGGTATTTTTAATGTAGTATTACAGTTGTTCATTTTTTTTTTTTAGGTTGTTTTATTTTTTTATTTTTTATTTTTTTTATTAATTTTTATTAACATATAAGGTATTATTTGCCCCAGGGTACATGTCTGTGAATCTTCGGGCTTACACATTTCACAGCACTTAACAGCACATACCCTCCCCAATGTCCACAACCCAGCCACGCTATCCCTACCCCCCCTACACACACCTCCCCTCCGCCACCCTTAGTTCATTTCTTGAGTCTAGGAGTCTCTTATGGTTTGTCTCCCTCCCCATCCCTTCCTGTTTCATTTTAATAAAGATCCATTTCTCTGTAGGATCCCAGATAAGTCTATTGCACTGTGAACTAGTGAAGCTCTATTTTGTAACATCAGTAGTGAAATGTGTCAAGATTTTCATCTTGGGATAAAGAATTTAAAGTAATTATGCCTAGGCTAGTAACATGTGTCATGAAAAAATGAGAAACATGACAGATTGAGCTTTAAATTCTTGCTTTCTTAGAATATCGTATACTATGTTCGGGTCAAAGTGAAGACTATACATTAATATTTTTTCCCAGTAAGCTTCTTTTCAATTTATAGAGTGATAGGCCGAGTCTTCAAAATCATATATTCCTAATCACCCCTTTTATGTGTACTTTAGGAAAACATTCATCTATAGAAAACTCAATAAATAAAATTACAACAGTGGAATATCTATAGTGTTCTTTAATCTTTCAAAATAAACTTTGATTAACCTTAGAATATTTTCAAACGTTGTGATATTGAGATTTGCTTAGGAGAGTTCTTCCCCCCCCCCAAAAAAAAAAAAGGAGAGTTCTTTTCTGTTAATGGTTGTTAATATCTTCAAGGTATTTAAGTAGTATTAATTTCTTGCTTGGCTTGTTACATCTTTTTATAGCTGATGCTCAGAAAAAATCATGTGCTCTTTACCAAATAGTCACCTAAATTTATTCTGGACTTCAAGAATACTGATAATATGCTCACAAGGGTTTTTAAACTGTAGAAAACAGAGAAAGACCAAGTTATCATATCTTCTTCATTACCACTTGTTTTGATAATAATGATGATAGAAGCAGCTATAAAATATTGTGGTCAGGGTTATAAAAATTAAGTACCTAAAATCTGTATGTTCTTTGGAAAGTGACCAGCAAGTTTGGTTTCATGTACCAGATAAAATGAAGATGTTTAAGGTAGTGAAGTTTTGTCATAAGTGCCATGTTTGACACACTTAAAATACGCTCAATACAACCTATGAATTTTACTAAACTTTAAGTTGCAAGTCAGGACAGCTGATAAAAAAAAATCATAGAACATCGTTATTACGGTATCACCAAAATGCCATTCTTTTTAATAGAAATATGGTGGATGGAGATATCGTAGGGGAGTGATATAAATCATAGTTACTACTTTGTGATTAGAAAATAATAAAAAGTTAGGGAAACAGAAGTATTTTAAAATCTCAATGAATCAGGCTCTGCAAATTCAGTTCAGTTTGAATTGTCGATTCAATTATATTCAATATACCGAGAAATAACAGTAGCCAAATGTGCCAGGCAGTTGTAAGAAATTAAACCCTTATTTTGTTGCTTATTTTTTTGTGATTGTTCTAAACAATGTTTGTAGTCAAATGTTTGTCCAACAAGTGGTTTGATAATCACAGTAGACACATGATAAATAGCAATGGTTGAAAAATCAGTGGGAGAAAAGTCCTTTTTATAACCATTCTGCCACAAGATCATAATCAAAGTAGCTAAGCATCTGTCACATAGATGTGACTTCATACATATACCTTATGTACATAAAATCTTGCCTCTACGTTAAATGTAAAAGATTAAAAATTAATGAAAAATAAAGTGTGCCAGACTTCGCTTATCTTTTCGAAGTAGAATTAAATCCGGTTGTACCACAGTTTTGATGTCAAACTGCTTTTTCTTCCTGTTTACATTTTGCAAGAACAAGAAGCCTCAGCTGGAAAATTGGCCCATAATCACAACCTATTAAGCTTTTACTGATATTGCAATAGAAGTAATGGTTTTTTAATGAGCTTCTCCATTTTAACATTTATATAATTTATTAACTTTTTCTTTTCCATATTTGGTATATTAACTAAAAACTTGGGTTTAATAATTTTCTTTACCGAACTTTTGAATCTTCAGAACTCAGTAATAGCATTATTGAAGTTATCAATGATAACTTTATTAACTATAAGCGATAACTTGGATGTTATTGGAGGGCTAAATGTACTGTGAATGCCAACTCAAGTTGAAAATCCATACCCACAGGTGGCATGGTATCTGCCTTATATAGATGTGGTTTAAACGGGTTATCAACTTCCATAGCAGCAAAGGTAAGATTACTATCTTCAGGAAAATAAACTTCAAATATTACATGTTACATGAGTTTGCAGTTGAATACACTGTCAACATCATTGGTGGATAAATTGTCAAGATAAGAACTTCCATTGGGAAGTCAAAGCATGGCGCTAAAGACCAAATAGATGTTTTGACTGTGTTGCTGATAAAGAAACTAGCACAGGCAGCAGGGGTGATAGAGGAACAGCTGAGGCAGATGTGTTGACAGTGAATGAGAAAATGAATGAATGAGAAGAGGGTGGGCATAAAAGATCATGCCAAAGGCAGTCAAACATATTTTCCTACCGTATATTTTACTTCAGCGGACACAACTTAATGAACTTAAACAGTTTAGGAAACTTTTGGTGTTAGTTTATCCATGTTATTTGGAAAATGATAAATTATTTAACTTCCAGAAATGATTTTTATTGTTCATTTGAGAAAGAGTGAGAAAAAGAGAGCATGAGAGAGCACAATCCAGGGGGCGGAGCAGACGGAGAAGGAGAAACAGATTCCTTGCTGAGCAGTTAACTGCCCCCTACATGATGACCTGAGCCAAAGAAAGACGGTTAACCAACTGAGCCACCCAGGTGCCCTAAAAGTAACTCTTCTTAATTACCTTTATAATTTTCTGTGTTTCTTAAAAGAAATACCAATCACGAGGCTAGTTTTATATATATATATTCTTTATTTTTACTGCTTTTTATTTATATGACAATTGTACCTGTTGCCTTGACAACCAAAGATGTCAAATGTTGCAAACAGTAAATGGAAAATATGTTAAACTTCTGCTGAAACTAATAAATTAAA
Organism: Procyon lotor; assembly: GCA_028646535.1. NCBI lineage: Eukaryota > Metazoa > Chordata > Mammalia > Carnivora > Procyonidae > Procyon > Procyon lotor. The sequence goes on from CM053604.1 coordinate 94,334,785, forward strand.
CCATTTCTATAGAAGTGCTCCCATGAAAAGAAATTTTATTCTAAATTGTCACCACAAATACTGAAATAGCTCTTTTGCTTTTCTCGAAGACTTAAAAAAAATCCAATAATTTTAGCATATCTAAATGCGATAGGCTGCATAATATTATACAATTATATTATCTGCCTCTGTTAAGACATACACCTTCAAATAGGATCTGTGGTCATAGCAACAATCAAAATAGGGGACTTCGTGGAGATGTCCACCTTCAATTCCAATGTTTTATGTACTTTGCCCTCAGGGCACACCTAAATACACAAACATCCATTCAGTTAAGAGTTCTATTAATAAATTAAAAATTATCGGTATTGTGTGAGGGTACTTCCAAATGTTCAAAATGCCATTCAAGGAAATTTCCAGTTCTTCCTTAAACAGAAAAATGTAACCTACTGTAATGAACTGAAAAAAAAATTCTAATAACCTGTTCATGTTATGGAATAAAATAATTTGCACTGGGTCCCAGAGTATGCAAGTGAATCAATTCAGTCAGACTTCTGATTTTACATGCCACCCTATGATCCAGGTGCTAAAATGCTCTGGAGCCCAACTCAGGCAGTATAGCTTTTCTATTCATTAGGCCTCTTACACCATTTCTTGGCAGCTGCCCTGCCACAGTGTGAGTCATTAGCACGAGTCCAAAATCGTGTGAAGAGAGATCTATGCTTTTGTCCTGTGGAAAGTCTTTTCAGTACAATCACATTTGCTTCACGGTGTAATTTCACAGCCTGTGCGGTAGTCGCTGACAGCTCACAGCACTGTTATTCAAGGCTAAGCAGATGAGCGAGACATAAACGACTAATAACATTCAGGAAGTTATGTCTTCAAAGTAGCAGCCTAATTGTGCATCTTCATTTAGTGAGTGGGTCAAACCAAATTAAAATTTCCTGACCACGGGAGGCAAAAGCAATGCCAAACGAATAGGTTGTATCAAATTCTTATGGGATGGAAATGTTCTTAATAAAATGTCACAGAAGAAAATAGTGAGAATGATACAAATGGACTAGCATATAAAATTTATATGAGAAATTTATAAAAGATTTCGTGTTGGTGAAAGTACAAGAAACTGACAATCTCATATACTTTAGGCTAAGTATAAATTCCCAACAAATATGTTTTTATTTAAAAAAATTATAATGTCTTTTGGCTCAGTGACTCCATTTCAATTATCCAAAGGTGACAAGCAATATTAATTGATGCAAATATATATGTTCTTTAACATGATGCCACACTCTTTTAAAGCAGTAGTAAGTATACTTTATTAAATATATTATTAAAATTTATTTTAATAATCAAAGAACAGAACGAACTTTTTTCCTTCTGGAGGGAAGTTCTGAAAATGTTAACATGCATAATACCTGTAACCACCACCATAATCAAGATGCAGAATAATTCTATCATCCCCAAGACTCCCTTGTGCTCTTCTTTTATATTCATTCTCTCCCCCACCCATTACCTCTGGCAACTACTAATGTGTCCTCCAACGCTACAATTTTGTCTTTTCCAGAATGACAAGTAACTGATGTATTGACTAAATAATCTTCTGGGATATCCTTCTTTCACTTAGCATAATGCTCATGGAATTTATCCAAGTTATTATGTGTATCAAAAGTTTGTTCCTGGGGCGCCTGGGTGGCTCAGTCGTTAAGCGTCTGCCTTCGGCCCGTCATGATCCCAGGGTCCTGGGATCAAGCCCCACATTGGGCTCTCTGCTCGGCAGGAAGTCTGCTTCTCCCGCTACCATTCCCTCTGCTTGTGTTCCCTCTCTCACTGTGTTTCTCTCTGTCAAATAAATAAAATCTTTAAAAAAAAAAAAGTTTGTTCCTTATTCTGCTGAGTACTATTAGACTGTCTGGACATGCCAACATGTGTTAACCTAGTCACTTACTGAAGACTATTTGGGCTATTTCCAGTTTTTAGCAATTATGAACAAAGCTGCTATAAACATTTTTTAATGCAGGTTCTTGTGTGAAAGTAAGTTTTCACGTCTATAGAGTAGATATTCTGGATTGGAATTCCTGGGTCACAAGTTAAGTGTAGGATTGATTTTTAAGAAACTGCCAAACAATTTTCCAGCATGGCTGTACCATTTTGTATTCCAACCAGCAATATGTAAATGAACCAGGTCCCCATATCATTAGCACTTGGTATTGTCAGAATGTTTTTTTTTTTTTTTTTTTTTCAGATGTTCTGATAGGTATGTAGTAGTTTTAATTTTTATTTGCCCAATGACTAATGAAGTTGAACATATTTTTATGGTCTTATTTGACACTCTACTCTCTTCAGGGTAATGTGTCTCTGATATCTTTTATCCATTGCTCTGTTGGGTTGTTTTCCTATTGTTGTTTTTAAGATTGTTTGGATATTCTAGATACTCAGATATGTAATTTGTAAACATTTTCTCCCAATCTTTGCCTTCCTTATTTTTTTTATTGTATTAGCAGTGCCTTTCCAAGAACAACAAGGATTTAATTTTCATGAAGTTCAATTTATCATTTTTAGTGAATCATATTTTTGGTGCCACTTAAAGATTTTTGATTATTTCTTAAATACAAATTTTATTGCATAATTTTTTGAAGGACTGATACAAACTCAAATGTCTAACAGAAGAGACTGGTCAAAGTACACTATCTGCATGTGATAAGATCATATCAGCTATTATAAACTACAACTTAGAAAAATATTTAGAAACACAGAAAGTGTTCGTTAATATTATGAGTGAAAAATCAAGCATTGTAAGATTTTTATATGATGTCATCTTTTAAAATTACATAAAGTTGCATGTGTGTGTATATTTGTGGAAAACGTGCTAAAATATTACTGATTCTCTAAGTATTGAGAATATCATCTTAATATTTTTCTGAATTTTCTTTTTATGAAGAAAATGCATTTGCTAAAATTAGCAAACAGAATAACTTTTACAAAAATAAATATTTCATAAATCTATATTTGTACTTGAAGAAATCCATATTTTAAAATGTATTTGAATACAGACTCATTTTAGTCATTACAATTATTTTAAACTTTATGACTTATTTGACACATTTTAAGTATTTGGTTAGTTTAGATTCATGTATGTTAGAGTCACTTAAAGACAGAACAGACAAGGTTTACCCATTTTTTATATGATTACTGTTTCCAATATTCTTAGAATTGATGTAGCACATGATTCTTAATTTTACAATGAAAATTTCCTGATCTTGTATATTTAAATATTCCTTCAAGAATGTTTTTTTATGTAGAGCAAAATAAGTAGTTGAAGAAAACAAAATAACTGATAATTTTTAAGTTTAAATTTGTAATTAGTAAGCAAAGTATCACATCACATTATTACCTAGTATGCACGTAAGCCATACATTAGTTTTTACCGGCCTTACTTGAGTTTAGATAGTGTAGAACAGCAATTTTTAAAATGCTGTAGGTAAAATGATGTAACTTGGATAGTGAAGCTACCCAACTAACAAACGCATGATGGTTTTTGAGCTTCTAATTTCTTTTGGGAATTTTATATCACAATCTAAAGTAATTTTTACTTTCTTCTTTAATGTTGCACCCTGATTTTTAGCATTTGTTTCTGTCTTCAGGCATTTATGGTCTGCTTCTAAAACAATTCAGGTTCAGAGAACAGTCTCAGCCCCAAGAAAACTAGAACATAACCACTTACCCTCTCTCTAATCTAAGCGTCTGTGTGAGTCACACCAATCATGTAATTGTCGTCACAGCCACTAGGGGGAAGAGCGACAAAATGCTGCAGCTGAGACACCGGGAGATGCCTTGCCTATTCTGGCCAATGCCCCAGCTTGCAATGATTTCTGTTTCTGCGTCCTGTTGTCTTCAATCTGTAAATCATCAACGTCATTAGACTGAAACTCTCTTACATAACTGTTTTAAACTACTTAAGTGAACCTGTTCCCTTCCATCTAAATAATATATCAGGCTTCTCTACTGTAGTTTGGAAGCTAGATGTATGAAAAATACCCTTGTATAGCCTCCCAAATTTTCATGTACTGAAAATTATCATCTACCTACAGGTTTCAGACTCCTTTGTCTATTTCAAAGTCTAAAACATGTTTTTTTTTTAATTTTTAAAAAAAAATATATTTATTTGTGAAAAGGAAAAGGTTTACACAGAAGCTTAAATTGAGAAACAGAGTCAATGAATTAATAAAAATATGCGTTGAATATCAGTTCTATGCCTGATGATTCATATATATAAGATTGTTTAAAATCTTATAAAGCAGGGGTACCTGGGTGGCTCAGTGGGTAAAAGCCTCTGCCTTCGGCACAGTTCATGATCTCAGGGTCCTGGGATCGAGCAGCATTGGGCTCTCTGCTCAGCAGGGAGCCTGCTTCTTCCTCTCTGCCTGCCTCTGCCTACTTGTGATAGCTCTCTGTCAAATAAAGATTTTTAGTCTCAAACCAGAATGTAATAAGAATAAAATAAATAAAAATAAAACCTTATAAAGTAGATATAATTTATATGATTTACATGAGGAAAAAGTAAGTGCAAAACTTACCTGAGCTTGCACAAGTATTGTAGATGTCAAGGTATGTCTTTTGTTAAAGATGTGCGAATTGACTGGAATAAGGACAAGCAGAGCTGTATCATTATACAATAGCTTTTCATAGAAACTCTACTAAGTAGACATATTTAGTCAAATTGTTGAAGTACATTACCTCTTATGAAAACATTTGGAATATTGTTGAACTGGCTATGTTGATAGAGGTCCTTTGCTAAAAGACTATATATTGAGTTATTTTAATAGTTATTATTGAATTAACAACACATAAAACATAAGCATATTTAGAAGCTGCTTTTTACGTAGTATTTTCTTTTTTTTAAGATTTTATTTATTTATTTGACACAGAGAGAAAGAGAGAGAGACAGAGAGGGAGAGCAAGCACAAGTAGGGGAGCAACAGGCTAGGGAGAAGCAGGCTCCCCGCCGAGCAAGGAGCACAATGTGGGACTTGATCCCAGGACCCTGGGATCATGACTTGAGCCCAAGGCAGATGCTTAACCGACTGAGCCATCCAGGTGCCCCTTAAGTAGTATTTTCTCTCAAGACATTTGAGAATAAAGGGCCAGAGTAAGGTTATAGCTGAAAAACTTAACAAAATCCAGAGATATTTTGTTTATTATTTATTTAATTGGTGCTTTCACACATGTTCTTATGGAAAGCCCAAGGAAAACAATAACAAAGGGAAACTATATGATTTAGGAGAAAAGATTGTTTAGGAAAAAAGTTCTAGATGAAGGAGAAGAGGAGTAATCTGGATGAATTAGAAGGATAAAGTACCTGAGAGGGAGAGGAGTTGAAGACATGTGACCTTAACATGAGAACAAGGAGCAATATGTCTTCCCCTAGAGTGTGATTTTGAAGTAGAAAGTTATGGTGGGTGCAAATTTTGTTAAGAAATGTTTTCAAATATAGAAAGCCATGGAGAAAGTGGTATTATTTGATAATACATTGGTATTGGTATTCAGTTGTTTATTGAACGAATATTTGTTGAGTAGAAATCATGAGTAAACATTGGTGAACTATACACACGTGCTCTTGAGAGTTCCATAAGACAGTGCAAAAATAAAACTTCAGGAAGTCTTCAAGACTTGATTATTTATTCCATTATTTTAAATTCACATGTCAGCTTAAGTCACACTGCCCTCTAAGATTTAGGTGGGATCTTGGCCTAACAAGGCCAAGAGGCCAAAGGCCAAAATACAAGGTAATCCAGTGCCTTTCCTAAAAGTGTTGCAACTTCCTGAGTGGTTTCATTCTCTGGGGTTTGAAATTTCAGCTTTTGATGAACTCCCTTTCTCAAACACATCTCATTCATCTGGCTGTGATGTTTTCTTAGTACCTCATTGAACCAGACAAGAAACCCAATCTGATCCTTGGTTTTTATTCTCTGAAACACTTTCACAACGCATTTGTACATGTGGAAGATTAAAAGAAGATTTCAGAAGCTGGAGAACATTTGCTAAGTGACAATGCAGACAGTGTAAAACTGAAAATTAAACACACTTTTCCTAAAAAGCCTATTTACTATCCTGACCAAATTTTCCTGAAAATTCTACTTCCTACCTTGTTGCTATTTGATATCACACTCTCCCTCCTCTTCCCCTCTCATCCTATAAGTTTCTTTTCCTTTATTTTTTTTCTTTCTGACTCCCAAGATTTATTAATCTTTATGAATATCTTTGTTCCTATGTCTCCTAACAAAGTTTACCTTAGATATAGAGTGAAGGATGGTGATGATGAGGAGATATCTATGATCTATCTATTTATCCATCTATCATCTATCTATCATCTATCATCTATTTCTCTAGATATATATTTACTTAAATATATATCTATATAGACATATAGGGTTTTTTTGTTTGTTTCCTTATTCAATATAAGGGCCTTGTAAATCCTATATATATAGCCAGTGAAAATCATCCTTCTCTTCATTGAACTCATGACATGTGCTGCAGTACTACACTTGATATTTAGTATTGGGACATTCGATAAAAAGAGACCATCTTTAAAGATCTATCATTAGGGGGCGCCTGGGTGGCTCAGTCGTTAAGCGTCTGCCTTCGGCCCAGGTCAGATCCCAGGGGCCTGGGATCGAGCCCCACATCGGGCTTCTTGCTCGGCAGGAAGCCTGCTTCTCCCGCTACCATTCCCTCTGCTTGTGTTCCCTCTCTCGCTGTGTTTCTCTCTGTCAAATAAAATCTTTAAAAAAAAAAAAAAAAAGATCTATCATTAGTTTGTGCAAGGGTCAGTGTCCCAGTAAGAAACAAATGCTATCTTTTCAAGTTGTCGCTTGATCTGGAACACTTCAATACATTGTTATTTTGCATTGTGTGATATTAAAACTCTTATTAATGGCCCACAAGACCATGGACAATCTTTAACAATCGAAGGTCCTTAAACTTTTGGATATTTATTCCTAGAATGCACTAAGTTGATTTGTTTTCATCCCACCCTTCTAGATACTGACTAATGTTTTAAACATGATCATCATGATGCTTTTTCTTAAAACTATGGGAAAACACGCATAAAATTTAACATCTGAGCCATTGTTAAATGTACAATTCAATAGTAATAAGTATATTCACCATGTTGGGAAACAAATCTCCAGAAATTTTTCGTCTTGTGAAATTGAAATTCTGTACCCATTAAAGAATAAGTTTTCATTTCCCCCTCCCTCCAGTACTGGCAATCACCATCCTGTTTTCTGTTTCTGTGAATTTGACTACTCTAGATGCTTCATACAAGGGAAATCATATAGTATTTATCTTTTTGTGACTGGCTTATTACACTTAGTGTAGTGCCTTCCAAATTCATCCACATTGTAGCCTGTACCAGAATTTCCTTCTTTTTAAAAAGCTGAATGATAATTCATTGTATGTATATATCATATTTTGTTTATCCATTTCAGCATACATGGTCATTTGGGTTGATTCCATTTTTGGCTTTTCCTGAGTAATGCTGCCATGAACATGGGTGTACAAACATCTCTTACAGAACCTCTTTTAATTCTTTTGGATATTCTTTTGGATACCCAGAAGTGGAATTGCTAGACCACATGGCAATTCTATTTTTAACTTTTTGAGGAATCACTATACTGTTTTCTATAATGGTTATATTATTTTACTTTCCCTCCAATAGCGCACAAGAGTTCCAATTTCTCCATATTCTTGCCAACATATTGTCTTTTTTCTTTTTCTTTTCTTTTCTTTTTCTTTTTCTTTCTTTCTTTTTTTTTTTGCATGGGTAGCTCTCTCTGTATATATCCATTGAAATATTAACACCTTAGAAAAGTCTTGATGGTCTGATCTAAGGATGTTGCCCACTCTGAACAATTTATATCCATCAGGGTGCCTTGTTTGTTACATTCACAGAACTTAAAATTTGTTCTAAGTATATAATTATTGGTTCCTTTACATATTGGTTGCCTGTTTTTCCTAACATATGATTAACTACATGAACACATGAGATTGGAACTACATATTTTTTTCCTGTTTGTCACTCTCTGATATAATTCTTTTTTTTTTTTTTTAAAGATTTTATTTATTTATTTGACAGAGAGAGATCACAAGCAAGCAGAGAGGTAGGCAGAGAGAGAGGGGGAAGCAGGCTCCCCGCTGAGCAGAGAGCCCAACGTGGGGCTCAATCCCAGGACCCTGAGACCATGACCTGAGCCGAAGGCAGAGGCTTTAACCCACTGAGCCACTCAGGTGCCCCACTCTGATATAATTCTTAAAAGATGTATTAATTGATGCTATTTATATATTATTTATCATATGCACCCTTAGATAAACTCAAGAGCAATAATAAGACTCATGATTTTTGGTAAATACATTGTATTAAATATTGTATTACAATTCACAATCTCTACAATATTAAAAGTTGTGCATTTTATTCCTAATTTTTGTTGAAGAAACTGAGTTTCTAAACATCACGGCCCATGGGTAGTCAGTAGCAAAATGGATATTAAGAACAACGCATACTTGATCAAAGTCAAATTGTAGTGCATGGCCCTTGAAGAATAAAAATCTAACTTCATTTGAACATAATACTGTGCACTTTTTGGTTACCATACTAGAAAAAGGTTTTTCCAGAAAAACAAGTTTCTGCAACCTCTACTCAGTAATACTCTTCACAATAGCTTCACCATATGAACCCACATTTTCTCTAACAGGCCTGTTCATGCCAGCATTGCTGTAAATAGACACATTTTAATATCAAATGACCTTATGTATATACAAATATCATACAGATGTAAAGCTGTGTTTAGCCTCACTGTGAAACTGTGTCCCTAATTATTAGACTACTTGTTGAACTGCTTAAAAAACATTAACATTATACAGATGTATTGTTTAGGAAAAGATAGAACGATCTGATTTGGATTGATAAATTTTATAGCAAAACGAAAAGAAAATTATAGCAAAATGAAAGAATAAAGTAATATGGTACTCTAATTCGAATAACTTCATTTGAATTTATATCCTTATCATAAAGCACCTATAAAATAAAAGCACCTATAGTTTCTATTCTGTTAAAGAAGTTAATATATAAAACACCTGTGTTGTAGAATTAATGATATAATACGTATATTACGAATAAGAAGATTTATTTATTTATTTGACAGAGAGAGAGAGAGAGATCACAAGTAGGCAGAGAGGCAGGCAGAGAAAGAGGGGGAAGCAGGCTCCCTGCTGAGCAGAGAGCCCGATGTGAAGCTCGATCCCAAGACCCTGAGATCATGACCTGAGCCGAAGGCATAGGCTTTAACCCACTGAGCCACCCAAGCACCCCAATGAATAAGAAAATTTCTATTTCTCTCATCATTCTTGTGAGCTGGCTACATGATTTTACATCATTTCACAGAATAATGCAAAAAGTACTATAGAACATTAGTCTCTTAAATTTCAACAAGTTTTACATAATAAAATCTTAATAGCCAAGACATATATCATGATTTCCTTCTTACAGATGTAAATTATTATAGGAGTATAAAGGCTTTGTGTATGTCTCATAATATTTCTGAATTGAATATGGCCATTAAATCATTAAATATTATATATAGTAATGTATGAATATATATTTTGTTTTATGTTCTATTATTTGTTATTAACATATAAGCCTACATTACATATAACATATTTCTATATGATATGATATTATATTATATATATAAACCTACATTAACAAGAGATTTTTTTCCAACACAATTGGATAAATATATGAATCTGTATGGTTAAAAATGCACATTCAACTTTTTCATGAGAAAGGCCTTTTTAGGGCATATAGAATGACTCAGAACTGGGGCTAACAGTATTCATATTTCCATCACATGTTAGATCTATTTCCATTCTATTTTTCCTTATGAGCATTTTTCACATGATTCTTTACCACGAAAATGAAGAGCATATACTTAAGAAAAGGGAATGGCCCTCTGAGATTGCCGAATAGAATGTAGGCCCACAAGAAAGCATTTAAATATATAATTCTCCAGAGATTTTACTATTTGAAGGCTAAGGTAATGGCATGCAAATTTCATTGCCACTGACATTTTTCACTTGAGAATTAACATGAACAAAACTCAATTTTTGGTTATATGAAAGAAATAATCTTTTCTACCTCCTACCACTATACCTGCTTTCCATCAAGCTTTACAATTTCTAGTAACGTTGAGTTTATATTGCATTTTACTAAGAAATGTTTTTCAGCAAAAGTTTTATTGAAGTATGATAAGCATACAGAAAAGTGCACACATCTTAAATTCCTTGAATCATTCAGATGTTTGATAGGTGAATCTGCATATATTTGTATACTTTGTGTGACTTTTTAAGTTGAAAATACTTTTAAGGGGCTCCTGGGTGACTCAGCCGTTAAGCGTCTGCCTTCGGCTCAGGTAATGATCCCAGGATCCTGGGATTGAGCCCCACATCAGGCTCTTTTTTCAGCAGGGAGCCTGCTTCTCCCGCTACCATTCCCTCTGCTTGTGTTCCCTCTCTAGCTGTGTTTCTCTCTGTCAAAAAAAAAATGCTTTTAAAATATGAAGAAAATGGTCATAACACTCAATTATATTAAAAAGCAAACTTATTACCTAGGAAAACCACATTCCACAGGGCAAAGCTACCACATATTTCTATTTCAGTTGTTGTAAATAACTAAACAATATTTTTGTAGATAAGAAGAGAGATTCTATGTTGTGGTTAACTGAGTTGTAATCTCTGGTAGTTGCGAGAATACATTAAACCTCTTAAAAAATGTGCAATTTCACAATGACTTTCTGAAGCCTTTATTTAACAATAATGTTGGTGGAAATAATACTGTAAGCTAGCATTTATTCATGCTTATTGTGTGCCAGGCATAGTTCAATGTCCTCTGCATATATTAACTCATTTAAGCAATATAGTAATCCTATGATCTAATTAATGATATCACCCTGATTGTGCTAATAAATAAATGTCTAATTCCAGAGATGTTCTCTTTACCCACAACATATATTGTTTCCAAGGTATGGAGAAATTTAATTCTATCTGACAACCATAACTTTTGATACTTTAATTAAAACTTTTTGAAGAGACACTGATATTTTAGATTATGCTTCTAATGTTTTAGTCATTTCTTTTATCTTTTTAAGTTTTATTTTTTTAAGTAATGTCTACATCCCATGTGAGGCTCAAACTCATGACCCCAACATGAAGAGTCACATAGTCTTCCAACTGACCCAGCAAGGCACACCAGTCATTTCTTTTTTATGTATATATACCTACCTGTCCATGTCTACATGTAATATATAATCTTAGACTTTTAAAGTCAATTGCAATTACCTCGAGATTTTCTAACCAGGCATCTCATTCCATAAATGATAATCTGTGAAAACAGTTAGGCCCAGAGTGGCAAATATCTCAGGCTGAGTTAATGGACAAGATCAGTAGAGCTATATTTCCTTCTTTTTTTTTTTTAAAGATTTTATTTACTTATTCTGAGAGAGAGAGACAGACAGACAGACAGAGACAAGAGTGGGGGGAAAGGCAGAGTCAAGGGGAAAGAGAATCTCAAGTGGACTCCAGAGTGTGGAGCCCCACGTGGAGCCTAATCTCATGATTCTGAGAACATGACATGAGCTGAAATCAAGAGTTGGAGGCTTAACCAACTGAGCCACCCAGGCACCCCAGAACTATATTTCTGACATCACATCTAGCACCTTTTTGTATTATGGTGGTTACTTAGGTCATTGTGACTATTATTTATTTATGTTATATGTAATATGAAACAACACTTTGGGTCCACAGAGAAGAGTTCTTTATGGAACATGGACAACTGCTCAGATATATTTCATTATTTTGGCAACATATAGGGTTCTAGACAAATTTAGCCAAATTTGTACGTCACACAATAAACCAATGTGTTTACATAACAATAATGATGTTAAAACTTCCTTGAAATCCTTGGGTTACTTTTCTTAAAATCTTGAATAATAGTGATGGCAAATATAAATCTTGACTCTGTCAAATGCTCTTTTTAACACTTTACATTTGAGGTCCAAGAAAAAAATATTTTGGGGTGTCTTTGGTCACACTGTATGAGAGGCTAAACTTATTTAAAAAATCCACTTGGATTAAACTTTCTTTTACCTTATGTATATGAGACACACTTGGGATTCATCAAATGAAGTAAAATATGTAATAGATACCCTCTGAGTTAGGTAGAAGACCAACACCAATGCTAATTTTCAAATACTGAAAAATATATATACCTGGATTATATTACCTCAAATGATAATTAATATTAGACAGGTTGAGTAATTCTTAACATTAAGCTATAAACAAATCTTTAATTAGTGAGACCTCACAAAATTGCAAATCAACTATTTTTTTAACTGGGATAAGTGGAAAAAAAAGAATTTAGGGTACATTAATACACTTCAAATAGTATACATAGGTTTTATCAATACAGTGTTAACTGCGAGCTTGATGAGAATAAGACCTTCACTTATTTTGTTCACTACTCTGTTGCAAATTCCTGGAATAGTGTTGGCAAAAAGAAAGGTACTCGAGTGATAATTGTTAAATAAATGAATAAATAAACTTTTCTTCTGTCACATCAGTATATTTTTAAAGAAGATAAATTCTGCTGAATATTTGACAATTTATGCAAAAGATTCTTTCCCTGAAACTTTAAAATATAAAACATTATGTTGAATGCTTAACCTATATATTAGAAACAAAATAACATGAGTAACATGGGAAAATAAATGAACATGCTAATGAAATATGACCCTAAAACTGACTTTCTAAAAAAGACAGATACACTTTGCTCATAAATAAATGAAAATATGTAAAATCACAAGAATAATGGAATAAAATGAGTATAAATAAAACATAATATAAGGACATATAGCCAATATTAAAAAGGGCAATAAAGTTTTATATAGGTAAAATTATAGGAAATAGATTATCAAGTGATTTCACTTTATTGTTACAGGTTTTTTGGAAAGGGATTTGTTATCTATCAAAACATAAGCCAGCATTTCATGTCTACTGTAGACTAGGGTACTAAAATATTTTGGTCACAAAATAATTCACATTATTATAATGTACAAAGCAAGAGATTTTTATTTCAATACCTTTCATTTCTTTTTTTTTAATTTGTTAGTTTTTCTTACTCATTATGGATTAATGTAAAAACAAAAGAAATTATAACAGAATAACAGTCCCTTCGTTTCCAAAACTATCTTTAACAACTGGTTGAAATGCACAAAGAAATAAAAAAATAATGAATTATCTCAGGAAATTAGTAAAAAAATGAATTTCAAATGCTCACAATGGGAGGAATTATAGGTAAACTGCCAAAGAGCCCAGATGAAGAATGATATTGTGAGATAGGTGATAAATTTCCTTCTTAAAAAACAGAGTAGAAAATAGCTAGAGGGGCACCTGGGTGGCTCAGTCATTAAGCATCTGACTTTGGCTCAGGTCATGACCCCAGGATCCTGGGGTCAGGCTTCCTGCTCTGAAAGCCTGCTTCTCCCTTTCCCTCTCTGCTCCTCCTGCTTGTGCTCTCTTTTTCTCCGTCTGTCAAATAAATAAAACCTTAAAAGAAAAAAAAAATTAGAAATCTAGATATACTCGACTTACACATTAAAAGGAAAAAGGGTAAGAGCAGACATCATGAGAAGGCCATAAGACAAAATAAGCAATGGTCACTCAACTGGAGGCTATTTTCCCAGCTATAGATCAGTAACATTTGGAATGGGCAGTGCCATGTGTTACAAAAGGGCAGCCAAGTCTGCATGGCATTATTATCATATTGGAAAGATTTTAAACAATATCATTCACTAGTATTAAGGAATATGGCCCTCTCTATACATTCTTGATCCCGTATTTTTATATGCTAAAAAAAAAATGATAGGGGCACCTGGGTGGCTCAGTGGGTTAAGCCTCCAACTCTTGGTTTTGGCTCAGGTCATGATCTTATGGGTGATGAGATGAAGCTCTGAGTCAGGCTCTGCACTCAGTGGGGAGTCTGCTTGCAATTCTCTCCCTCTGCCCCTCCCCCACCTGCCTCTCTCAAATAAATCTTCAAAAAAAATGTAATATTTCAAAGTGAAAGAACATTATTTAAAACAGAGCACTATCTTATTTCTAAAATACTAGATAATGTGTTATTTATCCAATTTTAATTTTAATTTTATCTTATATACATGTATATTAAAATCTCAAGCAAACTGTACCACCAAGCTTAGAAGAGGAAAACATATTTCCTGTCCTTCTTTTTAATTCCCTAGAGTTAACTTCTTCTAATTATTTGGGTTGTTTCTTATAATGCCTTTTTCTTGCTTTTAAATATCTCCCTTACTTTTTATTTTAGAAATTATCCATTGATTTTCCACTAAAAAGATATAGATTTAAAATTTCTACATTCTCCAGCCTTCACTTTCTTTTTGTGTTCCTGCTTACAAAGTCATTTCAGTTTTTGTTTAAATCAATAATTATATTGCATTTCCTCCCCTGAGTTGTTAATTTACTTGTTGGCCTTCCTGGAGTTAGTAATTGCCTTATTTTCTCTTTTGTTTAGTTTCCTATATGTCCAAAATTAATTCATTTTCAAGTACTCTGATGGAACAGAAAACACTTCATTTAACTGTCAAATAAATAAGTTAACTTATTTGTTCAGCATTATTTTTTCTTTGAATACAAGTGGTGTGCAGAAGCTATTTTGAACCAGTACTTGAGAACTGATTGTGTGCATCTCTTCCCAGATCAGTGGTCAGTGATGTCACATTTTCAGCCTACCAAAGTATTTACACCACAAAAATTAGCAAACGCTACAAAAATGGAATTTTTATTTATTTATTTTTCTTAAACATTGGTTTACAAATATTCACCAGCACACCATTATATATAACTCTCCTAGAACTTATTCTTTACTCAAATATGGACTATCACACCTGACACAGAACTGGCATTTTAGCATTTTCTATCCCCAGGAAATACGATTGTTTCTCCTCTGTGTTTGACCTGTCTCCTAAACTCCCTATCTTCCTTTTTCTTAGTTTACTCTTTTAATCAAAAACCGTATCTTCCAGTTGTTTTCCAAGAAAGCATATAAAATAGGTAAATATTTTGAAGGGAAGTGCTTCACAAATTTAATTTTTCCTAGTCTTTTGAATAACTATTCGATGCAGTTGGAATTAGAATACTATTTTGGAAATCATTTTTCATCAGAAGAATGAGGGAATGAGTTCGCTGTCTCAGTTGTCTTAGTTGTATGACAGTTAATGCGATTTTGATGCTTGATAAATTTGTGTAAGATCTCTGTCTCTCTTTGTCTCTCTCTGCTTATACTCTGCACATTGTCAAAGGGTATAGAAAATTTGATGAAGCTTTGGCTTATTTTTTATTAACTGTTCAGTATGTTGCATACAAGCTTGTCATTTGTTATGTAAAGACTAATTTTTTCATTTTGGAAATTTTCTTTTATTATTCCTTCTATAATTTTCTCCTCTCCAGTTTTTGTAGGTTTTCTCTTCCTACGCCCTTTACTTCCCTTCCTCTTCCTTCTTGTTCTTCTACTTCTTTTGCCTATTAGTCAGATGATCATTCTCAAACATTCTTATATATTTTTTTCTACTTTTCAGATGTTTGTCTTCTTGTTTTACCTTAGGTGTTACCTGAATTTTTGCCTCACAATCTTTCAATTTTTAAATCAATTTTATTATGTTTTTAAGTCCCAAGTGCATTTTTCTTATTTGTTGACTGCTTCTTATTGTGCCATTTGTATGTCATCTTTATCTCTCTGAAGATAGCAATTATTGTTCAATTTTAATGTTATATTTTTGTTTTGTCTCCTATATGGCTCTCTCTTTCTTTTTTGTTTTAGAGATTTTATTTATTTATTTGACAGAGAGAGAGACAGCGAGAGAGGGAACACAAGCAGAGGGAGTGGGAGAGGGAGAAGCAGGCTTTTCTGCTGAGCAGAGAGCCAGATGTGGCACTGGATCCCAGGACTCTGGGATCATGACCTGAGTGGAAGGTAGACACTTAAGGACTGAGCCACCCAGGCCTCCCTGCTCTCTTTCTAAAACATTACTTGTATAGTTTTCTTTGGTGTCTGTCATTTCAGAGGATCTCCTCACATGGCTCCTGAATCTTGATTTGCATTTAAAGGGGATGCCCTAAAAAACAGATGGAAGTTTTTTTCATGTAACAGGGATTCTCAAACGGGGTAGTATACCATTAGAGGATGTATGTATTAGGCAGTTCAGGCTGCCATAACAAATTACTATAGACTACGTGGCTGAAATGACGGGAATTTATTTTCTCAGAGTTTTGGAAACTAGAAGTTCAAGATCAAGGTTTACTGATTTGATTTCTTGTGCTTTCTTCTACACTTGCAAATGGCTACCTTCTTGGTAGGTCTTCACATGGCATCTCCCCAGTGCATGCCTGTGGAAAGAAGGAAAGAGTGTTCTTTGATGTCTCTTTTTTTTTGGTTTTGTTTTAATAATCATAATCATGATCATCATCATCATCATCATAAAAAGAATCCTATTGGGTCAGACCCACATAATGATTTTATTTAACCTTAATTAGTTTCTTAAAGGCCTCATCTTCAAATATGTCCATGCTGTCTTAGACTCTATATGTTATGGAGTTATTTTAAATGCTCTCTTATACTCTATATTTCATGGAGTTATTTTAAAATACACACACACACACACAAAACACACACACACACACACACAAAACACACACACACACACACACACACACACACACACACCTTGGTCTATTTACTTTATAATCTAACATAGTTTATTTTCAAATGAACTGTCTCCTCTCTCTTCAAACCTTAATTGATTTTACTTACTTAAAAAAAAATAAGAAAATTTTTACTAGAGACACTTTTGCCCTCTCCTATATTCCAAAATTCTTTAAACCTGTTGCCTTTATTTTATTAATTTACTTTATCATGAGTGATCTGATTTTTTATCCCTACAGAAAGTCTACTGTCACTTCATACTGGAATTATTGTTGTGGTCTCATGAAGGAATTTTAGTAAATTTAGTAAATTGACTAATCATCAGTATCACTGCACCTTAAAATTTTGTATAACGAGAGTGTTTTTAGTCTAATATATTTTGCTCTCTTTTAGTATAGAAGAGTATAATAATAGTATAATAGTATAATAATATACTATTATATTATTATATATAGTATATAATAGTATATTATATATAGTATATAATAGTATAATAATATATATTAGCTCTTCTATATTATATATATATATAGTATAGAAGAGCAAATATATCAAATATATATTTGAATATATATTATTCAAAAGCATTTACAATTCTTGCATCTTCCATGAAGGTTTTCCTGGCTATTTAACTCTATGTTGATCTCTCCATTGACAGAAATTAATAATAATTTAAACATTTATATCCCATGTCATGTAACTACCCATATGACTTTTGTCTTATTTTGATGGTTTTTATATTTTTATATTATTTTATTTTATATTATATTTATTTATATCATTTTATATTATTTATTATATTTATTTTATATCATTATACATTAACCATATTATAGCCTCACCAAAACAGGACTGTGTTATCTCTTTCTTTTGTATAACTACAAACACAATACTAAATTATAAATTATGTATTTGGTGAAATGAGTGATAGGAAGAAGGAGAAGGGAAAGAAAAGAGGAATAGAGAGAAGGAGAGAAGATGGAGAGAAGGAAAGTGAGAATACCTGAGATTTCTAAAAAATCAGCCAATATTCTGCCACTTATTAAAACTCAAACAACATTAATTTGATGCAATAATAACTCAGTCATAATTCTCAAAAAATAAAAAATAATGGAAATCATTGGTGGTCACTGAGTGTTATATATCATTGCCACTTTCCTTGGTAAATTGTTCTGTGTTTTTGTAGGACATGGCACATAAAGATGATAAAAAAGGAAACAACTCATCTCAAGGCCTTGCAACACTATTACATCTTTTTACAGTTTTGAGAATATCATAACGCATTGTCAAATACTTTATAGTATTCATAGCACTTGTCAAATGTGCTATTGTTTTGGTCTGTTCCAATGATCCCACCATGGTTAATCAGAAACAATTTGAAACAATATCTTCAGTCAGAATGAAATTATTGTTTATGTTATTGTTCTTCAAATGATAAATTTCATTTTGTCATTTTAGAAACAGCCTAGATGAAAATAGCTTTATATTAAAGATTCTCATCGACATAGACTGATGTTATTTTGTCCTTTTATATTGAATCAGTCTATTAATTTGAATTTCTCTATGTTCCTTTTAATCCTTGATATTTAAAAAAGTGTTCCTCACTATATCAATCTTTTCTTATATATTACATCTGTTATCAAATAATTTTTCTGGAATAAACACATTCTCAGATTACTTTTGGCTGATTTGCTAACAGAAAAGTAATAAAATATATTGTAGATATGTAGTATTCAATAAAATGAACACATATCTAGTAATAAGTATTTATGGTATTTTCTATCATACCATGTACCAAAAATAGTAAATCTACTAAAAGCAGTTTATGTGCAATTTTAAAACTGACTATTGATGCATACTGAAATATAATGTTATTGAACCATCCCATTCTTTTATTCATTCTGTCCATGTGTAGTCTATTAACTGCACTATTTTAGATTAAAATGGGCTATAAAATTTGTCTTCAAGAGCTCCTCAGGGTGATGGTGAATATAGAGATACAACGTTTTTACTAAGATACGGCATCTATTACAGAAGTACAGAGGAAGCAAAGACACATTTATGGGCCATGATCAGGAAAATCCACATAAAAGTGCTAACTCTTAGACTATAGCTAAAAAGAAGAAGGAACACTGAGCAAGAAAATTTCAAACAAAAGTAAGTAGAGTGGTAAGAATATGAATATAGGGGTGGCTGGGTGCCTCAGTCCGTTAAGAGTTTGCCTTCAGCTCAGGTTATGATCCCAGAGTCCTGGAACTGAGCCCCACATTGGGCTTCCTACCCAGCATGGAGCCTGCTTCTCCCTCTCCCCAGCCTTTGCTCTCAAATAATATACAGTATATTTTTAAAAAATTCTAAGAATATGAAAATATTTGGTGACTTGGTTGACAAGACATGTGAAAGGACCGAGGTTCAGGGCATGGTATGAAAAAGGAAAGATAAGAAAGAATATTGGTATAGCTCAAATCCTTAAGCATCTTGTGCTTTGAGGTGAAATTTTTGTACCTTTTTTTTCCTCTCACAGTGGGAGATGTGAGATAATATTTGTGTTGTAGAAAAATAACTATAATAATAATAGAGAGATTACACTAGATATAATAGAGATTAAAATTATGGAGGAAAGCTAAGAGTTTCCCAATCATTTGAGCGGAATTAATGAGAAAGTGCCCTGGGTGCAGTCCTTGGTTATCTCTTTTTCTCTTTCTGTCTATATTCACTTTCAAAGTGATCTTGTCTGATCTTAAATCACATCTCTCCAGACATTTGTTCTGAACTTCCAGACTTCTGTACCCAACTGCCTAGCCATCTGATACTCAACATGTCAAAATCCGAGCTCTGTTATGTTCTCCCCACAGCCTGGATACAATCTTCTCCACATGCAGTTTCCCATTCAAGCTGATACTGAATCCATCCTTGTTGCTCAAAAAAAATTAATAATTTGGAGTCATCTTTTTTCTCACATTTACCAATCATTTAATTCTATATTCCAAATGCATCCAGAATCTGATAACATCTCACATGCCATTGCTAATGCCCTCTTCTGAGCAGCATCAACTCATTTTGATTATTTGAAGATCCTGCCTTATTAGTCTACCTGCCTCCATCTCTACCTTTCCATATTGTAGTCTCACAGCACAGTAAAATTCAAAGTTTTGCACTAGCCTTCTAGCTCCTACATAAATAATCCCAAACTCTGCTCACTTCTGTTCATTCCATTCTAAGCACATTGACATCTATTTTTTTCTTTAAGACCCTTCAGTCTTGTGGCTTTTGCGTATCTCTTCATAAGGCTTGGAATGTTCTAAATCTTCTAAATCTAATCTTCATGTTAACTTCCTCATGTTCTCACATGTAACCTCACAAGTTAACATATGTTAACTTCCTCACATGTTAACTTCCTCAAGCATCAGTCACCTCACTGCAGTCTATCCTTACTGCTAAACATAGAACTGTAACTCTTTCTCAGTTTATTCTTGATTCTCCTTGCTACACATGCAAGCTGTCTCTTCCATGCGATATACTTTACCTACTACTATTTTTATTGTTCATCGTCTTTCTCCTGTTAGAGTATAAATTCCAGACGTACAAAGATTTTTGTCTGCATAGTTCAGTGATATATCTAAAACATTTAGAAAGTATTCAGAACATAGTAGGTACCCACTATCTACATTTTTAATGAATGAATGAATGGCATGCATTACTATGATGGCAACTGTGATAGAGAAGAAGTAAAATTATATACACAACATAGAGACAATTTTAAATTTATATAAAAAGATTGTTCTCTGCTTAGTTTTGGGCATGTCAACTGACACTTAGTTTCATGAAAAAGTTTTCAATGCACAATACTTGTGCATATAAAAATAATTGTTCCTGGTTCTTTTATAATATGATTTCTACAAATTGCAGACAAGGCAATTGATAAAACTCAGAGTTTTAAAAGTCTAGTCTGTCCTAAATAAATATAGTTTCCTTCTTAAAATAAGATTATCTTAGCTATTTGTTTCATATTCTTTTTTCTCCTTGTGTAATTTAATAGTGTGAGTTCCCATAAACGTGGGGTAATTTAATAATGATTTAGCAGACGACCTGAAGAACATATAAAAATAATTTAGGTGGTAAACAATTATGTAATAACCTAAGTATATTTTAAATTAATATACTTAAAAATATATTCAGTTAAACATTTAAAGGTAGATTTTCAAAAATAAAAAGCAGACCAGCAAAACTTTACCCAAATCATGTAGAACTTGTCCTTTTTAAAATTAGCATTGACTAAAATATTTCTCATTCATTAGTTTCTGAATGTTCCTGTGTCTTAAACTTCAGTATGTATAGTTCCCAGCTTTTCAGTAATAGATGTGATTTTGTTTAGGTTTTACTGTTATTATTTTTATTTTCAGGGAGTAATAATAAATACATATTACTAGTCAATGAATTATATCCATAAAAGAAATATGAGCTATGATATTGATCCTGTTCCTAAAAAACGTAAGTATTAATTTTTAGAAGGATGGTTTTCCTTCATCTGCTTTTCCTCCAAATTAACGATCATTTTCCAACTTTTTTCTCCATATACCAAAAAAGAAATAAGGAAAAGATGGGATATTTACTTGTGGCAATACAACTATGTAATTGATAAACACAAAATAAAATTAAAAATGTAAATATTTTTACAATTTACAAAAATTTGTCATATAGATATTGGTTCCCATTTATATAATTTGAAGGATGGAAAATTTATCTCAAGTATAAGATAAAAACTAAAAAGATAAATAGTATTGAAGTATCAAGTTACTTGTTTTAAAAAATTCTATATGTCTGAGATGCCTGGGTGGCTCAGTTGGTTAAGCAATTGCCTTTGGCTCAGGTCATGATCCTGGAGTCCCCAGATCGAGTCCCACATTGGGCTCCCTGCTCAGCCTGGAGTCTGTTCTCCTTCTGACCATCCCCTTCTCGTGCTCTCTCTCCTTCATTTTCTCTCTTTCAAATAAATAAATAAATAAATAAATAAATAAATAAATAAATCTTTTAAAAATTCTATATGTCAAAATATAAATAAAATTATAATATAAATATAATTTATATTATATTTATATATAATAATAAAATATATATAATAAATAATAAATAATAAAATAATAATAAAATAATAAATAAATAATAAATAATAAAAATATAAATAAAATATAAATAAAATTAAATGGAATAATAAACTATGAAATGTTTATATGATTCATATGACAGAAAATATTCTATATTTTAATATATATAAAATGCCTTCTAAATGAATAAAATTAATGAACAACTGAAGGGTGATAGTGCAAATGAAAAGAAAATAATTGTCGCGTGCTCCACGGCAACTTGTCCAGGGCTCCGAGGGTAAGGGGATGGGAAAATAGTAGAGAGGTAAAGAGATGGGGACAGGAGGGACACAGTGGGCGATGTCCAAGCAGTGCCACTTTATTCAAAGTTCTACAGCATTATATAGCATGAGTGAAACAATGATAAGGAAGCGCTTATTCTGCATGCATGGGAAACTCTTCAAGCTTCCCCACTATCTCTATCCCAGGCGTTCAACGCTGACTCTCTAGCTGGTGGATAGGTTGTTTATACCAGGTGCACATACTTCAAAAGAACGTTGGATGTAGTTTGTAGACCAGCAAAAACATTACAGACTCATAACAGATTTATGACTAGGTCTAGTTGTATTGTGCCAATTATGTTTATGTGAGCAGTCAGGTACAAGCGAGTTTCAGGACCCATTGCTCAAGCTCTTTCTCAAGCATTACTCAGCCTGTCCACCTGCAGGGCTCTTAACCCTTTGTGGGTGTCCAGGGGATGCAAGTCCGAGCCCGGTTTGGTCAACTCACTCCAGCTAGTCCGCGGCTGCCCACAAATAATTTTTAAAAAATATAAAATTGCTGTAACATAATAAATATTGAAACTGAGATGCAACCAAATATATGAAAGATAAGATCCCATTTGTGTTTATCAGACTAGCAAATATTTTCATTTTTTAA
This sequence comes from Procyon lotor, assembly GCA_028646535.1. Classification (NCBI taxonomy): domain Eukaryota; kingdom Metazoa; phylum Chordata; class Mammalia; order Carnivora; family Procyonidae; genus Procyon; species Procyon lotor. Next base: position 94,357,615 of record CM053604.1, read on the forward strand.
TAGATTCACATGGTATTTTTAAGATGGAAGAAAAGAAATTCACTTTTCCAGGCCAATTTAAGAATATATTCAAAATATGTAAAATGTGCAAAAGCATATCTTTTAACAAAATATTCCATTTATTTATCTTAAGAAACAGAAAATCTTAAAAGGCTCCACAAATAGGCACCTGGGTGGCTCAGTGGGTTAGGGCCTCTGCCTTCCGCTCAGGTCATGATCTCAGGGTCCTGGGATCGAGCCCCGCATCGGGGCTCTCTGCTCAGCAGGGAGCCTGCTTCTCCTTCTCTCTCCGCCTGCCTCTCTGCCTACTTGTGATCTCTCTCCTCTCTGTCAAATGAATAAATAAAATCTTAAAAAAAAAAAAGGCTCCATAAATAAATAATTCTTCTGAAATACTATTAAAACTTAAATATTCTTCTTAAGAAAGTGAGAAAGTCTGGCAAACTTTAGACAAAGAATAAGTATAAAGAAGATAAAATAGATAATCGCATAATTAATAAAATTGCCATCATCTTAATCTTAAACTTGTCATTTTCAACAAACTTTTCATCTTTCCAGTGCCAAACCTTTCAGTTTCTGACCATTATCTCCAAAGATTTAAGCTCATTTGCTCTAGTATCCTAACTCAAATATTACTTCAGTTTCATCATCACCTTCAATCTATTGTTCCTGCCACTTTTCTATTGTCCATCACTTCCTGCATAGTCTTCCTTCTGTTCTTCCCAATCTTACATTTTGGGCAAACCCTTAATTTTGCCTTGGTTGTGGTCATACCTTTTGGCTTCCTATATCTTTTATTTTCTTGGATGTAGCATTTCCCTGGTTAAAGCCAATTTTTTAATTTACTCCTTCCCTGTACCTGGTAGGGGGATGTGGCTAGATAAAAAACAACAAACATTGAAAATATAAATTTAAAATAAATATTTTCTCACTAAAAGCTAAAAAGCTAAAGCTCTACAATCATGTTTTACCTCCCTAACAGATTACCTTGCTTCCTACTCAGTGGGAAAGCCAAACAGAGATGTAATAGAGGAAACTCAATTCAGCCTTCTTACCGTATTTCTCTTTTATTTTTACATGGAATACTTCACTTCTGATACCAAATGTGTGGGGTTTTATCCCCATAAACTAAGCAAATCTGCAATAATAACTGGGTGTCCTATATTTTAACTCAACTCCGACACTGCCTATGTAAAGACAGTGTCAGATTTCATAAGTTTAGGCATCAGTCACTTCACTTCAGAGGCCCATTGCAAGTAGAAGGTCTCCAGATTACCCACAACTTCTGTCCAACATGGCTACAACTTGCCAGTCCCCATGACCTCTTCCCTATCATATTTGAGTATTTGCTAGATAGAGTAGGTCACAAAACTCAGGGAAACATTTACTTACATTTCCCAGTTTATTGAAGAATATGATAAAAGATACAGATGAACAGTCAAATGAAAAGATACACAGAGCAAGGTCTGGGAGAATCCCAAGAGCAGGAATTGAAGTGTATTGCCTTCCCACTACATAAGCATGTTCATCTGCCTGGGATGAACAGGCAAGTTCATCCTAACCACAAGCTGTTGGAATTTTTATGGAAGATTTTGCATGTGAGCATGATTAATTATTAATTCCATTTCCAGCCCCTCTCCCCTCTTTGAGAAGTGGGGAAGGGAAGGGTGAGGGTGGAAACTATGAAGCTTTAATTATGGCCCCCACTTAGGAGCCATCTAGAGTTGACTCAGAGCAGAAGATGCTCCCAGTGATCTTATCACTTAGGCATTAACAAGAGTTTTAGGATCTCTGTATTAGGAACCAGGAAAGAGTATCTATCTATCTATCTATCTATCTATCTATCTATCTATCTATCTATCTACCTACCTATCTACCTATATTTTCTATTGTCTTAAAAAAAGTACACAACACATTTGGCTATCACATTTACCACTTGCTGTGATAGTATAATATGTCTTCTGTATTTTATTATGGGTGAAACTTCTCTACTTCTAGCTAAGAGCAAGTCTTTTATACATATACTAGATTTTAACCTTTTTCACCTACTCAGTGACATGACCCCAATAAGGCATTGCCTGTTTTCCTGCATCATCCATATGTGTTCCCTATAAGATTTGTCCCAACAGCAAATAAAAACTGTCTCCATCTTAAAACAAAACAAAAGAAAAATAAGAGTCTTCCTTCTTTTTTAACTTTCTAAGTATCTCTAACTACAGCATTTCTCTCTTCATATAAATTTCCTAAAATGGTCATCTGTATTCACTGCCTGTGATGTTACTCCTATCAAATCCTCTTGAAGACATTCCAGTCAAGCTTTTACTCCACCATGCAACCAAAACTCTTTCTGTCTGACATCAATGATCTTCACACAGCTAAGTCTAATGAATTGGGATATTTCCACCTTAATAAGTATACTAAATAATGTTTAAAAAAATGATGACTCATTCATCATGAAAGCATTTTCTTCCCCTGACTCCCCTGGTTTTCCTTTTGTCACAGAGGCCATTCTTTCTTAGTCTTCTTTGCTGATTTTTCTTCATCTCTTTGACTCTGACATCAGAGTGGTCAGGATTCGACTCTCAGATCTTTTCTATTTTCTCTCTACACACACATTCACTAGGTAAAATTATCTAGCATCATGGTTTTAAATATATTTCCACACACCAATGACTTCCAAATTTTAAATCTTCCTCTCATCTAGATTTACATATCCAGTTTCCTACTAGATATCTCTAATTATATGGTTCATAAGTGTATCAAATTTTATATATTCCAACAATTACCTGATACTACAATATTAACAATTTTTATAATATTCTCATCTCAATGAGTTGTAACTTCATTTTCCAGTTGTAGATGTAAAATAATTCAGTTATCAGTGATACATCTTTTTTCTTCACAGTCCACATCTGGTCCCTTGGCAAATCACATTGATATTAACTTTTTAAAAAATATGATATTTATCACTTTTCTTCACTTATTTTGTTGTTATTCCCCTCCTAACCATCAATGCCTATACCTGGCCTTTCTGCTTCTATTCTTGCCCCCCTTTGCTTATCACTAACTCAGCAGCTAGAGTAGTCTTGTTAGAAACCAAAATCAGACCACATATTTCCTCTGCTGCATGCCATCCAAAGGATTCCTGATCTTCTTAAATAACAAAAAAAGTTCTTAAGATGGTTTTCAAAGCCTTTCTCAAATACTGTTTGCTCCTTTCCTCAGCATTATCCTAGGATTTCAGCTTTTACCACTCTTTCCCTCACCTCTGCCTCCATGTTGTTTCTTGAACATGCAAGGAAAACTCTCTGCCTAGGAATGCCTTTTGCCTAGAGCTTTTGGCCTCCTACTAACCACATGATTTATGCCTTACCTCTTTTGGTCTTGTCCAGATGTTTCCTCCTTCCAGAGTCTATCCTGGCCATTCATGCCTCATCTACAATTACAAATTTTCTATCTTACATTTCTACCTACATTTCTTATCCTACTGCTCGACTCTATTTTTTAATAGAAGGTATCTCCATGTATTAATGATGGTAAGATACTTGCTTGTTTTGTTTATTGTCATCTCTCCCATCAGAATGTAAACTCCATGAGGCTGGGGTTATTTGTTGTATCCCTGTGCCAAGCACACAGTTATGTATACAATAAATACTTGGTAAGCAAATTGCTGAAAAATCCAAGAATCTCTGTAAAAGTGGTGGACTATTGGTATCTCAGATAAATATTCCTTATTGTAGATTGCAGAAGTATTGCCTGATTCTTGAATGAAATTCACATTTTTTTCAAGGAAAAAGAAAAGGATGAACTGTACATTTAAGCAGACAACAGTGTCTGCCATTCAGATATTGACTAAAATACTTCAAGAGTGACTTTGCATTATCAACTTTTGAATTCAATCATGTGGAAATTATGGTATTACAGTAATTAGAAGTATATTAATGGACTTGGAAGATAATTTATAGTTCCCATAAATAAAAGCCTGAGCTTTATGCATTTTATTGAAATCATGAATTACCATTGGAGGGTATATTAAATAGTATTTAAAATAACTTTATATTTTAAGAACATAATAAAAAACAAGCTTTATATAAATAGAGACAGGCTTTCTTATTGTAAGATAGGGCTGTAGCTGAAAAAAGAGGTCTGCTGGTTTTGTAGGAACAAGTAAATTTATTATATAAATGCTAAGTATATTTTATATATATATAGCCTACTAAGCTCAACAAAGATTAAAAGATACCATTGCTCATAGTATATGCCTCCAGTCATTCACAATTTTCTGTTAAAAAAAGATATAGAAAAATGACTATTGCAAATAATAATGAGGTTCAGCAGAGAGTACAGCCAGTAGAGGGGGAAAATAATGGCAAAAAAATTTAGAACAATTTGAGAACTTGTAATTGATCTGTCCTCAAAAGGTGGAGAGAAATTTATAAGATAGTAATCAAGATATGCTCAGTGATACATTCCATAATTAAATTATGACCATCTGATATACTAAACATTTTACTATTCTTTAATATTCCCTTTCTGTTTATCAGTGCTGCCATAACAAAGTACTATAAACAACTTGTTTTGACTTAAAACAGTAGAAGGTAATTATCTTATAGTTTTGAAGACTAGAATTTCAAAATCAAGAGTTGACACTGTTGGTTCTTTCTGATAGGTTGTATAGGAAAGGATCTCTTCTTAGTGTCTCACCTGGCTTGCTGATGTCCAGCTTCATGTTTATATGGTATTCTTCTTGAATGCGTATCTTTAAATTTCATCTTTTTATAAGGACACCATTATATTGGATTAGGATCCATTCTAATGGCTTCACCTTAATTTGAATACCTCTGTAAGGACTCTATCTCCAAATGAAGTAACATTCAGAGCTGCTAGTATTAAGATTCCAATGTATAAGTTCTATGGGATACAATGCAACCCAATAACACTAAGTATTAGTGAGTCTATTAGGAGTGCCATCAGGAACTCTAGGGCAGGTTTGTTTGTTTAATCTCATTATAGATATTCAAAAATATTTATCAAATGTTATTGGAATTTGTTGTAAACTCAAGAAACACAGAACCTATTTGGTACACTACAATTTGATCTTTATAACAACAAATTAATTGGAACTCTTTGGAAATCTTGAGGCAGTAATCATTTATGGCATTTACAAAACAACTTTTATTGTTTTTCATTTTTTCATTATAAGCAAATAATAAACATCCTTTTTACCCAGCCCCAGTGAACTGGAATCATATTACTTGTCATGTCCTTTGATATACCAACCAATTTGGAGTTCTATAAAAATAGATTTAGTGCCCATTTGTGTCTAAGTATACTGCACTTATTAACATGCTAACTGTGTGTCATATTTCTTCTAATCTCTCCATAGTTTTATGTGACTTTTGAACTAAGCTTCTATCTTAGTTCTTAAATAGCAATACAATTTTCTGGATGAAACTAGAGTTCTGCCTTGAACTCTGCATAGTTTCCTGAGGTCTGTCATAAAAAGCTTTTACCAAGTTAAAATTCCCTACAAGATAAACTTTCTTTTCCTTCCTTTAAAATGTTATATTTTTTTAAAAAAAATTGAAGACAATCTGGGAGAACCTGATGGAAATTTTCCTAAAACAACTTTTTTTAGCAGGTAGTTAAATGAAAGAATTAACATTGAGCAACACTATCTCAAAATAAAAGTAGGAAACTAGCAGACAACTTCCTCTTTCTGTTGGCAATGTATTTGGAAAACGCTACCACTCTCGACTTAATTGCTGAGTTATGAAACTCATACTCCTCATTTCCAACCCTAGACTTTACCTTTGAATGACTTATGATGTTTCACATTCATTATTCTTTTTCTAAGGATTGTATTTATATTCCAGTTAGTTTTGGGCACCTGGGTGGCTCAGTCCTTAAGCCTCAGTCCTCAGCTCAGGTCAAGATCCCAAGGTCCTGGGATTGAGCCCTGCATCAGGCTCTCTGCTCTGCGGGAAGCCTGCTTCTCCCTCTCCCACTCCCCTTGCTTGTGTTCCCTCTCTTGGTGTCTTTCTCTTTGTCAAATAAATAAAATCTTAAAAATAAATAAATAAATTCCAGTTAGTTAACACAATGCAATATTAGTTTCAGGTGTACAATATAGTGATTGAATACTTCCATACAACATAGTCACAAGTATCAGTCACAAGTTTACTCCTTAATCCATATCATTGATTTCATTCATCCCCCACCCACCTCCCCTCTTGGAATCATCAGTTTGTTCTCTATAGCTCAAATGTTTGCTCATTGCTTTGTTTTTTAAATTCCATTTATGACTGAAATCATATGGAATGGGAGAAGATATTTGGAAATGGCATATCTGATAAAGTATTAGTATCCAAAATATATAAAGAACTTAAAAAGTTCAACACTCAAAAAGTGAATAATCTAATTAAAATATGGGCAGAACACAAGAATAAACATTTTTTCAAAGAAGAAATACAGATAGCCCACAGTCACATGAAAGGATGCTCAACATCACTGATCATCAGGGAAATGCAAATCAAAACTACATGAGGTTTAACTTCATACCTGCCAGAATGGCTAAAATCAACACGAGGATGTAGAGCAAAGGGAACACCTTACATTGTTGTTGGGAATCCAAACTGATGCAGCTACTTTGGAAAACATGGAGATTCCTCAAAAAATTAAAAATAGAACAACGCTATGATCTAGAAATTACACTACTTGGTGTTTATTTACTCCAAAACTATAAAAATATATTTATTTATATATTTATATATATATTTATATCATATTTATTTATTTATTTATTTGTATGTTTATATATTTATTTATTTATTCTAAAAATATAAAAATACTAATTCAAAAAGATACATGCATGTTAAAGTAACATTATCTATAACTGCCAAATTATCAAAATAGCCCGTGTCCATTGACAGATAAATTGATAAAGAGGTTATATATATATATATATATATATGAATATAATGAAATATTACTCAGCCATAAAAAGAATGAAATCTGCCATTTGCCACAACATGGATGAAATTAGAGAGTATTATGCTAAAAGAAATAAGTCAAAGAAATAGACTCATTTTTTTTAAAGACTTTATTTATTTATTTGGCAGAGAAAGAGAGGTCACAAGTAGGTAGAGAGGCAGGCAGAGAGAGGAGGAAGCAGGCTCCCTGCTGAGCAGAGCCCCATGCAGGGCTTGATCTCAAGACCCTGAGATCATGACCTGAACCGAAGGCAGAGGCTTTAACCGACTGAGCCACCCTGGCGCCCCCCATACTCATTATTCTTAAAATCATATGTTATTTTATTCAAAATCCAGTTCAGATCTTTCTAGAAAACTTCAAAATGGAGAGACATAATTTAAAACTTATCTGACATAAATATGTATATATATGAATGACTATGAATCTGACATATATATATATGTGTGTGTGTATATATATATATATATATATATATATATATATAAACTGAATGATTCTCAGTTTTCTGTCCATGAAGCATAAAATGAAATAACCTTCATCTTTTCAAAGATTTTTTTTCCTACCTGACAGATTAAAAGAATAAGTTGCAGTAGAATTTGGTAGGGCAATTTAAAATCTATAGATCTATTAATTGGGAAAAGTTCTATTTGTAACCAATGTGGAGGATGAGTATGTTAAACAACCTACAGAAAAATAATTATTTACTGGAGAAAGATTTTCTAACTCAGTAACATACAAATGCATCCCTTCGTCCTTCCTCTGAGACTATGTTCACATTTCAGTCTTAGTAATCTGAGATTTCTCATTGAAGATGAAAGAATACTGGATTTAGATGTTAACACTCATTCAAAAGAGCTCCCACCATAGGTATGTTAGACACTCATCACGGAAATTTAAAAAAAAACCAAAATGGTAAGTTCATGTAATAACAAACTCTAATATTGTTTTAAAAATATTTTTTGAGAATTACATATATAAAGCAATGTACATTTGTATATTGGGGAAAAATCATGTCCACAATGTATCATTTTAGGTTGCAAACATGTGCACAGCATTTTTATACATCAATCATAAATAATTTATTGCTAAATATCAACAATAATTAAATTACTTTATTGATTATACAGAGAGTAAAGAGATCTGAAAGTTCATTCTACTACATTACACAAACATTATTTTGAGGAATATTTTCTTAGAAAAAAAAAGGAAACAAATGTAGTTTAATTTTACACTTGTTAGTAAGGAAATAATTTGGGTTTTGATTAATAACATAGTGCCACTTTGAATTAGTTGACTTAATTTTTATGGGGTCTCAACCTCTTTAGATTAGCCAACTTGCTGACATGGTTTGGTACTTTCAATTAGCTTTGCTCAATTATATGAACTTGTGATTAGAAGAGGTTAACTGTCAGCCAATGTTGTAATTAGATCTTCTAAAAATAAGAGATAAGAATCCAGTTACAGCTGATATTGTCCATATATGCCTATGATAGTAATTTCTAAGTAGAAGTAACATGGACGTAGCTATTTTTAACTATTTTAAAAAGTGTATGGGATGGGTATTGATGGATATTGGGGAAGGTGTGTGCTATGGTGAGTGCTGTGAATTGTATAAGACTGATGAATCAGACCTGTACCCCTGAAACAAATAATACATTATATGTTAATAAAAAAAAAGTGTATGTGAAAATAGAATTAACAGTTCAGTCAAACATGTTTCTCAGTTCCTAAATATTCAAGTCTGAATTGTGGCAAAATGATTTTGCACAACCCTTGGTGGAAAACCTTGTACCTTTTAATATACACCAAAATTGTTCCTCACATTAAAATACATCATTTTTGTAAATGATTCTTAATATAACATGCCTTTCTTCATGCTGTTTTGCATATATTAATACAATTTTTCAATCTTTTTTCTATGACAAATGTATTATATTTAGAAGCTATATTCTTTGTTAATGTTATATTTATGAAGAATTGTTATTGACTCTGTACCTGCTGCTTCAATAGGAAAGATTTAATTTGCCCCAAATTATTTTAATGCCAACACCATTATTCATTCCTAATTGTCATCCCAAATTTGTAAATATAAGTACATATATAAAAATGTATATTTTGATAAGCAAATATGATGAAATGTTATACAGTTACAAGATTATATATTTAACATAGTCCTACATATTCAGTTGCTTCATATGAAAATTCAATCCTAAGATTTCAAAAAACTCACTTTTGATTAAATATCACAGAGGTGAAGTGGTTTCTAAACTAGTTTATCTTTCTTATAATGTAAAGTATCTTTTGTATGAGTGGGGGGAAATAGAAATATAATTATATTAATAAATCAAAAAGGTTTAATTTATTGCATTTATTGTCCAGTACAAATGGTGAATATTCTTCATGAACATAAATAGTATTCACTTGCATTTTACTTGCAAGGAAAAATTTTTAAAAAAATCAATGCATCTCTTCTAGAAAATAAACTGATATTAGAACATAGAATTTTGAAAGTATAACTTACTTAATAGCAGTTTAGTAGTTATTTAATAGTTCATATTTATTGTGCATAGATTATTGTAAGCCAATATGAAAGGATTTTTACATATCTTGTCATATTTAACTCCTGGAACTTTTAATGCATAATATACAGATGAAGAAAATGAATGGCTTAGTAAAATGCATAAATTTCACAGCTAGTACAGATAAAATTGCATTTAAAACCTTGAAAAACTAGGATTTGAAATTCAAAAATTCAAGCTTTTATTCATTTCATACTACATTTTATAGGCTCCAATTTATTTTACCCTTTGTGCAGGTAAGAAAGTGGAAAATAAGTGCCTTGGAAAAAAGGATCAGCTTATATTACTACTAGTAACAGAAGAGATATTCAACATTTTGCAATCATTACAGCACAGACATTGCCCCCAAAAGATGGACTTTCCCTATAAGAATCAATATGTCCATATGGTTGCCTAACAACTGAATAGCAGCATTTAATCATTGCTTATCCTATGTCAAAACATAAGAAATTGTGATTAAAACAAGGGCACTTTTTCTATCATACTTTCCTGACTTCCAAATTTTATTACTTCATAAAGTCCTCAAATTTGTATAAACTCTTAAAAGGGTTAGTGAAAGAAATTTTATAGAATTAATATTTTGAAATCAAGTAATGACCAGTATATTTTATGTGTCTGGTATATTATATCACGTAACTCGGGTTTTTATTCCAAGTAATTTTAACAATAATACCACCACCTATTGAACGCATGTGGTCTCTACCTAAGTAATTTTCGTTCAGTTCTTGGAAAAGTTAATTTATGTGCAGAGTCTTATCAAATTTTATAGCATTAGTAAATGGAGAAAAAAGAATTGAAATAACTTAAACCATTAGCTGCTAAGTATGAGTTTAGGGGTCAATATGAACCTAGGGCTGTCTTATTTTACACTCTTGATACTGCACATGGATATCACTGCATTAAATTATACTTCCTTAGGTCATCTAGAGACCAAGAATTTATACAAATATTGTCTTCAAATTATGATAAATATTATTTTCAAAAATTAAAATAATATATACAGCAGTATTAAGCCAGAAAGACTTTGGATCAAAATCTAAATCCATCACTAAAGTAATGGTATTATTTTGTACTGTTATTTACTCTTTCTGGACTCATTCTTATATTTCTTATATTTAAAATAACATTAGATTTCTTGCTATGTGGCTATAAGCACACATTTAATAAACTTCACTAATTGCATAAGACTAGCTACTAAGAGATGCTTGAAAATGGCAGTTATTACTATAATTATTACTATTTATTATTATACTAGATATGACTTTTTATATCAAATACCAAAACCATATCCAAAAGCACACTGAATAAGGAGTAATTTGCCCCTATCATTCTATCAGTATTTTGTGGAGAGATTTCTTTTCAGATTTAGACCCTTAGATTTCCTGAGAGGTATGCAACCCCCACCACAGTGCATTATCTCCTAGGAAACATTATATCAACAAAACTTCCCTGATACTTTTTTCTTTAGAATCTTTGCTGTGGGTTAATCAGATAAATCAGTCCCAGCTAATGTGTTAAGGAGATAAGTCATTACTCCTTATGCAGATATTATCTCTACTGAGAAAATAATATCTAATTACATATGGAGTCATTCCAAAAAGTAGAGTGTCAGGTTTCGGGATATTTTAAGAGGAGAAATCTTTTTTATTCACTGGCTTTTAATCATCAAAATGGGCCACAGAAAAATAATACTTATAAACAGATAATCCTGGACTGGACGTCAAAAGACTCTCATCTATACTGGCTCTTCTAGGTAGTTGACCTTGAGTATAACAACCCCATTCCTCCCAGTTTCACTGTTAAAGGTGATATCTGAGCAAAATTATTATTAAAACATTTATGTGTTTATTTTATTTATTTTTAAGCAAATTTTTGATTATAGCTAACATGGCGTGGTACTTCTGGTTGCTTTTGTTTTGTCATGAGGATTTATCAATGAGCAAGATAGACAAGATTCCTGCTCTTCTTAAATTCCATTCTAGTGAGGAAAAGCAGACTGTATATATATTTAAAAATATATGTTTTAAAATATATCATTTTAAAGAAAAACATTGGTGTAAAAGTAATAATGCCATGCAAGTTATTCAAATAACTTGTGTGAGAAAGAATTCAAACTACTAATTGGTTATTAAATATTAGATGGTCAGAGAAGGCCTTCTCAGAGAACAGCATTCAAACTGAGATCTGACCAACAAGGAGGAAGCAAACTCACATGTCAAGATCAGAGGAAGGAAGTTCTATGAAATAGAACAACCAGAGAACAACCAGAGTTAAGTAAGATCTTAAGACAGGTGTGAGCTTCTCTGTGTTTAAGACTACGAAGTCTTGAGAGGCATCTGGGTGGAGTAGTTTCCCTTAGGCCATAATCTTAGGGTTCTGAGATAGAGCCCCTCCTCAGCTCCATGCTGGGGGTGGGGCCTTCTTAAAATTCTCTTTCTCCTTCTCCCTCTGCTCCTCCCCTTTCACGCTCGCATGCCCTCTTTCCTTCGCTCTCACTCAAAAAGAATCCCCCAAAAAACAGAGTAGGAAGACTTGGAGGTTTGAGCAAAGGGTGAGAAGTTAGATGAAATTGGAGTGGTAAAGCAGTGCCTGGTCGTGCAGAGCACTGACAGTTGGCAAAGTGATTTATCTCTACTTTGTGGTCGATGGGCCTGAAGTGTATCGCTGAGGAGGATGACATGACCAGATAAGTGATGTTAAAACTGAGTATGCATTGAATATGGATTGTGAGAGTAGAAAAGGGGACAAGAAGTAGAACGAGGGCTTATTGCACCAATGTAGAATTATGAGGTTTGGGCTAAGCATTTGAAGGAGGGATTTAGAGAATTCAACAATCTGGAATCTTTGAAAAATAAACATTAAGAAAAATAGCACCCTTATCTTCCTGTGTTTTTGGAAGGGTAGGAGCCTACCCTTAAGCACTATTTAATAAACAGATGGCCAAACCATATTGACAGCTTCCCACAAACTTCTTCCAATACCTTTCCACTAGCTCATCCCAAAGCTCAAAACCTCTCTCACCATTTGTTTCAACAGAGTTGAGTTCATTCTCTCTCCTCTATTCCAATAGTCTTGAATAAGGTCTTACATACCCATAAAATTTGTCTAGTGTAGTTTTTCTTTTATAATAATTAAGATGAAATTTTCACTTTTGTCTTGAATGAGTGTGGATATTTTATTTAAAAAAGCTTAAGATTATTATAAAAATGATTCTTTTTCTATGTGTAGATCTATTTTACTCATATTTAACTCTTTTTCTTGCATTATATGGAGTTTTCTACTTCATTTTCTGTTGTTGCTGCTTTGTTCATGAAAATAATATTTCTGGGTAATTTAGAGCCTCTGTGTTTGATTTTTATTTTAAGATTTTTAGAAAAATCATTTAAAAATCATAATTTTAAATATGTATGTCTGTGTTATTGAATAAAATATCAGAAGGCATTTTCTTATTTCTTTGTACTATCCTATAAAAATGAGCTATTATCTTTCTTCACTTCTTTTTTACCTTTTATTCTCAAACTCTTTTTTTCCACTTTGTCTCCATTGCTAAATGCTGGGAGTCCCAGAGATCTGTACGGGGTTCTCTTTCCTGTCTGCATAACCTCTGGTCATTTGTCTCATTCAATCTCGTGGATTTATGCAACATCTATATGCTGAGAACTTCACATGTATATATCTTCAACACAGATCTTTACCGTGAACTTCCCATTTGCACACGTTACTATCTTTGGAAAGATATTGGCATCCCAAACTTAGTACCTCTAACACTGAACTCAGTTTTCTCTAAGATCTTATGCTCTCCTTGCCAGCCTTCATCATGTTTTTCAGGATTTTATAACTGATTTTTCTGAAAGCATCATTCTGGTAATAGCCCAGCACTGGTTGGGAAAGAAAGGTCGACTTCAAATTGTATTAAGAGATAGAAAGAATGAATAGAAATATAACAAATTTACTCCAAATACTCCCCACACTGGAACAACCCTGAGACCTTAGGGATCCACATACACCAGACACAAAAGAAATCACCGTATATCCACTAATTCTGCATAGTACTACAGATAATACATTTACCTTAAGTTCATATATAATTTAGGAAGAATTAAGTAGTAATTTGCTTTAATCTCTCTCTCTCTCTTTCTCTCTCTCTTTCTTTAGTGTTCATTGATTCATTATTTGCATATAACACCCAGTGCTCATGGCAATACATACCTATCACTGAGCTAACCCACTACCCCCACCCTCCTCTTCTCTGAAACCCTCAGTTTGTTTCTTGGAGTCCACATAGTCTCTCATAGTTCATCTCCCCTTCTGATTACCCCCCCTTCAGTTTTCCTTCTTTCTTCTAATACCTCTATGGTATTCCTTATGTTCCGCATATGAATGAAACCATAAGATAATTGTCTTTCTCTGCTTGATTTATTTCATTTAGTGTAATCCCCTCCAGTTCCATCAATGTTGATGCAAATGGTGGGTATCCATCCTTTCTGACGGCTGAGTAATCCATTGTATATATGAGCCACATCTTTATCCATTCATCTGTTGAAGGGCATCTTGGCTCCTTCCACAGTTCAGCTATTGGGACATTGCTGCTATCAACATTAGGGTACATATGACCCTTTTCACTATGTCTGTATCTTTGGGATAAATATCCAGTAGTGCAATTGCTGGGTCATAGGGTAGCTCTATTTTTAACTTTTTGAGGAACTTTCATACTGTTTTCCAAAGTGGCTGCACTTTTTGCACAAGTGCAACTTGCACTCCCACCAACAGTATAAGAAGCTTCCCCTGTCTCCACATCCTCTCCAACATTTGTTGTTTCCTACCATGTTAATTTTTGCCATTCTAACTGGTGTAAGGTGATATTTCAATGCGGTTTTGATTTGAATTTCCCTGATGGCTAATAATGTTGAACACTTTTTCTTGTGCCTGTTAGCCATTTGTATGTCTTCTTTGGAGAAGTATCTGTTCATGTCTTCTGCCCATTTTTTGACTGAGTTATTAGTTTTTTGACTGGTGAGTTTGAGAAGATCTTTATAGATCTTGGATTCTAGCCCTTTCTCTGTAATTTCATTTGCAAATGTCTTCTCCCATTCTGTCAGTTGTCTTTTGGTTTTGCCGACTGTTTCCTTGCTGTGCAGAAGGTTTTTATCTTGAAGTCCCAAAAGTTCATTTTTGCTTTTCTTTCCCTTGCCTTTGGAGGCATATCTGGAAAGAAGTTGCTGTTGTTGATGTCAAAGAGGTTATTGCCTATGTTCTCCTCTAGGATTTTGATGTGTTCCTGTCTCACATTGAGGCCTTTCATCCATTTAGAGTTTATCTTGTGTGTGGTGTAAGTGAATGGTCAAGTTTCATTCTTCTGTATAGAGCTGTTTTCCCAGCAATTTTCCCAGCCATTTATTCCCACCATTTATTGAAGAGACTGTCATTTTTCCATTAGCAGCTTTTTCCTGATTTGTCAAAGATTAGTTGACCATAGAGTTGAGGGCCCATATCTGGGCTCTCTATTCTGTTCCACTGATCTATGTGTCTGGTTTTGTGCCAATACCATGTTGTCTTGGTGATTACAGCTTTATAATATAGCTTGAAATCAGACAAGATGATGTCCCCAGCTTTATTTTTCTTTTTCAACATTTCCTTGGTGATTTAGTGTCTTTTCTGGTTCAATACAAATTTTAGGATTGTTTGTTCCAGCTCTTTGAAAATTGCCACTGATATTTTGATCAGGATGGCTTTGAAAGTGTTGATTGCTTTGGGAAGCATAGACATTTTGACAATATTTATTCATCCAATCCATGAGTATGGGATGTTTTTCCATCTTTTGGTGTCTTCTTCAATTTCTTCCATAAGTGTTCTATAATTTCTAGAGTATAGATCCTTTACCTCTTTGGTTAGGTTTATTCCTAGATATCTTATGGTTTTTGATGCTATTGTAAATTGAATTGATTCCCTAATTTCTCTTTCTGCAGTTACATTGTCAGTGTATAGTAAAGCAACTGACTTCTGTGCATTGATTTTGTATCCTGTCACATTACTGAATTGATGTATGAGTTCTAGTAATTTGGGGGTGGAGCCTTTTGGGTTTTCCATGAATAGCATCATGTCATCTGCAAAGAGAGAGGGTTTGACTTCTTCTTTGCCAACTTGAATACCTCTTATTTCTTTTTGTTGTCTGATTGCTGATGCTAGGACTTCTAGTACTATGTTGAACTATAGTGATCCCCAAATCAGGCAAAGACCACATCAAAAAGGAGAATTACAGACCAATATCCCTGATGAATATGGATGCCAATATTCTCAACAATCTTAGCCAATAGGATCCAATAGTACATTAAAAGGATTATCCATCACAGCCAGGTGGGATTTATTCCTGGGGTGCAAGGGTGGTTCAACATTCACAAATCAATCAATGTGATAGAACACGTTATTAAAAGAAAAGACAAGAACCATAATGATTCTCTCCACAGATGCAGAAAAAAACATTTGACTCTAGCCACTATTATTTTCATTTCTCTTATTTATCAAAATCAATGCCTGATCTGTTCTTGAATAGTAAAATATTTAAGCAACCATGTTTTAAGCTTCAACTGTGAAATATGTTTAAGTATATTAAACTTTGATTTATTATTATTTGATTAAGTATATTAAAGATTTGATTATTAGTGAATCAGAGTTTTATGCTAGATTTATTCTTTTTTTTTTAAGATTTTATTTATTTATTTGACAGAGAGAGAGAGATCACAAGTAGGCAGAGAGGCAGGCAGAGAGAGAGGGGGAAGCAGGCTCCCCACTGAGCAGAGAGCCCAATGCCAGGCTCAATTCCAGGACCCTGAGATCATGACTTGAGCCGAAAGCAAAGTCTTTAACCCACTGAGCCACCCAGGAGCCCCTTATGCTAGATTTCTTGCTGATATATGAGCAAATTAAAATTAACTCGGTTTTAAGAATGAAAAACAACAACCTTGAAACTGCAATGTATTGCATGACGGAAAATGGTTGTGCAAGTGTGAAAAACTTTATGAAGATCTAGTGAAAATGAGGCTTTTTATGATTTTAATCCAAATAAAGCCATATGGTCTAATTTTTCTAGTTTTAGATAAAATTATGTTAAATTTCTGATGTTTGGGGAACTTAAAATGAACCTTATATAGAGTTCCAGAGAGATGTTTCTTTACTTACCTTTTTCTGGACATTTAGATTTGTTTTTCTGTCAGCTGGATATTCATAGTGTTTACCCATTTTCATTCAAACTGCATACAATTTTCTTATTGGCTTGGAAGAATAATTTGTGTAACATATATCTATCTCTTAGCCATATGTATTGGAATTTCCTTACAGCTATCATTTGTCCTGTGGCTTTAATATATGTTTTCTAGAATGTTTTTATAATTAAATGTTTACTTTTTAAAATTTACTAATTTCCGATCTCCATTAAATATGCCTTCTCATTTGAATATTTGTGTAGATTTCCAGATTTATTTTAAAATATTTGTTTATGCTTTTATCATCTTAAGCCTTTAATTCATACAAAATATACTTTAGGTATAAGAAGGTTGTGATTTTCCTTAGATAGCTAGTTACTGTAGCACCATTAAAAATACATTATTTTGGGGGGACCCCTGGGTGGCTCAACGGGTTAAAGCCTCTGCCTTCTGCTCAGGTCATGATCTCAGGGTCCTGGGATCGAGCCCCACATCGGACTCTCTGCTCAGCGGGGAGCCTGCTTCCCCCTCTCTCTGCCTGCCTCTCTGCCTATTTGTGATCTCTCTCTTTGTCAAATAAATAAATAAAATCTTTAAATATATATATATATTATTTCTTATCAGTAGCTATGTTACTACTCTTTGAAATAATACATTAAATGTACTACAGTTTTTTATAAATTTGAACTTATGTTGAAACAAATTAGTTTACATCATTCTTCTCCCTCATCTTTTAATATATTTAAATACATATATAATATATGTATTAATATATTTAGCATATTTAAATATATCATTTTCTGCTTAATCTTAAAAATCTTTAAACCAATTTCAAAGCAAATTCTGCAGGGATAATAATTGAATTTATTAAAATAGTATGTCTCCTCATGCAACAATATATTTGTTTTTACATTTATTCAAATGTTTATACTTTAAATTAAAAACATAATTTTGATTGTCTATCTCTCTTGTTAAGTTTATTGCTAAAGATTTTATATTTTTGTTGAAATTTTGATTTCTTTTCAAAGTCTTTTCATATCTAGCAGTCCCATCAACTTCCTTTATTCTAATACTTAAAATTTTCTTAACGTATATAATCAATTCATGGGCAAAAGTACCATCTATTCTAATTTGTGTGCATATTGTTTAATTTAATTTTCTCACTGAATTGAGTACTCTCACTATTAAGTAATCATAGTGAACCCAAATTGGGGAACATACTGCACAGCAGTGCTTGATCTCTGACACCAAGTTCAGTGTCAGTATCATAACGTCAAAAAGACTGAAGAATTCTTATAGATTAAAGTGATGGATGCATGATCCGAATTGGATAAATAACAGAAAAAATTTCTATAGAAGATATGAGAAAATATGGCAACATTTGAACACAGATTGTATGTTACATAATATTGTAGTAACTTTCTTTTATTTTACTTACAAGTATATAAATATACAGAATGATAAAGTAAAAGTAGCAAAATGTGAACCAAAGGTGAATATAGATATGCATTATATGGAAATTCTTCATAGTGATCTTACAATTTTTCGGTAAGTATGGAATTATATTTAAAATAAAAAAATAAAAACAACGGTGAGACTCAGAAATCTGTTTACTTTCTGATAGTTGAATTTGTTTTCATGCATACATTTAATAAAATATTTGCTGTAAGTTTTGCTAATTATAGAAATTTTATTATGAATACTTGTTGAATTTTATAGAATCTTTTCTACAAGCATTATTGAAAAACTCCCATGATGTGTTGGAGTTATGTTAATAGACTTTCTGACACTAAGGCACTCTAGCATTCCTGGAATAACTATAATTGAGAAATGTATTTGAGATATATCTTATATATATATTATATATCATAGCTTATTATTATATTGATTTTATTATATATTATTTATCACATAATACATAATTATATATTAATCACATATGATTATATACAATTAACTAAATATTATAATTATATAATATATTTATTTTATTATTTAATATATATTAAAATATATTTAATACATTTATATTAAAATCTAAATTACAGTTTAAATATAATATTAAATGTATATTCAATATCAATTATTAATTAGCAGTTAATAATCATATTTATTTATATATTATAGTTTATTATATTTGTATATTATATGTAGATATATAAAATATTTTATATTTTATATTTTTAAATTTATATTAAAATATATGATTTTTAAATTTTATATTATATATGTAAATATATATAAAAATATATATATAAATTTTCAATTTCTTCCACATATATGGAAAAATGTTGGAAATTTAAATAGACTGGATGCCTTAGAGTAATTTAAAAATCTAACTTTCAAAAATATATATGTAGCTTTCATAGTTTGGCTATTGTGGACATTGCTGCTATAAACATTTGGGTGCATGTGCCCCTTCGGATCACGACATTTGTATCTTTAGGGTAAATTTCCAATAGTGCAATTGCTGGGTCATAGGGTAGCTCTATTTTCAACTTTTTGACGAACCTCCATACTGTTTTCCAGAGTGGCTGTACCAGCTTGCATTCCCACCAACAGTGTAGGAGGGTTCCTCTTTCTCTGCTTCCTCGCCAACACCTGTCGTTTCCTGACTTGCTAATTTTAGCCATTCTGACTGGTGTGAGGTGGTATCTCACTGTGGTTTTGATGTGTATTTCTCTGATGCTGAGTGATGTGGAGCACTTTTTCATGTGTCTGTTGGCCATTTGGATGTCCTCTTTGCAGAAATGTCTGTTCATATCTTCTGCCCATTTCTTGATCGGATCATTTGTTCTTTGGGTGTTGAATTTGAGAAGTTCTTTATAGATTTTGGATACTAGCCCTTTATCTGATATATCATTTGTGAATATCTTCTCCCATTCTGTCGGACGTCTTTTGGTTTTGTTGACTGTTTCCTTTGCTGTGCAAAAGCTTTTGATCTTGATGAAGTCCCAATAGTTCATTTTTGCCCTTGCTTCCCTTGCCTTTGGAGATGTTTCTAGGAAGAAGTTGCTGTGGCTAAGGTCAAAGAGATTGCTGCCTGTGTTCTCCTCCAGGATTTTGATGGAGTCCTGTCTTACATTGAGACCTTTGAAATGTCTGTTTCAGCATCAGAGAAATGTATTTCTCTGATGCTGAGTGATGTGGAGCACTTTTTCATGTGTCTGTTGGCCATTT
>CM053604.1:94378065-94412131 GCA_028646535.1 Procyon lotor
GAAGATCAGTTGACCATAGAGTTGGGGGTCCATTTCTGGGTTCTCTATTCTGTTCCATTGATCTATGTGTCTATTTTTGTGCCAGTACCACACTGTCTTAATTATTATAGCTTTGTAATAGAGTTTGAAGTCTGGAATTGTGATGCCGCCAACTTTGGTTTTCTTTTTCAACAT
This sequence comes from Procyon lotor, assembly GCA_028646535.1. Lineage (NCBI taxonomy): Eukaryota > Metazoa > Chordata > Mammalia > Carnivora > Procyonidae > Procyon > Procyon lotor. The sequence continues at coordinate 94,378,240 of CM053604.1, forward strand.
CCCTCTGCCTATTCGTGGTCTTTTCTGGTTCCATATAAATTTTAGGATTATTTGTTCCATTTCTTTGAAGTAAATCGGTGGTATTTTGATAAGGATTGCATTAAATGTGTAGATTGCTTTAGGCAGAATAGACATTTTCACAATATTTGTTCTTCCAATCCATGAGCATGGAACGTTTTTCCATTTCTTGGTGTCTTCCTCAATTTCTTTCGTGAGCACTTTGTAGTTTTCTGAGTACAGATGTTCACAATAGCCAAACTATGGAAAGACCCTGTCCATCAACTGTCCATCAACAGATGAATGGATAAAGAAGATGTGGTATATATATATATGTATATGTATATATACATATACATATATATATGTATATGTATATATACATATATATATATACACACACGCACACACACACACACAATGGAATACTATGCAGCCATCAAAAGAAATGAAATCTGGCCATTTGCAACGACGTGGATGGAACTGGAGGGTATTATGCTAAGCGAAATAAGTCAGTCAGAGAAAGACAAGTATCACATGATCTCTCTGATATGAAGAATTTGAGAGGCAAGGCGGGGGTTTGTGGGCGGGTGGAGGAGAGAAATGAAACAGGAAGGGATGGGGAGGGAGACAAACCATAAGAGACTCCTAGACTCACGAAACGAACTAAGGGTGGCTGGGAGGTGGGTGGCGGGGGTAGGGATGGGGTGGCTGGGTTGTGGACATTGGGGAGGGTATGTGCTATGGTGAGTGCTGTAAAATGTGTAAGCCTGACAATTCACAGACATGTACCCTGGGGCAAATAATACATTATATGTTAATTTAAAAAAAAAGAAATCTGTTAAAAAAAACAACAATAAAAAAAATATATATATATGCAGCTTTCAGTATTACATTAGGATTAAACGGGTTCACTTTTCCATTTTAACTTAAAAAAATAGATCATTCCATGCTGTCAAAACTACGTTTTTAGTTGTAAAAGAGGAAAATGTCTTCTCCATTTAAGATACTAAATATAAGAAATAAGTTATTAAATCAATAAACAATCATGCAAGAAATATCTATTGAGAAAACACATCAAAATCTTTGTTGACATGGGGATAGTAACAGAAGATTTGGAGAGTCCTGGCTGTCTGCTCAGTCAGGGTTTGTGCAGTGAGGCCATGGTAGCAGAGTTATATCAGGAGAACTGGTCAGCTGCCCACGAGGTTCCCTACATATGTAAATATCTTAAAGAAGCTGAATATAAGACTTTCTAGGTTTATGAATATCTTCATTTGGCAGATGTGGAAGGATGTCCAAGGGGGGCATGTGACTCATCAAAAGTCCTCTCCCACAGTAGGTACTTGAGGCTGCTCTGAGGCATTCCTTGTGCATACAGAAAAATTACCTGCTTGTTTACTGAATGTAAATAAAATCTAGATGTTGGTGTTCTCTCAAAATGTTCTAAAACACCCAAATCTGACAGTTACATAGAAGTGGAGAAGCAGTTTGTGGTATCTATGAGTGGAGATGCAGGCTAGATTGTTTGAAGTGATCTTGCTTGGACACAACTCATGGATTCTTAGGTGCCGTGTCTACCCTGTGATATCCAGGGCAGACACATGGCCCTAATTCAGACAGGATGTTTACCTTAACAATTTTTATGACTGGCACTCCAGAGTTGGGCAAGACTTAGTCATTCCCATAGGTTACAACAAATATCTGTGTCCTGGAGCAGTGAACCACACAGGCCTCACTGTCAATGTAGTGACAATCTATCACTTCCGTCTTTATGTACAGTCAAACAGATTTAGTTTGGAGTGTCAAGTCACAAAATGTCTACTTTATTATTATACTTGAATTTTTTCAAAATAACTACTTTTTATGTAAATATACTCTTTATATTCACTTTGTTACCAATCACCATATTGAACTCTTTTATTCTAGTCAATGTGTATATGCACCTACATTCGATCGTATATTCTGTACATGATTTATTTGAAAAAATATGTATGAATATTGAATGAATAACATTTGAACCCTAGGTTAGATTTACTTTTCTTTGTTCTAATTTCTTGATTTTTTAGGAAAAATATTTTTATTTCTTTGATATTGATAACGTTAAACTTTTGAAGTTGTATTAAGTTTTGAATCTTACAGATTATGTAATGTATGATACTAATTTTCTCTATTTTTAATTATTTTATAAATAAGAATTTTTATTAAGTAAAAAAGTTTTTTGATTTTTACCTTTATTTCATTGTGATAAAATATAGGTGATTTTTTTTTTTAAGATTTGAATCTTCATTTGACAGAGAGAGAGCACAAGCAGGGAGAGTAGCAGACAGAGGGGAAGGGAAAAGCAGGAGCCCAGTGCAGGGCTCAATTCCAGGACTCTGGGATCATGACCTTAGCCAAAGGCAGACGCTTAACTCACTGAGCCATACAGGCACACCAAGGTGATATTATTTCTTATTTGAAAATTCTCTAGTTTTTTTTATGTTGTTCTATTAACATAAGTATTAATAATAATGTATATCAACTCTATTAAACTTCTCAAATATTTTATATTTGTACAATTCCAAAATATTTTATTATGTTGTATTTAACTGTTTTATCTATCAAGGACCTACAACTATGATCATCTCCTATGTTGTTTTGTTTCTGCTTTTTTTTTTCTTTTTACTTAAAAATATTTTGTATATTTTGATACTGTATAATTTAGCTTGTGATAGCTTATTGAATTAGTATATATTTGCTGCTATTTAACATTATCACTTTTTTTTTAAGAATGTGCCTGTAGATAGCATGGAGTTAGGTTATATTTTTAGTCCTAAAGTTTTCCTTATTTCTCTCTAGTGTTGGTATACTTTGAGAGCTATTCCCATCTTTTGCAGATGGTCTTTCTGCGCTTTGAGTTGAGAATTCTTCTCTTGGTTTGAATCCATATGCTTTTGCCTTTGAAACATTTCTTTACAATTCCTGGTCTATCACATAACCTCTTCTTGTTTTCAGCCTGTTTTTTAATGTCCTCTTAAGTTATCTTTTCATTCCTAAAAATAAAATAAATATATGTGTACTTAGACCACCATTTTTAGTCAATACAGATCGCAATCTCTTTTCAAGCATTTGAATTATCTGAAGAAACTGAATCAAATGAACTTTGTGTCTTTCTTGTTGGGCTATGAAGGCATCAAGATTAAGCTGGAAAAAAAAAATTGGAGAAAACTTTCTTGGCTCATGAGACAGTAGACAGAATGTTAAGATTGTAAACTATTTTTTTCTTTTTCGTTATGAACACAATTAGATTTTCCTTAATATGAACGGACTTATTTCATCACATGCAATTCTACTCAGAGAAATTGGCATTTAATGTTTCTAGCGTTTCATGATATTTAAGAGATGTTTAAGAATATTATCATATCTATCAGACTGATACATCAAAATCAAGTTGAGATTTTAATCATGTGGGAAAGAGTTGGTAAATATTAGAAACACAGCATCCATAGTAAATGCATTTGTAGGCAGGGAAATAATAAAGATATTTAGCATTTAATGTGGCACTGGAATCAACTATTCAACATAAGAAATTAACTAATCAGAAAAGAAGCTGAACACAAATATAGGTATTGCTATAATGATGTGCAATGGTTGAATATTTATTGTTAATATATAAATATTTATAATAATTTTGGACTTAAGGAAAAATGTTATAAAAAGTGAAACACTGCCATTGTCTAAAAACAACTATTTTTAATCAAGGATGTTCTAAAGTAAGTGGCTAACTTAAAAGCACGCATTCAGTTCTCTAGAAGTTGGTACAAAATCAAGGCAATTTTAAGAGGAAAGACGAGTTGAATTCGGTGTCTTTTAATTAGGCTACATAGGTAAAAATTGTTTATAAAGGCTAGAAAACTGAAGAAAATCAATGGTCTCACAAAAAGAATGTTGCTACTTTAAAAATTATTCTTGTCTGAGTTGAATATAGAACCACTATTTATTTTAAAAATCAATCACAACTCCACTTTATATAATAAAGTAAACTGTTTTGCTGAATTCAATAGGATTATGCTATTGATTCTATCTATACAATGCTAGCTGGTATTGCATACCTACGAACTAGAGCCTATTATGTTACTGAGCACAGGAGAAAAGGGATTAGTCTGTGAAACAAAGCAGATTTCATGTCTCTGTACAATGTTCACATACCTGCTAACTCAGTAGTCATTTTATACTCGTAAATGTCAACCAATAAAACAAAACAAAAAAGTGATCTGTCCTAATCCTTGAAGCACCTGGCTAGGCTTATTTGAAAAACTCAGTTTGGGTACCTATCCAAAACCCAAGCACTGGATATGAAAGAATAGTTTTTGTTAGTTTGTTTGTTTTCTACACAAAGATGAAAATACTACTGAATTATTGATTTCAACTGCGTATGATTTCAATAACTTCTGTAATGTCTTCTAAAGAATGATTTAATCAGAACAGACGCTAGTATCTAGCTATTCTAGCTTATTTTCAGTCTATGTCAGGGAAAAAGTGATGATGTTATGGTAGAAGATTGGAGGGAAGAAGCTGTAATTATCACTACAAATAACCTCTATGTCCAACAATTACATATATATATCAGTAATTTCCTCGAGATTATTATGTATATGAATGTATATTATGTATATAGAGGTTATTAGGTATATGAATGTATATTTTGTATATGAATATGATATTATACAAATTAATTGATATGTATATATCATCATGTATATGAATATATAAATTACCTGGTAAACAGGTAAATTTCAAATTGCTCATACCTAAAATCATTTGCTTCTTAAGTGCTTCTTACCTAGATTCTTAATGCCATGGACTTCTCTGCTTTAATTTTATTTTGCAGGCAAAACTAGTCCTGAAAGACCTATCTTCCATAGAATTTCAGTCAAAATGCAATTATTTGTAAGTATGTTCAAATAGCATTTGGTAAATTGCAAAGAACCTTGTAATTGCATTGGAAATAAATTTTTATAATTTTTAATGTAGTAGCTTATTTTCAAAATAGTAAAAAAAAAGAACAGTCACTTATGCAGTAGCCTATACTTTTCCAAATTATAGTTATTATGATATTGTTCAGATGTCTACAACATCAACATTCTTTGCTTCTGAATTGCTTTTCTTCCTCCATTTGGCATCTTAGCAATGTAGAGCTGCGCTTCATATTATTTGTGAAATTAAATATATACAGTATAGTAAAATTAACACCAAAAGAATTGTAAGAATTAATTGGTTGTAGTTTGTTAGCTACAGTCAGGAATCCATTCTGACTCTGTTCCAGAGAGATTCAAGGAATTGCTACTTAAGAGCTGAAGAAAGTTATATGCATCCATTTTATTTCTCTGATGCTTTGGAGTTCAAATAATGATTGTTTCTGGTATCAGATGGCTAATATTCTTGCAATGCTGGGCTCTTCATCAAATATTGGGCAAATATGATATTATATTCACAAATGTAATATTTTAAAAAATAATAATTGTTGTCTTCAAGTCTGATTTGGGACACTACTCAAAAGCTATCATGAATTACACTGTTTCATATGTGTTTTCCCTACTGCATGTTGAATTTATTAATAGTTTGTTTGGGAAAGTCAAAGATATTTACAAGATTTAGAGCAGAAACAATCACAGCAGATATTCACTGTGTTATACAGAGGTCTTGTTGAGCTCTTGGCATCCTTTGATTAACTGTCTTTGGAGGCAGAGTTTGCAACAGGACTGTGTCACCATGTTTCATGAAGTTACTGGTAGGCCTTTAGGGAGGGTAAGTGTATAAACATTCACTTAACAGGAGATGTATGGACAAGCTGTGAAAGAAATGACTAATTGACTGCCATTCGGGATTTATTTGGAAATCTTTTGACTCCAGCTCCACCTCACATAATGATGAATGACATCTCTTTCTCTAACAGAGGGAAACAGCAAGCCTGGGCTCAGAGCAGACACTCTGAAGTGTGACTAGAAGTCAGTGTTTCGGTCTGTGGAAATGAGCAAATAGAGACAGAGTATGTAAGACTTCCCACTTACTTTTTCAGTAGTAAAATTAATAAATTAGGTATATAAAACACAATAATTAATTTTTTTTTGCAGATTTAAAATGGCAAATCAAATTGAAGCATATATGGTTGAAATTCAAATGTTCTAATTTCAGAGGCAATATTATTGGCTGAAGAAAGAAAGTATAGTTTCTGTTTTCTGTGAAATTCAATTTATATTTTATTCATTCTGCTACAGTGTAGAATGGCTGAATGTCCACATTTTCTTGTTAATCTTCATGATCTTACTAAAAAGGAGCACATGGGGCACCTGGGTGGTTCAGTTGGGTAAGCCATGGGACTTCTGATTTGGCTCAGATCATGATCTCAGGATTGTGAGATTGAGCCTTGCCTAGGGCTGTTTGCTCAGTGGAGAGTGCTGGAGATTCTCTCTCTCCTTCTCCCTCTGTCTACCCCACTGCTCATGTTCCCTTTCTCGCTCTCTCTCAAATAAGTAAATCAATCTCTTTTTTTTTTTAAAGGAGTGCATTTTACTACAATTCATTTTCTCAATAATCATATGTATCCCATCAAGGAGTGAAGTCCTCTCTCTTGTATCTGAGTTCCCTCTAATCTGTCAAATAAAGACAGAATAGTCGGGCAAAAAAGAAAAAGGGATTAAATAAGCATTGCTAAGATTAAACATATCCTTTAAATATAAAAACTATTTCTTTAAATATAAAGCTGTCTTTAAATGTAAAACTATTTTTTTAAATATAATTGTTTCTTTAAATGTAAAACTATGTTTCTTTAAATATAAAACTATTACAGGATACTAAACTTTTAGTTCAAATTTAACTTTTAGTTCAAATTTAAAATTATGAGTGCACCACATATAAACACATATAAACACGTGACTGTTTAGATATATCATCTATGTTCCATGACTGAAGAGATATAAGTGGTAGAAAAGAAGGAAACTGTGCTCTATCCTGACTTAAATGCAAAATATTAGTTTATAATCTACTTTTCACTCACTCATTCAGTCTCATCAATTTAAAGAATTGAGTAGTACATTTCCCAGTATTCATATTTCAGAAAGTCTCCTAAATCATTCTCAGGCTACATGTGGCTTTAGATATATCTCCCATTTATTCCTGACCAACATTATATGAGATTACCAACATTATATGACCAACATTATATGAGATTACTTAGTCACATTTGGGCGACAGTACAATTGGTGAGTGTTGAACATTTCTGATCATAAATCTATTAGTAATATAAGGAGACGCTAAAGATGGTAGCCTGTTATAAAGTGTTATATGCTTTGACAAAAAAGTAATGATATAGACTGGAGAAAAATGAAAAAAAAAGGAGAAAGTAGAGTAAGTTTATATTGCCTATAGGTAATAGATAGAGGGCAAAAGATATTTATGAGATGACAATGTGAATGGAAGTAATGTAAAGGTGGAGAAAAGGAAACAAATGTATTAATGTCAAAAACTATGTACACATGAATTTTATTCTACTTGCAAGCTAACAAGTTAGCTCTCAAAGTTGTGTAGAAGTTGGCAAGAGACTATCAACTCCTGATTGAGAGAAAGGGACAGGATTGTGGCACAGTAACAAAAGAGTTTCTCATTTCCTTTGATGTGAAAATGGGGTTCCGAATTAAGGGTCAAGAAAGGATTTTTGAGGCATCTTTGGTGCAAATAGTGGTTTTATTAAAGCACACGGATAGGACCTATAGGCAGAAAGAACTGCCCTGGGATCATGAGGAGTGGCTGATTATATGCTCTCAAATTGAGAGAGGGTTAGGGATAGTGTAAATCTAAGGAATTTGGTGCGAGGTTTCCAGGACATTGAGGGCCTAGCTATTGTTAGGAAAAAGTTATTTATCACTGTCTGGTAAAACCTTAGTCATGTGACCCGTCAAATGTATTTTAGTGGGCCAAATGCTGGGAGGATGATTGCTAACATATATCTTGTGGCAACCGGCTCGGGGTGGAGGGAGTAAAGGAAGTTTCCAAAGGAATTTTTATATGTTCAAGGAGATTTACAGAATTCTGGAGGCTGGGATAAAGTTAAGCTAAGATTGCCTTTTGTCCTTAACAAATTATTAACATCAAGGCATTTGAGTCCCTAGAGGAAGTTCACTCTGCACGTCTCAAGGTCAAGTCAATGAGCTGTAGATTGTAAGGAATTTTTTTTTCTTTTGCCTTTGTTTCCTACATCACCTTCACTTCCTTTGTTCCCATGTCTTGAGGGGGTGATGCTGAGAAGGGCACAGATGGCTGATTCTCATACAGTAGGTTCAATGTCACAGGAGAGGAACCTAGAATTTAGGAAACTTGAATCTTTTAATGTGGGCTGGTAGAAGACTTGCCCAAACTTTGTCACAGATGGAGACGTCATTTTTATTTTCCAAGTCAGAAAACAAATATGCTCACTTCCCTGAAGATAGTCATGATCTCAATCTTCCAAGACTGTTTGCAATACAAATGTCCTGAAAAGATAGTTGAAAACAAAAGCTTACGCAGACATGCAGAAATACCATAAAGAATTGTCTCCCAACAATTAGGAGAAAGATGACCACCAGAAAAAAAAAATTTTAAAATTTCCAAACTATGAAGACAAAACAAACAAAACAAAACCAAAAATATAACTAAAATAGACCAATATGTGAAAAAAATTGCATAAATATGACACAGAAGAAATATGAAATAAAATGATGGAAGATATGAGACTGAACACATAAGTTATACCAGCAAATGTAAATGGGATTGTTCCTTTTTTAAAAGACAAATATTTTCAGAATGGCTTGCAAAAAAAAAAAATTATGGGTATGTTTCTAAAAGGTGTGATCTAGAAGAAAAAGATACTAAAATGAAGAGAGAAAAAAGGTATACCACATGAATACAATCCAAAGTGAAATTAGCATTGGTACCTGAAAAGGTGAAATTCATAACACAATACAACTTATTTTCAAATTCATATGGAGATTTCAAAAGAGGAAATGGGATAAGGATATAATAATTTTATTTATGTATATTAATTAAAATATATTAAAGCAAAAAATCAAAGATCTAGTTCATAATGTAACTTTGTGACACATATTAGTAAAGCCCTTTTTCCTTTTAAGCAATGTTCTAGGCATTACTGTGAACACATCACTAAGTTCATGTATCTTCTATTATACTTTGTGTTAATTGTGTATTCATGTACTGTCTCTGTTTTAATCCTCCACTAATATAACAAATGCATATGGTTTTGATTCAGTTGCCAGAACCAAGGTATTTCTTAAAACACACACACACATACACACACACACAGGCAGAACAGCACCCATTTTCTTCATATATAACAGTCCAAACAAACAAACAAACAAACAAAACAGATTGCTGAAGGACTGCTTCATATACTTTCATAATTGTAAATAACTTCAGAAAAATCAAGGATGTGAAATAAAAAGCAAAGAAAATGTACTAAAGTGAGATTTTGGTTAAAACTGAAATAAATGGCAGAATAAATAAAGAAAAGGAAAGTGCTGTTGATTGTGCATAAAAGAGAAAAATGAGAAGGTAATGAAAGTTGATTGTCAACTGCTCTGGTTCCTGTGTGTTGCCTTCTGTAATGCATCCGCATATCTTTTTCTGCTTTTATGATTTTAATTTCATTTCTATGCAGTATTGCTAAGGCACAGGCTATATCAATATCAATGAACTATTAGAAGGCCTCTTTTGAATTATATTTTTTTCAGCAAACCTTTTCTAAACAGGAACAAGCTGAGTCTTTTGAATATTCCAAAAGAAATTTTAAGCAGTTACCAGGAAACCGTACTTGTGCAGACTTTCAAAATAAAGAACAAAGTATATTTTAACTTAATTAAATGAACATTTATTCAATTAGGATAATTTATAGGATCAGGAAGTAGCAAGACTAAAAGCAATTGAAAGACATTCCGGAACCAGGTTATAGTCATAAAAATTTTATGTATTTGGAAAAGAAGAAAATAAGTTGCCAGCTAATTTATTTATTAATAATTCTAAATTCTATTATAATTCCTAAAGTATTAGAAAAATATGTAATAGCACAACTGTATAAATATCCAGTGACTTCTAATACAACACTGAAATAAAAATTTAAATCAACATAATCATATGAAGGAATAGATATTAAATTGAGAATAAATAAGAAAGAGTTATGTCACCTCTTACTCAGTAGAATTTTAACTTTAATTTTTCATTTTAAATATCTCAGAATGAAAATTATACTCACTGATACAAACATACATATCTTATACTTTTATTATTTTGCTATATGAATATATTTCATGCAAAGGAAATAACAAAATATCATTTACTTCTATACAATAGAAATAATACAATATTCATTTTGAATTTGATTATGGAAAACAAAGATGTTGGTTGATCAGATTTATATTAATGTCTCAAGTATTACCGGTGGGATGATTCAAATTGGCTTATCTATCCCCTACTGCTTATGTCCTTTTCTGCTTCTCCTATGTCCTTGGTTGAAGACCATTGACCTTCCCTTGAAATATCATGGAGAAAAAATGTCAACATAGAGATAAGTTTGTCTTATCATAGAAAAATTTTCATTGTATTTCCTTCGAGGTACATGTTGCAAAGACATATGTTCTGGAGAAAGTAGATGGTTCATTAAATGTGTAAAAGTAAATTTTGTATCTGTACATGTGATGGATTAGTTATGTATGGAAGCCTGCTTAGAAGTTTGTACATGTTTGTCAGTCCATTTCCACTGAATTCATATCTTTTCTTCCTTCCATATATCTTAGCAAAGGATAACTGGAGGACACATACCCACAGAATTAAAGCAATCAGAAAACTCCAGACCATTAGATTGGTCACCTGATCTGTAGGAGTTTAATTGTCCAAATGATCCAATATTTTTTCCAGAAAACAATATGAAAGCGTCAAGATCATTGGTATTTGTTCACATGTAGGCTAGCTAGTGTGCTGATGCAATTTAGAACCTGATACTTTCAGAATATCATGTGTGATTCTTTCATTTAAGTTTTCTTGTTTTGGTGTTTATTTCCTTGGCTCCTTTTACTGCTAACTTATAGTAATGGGCTCCAGACAATATCATCTAGATATACCACACATATAGCTAAATGAAAGTGAGTCTACATATGATAGAATTTGGCATTGTGTCATATGAACAAAAATAATCATCCAAAATATCTATTAGTATGAATCTTTCTTAGTAAAATAATCAGATTTTCTTAAATGATAATGGAATTGTCCTAGTTTTTTCTCTCTAGCCAAATCTTCTCTTCCTTCTCCCCAAAATAAATACTTAATATCCAAACATTCAATAGGATACAATAATAATTTAGTAGATTATGTGTTAATCTTAACAAAGTTCATACTATATGAATTTAAGAACTACAATACACCTAAAAAAGGAAACTGATTTTTTAGGTTTTACTCATGAATTATAGTATTAAAAGCCTTTATTTCAGAGTTAAAAATAAATGTAGATTTATCATGTAGACAAGTTGTTCTAGATGGGGAAAAATTACCTAAAATTACATATATCAGACTCCTGTGAAATTTTCTGAAATATTTCACAATAGTTTATCAATAATAAAAATATGCTAAGGATAATTTTGTTAGGCATGAAGTTGTATCAAAACATTCCATAGCATTACCCCATGAAAGAATAACACTTGATATGTAAGGAAAATGACTGTTGTAGAATTATCCCTAAACTTCATATTTTTCTTAGAAGAAAAATGTACTTTAGAATTCCAAATACTCTAAATTAGAACTTTTTCAAATTCAGTTTCTCAGGCCTCAAAACCAAAGACTCATATACAGTATATCTAAAATAAGAAGTGAGGCTCAGATTTTTAAAAACATCCATATGATAAGAACAAAAATGGTTTGTGAGCCATGTTTTGTGAGGCATTACAAATACTTTGTTCCTTGTATCCTTTTTTTTTTTTTTCAGTTTGGGAAAGTTCCTGGGTTGTCAAAACTGACTTCTAATGTTTGATGATTTTAGGTGTAGCTCCCAGGTTGTGGGTGAAGAGAGGAAGGCAACTGATCAAGTGGCCTTCATTGTATGGACAGAATCACATATCCCCTCAACACTGACATCAAATCTGGCCTTCAAAGATGCATTAATATGTTCATCAGTGCGCTGGTCAAATCAATATCAAAATCCTGCCTCATATAAGTTGTTTAGCACTGGTGACACATACTAGAACTTTCAAAATAAATTTAAATATTTCAGAAGAATAAAGATATATGTATCTTTAAGAATGCTAAAGAATGTTGAGCAACTTGCAGTTGACGATCTGTACTGATCACAAACATATGGATACCCTGTACAATATCGAGATTCTCTATAAAGCAAGGAACTTCTCAGGTGGCCTTAGACACAACTCTTGGTACCTCAACTATATGAATCACATGCAAATTACTAGCACAGAAAGAACTCACAATACTGCATCATTCAGAGATTTGTAACAGTTTTTGTTAGAGTATAGAACCAGTTTCAGGTCTGACATGTAAAGTGCTTAGAAGTCTTCACTGTTGTCCTCACAAGAAGAGTAGTGAACAAACTGAAGCAACAAATCTTCTTAGTTCCATCAGAAGATTGAGTTGCAGAACAAATGGATATCCTGCAAACTGGAGAGATAGGCAGATACAGAGAATCATAGCTTACCAGTAACAGGAAACATTGCTAGAGCTAGAAATAAAAGAAACACTCAAAGGTTAATTAATTGTTGGACACTGGCCCTAAACTAGCTTGAGAGATAAAAGTTCCTGGAGGCTGAGCCTTAGGAGATGCCACATTTTTGTTACTTTTACTTTCAGGAGCCTTACCACATTATTAAGGTGAAGCTAAAAAAAAAAAAAAAAAAAAATCCTGCTCTAGCAAGGTGAATAGAAAAATAGTCATTTTGTAATTGTCAAGAGTTCTCTATTCTCTTCAACCAAGGAGAGACTATTTTATTAGAGCCTAACCAACCTAGAATAAGAGTAATATCTAACTCCAGCCATCAGTAGTCCTCCATTCTTACTTAAGGACTAAATACAATGAGAAGTACTTATGAGGATCACAGTCCAGGGCCCTGAGACTGAATCATAGAATTATAGAATGCTTCCTCTCTTCATCTGCACTTTATCAATAGGTGAAGTTATCTTTTTTACCTCAGTTCTTTTACCTGATACATCATGTCTAGCTTTCGACAGAAATTATAAGGCATGTTGAAAGGCAAAAAAACAACAACAACAAAACAAACAAAAACAAAATAAAAAACAGTCTGAAGAGACAAAGCAAGCAACAGAACCATAATCAGATATGGCAAGGATTTTGAAATTCTCAGATTGGTAATTAAAATAACTGAGTAATATGCTAAGGACTCTAATATAAAGAGTGGACAGCATATACAAAATGAGATAGGTAGTATAATCAACTCTAAGAATTCAAAAGAAAAGGTAGAAATAAAAACATTGTAACAGAAATGAAGAATGCCTCTTGTAGGATTGTCAGACTGGAAAGAGTGACGAAAAGAAAAATTGAGGTTGAATACATGTCAAGAGAAACATCCCAACTAAATTTAAAAGAAAAAGAAGGAAGGAAGGAAGGAAGGAAGGAAGGAAAGAAAGAAAGAAGAAAGAGAGAGAGAGAGAGAGAGAGAGAGAGAGAGAGAGAAAGAAAGAAAGAAAGAAAGAAAGAAAGAAAGAAAGAAAGAAAGAAAGAAAGAAAGAAAGAAAGAGAAAGAAAAGTAATAAAATTAAAAGTACTCAGACACATTGGGGAGGGTATGTGCTGTTAAGTGCTGTGAAATGTGTAAGCCCAAAGATTCACAGACATGTACCCTGGGGCAAATAATACATTATATGTTAATAAAAATTAATTAATTAAAAAAAAAAAAAAGTACTCAGACACATCCATGTAGTTAAAGACCAAAGGAAAAAAATGCCTCAGCTTCAGGTCTCACACTGTATGCCCTCTGGTACATGGCATGAAGAGTAGAGCTTGGAATAATGTTAGATTCCATTTGTCTTGTGGTAGGCTAAATAACGGCCCCAAAGATGTTTTCTAGGTTGTAATCACTGGAGCCTATAATCTCTCATATGGATAAAGAGACTTTCCGATGTAATTAAATTGAGGATCTTGAGATAAAAAGATTATCCTGATTATCTGGTGGGTTCTAAATCTAATCACAGGGGTTTTGATAAACAGGCAAAGGGAATCAATTGTATTCTATAAATTATCAATGAACATCTGAAAGATGAAATTAAGGAAAAAATTTCATTCATAATAACATCAAAAGAAAAAAAAAGGATAAATTTAACAAAAGAAGTGCAAAATATGTATTCCGAAAACTAGAAAACATTGTTGAAAGGAGTTAAAGAAAACTTAATAAAAAAAAAGGTTTCCATGTTCATGGATGAAGCTTAACATCATTAAGATGGCAATACTCATCAAATTGATGTATACTTTCAAAGCAATCTTATCAAAATCCAGCTATTTTTTTTTTTCAGAAATGAATCAGCTTATTCTAATACTCAAATGGAAATATAAGGGATCAAGATATCTAAAACAATCTAAAGAATAAAATTATGTTTTTTATATTTCACAATTTCAAAACTTATTACATAACCACAGTAATCAAAACAGTGTGGTATTGGTCTAAGGTTAACATAAATCAACACAATAGAATTGAAAGCCAGAAAAAAAATCTTAAAATTTATGGTCAATTATACAAGTTTGCCAAGACAATTTAATGGAGAAAGAATAGAATTTTTAAGAACTAGAGTTGATATAATTGGGTATCCACACGTAAAAAAATGAAATTGGATTACTCTTTTACACTATACACCAAAATTAACTCAAAATGGAAGAACAAAATGTAAATGTAAGAACTAAAGGTAAGAACTAAAACTAAACTTTTAGAAGACAACAAAAAAGGAAAAATAATACATATATATATATATATGAGAGACATTTCTCCAAGGAAAATATACAAATAGCAAATAAGCACGTAGAAAGACAATCAACATCATTAGTCATCAGGGAAATGTAATCAAAACCAAAATGAGATATAATATATGCACTGGGATGGCTGTAATAATGAAAAAGAAAGATAATAGCAAGTGTTAGTGAGAATGTGGAAAAACTAGAATGCTCTTCTTGTAGTTATTATAGAAAACAGTTTGGCAGTTCCTCAAAACGGTAAGCATAGGGTTAACTTATGACCCAGCAATTTTACCCTTAGGTATATATCCAAGAGAATTGAAAATACATGTCCACTCAAAAACTTATTCACAACTACTTATAGCAAGATTATTCATGATAGTCAAAAAATAAAAACAAATGTCCATCAACTGATATTATACATTCAAAGAATTAGATATTCTTTACAATAAAAAGGAATGAAATAATGTTAACATGAGACAAGGTGAATGATTTTGAAGACATCATGCTGAGTGAAAGTAGCTAGTAACAGAAGACCACATAGTATATGATTCCATGTATATAAAATGTCTAAAATAAACAGATCTATAGCCACAGAAGGTAGATTAGTGGTTGCTAGTGCTGAGATGTGAGTGATTGCTAATAAGCATGGAGTTTTTGTGGGATGATTAAATATTCTAAACTTACATTGTGGTGTAAACAACACTATGAATATAATAAAAAACACTGAATTATATAATTTCTATTGGTGAATTTTATGGTTTCTGATTTATAGATATTTAAAGACATCTTAAAAAAACTATGGTAAATAATACAACCTTGGAGCATTATAACAAGAAAAGCAAACTACTTTGGGGATTATTCCTTAGCATTAGCTGTCCTTTCTTAAATTTTTTTTAGTTGAAAAGGGGCTTAGAAATAATTTATTATAATTTCCTACTTTTATAATAAGAAAGGCCTAGAAGGATTATTTAACTTGCCAAAATACTTTTTTATTATCACCATGGAAATTTACTTGAATTCAAAATCATATGGTTATATTCAGACTAATATAATAATTAAAGCAAGTATCATGGCTGTGAAACAGTTCTAAAGATATCATTGTTTTGAAGTAAAGAAAAAACATAGTAAGAATGTATAAGGAAGCAAAAGTATAAAAAGCAAGTTTGCTGGATATTTGCAGTTGTTACAAGAGATACACACCAAGATAATATAACAGAGTTCAAATTATAAACCATGCAGCAAAGGATTCTCTTGCTGTATCAGCTCCTGGAAAATAAATCAGTAACCTTTATAATGCAGGAATACCACCATTGGTTAACAGGACAAACTTCCTGAGGGACACTGGTAATTAACTATACTACCTCTTTTTCTAACTCCTTTCCTCACACCAATTTCCTTTAAGATAGGTTTCACCCTGTTGAAAAAATATCTGTTTTTTATTTGTAAAGTGGAATAAGTAATATCTTGATTGAAGTATGAAATGATGTAGTATGAAATAATTTTTTAAAAATCTATTTATCTGACAGAGAGAGATAAATCACAAGTAGGCAGAGAGAAAGGCAGAAGCAGGCTCCCCACCACTGAGCAGAGAGCCCGATGCAGGGCTCGATCCCAGGACCCTGAGATCATGACCTGAGCCAAAGGCAGAGGCTTTAACCCACTGAGTCATGCAGGTGCCCAGGGGCCAAACTTTTGAGAAAGGTCAATCAGCTAGTTAACAGAGAACATCCCTGGTTTGCAAAGAAAAATAAAATAAAATCAGATAATACATGTTTGCTAAATAGAATTAAAAAATAAGTAATTAAAAATGGGTGGAAAATCCTAGGATTTACTGGGACCTAGACAACCACAAGCAGACAGGTGACCTTTGACCCATTTGCATGAGGCATGAGCTATAAAGATGCTCCAAGATGGTTTGGTTTTCAGCAGTGTCCATAGCTAAAGGGTAAACTCAGGTTTCCTCCTCTCATAGAAACTAGAAAACTCAGGAAAAGTCTTTCTTTGAGTAACTTTTTTGCACACATCACCCTGTGGGACCTGATGGACTTCACTTTCCAGAAGGATTGGGCTCTTTGTGATGTTGGCAGAGTCTTGTGCTAATCCCAGATCCTTAGCCATGGATGTTGTTCCAAATCCACCCTAATAGTTACTAGCGGATGGAACTCCATCCCTCACTTCAAGTACTGGGTTGTAAGTGTCACTCGACCAACACCATCCTGAGATCCGAGGGTCCTTAGGATTTTAGCCAAGAGCTTTGGGTCAAGCCCTAATCTGATTCCAAGATTCATAGCTTCAGCACTTCCAATCATTCTAGTAGCTAACAGCATGTTGTTACAGATCTTTGCTGTTGACTGGGTCCCCCAGCTCCACAATACACCACACTGGAGCATATGCACCCCAGCAACTCTTGGGCAGCAGCAAATTTGTCTTTGATTTCTCCCACCATAAATGTGAAGTTCCTAGATGGAGCAGCTCCCACACCACCAGATACGGGAGCATCCATGAAAACTGCTCCCATTTTCTCAACTTCTTTGGCCAATTCTTCTGAAACTGCAGGATCAATAGTACTGGAATCTATTAATAGTGAGCCTTTCTTCACCTTTTCAGAATTTCATTTTCTCCAGAATAACCTTCTGCTGCACTGATAGTGGTAAGCAACACTGTAATAATTCTGTCAGTTTTTTCAGCTACATTTGCTGAGGAATACACTACCTATTCAGGTGCATCTTGAAACTCTTTGTATGCCCCAGGGAACACATCATAAATAATGAATGAAAAGCATGAGATTTTTTTGCTGTTGGCTTCTCTATGTTGCCCTGTGAAATGAGTCTGACTGGGGTCTTAGAAGCCATTGACCTAAGCACACCACTGCAAGGCCAGCCACTGCCATGCGCTATGGTAGCTCCAATACGAGAGTCTAGAGACAGTTCCACAGAGTGGAGCCAAAAGGAGCCTGGCATGCTGTCCCAGCCCTGCCTCCCCATGGTGAACTCCCCACTCTTGGCTTGCCCACTCACTGTTTACACAAGCTATAAAACACAATTTAATAGCAAAGCCTACTCACATCACCGTGTAGATTAAATTCCAAAGCCATTTATAGTCTTCAAAGTGCTATATCAATATACGATACATATTAATATTATGCTACATGTATATAATAAAACAAAACGTTTTATTATTATTTATGACTTCATTATAGTGAATTATAATTTGTTCAATAAATTTAATAAATAAATAAAGAATAAATTATGACATATGAATTGATAAAATTTCAATTTATATTCCTCTTATCCCCTACTGTTAGCCTCCTGCATCTACTGTGAACTTTTTCTAGTGTTGGGAAAGTTTCTTAGTAGCAACTTTGGGGATAGATTATTATTTGATCATTTTAAACTATACTTTTGGAAGGAAATAAACTCTATCTGGGTTTAAAATAATATCAAAATCAAAATCAATAAAGAATATATTAGTCTGGGATTGGTTTTGAAAGTTCTCATGTGGATCAGGGGGTCAGAGCAGTGAATTGAGTCTCCTTTCCTTAATGGGTTTTCCCTTATATTATTTAAAGTACTCAAAAAGAATTAATCCTTGTTGTGGAGAACATTAAAGGAATGGATCAATTTTTCCCTTAAAAGAGTTTTCAAGTAACCCAGATGACCTTTGCCTTTTTGATTGTTCAAATCCTAAGATATCTTAGTGTGTCTCTTGAGGTTTCTTTTTTTCCTACTTCTTTTTCAATATTTGTGTTAGGTGTTGGTTTTTGCTTGGGGCAAGAACATAATAGAGGAGAAATAGTAATGTTTTAAAAGTACAAGAATCTAATATCCATTTTTGAATCTAACCTTTACAACATTTTTTTTTTCTTAAACAAAGATGAATCTAGGGAGAAAATTTGAAGGACCTGAATATTGCAAATATTTCAAAAAAATGTTTGTATTCAAATCTCTATTTGACCACAATAATGATCACTTTCCCTATTTCCCTGAAGAAATTTTTCATCCATTTTGCTTTATTTAGTCAAGGAAATATATATAAATTTTTACAAATATGGACATATTCCTGTTCAAATCACTTTTCTAGCACTCATAAAAAGATACATTATTTCATTAAATCCTCTGCCTACGTGCTTTTTCCATAGTGAGAAAAAAATTCCTCCAGTTGATTAAAACTTGGCCAAACCTATTTATTCTGCTTTTAGAAAGATTACTAAGGAATTTAATGTCAGATTTTTATTCCTAATCATAATTGGAGAGGTAATCTCAGTTATTCAGTTCAATATTATTTAATTTCCAGTATTATTTTATTTTGCTTACTCTACTTCCATGATGCCAGAATGGAGAGTTTTGAGACAATCAAGTACAATTTGAAAAATGACAAGTCACATGGGGTTAACAGAGAGTATGACAACATTTTTGAGTGATACCTTTTCTCATTAGAGATAACTTTTTTTTTTTTAAAGATTTTATTTATTTGATAGAGAGAAACACAGCGAGAGAGGGAACACAAGCAGAGGGAATGGTAGCGGGAGAAGCAGGCTCCCTGCCATGCAGAGAGCCCGATGTGGGGCTCTATCCCAGGACCCTGGGATCATGACCTGAGCCGAAGGCAGACACTTAACGACTAAGTCACCCAGGTGCCCCTAGAGATAACTTTTAAAAAGAGATAAAATTATTAAAATGACATAGCCCTTCTCAAAAATTATTTTTGAAATATTGTATTTTCATACTTCCTATTTAAAAAAATTCAAACCAGAGGCACCTGGGTGGCTCAGTGGGTTAAAGCCTCTGCCTTTGGCTCAGGTCATGATCCCAGGGTCCTGGAATCGAGCCCCTCATCAGGCTCTCTGCTCAGCAGGGAGCCTGCTTCCCTCTCTCTCTGCCTGCCTCTCTGCCTACTTGTGATCTCTCTCTCTTTCTCTGTCAAATAAATAAATAAAGTCTTTAAAAAAATCCAAACCTGCTAATATGGAAATAGCAAAATTATATTATTTTTACTTAAGATCAAATTAGTTAATCCCTTTATGCTAGGAATTACTACTGTACCTATGCCACTTACAGGACTGCTCGACTCAAAAGTCAGATAAATTTTTTTTAATTGGTAAACTTCCTTCTTTCTTGGGAAAACACCCATAATATTCCATTATTATTCTTTTGAAATCTTTATGATCTGCAGTGGTGTCCACTTTCATTTCTGATATTGGTCATTTGTATTCTGTATTTTCTCCAACAATTGGGCCAGAGGCAAATGAATTATATGGATTTTGTCAGTTTGGGTCTTCCTAAAGCAAACACCAAGATGGGATTTGTTGCTCAAAGGATTTACTATGGAAATACCTGCAAAAGATAAAAGAGGAGGAGGGAACAGAAATCAGCTGGGAAAACCTCCAGACCACACTGTAAAATTTGACAGCTGTGAAAAGAAGGGGGAAAAGAGGAAGAACTGGGTGGGGAAGACTCTCTGACAGTATGGTTTGGAGAAAGTTTTGACCAAAGTAATGGGTTTCTGCATTAGAGAAATCTTGTGTTAGGAATGGGCCAGGACTAATCCTCTGGCTGTGCCTTGTCTTTGAGCGGTTCCTGACTGGATACTTACCAGTGGAATTAAGACCGTCAGTCAATGATACTCTACATGAAGCTTATCTTGAAAGGGATCTGAGCATACTTCCATGGGTATGATAATCTAAAGCTTGCACAAAAAAGATACACATATTCATGCAACTCCTATGAGGCTCTCTTGCTGAGAAGAGGCTGAGCAGAGTGAAGTTAGTAGAATAAATTACAGCTCCTATACCAAGTTCGTCTTGAGGCCACAGCTGATACCTCATTTTCCAATTCTTACTACATTCTGATCTCCCTTCTTCCTCATCTATAATGTTGGCAAGTCTTTGTGGTTTCGCAGGTGGCATGACTCTTACTTCTGTTCCCCCTGGTCGTCAAACTGCCTTCTTGGGCCAAGTTTCTGTGCATGTCCATTTACCATTATAAACAGGAAAGGGAAAAGCAAGAAGCATCCAGGTAGATAACTCGTGTTTTTCTTTTAGTTTCCATTTGCCAAGCCAGTGCAACCTCTTTCTGTTGATCAGGGCCCATTACTCTAAGACAGTGATTCTTTTCTCGCCTGCTGTTCCTGGAAAACTAGAAGTCAAACTTTCCTGCAGTGGTGATATCTTTCAGCTCAAAGAATCACGGCAGTATTCTCTAGAAAGAGGATAATCTCTTTATGGACTAAAATCACGAACCCCCAGAGTTTAGGGGGTCAAGAAGCAAAACGTTTACAGTGAGTCATGAGGAGTGATAGCATCTGGGACCACTCTTGTTTCCACTGATTAGAACTTGGTGCAATGTATCCTTCCTTCGGGGGAAACAGCCCCATATAGAAGGCTCCAATTTAAGTATATGTATATAATGCAGCCTGAACAATAATATACATTCTCTCAGAGCATTGCTTCTAAATTGGTGCATTAGCTGTGCCTTCACTAGGCTATTCCTGTGCTCAGTGAGGTGATCGTTCTAGAGAGTGCATGGTCGTGGAACCACTTCCATACCTCCTTATTTATGAATTTGGTCTTCACTGGATGCTGATTATGTGCAATTTCATATCTGTGGATCAGGTCTTTTGTCAACACTAGTACGTCAGTACTTGCTGAGGTTCTGCAAACAGATTAGAAAACCTATATCCAGAGTCAGTATCTTTCCCTGTGAGGAAAAACAAAAAAACAAAAAACAAAAAACAAACAAAACACTGAGCCTTATAGGATGAAAAGGTCCCCATTTAGTGAATTTGCCACCAGTGGGCTTATTAGTCTGCTTGAGAAATAGAACCATGTCCCAGGACTCAGTGCAAGTCTCTGTAACTAGCAGGTTGGACATTCTGAGGCAGCAGTAGCTGGCATAGGTAGGTAGGTAGATTGGTAGGTAGGTAGGTAAGTTAGATAGACAAACCTCGGTTAGTGGAAGTTTATCCTGCTCAGATTATAGGTAGCTTCCATTTTTGCCATGGTAGCTAGACTATGTGCCATTGTGTTGTCCCATGGTGGCTAATAACAAAGCAAGACCAGGGTCGTGGTTCAAGTCATTTTGGTTGGTTAGTGCCTCTGCCATGGGGGATACTTTCTGGTAGGTATAAATGTGTGTCTGTTCATATGCCTTTAGCCCCAATCCTCTTGTCTTCATTCTTATCATCCTATTCCTTCCAGACCCAGACCAGCCAGTCTGGCCATTTGGGGCAAAACTGTAAATAATATTATTGGTAGTGCTAATGCTAATTCTTTTTGGTTCTGTTTTCTCATATGGACAGAAAAGAACAAATACATTGGACCAATGAGCAACTTCATATAATGTACTGGGTCCTTATTAATCTGCTCTAACAACAGTGCAGCTTCTAGTAGAAGAGCAACAATTAGGGTCACAGTTTGGTTGAGTTTGCAGTAGTCTACAGTATTCTCTAAAATTCATTAGGTGGGGGCGCCTGGGTGGCTCAGTGGGTTATAAAGCCTCTGCCTTCGGCTCAGGTCATGATCTCAGGGTCCTGGGATCGAGCCTTGCATCAGGCTCTCTGCTCAGCTGACAGCCTGCTCCCCCCCACCCCACCTGCCTCTCTGCCTACTTGTGATCTCTCTCTCCCTGTCAAATAAATAAGTAAAATCTTAAAAAAAAAAATTCATTGGGTGTTCTATAGGTCAAATGGAATTTTAGATGTAAACATGTAAGAATCACCAACCCTGTATCCTTTAGCTTCTTAATGGTAACACTAATCTCTGCCATTCTCCTTACCCTGGGAGAAACACGTGCTTATATATATTTTATATGTTTTTATTAAATATTTATTTATTTATTTTTAAAGACTTTATTTATTTTGAAAGAGGGAGTGAGAGCGTGGGGAAGAGCAGAGGGAAGAGAAAATCTCAAGCTGACTCTGTGCTGTATGTGGAGCCTGATGCAGGGCTCCATCTAACCACCCTAAGATTATGACCTGAGTTGAAACCAAGACTTGGATGCTTAACCAACTGTCATCCAGGCACCCTTTTATTAAATATTTATATTATTTATTATCTTGAATAGGAGGGCAATATCAGAGGCTTCCATTCATCTCTTCCCTTATGTTATCTTTTATCCAATAGATAAAGGACCCTATGTGGTTGTTACTCTATTTCTATCAATTGTAATTATAGATTCAAAAAGTAAGGAAATGGGTGGGTCTGCAAACCCAGTGGAGCTGCTGTAGGCTGAACTCTAGCCAGCACTCCATTTATTACATGGCCCCAAGAAGCCCTCCCCCTAAAATTGGGGCCATGGCAACACTTCATGTCTCCTGGTTTTAATGTCAACTAGTATTTTTGTCCTTTAGTCATCAAAATGGTGGGATATTCCTTTTTCTAGGGTGTAGTTAGCTAGGTAAATGACCATTAATCCTCTTGGGAAAAAACTAGGGAAACAATACAAGACAATACTAGGGGAGCATTGTAGTGTATAATACAGTAAAGAATTACAGTAAATAATTACTGTGGGGGCCCCAGGGACCCCACTATCATTTCACTCAATGGGTTTCAAATCAGAAAACTGGTTTGGGTCCAGGAATTGAGCAAGGGATGGTGATTTTTTTTTTTTTTTTAAATCAGGGCAATCACTCTAATTTCATGTTCTTCCATTATTCCCTTGTGATTGGAAATTCCAGTATATCTATTTTCCTCAGCTCATCTCTTTCCTTCATCGCCTGCCAAAGAAATCACCAGTCCTATCATTCAGCATGAACCACTGCGTTTTTCAGGTTTCTAAGAGCTTCCCCAGCAAGGAGTACACCCCATACTTCAAGGTCCTTGCCAGCAAGTTAAGTCCTATAACCTGAGAAATGACTCCCAAGTAACAATTTCATCATTCTCATCTAGTCTTACATCTAGCACCTTGAATCAATCACTCTCATATTCAACCCCAAGAATCACCTTGGACTCCTACTAGTACATGGTAGCTTATTGCTGTAGCTCCACCAAGGGGTAAAATTTCTTTCCTTCCTGATCAGACTCAGCATATTCCAGTGGGTTATACTGAGATTTCACCATTGTTATTGGCAAATAAGCCAGGAGAGGAGATAAGAGTTTCCTAAGGAATAGCTGTTGCTAGCTAGAAGAGAAGAGATGATAGTTCTAACTATGGAGGGGAGGGGAAGGCTGTCTCTCAAAGTTGGAGCGTTCAAGAGAGTCTTAAAGAATCAAAATCTTTGGAGACATCTACCTATGTATCTCCATCCTATATTCCAAGCTGTCTGGTTTTCCCACTTGGATCCCTGACCTTGGCATAGTAGACCTGACCAATCTGAGGATTTTAATGTCTCCAGATCTCTACAGTTCGGATCTTCAGTTGCCTATGTACTGTATCTGCTTTTCCACTTCAGGAGATAAGGCCCGCTTTGCAAGCTGCCAAAGAAACTCTTTGGCTTTCATATTTAGCCTTTTATTATTTGTTTAGTGCACTCATTCCTCATTACAGCAGGTTTCAGTTATGACCATACTGTTTTTGTAAGCACTACTTTTCCTGTAGCTTTTAAATGTCTGAACCATGGCATCAATGAGGTGGAGGGCATTCCTTTCCACCAGTAGATTTCTCCCAATTAGAAGCTGTGAAATTTTTAGCAATTGGCCATCAGTGCCAGAAACTCTCAATACTACATATAAAATTTTGTATGGGTCCTCTTTACCAGCCAACCAGAGAGAAAGCCAAGTCCCAGACTTCTATCTTACCTCTCATTTTCTTGCAGGACTGAAGGTATTGCTTATGCTGAATGAGAATAACTATGCAAAAGATTTATTGAGGGGAATGGTTGTGAAAGATAAAGAAGAGGGAGCAGGAGAAGTTATTTAACTTTTAGAAGTTATTAAAACCAGATATATGGCCCCCACATGATCTATATTGGTAGTGTAATATTTGCTCTTGAAAGACTAATTATTATGCTCTCGTTAGATACAATGTTCTCGTTAGATACAATTCATTGATACAATGAATATCAGCTAAGTCAAGTTACTTGGGAGTGTTTAAATTTTCTGTCTTACTAACTTTATTCTTGCTGTTCTATAAACTGCTTAGTGAAGAATGTTAAATCCTACCTATTATGAAAAACTGCTGTACTCAGATTAGAATTCAAATCCATCATTGTCAGAAGCAGAAATTGGAAAAAATAAATACAATAAAACATGTTGATAATCAATATTAAAATTTAATATAGTATAGAAATTAATAACATAGAAGCTAAAATGTGTAATACATGGATCAAAAGTAAAATTTCAGAAATAAACATCTAAAAAAAGCTAAATACAAATCTTAAGAATCCAGATACAGGAAGTTTGACATTGATTTAGCTCTATGCTCTATACAAAAAAATCACTTTTCTTTTTAATGTAGTATAAACCATCACTTTTTAAGAGGATGCCTTATTTAAAATTACTTAAAGCATACACAAATGCTCTCATAAAGGAAATAAAAAAAAATTTCCTCTGACAGAAAACATCAATGTGAAACTAAGAATGATTTTAAGAGAAAGATAAGGTTGTCTTAAAATTGCAAAAAATATTTTAGTGGTTTATGCTCTCATTATCAAAACATTTAGACACTGACTTATTTTATCACTTTCAGGGAGGGGGTATTTCTTGTCTCTAGCACAATGTCAGATGTCTAATATATCATCTCTGTGAACTATCAGGATTACTATTGTAACATTTACAAATCTTACATTTTTGACCTTTTAAGCTAACCTAGATTTTTGTCTAGGGGCCTATAGAATAAATGTTAAGCATAGGTTTATGCAAATATGCACATTAGTTGGCAAGTTAAATGTTAAAATGATGCTTTGAGGGTGGAAAAAGACAAAATCAGAGAAAATATGGTAAAAATTGATCAAACTTATAAAGTTGGATATATTTACTTTAGTTTTGTTGTTTTTTTTTTTTCAGGCTTAACCTGAGAATTATTATCATGTGAATAAATATAGGTAATTAATTAACATCAACAAATGTTAATACCTTAGAATATTTGCTTTCATTAAGTTTGTGCTCAGTTCTTTTTTTTTTTTTTTAAAGATTTTATTTATTTGACAGCGAGAAACACAGCGAGAGAGGGAACACAAGCAGAGGGAATGGTAGCGGGAGAAGCAGGCTTCTGAGCAAGGAGCCCGATGTGGGGCTCGATCCCACGACCCTGGGATCATTACCTGAGCCGAAGGCAGACGCTTAACGACTGAGCCACCCAGGCGCCCCTGTGCTCAGTTCTTAAATGAAGAATGCATATTCTTCAATAGCAACATTAACTTTTGTTTTACATCTTAAGAAATAAAGTGATAGGTAATGTTCTAGTATATTACTTCCTTGCAGTAATTCAGTACATCAAGCAAATATCAAAGCTAAAGATTTTTTACACAGCAACAGTCTACATTTCAACTTGACAGAGGGAACAATCTTCAAAAAATTAAATATACTTTCATCATTGGTTTCATAGGAAAAAATTACTAATATTGAAATAATTGAAGAAATAAAAAATCAATGAGAATAAAAAAATCTTAGCTATTTTTGCATTCCTAAGTACATTTTGGAATTTTTACTATAAATAATTATGTAAGAATATCAATAAAAATATTTCAAACTTTTGTGTTCAAAGGGAAGTTTTATGTATTCTCTTTTAATGCTTACCCAAGTTTTTGTCTCCCAAAAATCCATAGATTTTTGGATGTTTTGTTAAAGGGCAAATTCAAACAGGAGAAGAAGAAAAGTCATGTTTGACTGGATTGGAGGCATATTTAGATAAAGAGATAGTAAATTCCTCATTTGTTGCTGACACGACCTCCCTCTGAAAAACTTAAATTTCACTTTTTTTTTTAATGTTAAGGCCCTTACTGAGTACAAATAGTAACCAGTTTGGTTTTCCATGGTAATATAATGGAAATTAAAACACACAATATCACTAATAGGAATATGGGAAATATTATTTTTTTTAAAATACTTTATTTATTTGACAGAGAGAAAGATCACAAGTAAGGAGAGCAGCAGGTGGGGGAAGCAGGCTCCCTAAGGAGCCCAATGTGGGGCTTGATCCCAGGACCATTAATTGAGATCATGACCTGAGCCGGGGGCAGAAGCCTAACCCCCTGAGCCACCGAAGTGTTCCTCGGAAATATTATATTTTAGCATATGAACATCAGTGTTTTTCTCATCAGAGATGTAGTAAGGTAGCATACATGCTTGGAATAAAACTTGGAATAAAACTAAAATATTAAGACAAGAAGAGATTTATTCTGTGGATTAGGTAGCAGAGAGTTCCAGCTGAGCTAAAAATAAACCTTAAATTCTTGGGAGATAATCTGGTGAGAAAAGAGTTTTGCATAAAAAGTGGTGTTCATTTGGCACTTGAAATAGTATTATTTGCTAAATTTATAAGTACGCCATGTATGAGCGTATTTCTCTGCTAATATGCAGTATATATAATCTACTCATATTTCATTTCTCCTTATTAAATTGAGCAACAGAATACTTTATATTGAAATAAATAGAATTGAAATAAATAGAGTTATTCTGGTTTTGTTGTTATTGAATAGCTGAAATGTACTAAAATTGAGTTATTTTTAGAAATGAATTTAATTTCTAGTACTAAAAACTTTGGAAAAGGTTGCTTTCTGTAAATATATATATTTAAAAAACAATAATTAATAATTTAAAAACAATCATATTCTTTTTTATCCTAAGTTGTTTTTATTTTGTCAACTATAGTCCATAATTAGTTTTCCCAACCCTCAACTTGGAGAAAAACTAGTTCTTGTTTGAATTAAGAATGCTGATGAGTAATCTCAATCGCAGTGCCAGTTAATAAGTCATTTCTTGCTGAAGTAGACCTTGTAAGGCTTAAAATCTTGTCTTTCGCATGATACATTATCATAAGGTCATATTCACCTTTTAAAAGATTGATGACACTACTCTGAAAGACACCAGTGGAGTTAGGTTTAGTTTTATGGCCAAACATTCTGATGTGACTTTCACCCAATCAAACACAGACACAGAGAGAAATGACTTCGAAATGATATAATGGAAAGACATTTCAAATTTGTGACCTAAAACAGTCACACTGATGCTACTTATGTCATATTTCATGTGGAGCTGTTATATGTAAAATCAGTTGGCTCTACGAAAATCATAAATGTATCAAGGATATAATATTCTGATCTATGTTATTCAATTAAGCTTAGCAAGGACTACCTTTCCGTTTTCAT
The DNA here is from genome assembly GCA_028646535.1 of Procyon lotor. Taxonomy (NCBI): domain Eukaryota; kingdom Metazoa; phylum Chordata; class Mammalia; order Carnivora; family Procyonidae; genus Procyon; species Procyon lotor. The sequence continues at coordinate 94,406,468 of CM053604.1, forward strand.
GACAAAATAAATCAAATAAATGGTACATCAGAGTGCCTGCTTGGTCAATCTCTGCTACAAGTTTATTTGAATCTTTGTTAGTTTAGAGAGCTCCTTTAGTTGAAAAAGTACCTTTCATAATCATGACCTAATCAGTATCCCTCTTATTTTTATAATTTTAAATTTTGAAAGGGATTATCTGGAAAAAAACAAATATCATTTTTAATAATCATGATAGAAATTCTATTATGCAGAGGTATTAATAAGTGAAAAAGCTGAGATAGCATCTTCTTATTAGATAGCTCACCCTGTCTGCAACTTTAATATATTCTTTCTCTCTTTGCCATGATTGAAGCCAGCAGTATTAAGACCAATTGTGCATAGGGCCAGTCACATTAGTGACAGGAGGCAATTAGATTTGACCAGATCAACCGAGAATTTTCATACATTTTTGTCAGTTTATAATAATAAATAAACCTGTGTGAGCATTCAAGGAAAAATGTTGACACAAGAAAAATATTTCCATTTTAATATGCTGGAAATTCCCAATGAAATTATTCAAGCCTTGTTTCATCTCTTATATTTATTTTTGCATGGAAGACTAAAAAGCTTCACAAACTAAAAATGCCTGTTATGTCTCCTGAGAATGGAAACTAGTGATTTTTAATTTTGCTATGGCATTGATGTTGTGTTGGCAGACGTTATCCTGTAGCTTTCTTTCAGGTGAAGTAATTTTTGACCTAACGAGAATATATTTTATAAATGTGCAAGTTAAATAATGAAAAATGCAAATGCTGTAAATATATGCCTTATTTTCTTCCACATACCTTATTAAACTCCACCATCTTTTATACTTGGAAGGAATAATAGAGTATTTTTAATATGAAATTTTTGAATGAGCAGAACGAAAAAAGAATCCTTGATGTCTCTTCTCTCTAACCATATGCCTAATCCATCAGTTAGTTCTGTTGCTGTACTTTTAAAATATATCACAACAAAATTTTTAGCACCACCTTCACCACTAGCACCAGGTAAAAAAACACCATTGTTTCTTGTCAGGGCTTCCTATTTACCAAACTCACTTTTTCTTTTCTTTTCTTTTTTTTTTATGATTTATTTATTTATTTGAGGAATGGAGAGGAAAATGGAGAGGGAGAATCTCAAGCAGACTCCATACTGAGGGTGGAGCCGGACACAGGGCTCAATCTCACAACCCTGAGATCTGACCTGAGCTGAAATCAAGAGTTGGACACCTAACTGACTGAGCCACCCAGGTTCCCCTCAATCTCACTTTTTAAACATTAATAGAATTATGTTATCATTCAATGGTCTCCTTCTTCTCCATCTCCATCTAGAATAGGACTCAAAATCCTTATTCTGTTCTACAAATCCCATAAACTGAATCTTGGCTCACCTTAGACTTCCTTTCTTATTTATCTCCCTCCCTACTCCTTTGCTTTTTGCACACAGACTCCCTCTATGTTTCCTGAACACATCAAGTACACTCTCACATCTTGTCCTCTCCAATTACGGTCTCCTTTGCCTGCTGCATTATTCATACTGGTTTCAGCTCAATTACCACCTTTCCTGAACATACTATCTAAAATGTCAAGCCCCGTCACTTTTGATTCTTTTAACTTATTTTTTTAAAGCTGTGATTGATATTTCTTTATATGTATATCTATTTATCTGCTAATTTTCTGCCTCCTTCTTGGTGAAGAGGGCATTTTTATTCTCTTCTGTTGCCCCAATTTCACCAGCACCCAGATAGTACCTGAAACAAGTGAGATCTCATAAAATGTCAGTGAACTGAATGACTATGAATGACCAGGATGAGAAATGGTTCAAAGACTTCTGAAAATTGAAATGTATTGAATAATGTTTTGAATCATTTAAGGATGACATTTCTAAGAGTATAGGTCAGTATTAAGGATATTACAGGTACTTCAATTTTGGTGATCCCTTGCTATTCATGCAAAATTTGAAATTCTAATATTTTATCGCCAATGTGTTTAACTCTGTATTGAAAGGTTATTTTCACAAAATTGTGAGTTGCAACATTTATTTAAGCATGGTAAACTCAATATTATTCTTTTATATTTGGTAATAAAACAGTATTTTCAATAATTCAATCCTAATAATATGTAAGTTTCAGGGATCTATGTTATTCCTTGGAGTTATTAAAATGAAAGTAAGTGTACTCACCACTGTCTTATAACTGTTAGAATTCTGAGCTAGTCATTTAAAAATATATGAAAGAATAATGTAAATTAAATCAAATACCTAAAATTGTGGTAAAAAAAATACAAATTAGTAACTAGACAGTGAAATTAATGTTGTCATACAAAATTATTAGATAATATATTTTGTATGATAAACTATTATTCTGCTCATTTAAGTATGAATATGTCCTAGAAAAATAAAAGTAAAAATTTTACCATCTACTGATTAAGTAACTTCTTTTTGAATTTTTATACATATTTTTGGACAAAAGCATCCCTGAAATTCTTTATATTTTTATTAAAAAATTAACCTATTCTGAAAAACTAAAAGAAAAATGTTCAGTTTATTGTTGTACATATGTTTTATTATACATGAAATATTTACTACCTTGATAAAGGATTACATTGATAAAGTATTCTATCGTCTTACACAATACACTTAAGAGAATCCTTAAATATTCATTTTATGCATATAGCTACAATTTCCAGATAATTCTGTGGTCTCTAAACACTACTGTTCCTTCAGTACTTTGACTACAAATTTTTTTTTTAAATCAAGGATAAGAATGATTTATCGTCTCTAATCAGCACTCATACTAAACAAATATTGAAACTACATTTTTATACTTTGTAACTGATTCAGAAATTATCTCAAAGACAAATCTAATTTGAGTAGCAGATTTTAAAAGATCTGCAGAGCTGACACACTATGAGGAATCATGAACATATTACAAAGTAAAAGTCAAGAAACAACTGATACTATCAACTACATCAGTGGAGTACTTGCTGAGCCTTGAACATGCTGGGGAGTTATCAGATAAAAAGGTCATTTACTCTCAAAAAAATCTCATTTTGTTTTACATATATATATGTACATATATATATGTATGTATATATATATAACACATTCTCCTCAGAATGCGTATGTAAATTTAAGAATGTTATCCAGATTATATTTTTAAATTTTTGGTTTAATTTTGTTCTTACATACAGGTATAGTGTCTCAGACTTAGTGATCACATACAGCAAAATCTAAATTCTGAAATGGGCCATGGTGGGAATCCATAACAATTATTTTAAATCAGAGTCTGAGGTATAGTGAGTCAGGTAACTATGCTAATGAGAGTGATATTAGCCTGTTGGTTTTCCATGACACTGTGTATGAATAACTCAGTTTTCTACAGGCCTCAGAGTGGAGAAATTTATTTAGGATTACTTAGTTACTGATTTGCTTTGGAATCAGGGGTTTTTGATAACTTTGACATATTTTCAGTTACTTGTTACTAACAATTTAGGTAATAATGATACAATGGTAATATTTTGAATTATACATTTCTGGATTTCCCAGGTTAGAAAATAAAGCAATGGACCTAAGGACATACTGTTTTTTTGACAAAACTTGAAATGAGTCTCATCATCACACTTAACTTTAATGTGTTTACATGAGTAATAAAGATTAACAACACATATTATACTCCAGTTGTATTTATTAAGTATGTGACCAGTCAATATGTTAAATAGAATATGCATTACTTTCCAAAGATTTTTATTTCCATTACAAAATTGATAGGAAAAACAAATACTCCTTCATTCTTAAGGAAAAAAAAGTTTTCCTTTTCTGCTCACTCAGTTTTTTTCATTGACCATTATTTAAAATGATGTTTAAAACTATTTCTCAATAATGGCTAAAATTAGCAAGTCAGGAAATGACAGATGTTGGCAAGGATGCGGAGAAAGTGGAACCCTCCTACACTGTTGATGGGAATGCAAGCTGGTACAGCCACTCTGGAAAACTGTATGGAGGTTCCTCAAAAAGTTGAAAATAGAGCTACCCTATGACCCAGCAATCGCACTACTGGGTATTTACCCTAAAGATACAAATGTTGTGATCCAAAGGGGCACGTGCACCCAAATGTTTATAGCAGCAATGTCCAGAATAGCCAAAATATGGAAAGAATCAGATGTCCATCAAGAGATGAATGGATAAAGAAGATAAAGAAGATGTGATATACATATATATATATATATGTGTGTGTGTGTATACACACACACACACACACACACACACACACACACACAATGGAATACTATGCACCCATCAAGAGAAATGAAATCTTGCCGTTTGCAATGACATGGATGGAATCGGAGGGTATTATGCTAAGCGAAATAAGTCAGCCAGAGAAAGACAATTATCACATGATCTCTCTGATATGAAGAATTTGAAAGGCAGGGCGGGGGGTTGTGGGGGGTGGGGGAGAGCAATGAAACAGGATGGGATGGGGAAGGAGACAAACTATAAGAGACTCTTAAACTCACGAAACAAACTAAGGGTGGCTGGGAGATGGGGAGATAGGTATAGAGTGGCTGGGTTATGGACATTGGGGAAGGTATGTGCTATGGTAAGTGCTGTGAAATGTGTAAGCCTGATGATTCACAGACACATACGGAGGGGCAAATAATACATCATATGTTAATAAAAATAAATAAATAAATAAAAATATTTCTCAATATAAGGAAAACTTGGAAAACAATGAAATTTTTTTTTTCAGTTTGTTTTCTATTCAAATCAGGGTCAATTGCCTAACTTAATTTAGATTCAAGGCATAAAAGCACAATATTACTTTGCCCATAAAAGGAATATGTATTTCAAGTTTTTGGGTAAATATTTAAAAACATCTATGGAGACACAAGTTCAGTACCATAATTATTGGAATATTTACTCAAAGTTAGTGGCAAGACTTTTAAAATATGATATGTATTTAAAATATGATATATATAAATATAAAACCCTACAGACATATGGGTCTTTAAAAATATTGATATTATATCCTTATTTCATTTTGAAGAGAAAAATTTGTTCACTTAAAATCAAATATTCATTGTGTCTATATGACAGAAGATCTATGCCAGATGTTATAGTCAATGATTTCATTAAATAAACATGCCCCCTGACCTCAGGAAGCTTGCAAATTAATAAGAAAAAAAAGACCAATGATCGTTAACAAATGCATAATTACAAAATTACAAATTATCTGCTCTGAAACAAAATTAAAGTGTTATAAGGCATTACAATAGTAAGTCTAATTTTATATAGAGTCAGGAAAGGCATTTTCAAGGAAGCAACATTTATTTTGAGAAAGGGTTGGTGTGAGGGGCCAGAGGAAATATCAGGGAAGAGCATATATGAAAGCTGTGAGTTTGGCTGAGGACAGAAAGCAGAGAGAGAGACAAAGAGCTTGGGAAAAAAAGAGGGAGAAGATCAGTGGAGCTGCAGCGTGAACATTGAAAAAGAGGGGAAGAGAATTCTACCACTGAACCACCCATGCACAGATGAATGGATAAGGAAGATGTGGTATATATATACAATGGAATACTATGCAGCCATCAAGAGAAACGAAATCTGGCCATTTGCAATGACATGGATGGAACTGGAGGGTATTATGCTAAGTGAAATAAGTCAGGC
>CM053604.1:94412631-94447907 GCA_028646535.1 Procyon lotor
ATCAACATGGATGGAACCGGAAGAGATTATGTGGAGTGAAATAAGTCAAGCAGAGAGAGCCAATTACCTTATGGTCTCACTTATGTGCTGAGCATAAAGAAAAACATGGAGGGCATTGTGAGAAGGAAGGGAAAGGTGAATGGGGGAAATCAGAGGATGAGATGAACCATGAGAGACTGTGGACTCTGAGGAACAAACTGAGGGTTTAGGAGAGGTGTGGGTGGGGGGTTGGGCGAGTCTGGTGGTGGGTATTGAGGAGGGCACGTATTGCATGGAGCACTGGGTGTGGTGCATGAACAATAAATTTTGTAACACTGAAAAAATAAAATAAACATATTTTGGGGGAAAAAAAACTCTGCCTTAGGCTCCAGTGATGATCTCAGGGTCCTAGAATTGAGCCCCACATCGGGCTCTCTGCTCAGCAGGAAGCCTGCTTCCCCCTCTCTCTCCCTGCCTCTCTGCTTACTTGTGATTTCTCTCTCTCTGTCAAAGAAATAAATAAAATTAAAAAAGAAAAGAAAAGAAATAATGGCACAAAAATAAGAGGGGAAGAAGTAAATTTATTTGCAGATGGCATGGAATACACATAAAATCAGTAGGAATCTCCAATGTAATTATTAGGAATAATCAGTGAATTCAGTAAAAATTTCAGGATACAATATTAATATGCAGAAAGCACTTGTATTTTTATATGCTATGAACAAAAGTTTCAAAAATTATATTTGTATGAGTGTCAAAAGCATAAAGAACTTAGAAATAAACTTAGCATAATATGTGCTAATACCGCTACACTTAATGAAGACATAAGTAAATGTTGTCATAGATTGCAAGAGTCAATACTAAGATGTTAACTTCTCTCAAACTGATGTATAGATTCAGTCAATGTCAAATCAAAAGTTCAACAAGTTTTGTTTGTTTGTTTTTGGTAGCAATTGACAATATGTCTCTAAAATGCATATGGAAAAGAAAAAGACTTAGAATATTCAAAGCAATCTTGAATAAACAAACCTTAAAAATTTAGAATAGCTGCTTTCAAGCCTTACTATAAAGCTACAGTATTCAAGAAAATGTTGTCCCTGCATAAGAATCAATGTCCATATTAAGAGAACAAAAGAGAGATCCCAGAAATAGTCTCATATTTACACGACTATTTAATTTTCAGCTTAGGCTCCCAGGCAAAGCTGGTGTGGCAAGAAACATCTTTTCAAAAAATGGTGCTGGACTTACTGAATATATATATGAAAATAATAATTATCTTAATGCCCATCTCACATTTATAAAAACATTTAAATTTAGATGGAACATAGGCCCATATATAAAACTAAAAACCATAAAACTTGCAGAGGAAAACATGTTTTCTTGATTTGGAGGGGTTCTTCTTAGACAAGTTACAGAAAAAAATAATTCTAAGGAAAAAATGGTAAGTTAGACTTATCAAAATAAAAAATTTATATTCATATGATGGAAACATTAAGAAAATAAAGAAGCCATAGTCTGCATGAACATATTCACAAAAATATATCTTTATCCAAGTACTAGCATCCACATACCATGGTATATGATGAAAATCTACAACTTAATAAAAAAGACAAACGATCCAGTAATAAAAATCAGCAAAAGCTTTGAACATACACTTCACAAAGTAAGATATAAAATGGCCAATAAGTGTATGAAAAAGTATCAACGGTTCAACATCATTACACAGTAAAAAAATTGCAAATTAAAACCACAATGAGCTCCAATCTACATCCACCCCAAATGGTGAAAATTAAACAGACTTACAACAACAAGTAATGGGAAATATGTAGAATAGCCAGAATTTCCATTTATTCCTCGTGGGAACGACTTTGGAAAAAAAACCCTAATGATTTCTAATTAAAATTACACATATATTTACCCTATGCCTCAGCAATTCTAATCCTATGTAGTTAACCAAGAGATATGAAAGTAAATGTCATAAAAGCTCATATGAGAGTGTTCATAGGTATTGTCATAATGGCAAAGAACTGGAAATAAGTTCAATGTCCATTAATAGGAGAATTAATAAACTATATTATATTCATGCAGTTACATATTTCTATTCCACAATGAAGAGTGAATAAACTGCCTATACATTCAACAATATGGAAGAATTTTAAAAATATTACACTAAATGAAAGGAGCTTATTCAAAAGTGCACATATTGCATGGTCATTATATTTTGTGAACAGAATAATCGAATATATAGTGGAAAGTAACCATAACAATGTTTACCTCAAGGTGTGGCAAAGGTTGTAAATAAGGGTAACAGGCAACTTTTTGGTGATAAAGATATTCTATATATTGCTCAGCGATTGTGTTAAGCAGATATATGGAAAAACTTAGAGAATGTGCATTAAAATGGATGTATTCCATCTTATATCAATGTTTATCATAAAACTGAACAAATATTAAAATCTATTTAACAATATGCATTTTGATACTGTAAAGAGAAAATATTTGAAATTTATTTTGAAAAGCACTAGAAAAAAATGTATTTGGTAAAGGGATGGATAGAGAGATGGATTAATGGATAACAAATCAAATGTAATACAATAATAGTGATGGAATTTAGATGGTGGGTATACAAGACACTTCTATAAAATTATTTCGAGTGTGAAAATATTTATAACAAAATGATAAAATGCAATAAGATCTTACACTATTGAGCATATTTTGACTTCAGTTTGTTCTCACAGTCTCGGATTTTTTTCTCCTTCGAGGATTGTTAAATTGAGAGGGCTGGGGGATGAGGGTGTTGAATTACTAACAACGCAGTAACAGAACCTGCTGTGCAGTTTGCTCAAGCCAGGCATCTTGTAACTAGAGTTTATTTTTGTTTTTATGGCAAGGCACACAGCATGAAGTCTCATTTCCACAAATGTAAAGCCAGTAGATATTTATTGTCCTGTGAAACTGAATCACTCCTGATTTGATGAAAGTCATGCTACTCTTCTTGCCTATTGATATTATTGGTATATGAAAGACAGGATATATTCAACTATGCATTAGGGAGTTTCTACTGAAACAAACTGAATACAATCAGGATATATTTCTCTTTGACAATTCGTTTCATCAGAACCTTTTGCAGGTTTAGAGATTCTTCTAAGTTTCATCTTCTGGCATGAAAATGTATCAAAGGTCCTAAAGGAAAATTTCCCCTAAAGGAAGCTACCATCTGGGCTGATGATCTGCAATAACACCGAGGGCTTAAGGTTTTTGGCTATTCCCCTCTCAGGCACAATAGAGGGACAAACCTGGAATCTCCAGGCTTAATTACCTGGCAAAATGCCCTGCTTGGAGGGTAGGTTAAGTATGTGAAGGTGAACTAAAATTGCTCTAACTTTGGAACATGGTACAAAGTTGCAAATATGAAATGGAGCCATGAAGGTTGTGTCAGGATTCTTTGGAAAGGCTGTTACACAGTGACTCAGGGGAGCAACAGCCAAATTAGAGCTTCTGAAGGGCAAACCACTCTTTGTTATCATTCACCTGCTTCATATCTGTTGTCAGAAAGATGGGCCAGTACCTTAGATTTGACATTCATGGTCTTGTTTCTGTGATCATTTGACATGGGGTGGGAGGGACATGTTGTGCTTCTTGCTAATAAAAACATCTAGAACTCCAGCAATTATTTGGGCAATAGAAGTGGTGGGATTATATTTGCACCTGAGAGCAATAAAGCAATTTGTGTCAGTTATAAAATAAATTAAGTAAATTCCTTCCTCTGGCCATATATTCTGCAATTATACATCTATTTAGCATCAAATAATGCTTTTAAGAATTAAGCAGTAAGGAAATTATAAATAAAAAGATATTGACTTCATGCATGCTTACATAAACAAGAAATTATAATCTTTGTGGTGTAAGGTTTACTTCTTTAAACAGTCTTTTACACATTGTTGATGCAATAGGGTACTAGGCTAATGCTTGAAGACAATCAGAAGGGTAAAATGAAAGAGTACTGAAGCCACTGCAGTGGAATGAAGACTATCCTCAGAAAATAAATGGAGTTAGGTTTTGGAGCACCTGTTACCTCCCACTGGCAGTGTAGTTTGGATTAAATTAGGTACCCTGGTGTAAACTCAGTACCCTATCCGTAATCTGGGAATAAGAATGATTATAATAAACTCTTAATGTTAGAAGTAATTTAATTTGAAATACCTTTTGAATTTAAAACATAGCACATATATAAGAAATAATTCTGTGAAATATGAAATAAAAGTAGGGTTGTTAAAATTATTACATGATCATGAGTTCAGAATAAAATGGGTTTTTTCACAACTTACATTATAGAATGGATGGCATTTAGTGATTTGGCATATTTTCAAGACGTAGAATCATAGTATAGGAAGTTTTGGTAATAAGTATTCTTCACAATGTATTTTGTTAGAATTACATAAGTGAAATCAAAAATTTATTTTTAGTGTATTTTGTTTTTCTGAAAATTTTTCATGAGGTTTCAAAACTGCTACAGCCCTTTAGTGTGTCAGTGAAAAAAAAATCATTGTAGGTTAGACTAATACTTGAGTAGAATCACAAAGGATAAAAAACATTAAAAATTAAAAGAAATGCCACTCCCCAAAATTAAATGCCTAAAATTAAGATTATATTTGATGACAAACCAAATATGTATTACTGCTTTCAATAAACATGATAAACTTTTTTTTTTTACTTCACATGTTGGGATTATATCCCATGATCTATACATGAGCTAGTTATGAAAAAAAAGTTTAGACGTTGTTGTAGACAAACTGAAGTTAAAAGACGAGGAGATAAGATTACTTTACGAAGTAATCTCATGAACATTTCAGTGCCTTTGGAATTGTTCCTTTGTTCCTTTATTATCACAGGACTTGACGTCATTTTCCAACCCAAAATTAAGTATTCTACCTGGCAAAGTGTATGCAACTCTTTAACTTCCATGGTCAACACCCTCATTTCAGGAGGTGGTGGGGCTACAGACAGGAAGTAGCAATAGAACCCTCATGGATGGCTGTAGTTTCATTCCTCCCCCTTTGCTGTGGTTCCTCAAATCTGCCCCACTTGTGAAAAACTGAGAAAGTTATCTGGTGCCAGTTTTGGGGTTTCATCCCACCTCTCCTGTAGTCCCAAGTGATTTCTCATCTGTTTCAAGAAATGATAGCATCTTACTAAAATAAATATGAATGATGTAATTTTCAAATTCATCGAATAACTATAGATCAATACTTTGTTATCCATTTAGATTTCCCTAATTCTGTAGGTTACCTATTTTATCAAATAAATATTTGCTTTCAAATTTCTTTTCCAACACAGAGAATCTGAATTAGATAAAATAAGTTAAATGTCACAGTTTGAGTATAGACATGAGTAAGATAAAAGAGACTTTTACTTTTCTTTAATATATTTCCCTTCTCTAAGAGGAGTTCCTCCTGAGGTTTCAGAAGCTCCATAGTGTCTGGTATTTGTAAACAAATGGGAATTAAATGCCAGCTCCATGCCACATTATATTAGCTGAAACTAAAGTCAGTTTAATTTTTTTCCAATTGAGTTCAATCTTTGCGACCCTTTGTCCTTCAGTTTTAACAAGGAGAAACTAGTTTGTTTAGATCAGAAAAAAACTTCAGCGAAACTTAAGAACAGAAAAATAGCACACCCCTGTATTTATTGAGCTAATGTACTAAGTCAGAATGATCTAAACTGATAGCTTTATAATAGCTTGCCTGATGTATTACAACTAAATAAAAAAATCTGTGCATAATATATCTTCACATCTGAGAGAGCCAATTTACATGAAAATGAACTGAAATATTGTTTTCTTAGAGATTGTGAAAATAATTGTCACAATCGAGACTTCACATTTCAAATCCAAAAATGGTAACTTATGTTTCTATAATATAATTAAAAGGGCAAGATATAAAACATATTATGTGAAACTGAAAAGTCACACAGTGATTGTAAGAACATGATACCAATTTTACAACCTAGTTACACTCATTATTTACAAGGATACTGATTTTTAAACTAAAAGACATTTAGTAGATTAAATTCCATCTCATATCATAAAGTTATAAACTATATTACAATTGTTAAATAATATCATTATATGATAATTGATTTAGTTTAACACATCCTATGAGGAGACTATGAGAAGTAGAGTAGTGATAAAAGGAGCTATAGTAGTAAAACCTGTTAGAGATTCAAAAGTGATGCAATTCTTATGTACAAATCAGTTTTAAAAACAATGTCAAGACTGAAAAAATATCCCTAAATTATGTTAGCCAAACCTTAACATGAACAGGGGTAAAGATTTCTATTTTCTTTCTTCAATAACTTAACTCCTAGAAATTTTGAGTTAGAATATCAAAGAAAGGAACATTTTCTAATAACTAGCATTCTCTGCAATATACAATCTTTTTTTTTTTTTTTAAAGATTTTATTTATTTGACAGAGAGAAACACAGTGAGAGAGGGAAGACAAGCAGAGCGAATCGTAGTGGGAGAAGCAGGCTTCCCGCTGAGCAGGGAGCCCGATGCGGGGCTCGATTCCAGGACCCTGGGATCATGACCTGAGCCGAAGGCAGACGCTTAATGACTGAGCCACCCAGATGCTCCCGCAATATACAATCTTATCATGCTTAATCCTATACAATATCTCTCCTAAATATCTGGAATCTACTCCCATCATGTTCCCAATATTTGCAATCTTGTTTCCTTCCATTAAAATGTCACTGACAATTTTAAAGAAACCTCTTTTACATGTGTATTAACATCAGTATTTTACATTTGAATATTTGAAGATATAAAGGATCAGAAAGATTAGACAATTTGCAAAAATCACATGGTTACTAAGCGTCAGAGCTGTACCTAAATCCAGGTTCAAATTCCTTATGTCTGTTACACATCCTCACCTTGAATATCTATACCAGTTTGTTTCCAATTTATTGCTTTTGTTTACAGCATTAGGAAATTTTAGAAATAGGGGCACCTGGGTGGCTCAGTGGGTTAAGCCTCTGCCTTTGGCTCGGGTCATGATCTCAGGGTCCTTGGATCCAGCCCCACATCAGGCTTTCTATTCAGCAGGGAGCCTGCTTCCTCTCCCTCTGCCTGCCTCTCTGCCTACTTGTGATCTCTCTCTCTCTGTCAAATAAATAAATAAAATCTTAAAAAAAAAGAAATTTTAGAAATAAACATTAATTTTGGTATGACTTGGCTCCAAATCTTTATTTTATGTGAATTAACTGGGGGCTATGTGGTTAAGTGACTTATAGCTACTAACTTCTTCTTCATTACGTGTTCATTTTCTTACTTACTGAACAAAATCCCTTAGTAGCAAACATTTGATAAGTCTGAATAATAACAACTACAGTGCAAAGTGGAAGTTTGACAAATTAAAAGCAAAAACATAGGTTATAGAAATATAGCCAAGGAGAGATGAAATCTGTAAAGTTAGTGTACACATTAGACTAAATTGTCAAAATGCAAAAAGTCACATATGAAAAAAATTTTTATTGAATTTAATGGCATATGTATGTATGCTATATGGTATATGTATGGCATATTGCTATGTGCGGTATATAGAAAATACATACATTAGGGGCACCTGGGTAGCTTAGTCAGTTCAGTGTCCAACTCTTGATGTCAGCTCAGGTCTTGATCTCAAGGCTGTGAGTTCAAGCTCTGTGTTGGGCCTCGTGTGTGGAGCCTATTAAAGACAAAAATACATATGTTAAATATAGAGCTACAGGAAAGTTCAAAATAAAGAAATGGAAAATATACTTGGCAAAGAATTACTAAAAGGAACTGGTGTACTGAACAACATTCAACCAGTTAAGCTGTTCAATCTGTTCCCGATGTTTACCCTGGCAAAATTGCAGAACTCAGAAGGCAGTTTGTATATGAATAACTTGGAACCACACACACAATTCAGAGACATCCCTGGGAATACAGAGGGCTGTTCTGATCTGGCCGGTGTGTTGTGGAGTGGGCTGTGGGGATTCAGTGCAGCCTGGGCCAGCACTAATCCAGAGACAGTCGTCCCAAAATGGCACAAGGAAATCTGGCTTTCACTTCTCCCTGACATTGCACAGAGACAATCATTGTTTGTTTCTTTACCCCAGAAATCTGCAGCTATAGCCTGGGCACCTATTGGTGTTTGGGAAGAAACATCTACACTATCCAGAAGTCTCACTGGCAGTAAGAAATTGAATGAAACAAAATCAGATTGGAACAGCAAATTCTGAGCATAGTTTCTCTGTCCACAAGCCAAAGTTGTCGTCAACAACTGTGTCTTTCCAACACTTTCTTTTCTGTGAATTTAAATGTGAAGCCCTTGAAGAGTGGCCTTGTGGCGTAAAAGCAAAGTAGCAGGGCCAACAATGGTTCTGTGATATGTGGAGCTCGCTGCACTGGCTCACCTTATCCACGCTGCTTCACGTCATCTGAGGGACATAGCATGGATATACCACCTTTCTCAATCCTTATTAACTGGATAGAATAGAAGCAAGCATACATGCAAAGGACACAAACTTTATTCAAAAGAAAGACAACAAACTGGAGGACACATAGCACTTAATCAAAGTGAGTGGAATACAAAAATCAACTTGCAGTAAACAAATACACTCAAATGGAGAAGAGAATATCAGAGAGAGACTCAAGTTTAATGGGTTGAAGTTTTTAAATATTGGAACTTTCTTTCTATAAGATTACAAACTTAAAATTGCTTATTTTAAATATCATAAAATAAATATTTAGAGTGAGAAAACACCACTAATATCACAAAATTTAAAAACTAGCATAATTTTATGTAAAACTTTGTTTAGTTTAATTAGCCATCTGAACTTCCATAACAGTTTTATTTCCCTATACTTTTTGGCTACATATTCTCGGACCATCTTTTCATATGAAAACAACATTACAAAAAAAAAAAAGAAAACAACGTTACAATATTTTTCTAAAAGAATGTGGAAAATGATAATTCAGTCTTTCCTTTAACATGGTTGATTGAAATTTGTTCTTTAATATTATAATTTCAAACACTTCCTCAAACTTTAAAGCTCTACTGGTATGATTTAGTGTTTTGTCAAATTTAGAAAAACAACTACCAAATATTTTTCATATGTGAGCAATAAGATTTCAAAGATCCAAGTTTTACATGCAGGTCTAGAAAGTGGTCATAAAAATAAATAAAATGTTAAAGCTCAATCATGTGAAGAAATTTTAAAGGAACACATTTTTAAACTAGTAAATAACAAAGTATCCTATCCAGTGGAACCAGGGGTTTATTTTTATTTTAAATTATAAAATGATATATTAGAAAAAAGTCCAACTATGACATTAATTAAAATAAGTGGAAGTAGACAAAAAACATATACTCTGAGTTATGACTGATATCAAAGATAAAATTATATTTTAACTACAGGGCAACATAATTATAATATGTGAAGTTAATAACAATAATATATTGGATGCATAATAGTAAAGAAAGATAATATATAATAGTTGAAAGAGTGGTAAAATATATACCAGTCAAGTATAAATTAAAAAGAAATCTCAGATTCAATCTTTATGATAAAATGTATTTCAGAGTCTTAAATAACTGATTTTATGCAAGATCTTTTCTTTGTAGACAAAATTCACCTCAAAAATATAATCTATAAATTCAGATACTACTCATCTTAACAATGAAATTATACAGTGTCAGAGAATTAACTTCAGATTGTATAAAATCTCTCAGTAGAAATAATGTAAATATTAATAAATGGTGTAGAGAACAGATACTTTATTTAGGATCCACCTCCTTTTACTTTTTTTCCTTTTGCAATGCAAAAGTATTATGATTCCATTTATTCAAAAAAGCTTTTATTGACTATCTACTTTGTGAAATATGATGAAGTGGATTTATATCCAGAAACACAGCAAGACACTGGGAGAAGGATAGATAGATGAGTGATAAGAGAAATGAAGACTGATGGTTTGTGATTTGTAAGAGCAAGAAAGAAGTAAAATTCAACTCATGATAATAATAGATGTATCGGGGTAAGTGACTGCCCTTCTACCATCCACCAAATCTCTGAAAAATTTTATCTTCTCTCTTTTACTCTAAACTTTGATCCTTCAATTCCTAAAGTCTCTAGACCTTTCTCTTCAACCCCTGAGAGTCTGGAAATTGTGGTTATTTAAGAATAAGAATCTTTAGTTTCAGGCAGCCAGAGGGCCCATGTGTTGGATAGCCCTGCAGTGCTTCGGACATTAGTCAAAACTCGGTTAACCTCCGCCACTCTTTAGTACCTTACACTTGCCTGTTCTTCTCCCACTCCAGCTACCTTCCCACTAATTGATATACTTATATCATTAATTGTCACTTGCATATATTTGCCTTCATAACTTGGAAAGTTGTATGGGATTGAAATGTGTCCCCCACTGAAGTTCATCTCCACCTGGAAACTATGCGTGTGACCTTATTTGGAAATAAGGTCTTTGTGGATGGAATCAAGTTAAAATGAGGTCATCCTGGATTAAGGTGGGCCCTAAACAAATGACTGATGTCCTTCTAAGAAGAGGGAAACATGGACACAGACATACGTAACTGTGGGATAACTGCCACGTGAAGAAGGAGGCAGAGATTGGGGTTATGTTACGAGAAGCTAAGGGAGGCCAAGGACTTATAGCCATCACCAAAAGCTAGAAGAGGGACATGGAATAGATTCTGTTAGAGTCTGAAGATGGAACCAACCATTTTGATTTAGAACTTCTAGCCTCCAGAACTGTGAGAGAATGAACTTTTTGTTTTAAACCATGCAGTTAGTGGTAATTTGATATGACAGCCCTGGAAAAAACTAATACAAGGGTATTTAGATTGATTATTACTTGACAATCTTTAAAATAAGCAATTAGATGAAGTCTTCAATTTAATTAAAAGCATTAAGTTTCATGTCGATTGATGTGGATTGATCCACCGACCTTTTCTGAATTTCACCATATTACAATGTTATATTTCTTAGCTTATAAGAACGAAAGTATACTTAGAATATAAATATGGCTATCATGCAGAGATAGTAGTAAGCATGGAAATATTTTATTGCCTAGAATTATGTAATTTTAAGTTACAAACAGCCACAAGTCTTATTTTTATTATCAGAGGTAGAATTTAGCATTTGGTGATTTCTAAGATAATTTATTACTCTGTATCTTATTATTTTGTGACCAGATTGAATATAGACCTTTTCTGGCAACGTTCCGAATGGGCACAGCCATCCCACTGCCTACTCCCCATTAGCACCTTTAATTATTCTAATTTTGTCATAGAGACTCTCAGTTTTTCCCTAAAATCCATTCTTGCATTCTTTCTCAGACAGAGGACCCTCAATAATTATCTAAAACAAGGGACTCTGCAGCTAAAGGTGGTCATGTGACCATGCTATAGTGAGTGAAAAGTAAGCAGAGCTGTTGTGTGTGAAATTCAGAAATGTCCTTGAAGTGAGGCACTGCCTTTTCTTCTCATTCTTCCTCTCTCTCTCTCTTTTTTAAATCTTTCCTTCATGTTACTTTTTACATAAGAGATATGAAAGCAAATGTTCAAGGAGTTTTGAATCATGAGGTAAGTTCATCTATGACCTCACAGTTTTGGGGGTCAGGAGGTTAGCCATGGTTTTGGATGGATCCCTGCTCGGGGTCACACAGGCTATAAATAAAGGTGTCAGCTGGGACTGTGATCTGCTCTTATGCTCAAGATCTTCTTCTAAGCCCATGTGGTTGTTGGCAAAATTCAGTTCCTAGCAGTTGTAGGACTGAGACACTCAGCCACTGGCAGCAGCCTGCCCTTCCCTGCTTTGTGCCCTTCACTACAACCTGGCAGTTTGCTTCTTTGAGGCCAAAAAGAAAATGTCTTAGCTGCTTCAAGTATCTAATTTAGGGAAAGCCTGAAATCTCTTTTAAAGGGCTCACTTACCTGTGAAATGTGTAAGCCTGGTGATTCACGGACATGTACCCCGGGGCAAATAATACATCATATGTTAATAAAAAAAATTTAAAAAATAAAGGGCTCACTTAAGTCAGGCCCACCAAGGATAAGTTTCTTTTCACTCCTAACTCAAAGTGAGCTGATTAGGAACCTAACTGCCCTTGCAAAATCCTCTTATATTTTCCATATTTTACGGGTTAGAAAAATGTTGCAATTCATTTCTACACAAGATGATTATATAGGGTGTGTAAAGTAGGGGGTAAAGTTCTTGGGGGTCATGTTAGAATTCTGCCTACCACACGGACAATTTTGAGAAACCATAAAGTAAATTATGAAAATAACCCTGAGCTGTGGAAACGTAGCTTTCTTCGACACAAAAAAGAAATTTAGATCTTACTTCTACTGCTATTTATGTTTTGAACATTTGTTGTCATGGCTAGTTCTAATGAATACAGCAACTTTATTAGAGAGAAAAGGTAACAACACCAAACAACTACTCACCTTTGTCTCCTCATCTTCTGGCCCCTCCTACTCTGTTCACCTTGAGTTCTTCTCTCTGTGACTTTCTTAGCTGTTTACTGGATAACCTATCTGAATTAGATAATTCATATGTAGGATTTTTTTTTTCTCTTGACTATGGAACTAATTGCTATTTTGGAATTAGCTTCATAAAAATATCTTATGATTGTTCTGCCGTGGCTCTAAGTCATGAAAAATTGGTATTTTATCAAATATACCTGGGAAAAAATGTTTACATTACATTTTCCCTATCCTCCCTCCAGTTTGTTTTTTCTCACTTTAACTCCCATCAGTGAAGAACAAGATTATTGGCCACAATATATGTAAAGCAAGAATTTAGAATACTGTTCGGGGAGAAAGGGGTTCTAGTTTATCTCTTCTTTCAATACTTCTAGAATGATATGCTGTTTAACTCACAAAAAGTAAAATGAAAAATAAGCATTATAGGAGATAGGATAAAGTTGAAATTTCTCAATCTCGTAAAAGTTTCTTGCATACCTTTCTTCTGTTCGTGGTGAGAAAAGATAGGTGCTTAGTTTTCTTATTTCTTCTACCCTCATTGCCTCTGGTAGGCTCTTCTGATGATACTTTTTTGACTCCCTCAGTATATCTAGAACCTTAACTGTGAACTCAATTTTCAAGTATTTCAGGATCTGTCATTATGCACACTATCTCTGAGAAATCCTCATTCATGAGCTTGAGTTTTCCTGAAAGTCACAGTTTATAAATAGATATTAACTTTAAATTTAAAAGTAAATAAAAAAGTAAATAAAAGTAATAAAATATAAGTAAATTGAAGTATTAAATTGCATATTGTATATATTGTATATTGTAATTGTATATATTAATTATATATTTTATTTACTTTTAATAAAAGTAAATAAATAAACAAATCATAAAAAAGTAAATTAAAATACACAATTAAGATAGACACACAAACTGATAGGTATGCATACATCATTTTGTTGCTTCTGTAGACTTCACAAGTTCTCAAATTTTTTTTTAAAGGTTTTATTTATTTATTTGACAGAGAGAGATCACAAGTAGGCAGAGAGGCAGGCAGAGAGAGAGAGGGAAGCAGGCTCCCCGCTAAGAAGAGAGCCTGATGCGGGGCTCGATCCCAGGACCCTGAGATCATGACCTGAGCCAAAGGCAGAAGCTTTAACCCACTGAGCCACCCAGGTGCCCCAAGTTCTCAAATTTTGATAGCAATATTCCCAAGAAAGAGCCTAATGTATCCCATCCCATTTCTTCGTAAATGAATTGTGCACATACACTTCGATGGAAAGAATAAAGAAGTAAGTTGTGGGAAATTTTGAATACTTGCTCTTACCCACCCCCCCACCCCCACACAGACTCCTTGAAAGGAAACATGAAACAATGCTTTTGGAAAATGATGTTTAAGATAATAAAAAATGTTCACTTGTGATTCAGAAACCAAGAGAAAGTTGAACTCCTCAATGAATTCATGTCAGATGAGCTCTGATATTATCTAAAATAATAGTATTAGTAAAATTTCCATAAATTTGTTTGTATTCAAAGTTTTTCTTCATCTTCAGTTAGCTTACATAAATATCAAATTTAAGTCCATGTCAATTTTTTTAAGATATTAACTAATTAAAGTTAAATAGAATTTAGAATTTAAAAGATAAGGCAAAGTTCAGGAAAGTGAAATGATATAAAACCTAGAGTACATAGATTGTGTATTACTTTCAATCTTACATATATTTAAGAATTCTGTAATTTTTAATAACTCTCTTGGATCTATAAAATTGAAAGCATATAGGCATTTACTTTCTATTCAATGGTTACCTGGATATTATCTGTGAATCTATTAAAATAATCTCACACTGATACATACATTCACCAGCTAAATCAGCTAAGTTTCCATCAGGAAAGCAGGATCACAGTAAGTATTAGAAAATCAGGAACTTAGTATACACATTAGGTCTTACACAATTGTTGGAGAACTGAAGAATTGAAGGTCAGAGGGATTAGAAAAAAAAAAAGTCTCTAAATAGCCCAGATAGAGATGAAAATGTCAGAACTCTCAGAAAGCTACTAGAGTGGAACCACAAGTCGGGCAAGGTAGACTTCTGGGGATGGTTATTGGCTCTGTATTATTCCCGTCTCTTTGAGTTGACTGGTAAGCATCAGGGGATCAGCACGGCCAGAAACTGATGAGGAGAGCTGGTCATGGAGCAAAATGAGAGGAAGCTGCAACTCTGTACTTGGCCCTTACTGACTAAAATGATGATGGCGTCCAAAGTGCAAGGGCTTTAAGTTCTCCTTCTCCCTAGTCTCACGCAAATATCTCTTGTGTCCAATTCTTACTTGGAATATACAAGAAAGGAAAATCTTGGAAGTATCGTGTATTTAAATTGACATGATAAAAAAAAAATACTCACTTGCCCTGTAGCTGCCACATTTCAGGGTGAAAGCTGCCTTGATTTCAACTGGATGAATTGTGAACATTTGGAAATCAGCTTCTCTGACTCTCTGATTGGACAGATGAGGAAACAGAGTGCCTGGGAGGATAAGTCAATTTCCCAATGACACACAGAGTTAATGTTTAAACAAGTTCATTATTTTAACTGCCAATCTAAGGTCTTGCTGTTTCTAACACGACAATGATAACTTTCTTCACTTAGGAAGAGGATTCTAGATTGCATTCAGTGTCATTATAAAACTGGTGGAGAAAAAGACGATAGTAAATAAGGTATTTTTCAGATTGTGTGGAGCTAACGTCTGTGTAAATTTTCCTATTAACTACTCTGTCTTCTAGAAAACAATGTAAAATACCCTCTTTTCTTCTGTCAAGCTTCCATTTATAACAGACCATTACTAGAATATTTTTTTAAATCATTTTAAGGCATCTCATCATTTTATATTATCCTTGTCCATACTGTACTGTATGAATTATTAAAGATTAATGCATCTTTATTTTGAGTGACCGGCCATGCCCGATGGTTTTAACTATGAAGTCATTCTTTTCCTCTGGTAGAAGGATAAATTTACGTTATAATTAACAGCCAAAGAATTCCTTTTTATGCCATATAATGATGCCTTCCTTTAGCTCTGCTTTTCAGACAGTACATAATAAATCACAGGGGGAACATCTTTATTTTTAATATTCACATTTATGTATTTAACGAACATTATTGAATTTTTCAAGTACTTATTGGAATAGGGGAGAAATATTTGTGCGCTATTATTTTATTTCAGTCTAAGAGAACGCAGTGTTTGGCTGATGCTGAAATGTTAATAATTAGCCCCTCTGTTAGAAGTCAGCCTTTGGTTTTCAGCAGGATTATGCTGGGAAGCTCTGTTTCCCAAGTGAATGGAGAATTATACAGTTTTATTAAAGAAGAGCCTTTCCTTTGAATACAATTTTAAGAAAATCTTCAAAGGAACAAATTTAAAGCCTCAAATCAGAGCACAGCACTAATTAGTGTGTAACAATGATTTAGGCAGAGAGCACCAGGCCTTGTTAATTTTCCAGGCCCATTCTGTAGTCTCTTTGCTGTATATTTCTTTTGATGAGTCAATTTCATCTAGGTGCAGCTTTTTATATTTTAACGACTGTCATAACACTTCTAAAGTTTTAGAAAATGGTACACTGATGCTGAAATCTGGCAATTATCTTCTAACTCTGCATTCCAACAACTAATTTTATGGCTCAGGTTAAAATGCTTAATTCAGTTATAAGTATTTTGCATTTATAATACTGCTTTAAGTGGCATGTCTCTGAATAAAATAATGTAACTACCTATTTGTTTGTGTAGCCTTCATACTTAGAAATAAAAATGTGCATCAATCATCAATTATAAATCAAGTTATTTAAGATTCAAAGGTGGCAAGAACATACATTCCCTTGATCACATTTCATCTTGCAATGTCTTTTAGGAATTACAAAAGTTAAAACATCAGCTTCATAATTTTAAAATGCTATGTACTACAAATGAGTTATCAGAATAAGTTGTTTTCTTCATTTAGTAAATGGTGAGGTATCGATCTGAAAATGTCATGGGAAATTAGAAAACAGTAACACCAAAATGCCATATAATGATGATTTATGACTTCAGCAACATGAAGTAGGAATTGATTACTATTAAAGTCAATACCAAGATTCATTGACTCAGATATTCATAGTGACTAAGGCTAAATTGGGAATCAATGTTTATATCAAGAAAACATGTATCTTTCTATGGATAAAAATATGCCAATATATCCTGCCATCCTGTTATCACCTATTATGAGAATTCAATCTCTGCAGCATGATAGATATTTTACAATTTAAAAACCATCCAACATTGCCTCTTTCGGTCTCTGAGTCATTAATGATGGAGTACTAGATTATTTCAATCAAAAATTGGCATTATATTAAATAAAAATGAATCATAACTACAGTCTACCTCAGAATTATTGAAAGATCCGAACTACCTTATATAGTACCCTGAAGAAGACATCATCATGCCAAGCCAGAGAGGATTATGCTCTGTGAAATAAGTCAGCCAGAGAAAGACAAATACCATATGATTTCACTCATATGTGGAATTTAAGATACAAACAAATGAAAATGGGAAGGAAGGGAAAGAGAGGCAAACCAGGAAATAGACTTAACTACCGAGGACACACTGAAGGTTGTCGGAGGGGAGGTGGTTGAGGGGACGGGTTAAATGGGTGATATATCTTAAGGAGAGCACTTGTGATGAGCACAGGGTATTGTATGGAAGCGATGAATCACTAATTTCTACACCTGAAACTAACATTATACTGCCTATTAACTAATTGGAATTTAAATAAAAAATCAGGAAAAAAAACCCACAAGGCCAGTTCAAACAGATGTCCATTCAACTTATAAAAATGATTTAGATGAAGGACTCTATTACTAAATAAAGGAAGAGGTTGTTACGGAAGGAGTTAAGCACTGAAGACTTATAGGGCAGACATATTAGCAAAGAAATATAATTTATACTAATTTTAACAATTATATAAATTTATATTCTAAGTTACTTAACATGTTTAATTAAAATTTTAAATAATTCCAGCCCTCTTCATAACTTTTCCCAACTCCTTTTTTTGCACAATTTCTTTGTTAGTTTTTGCTAGTTGGTTTTTTCAATTCCATTTGTGATTGGTTCCACTTTAAACTGGATCAATCTACTTGTCTTTTATGGAATGGTCATGCGACTTGCAGATAAAGTGTAATTTTAAACTATAGCTAGACTTGAATACTTTATAAAATATTTATTGAGCACTTGTTATTGCAAGGCTTATAAATAAGATACTCAGAACACGTGATGACATTACATCTGGTGTGTTAGAAATAAGAACAGCAGCAGCTACCACACAGAATGAACAATGTTTAATGAGGATGCTTTGGGAGCTACCAGGGATAGGAGATAGGCAGGAAGGATACAGCTGAGTTACAAGTGTTCATGATACTCCTGTCTTTCGTCAACAGTGCACTGTTTTAAAGAAAAATGTGCTTGCAATAAAATAATGGTTACCTACAATGTTATTCCAAAACAATGATCTGTATGTTTCACATATAACTGATTCTTAAACTTATATATTTGGGGTCCTCAGAAAACTACTTGAATTATCGACAACAAATTCATTGAGATCGCAGTTTACTCTTGTTTATATCAAAATACAAAACATGAATAGAACTGAAGGGGTAGGAAAAATATTAGAAGAATAGACTCAAAGTAAAATCTGTTGTATTAGAGTTGTCCAGAGAAATAGAACCAACAAGGTGTGCGTGTGTGCGTGTGTAATCCAGAGAAAGATAAAGAGGAAAGGACAGAGAGATAGCTTTTAACGAATTCGCTCATGTGATTATGAGGCATGGCAAGTTCAAAATCTAAGTGGATAGGACAGCAGGCTGAAGACTCAGGGAAGAGTTGCAGTTCAAGTCCAAAGGCAGTTTGCTGTCAGGATTCCTTCTTGCTCATGGGGAAATGGTAAGTCTTTTTCTGTTAAACCCTTCAGCTGATTGGGTGAGGTCCAACTACATTATGGAGGGCAATTTATTTCGCAAAGTCCACTGATTTAAAATTGTTCCTATCCAAAAAATACTCTCACAGAAATAACTGAAATAATGTTTAACTAAATATCTGGGAACCATGATCTTGCCGAGTTAACACATAAAATTAACCGTAACTTCTATACCACTTATTTATGCATTACAGGACACAAACAAAACTCTTCTTAACAATTTAATAAAAGGCATCTAATTTGCAAAGCCAGTCATAATTATTTTCTTGCTAAACACAATGAGAGATATAATAAACATACCAAGGAAAGAATGGAAGATAAAAGAAAACACACTAAAGTATCTGTGAATCAAATGTCATTAAGTATACATTTTATATTTTCCAAAATTAAAATATTTACCATGAAAATGATAGGATATCATTAAGCTATTATCTAAAAGTTAGCATATAGAGATATAAATTTTTAAATAGCTATTGACTTCATTAGACTACATGTTGGAACAAGTTCTTGTTTTAAAAATTGTAGCTGAAATATAAAGAAGTAATAATAATAAAAGTAAAATGTATTTTCTTTTCTTATTAAATTCATTTCTATTTCAATTTTTTCCATATGGCTAAATTATGAATTAAATTAATTAACATTAGCTCAATAGTAAGACATAGAAAATAAAGGCAGAGCAGCACCAGAGTAAGTATGCCTTATACAGAGGTAATAAAGATATCATAAAATAGTTAATATCACTACTTCTTACTTAAAATAAACTTAAAATGTATTAACTGATATTTTTCATGATTTTATTCTGTTTAATAAAATATAGCTTTAAATATAAAAGATTGAAGTATTTTAATTAATGTAGTTTTAATTCCATAATTAAAAATCCAACACTTGAACCAATTTATTCTGGAAGGTGACACATAAGTCTTTAAGGTGACACATAAGTTATTAAGGCCAGATATCCAAGACACAATCATTAATCTAGATATTCATAAAGAGCACCTATGAAATACCAGGTACTCCTTTAGGTACTAGAGAGAGGTGCCGAACAGTGCAGATTCAGAAGCTGCTCTCATCAGAAAGACAGGCAGTGAACAAATAACACACCACTGCTTTATAATTGCCACTGTGGAAAGTAGGAGCAAAGAAAGTATACACGGAATGGATTAAAGAGACTTAGTTTAGGGGCAACTCTAAACCTGTGCATGTCCATTATGTATTCCACAAGAGGATGCAGCTTTGTGCCTTTGAAATGACCCTTCTAATTTCTTACTATGCTGAAAAGGAAAAGAGTTTGTCCTAGGTTTTTCCAGGGGCCAGAAAACTAGAGTAGTTGTATTGTCAGGATAAGCTAAAATAAGGTAAAAACACAAATCCATATAGCATTTCATCTTTTTTTTTTGTTTATATTTTGGTAAAATTAGAGGAAAATGATAGGAATAAAAAAAACCCACTTTTAAGGATTGCTCTAGCAATAAGTAAGAATATACTAGAGGAAAGAATATGAGAGGGAGAAAAGCAGTGTTAGTGAGTTATTTTCTTCCTACCATAAAGTGTAAAGAATATTTTTGTGTGGCATATAGGCACATTTTGTATAAAACACTTCGATAAACGTCAGAATGCTTATGTTTGCAAATACTGTATCCGAAATAAAGACAAAACAATGAAATTATGAAACTGAAATTTAGGGGCGCCTGGATGGCTCAGTGGGTTAAAGCCTCTGCCTTCGGCTCAGGTCATGATCTCAGGGTCCTGGGACAGAGCCCCACACTGGGCTCTCTGCTCAGTGATGAGCCTGCTTCCCTCTCTCTCTCTGACTGCCTCTCTGTCTCCTTGTGATCTTTCTCTGTCAAATAAATAAATAAAATCTTAAAAAAAAACAACAACAACGAAACTGAAATTCAAGTCTTTTTCTGGTCAATTCATTTGCCTTTTGCTGTTAAAGCTTCTTTCCTAGACATGAAACTAAGCAAGTTATTTGACTTATATTACAGTTTATCAATAGTTAGCTCAAGATTCCATGGAAAGTCATTTAATCTCTAGAAAATTTCTCAAAATCCAAAACTATTAATCAATGTAATAAAGAACAATTTCTCAAGCAAAGAGTAGAACAAAGCAAAGCAATACAAAACTAAAACAACTTCTGTTTGATAAATAGTAAATGGATAAACAAAGGATAAATGGATTGATGGACAGGTTGGCATGTAAGTGAGTAGGTAGAAATGTTCATGATTTTCATTCATTAAAAATGAGGTACTGTTGGGACGCCTGGGTGGCTCAGTTGGTTAAGCAGCTGCCTTGGGCTCAGGTCATGATCCCAGGGTCCTGGGATCGAGTACCGCATCGGGCTCCTTGCTCAGCAGGAGGCCTGCTTCTCTTTCTCCAACTCAGCCTGCTTGTGTTCCCTCTCTTGCTGTCTTTCTCTGCCTGTCAAATAAATAAATAAAATCTTTAAAAAAAAAAAAAAGTGAGGTACTGAGCTATCCCTGTTCCCTACATTTTACCTGACAGTCCCCTTAAACTATTTCTACTGTTTTGTCATATCATACCCGCATCACCTTGCATTACGAATTCTTTTTTTTCAAGGATTTTATGCATATTATTCCAATTAGCTATTTGGTTTATTCCAGCAATACAAAAGATATTTCTAACGATATGACTTAGGCCCATACATTATAGTGTCCTCCATTACGCATTCTTAAAGTTCTGCTACCTTACTCCTTTTTTACCTGACATTGAATGATATCTTATTCATGTTCTTTTCTATCCTTAAGAAAGGATAAGAGGACAAAACAACAACCTAAGGTCTGCATGTGGGAAAATCAAGTCAGAAAGATCATAGCACAGCAAGTTGGAGATGTTCCTGTGAGCTCCCATTCAGAATGTTTGGGAGCATTAGGTTATTTTTAACTTACTCTCACTCAATCTTTGAATTAAAATCTTTGAAATGAAAAGCACCCCTCAATTACTGCAAAAGCTGCATTTTACTTCAGCTGTGAGCTATCTTTATTTTTTTGCACAAGGGTAGTGGCTACCTTTGTGGTAGTTAGGTACTAGGTAAGGGTAGTACCATAGGAATTCCAAAAGCACTTCAAGGGAGTGTTTATTGGTAAAAATCACCAGAGGAGGAGAAAAATGGTATCCTCTTGCCCATTGATGTTACATTCTGTGAATGGAAACTTTCATAATTTCTACTTCAGGACCAAAATTCCAAAAAGCACAGCATGGGGCAATGGATAATAATGCTATTTAACTCTAGGCGATTATTACTAAGTGAAACTACTGGTAAAATAAATGTTATTAGCCAGGGTGAAGAAAAAGAACATTGTGAGTCTGAAATGATAGAACAAATCAGGAGGACTGGAACCACAGTGCACTTACAATTACGTTTGTGAAACTATATTGAATATTATAAATAGTATCGGCACCTGCACAGAAGTCTGTAGCTTTGCTAGTAAATCTGCTCTTTTTTCAGTTTGAATTAACAAAATTGGAGACTCAGGGATAAATGACGGTGCATTTACACTAATATATGTCAGAAAATGTGTAGAATAACATGATGTATTAATAGAACATACAAATCCATAAGTAGTCTCGTTTTATTTCTTGGAGAACAAGCAGAGAAAACTTTCAATATGCTTTGAATGTAGAAGCACAAGAATTGCATGAAGCAAGTGTCCTTCCCACCCAAGTTTTTGAGTTGCAAGAATCCTTGGAGAAGAACTCTCTAAAATCCAATACAAATTTAGACTCTAAACTGTAGCACAATATGTCATTGTAAATTATTTAAAACTTCGAGTGAATTCAGTGCAGTGTGCATTCACATCCGTCTTTATAAATAACATGTTTTTTCTTCATGTACTGAATTATAAAAGCCATAACCAGTTCATCATGAACAACCCCGTCCTTCTTTCTGACATATTATTCAGCTACATTATTTTGGAAAGATCAACTTACATATCACCCAAAAATATTCAGGCCCTGGAGATAATATTAGCGAGAAAACATTCCATTAGCAAATCTTGCCTACTCAGTTGCAGACATTCTACTTTCAACATGTTAAAACTTGTTTACATCAGAATATATTATCATCTTTCCTAAAACAATACTTCTTCCACAGTTTTCCAAAACATTCAGATTGTTGACCTGGAAATGCTCCTCAACGTAAGATTCTTAGACAGTAAAGTAATTCTATATTTGGGTCCTGGTCATGCTTCAAGGGTTTCCATTAATTAGGTTATATGATTAGTTTAGGACTAGCCTATGGAAAAAAAACACAAGCCTAGAAAACTGTCTTGATTTTAAACCTTTTTCGATGGGCCCTAGTTCTGAAAAGTTGTTGTTTTGTAGAGAAAATAAATACTTCAACCTGTTGTCTGATGTGTGAACTTTGAATGTTAGCCAGGCACTAAAGTACATAACAAAGCAAGTGACCTTTTCATTCTTCAATGATAGCGGCCTGTGATCCCAGATCTCTAGGAAGCATGTTTGGTACACAGGGTTGTATCTAATCACCTTGCTTACCACCTGTCAGCATGTGACTGGTTGGGGCAAAGCAGCAACCCCTGCTTTTTAAAATCTAATCAACTAATCAGTGAAACATTGATCCATGTTGCAAAGTGATTCATACAATAAAACTGAGATGAGTTCAGTAAAATGGAGATTCATACTGATGTCTATTATATGGCACCTCACTTACATGACTGCATTTGTGTGAATCACCTAGATGACATAGATAATGCATATGACCTGCGCATTTTCAGACTTCATAATTATTTCCGGAAGACACTTTCTATTAATAGCATTATAATCATATGATTATTATACTTGCGTACTTTATAGTGTTTCCTGTTTTTCTCAATGCAGTCTTACCTAGTGATTTGCTGTCATTGTTTAAATCTTTGTTAAACTTTTCAACATTTAAAATATAACATATAGGGGCACCTGGGTTGCTCAGTGGATTAAAGCCTCTGCTTTCAGCTCAGGTCATGATCTCAGGGTCCTGGGATCAAGCCCCACATGGGTTTCTCTGCTCAGCAGGGAGCCTGCTTTCCCCTCCCTCTCTGCCTGCCTCTATGCCTACTTGTGATCTCTTTCTGTCAAATAAATAAAGAAAATCTTCAAAAAAATATATAACATATAACAAACTTTCACTTTACTAAGAAATATTTCTCCCTCAAACTTCTAAACTTAAGTTCCTGCAATTTTAAAGCATGGTAGCCGTGTATACTTAAGATAATGGTAATATGTTATCAAGTATATACCTTATATAACTGGTTAGGATTATGTTTGATTGAATGACTCAGGCTAATCACTTTTCTAAATTAAAAGCTGAAACATGTAATCTAAGATCAATGAATATAATTCAAATTTAATTTTGCTGTCACTGAATTACATTCAAGCCTTGCCTATAGTGTTAAATTATAAAGTTATCTAATGGAGCCTTCCAGACAGACGTTAACTGTATCAAATATATGTTTTATGTGCCTATCACTTCTTTAGTAATGAAAACCCTAATGTAAGTAGACAATTCTTATTATTGCTAAGAAATGAAAATTTATATCACAGCCTGGCTGTGATTGCTCAATGCATTTACTCTTTGGACTATTTACTAGTGACACATATTTTATATTTCATATGACAAAGTGATTATTTGTATGGTATATGGGAATAACTTGATAACATTTAGGGACTTATTACAGAGTAAATCTGTCCTGAAACTTCATTGTAAAGTTATAACAATAGCAAAAGAATCTAGTAGGAAATTCCCTTATAGAATCATGTACCCTAAGAAAAACCTTTTGC
The DNA here is from genome assembly GCA_028646535.1 of Procyon lotor. Classification (NCBI taxonomy): domain Eukaryota; kingdom Metazoa; phylum Chordata; class Mammalia; order Carnivora; family Procyonidae; genus Procyon; species Procyon lotor. The sequence goes on from CM053604.1 coordinate 94,436,914, forward strand.
ATATTATATAAAATCTAAAGAAGATATAATTCAGTGCATATATGATAGTCTCCCATATATGATTCTTTATGTTCCTCTGGTATCAAGTAGTCTGTATATGCTCTTGAATGTATTTCTATTTGTATTTATAATGGCAGTATGTGGCAATTGGGGAGACGTTATTTGTCCTTTCCAGATTGGGGGGAAAAATGGGCTAAGATAATAAAGGGATATGCTTCAGGTCACAGAACGAGTAAGTCATGAAGCTGAGTAGAACATAGGCCACCAGACTCCTGTAAGAAAACTTTCCTACAAAAGACTGCTGACGTCCTGATGCACATGCAGAGAAAACCACTAAACCTGCTGGAAGTGAAGGTTCGTTCCACTTTGGTATTAACCATTGACACCCACCTTGTGATTCGCCCATTCAGAGAGATTATTTCTGGTTAAAGCTAATAGCGACTGTGGGATAACATATAGCCATCTTTAGGATAGAACATTTCTGTGTGAGACTCTACAAGATTCAAGATGCTAATATGAAAAGTGTTAATACCTACAGGACAGTTGCACAAACACACAGGTATACACATCATTTATTTGTTAAGCAGGCAGGTATGTAGACAAGAAATGCATTTTCCTCTTTGATAAAGTAATAAAGAAGCTATGTGATTGCATAAATAAATTGCCAACAATAGACCTGAAGTGGAAGAAAAAAAAAATCAGGAATAAAAATAATCAGCTAGACAAAGACATTAACTGTATTCGGGAAAAGACTCAAACCTTATTCCTCACATTTAGTGTTTTGAAGACCTTGTCTCTCTTCCCTTTTTTTCCTTTTTTTTAAAGAAGAATTATACTAGCACTCCTTTCTTACTCTTTGCTTTTCCTATCACCTTTGAAAAGTTTCATTTGTTTTCTCTTGTTGTCAAAGGTACCTCAGTTCTTCTTTGCATTATTCCCCCTGTTTCTCAGAATTGGACTATTCCAGTCCCTGAATCTTGTACTGATCTACTTCCTTTTACCTCTAACCTCCTTCCCCTAAGCTATGAGGAAGGGAACAAGGAGCCTGAGGGAATCGATGTACAAGTTATCCCTTGTACAACTAGGAAATTCTAATACCACCATATGCAGACTCATGCTGTAACAAAAGCTTTAATCATGAGTAATAAATGATGAGACAAGGTGGTTCTATCCCCAACAGGAAAATTCTCAAGTTAGAAAAATAGTACTAAAACTGAGCAGCCTCATAGACGGTAGATTTATGCTTTATAGCTGTTAAAGCCCCACACTTAACCAGCCGGTGGGGCAGAATCATTCCCATGGATCATAAATCACTGGCTTTTCTACAGTACTCGGTGCTCACCTTCATGTTACTACTAAGACAAATGCTACCTTGTAGTTCAAGGAAATTTGCATTATGTGGTAGAATTATATGAATTGCCAATCCAGTTCTCCTGAGTGCCTGCAGATTGTCATAAAATAACAAAAGCAATACTATATTACAGAATTGCTGCTCACAGCACTACCCTTGATGGTGAGCCAAAGTACTGGAGAGCTTTAGAGTTAGGTCCTAAAAACACATTTGAGCAAGACACGGCTATTTGAAAAGCTTGTGTTCATTTTTCTACAGAACAAATGAAGCATAAAATCTGTGGAAACAACATCAAGCAGAATGTTTCCACCTAGTTCCCAGCAATTTCTAATAGCCAGGCCCACAGAAAAATCACCAAAGCTATACGAGACAATTGACTTTAGAAAATAAATTATTATCAAATCTCTTCTCAATGGAAAAACATGTAGAACTAAACCTTGTTCGTTATAGATACCAGCAACCCAGAATAAGTGTGGTAAAATGCTGAAAGTGAGGAACAGAAGCTCAACCTCCCTGGCATTTTGCTACAGCATTCATTCAAGGACTGTATATAAGAATCAATCACGACCTCTGTGTTGCCCCAAGAGCCCACTGTATAATTAATATGGCTCTACATAAGACACTAGCATTTTTGTTCTGACACGTTGTAAGCAGATCATTTTACACAAAATGTAATAGTATGGAATAAATTAAAACTATCAGTAGTAATTTAAAAATACTGCTAGTAAATAGACACTATATTTTCATTAGAGTTAGCAATGATGGGATAAGGCTAAAACTATTAAGAAATTATTGACCATTTAGATTTAAAGTGGACATACATAAAGTGTTAATAGATTTAATATTCAGAAAGAATTATACAGAAAACAGTATGTCGAATACCTCTAAATCTGAGGGAAGCAAATCTCATTTATCGTATAGTCTTTGATTAATATTTACAATTTTGATCATTTGAAAATAGATTTGAAGCATTGTTTGCTTGATCAAGTACTTAAAGAAAAACACGTTAAGGCAAAATATAAAAGAGATCCCCTGTGTTCCAATGTAGGATGATGACTAGGCATGCATATGTTCACTTCTTTCTCTTAAAATTTCAGTGGAGATGGAGCAGCGTAATCAAAATGGAGTACACATAGCCCTGATATAACCACAAAAACCTTGAGGTAAGAGCATCTATAGGTGTTGAGAATGTGTGACAAAGGAGAATGTGACAGGGTAAGAGAGGAGATTATGGTTCTCTCTCTCTTTTTTAAAGATTTTATTTATTTATTTATTTATTTATTTATTTATTTATTTATTTATTTATTGAAGAAAGAGAGAAGGAGTAGATGGAGTAGCAGTGAGAGAGGGAGAAACAGACTCTTCGATGAGCAGGGACCCAGACACGGGGCTCCACCCTGGGACTCCAGGATCATGACCTGAGCCAAAGGCAGGTGCTCAACTGACTGACCCACCCAGGCTCCCCAGATTATGGTAGAGGAATCTGGAAAAGACGCAAACCCACCCAAAAGAGACAGTTGGCTCCCAACTATCTACTAACCCATCTTTTCATTCATTCACAAATATAAACCAACGTCCAAGGATCACCAAACAACTGAAGAGAGAAAAGGAATAAAAATACAAAGAGAACCAAAATTAACCACAGACGAAATAATGTTAATTTAGGGAATAATAATAATTGAAGAAAATTCTGCTCAATATTTTCGGATTAGAGAAAACAGTGCATCCAAAGTATAAGAAAAGAGAGCTACCCCCCAAAAATGAATATTCAAAAGACAAGATAAAATTTTTGGTAATTAAAATAATGATAGCAAAAATAAGAAGAATAAAACACCATAGAAACCTCCCAGGTCAGGAAGCCAAAATACAAAGGTATAGAAAGAATGAAAGAAAAGGTAAGAGAAAGGAGCTTAAATGCAAAAAGCAAAATATGGTCTCCCAGAAAGTAAATAAATAGAAATAAAAGGAATATATAGAATGAGAGGAAGTGCTCATAAATATAATGAGAGAAAATGCTCCAAGCCTCAAAATAAGATTTTTGACCTGAAACCCTCCAATTGCCCAGCAGAGAAAAACAAAAAAAAGCAAAATGTCAAAGAGTACATATAAATGAAATCTGTTGCTTTTAGAGCAGGTAGCTATAGGACTATGAGGAAAGCATCTAAAAATAATAATAATGGGTACATGATACAGTGCTTGATAACATTTGTGACCAATGAAGCATAAATGCTTCTTGTGTCAGTAAAAAAGGCAGAAAAGGATTTATTCAATAAATCTTTAAGTGCCTTCTATGTTAGGCATCTTTCTAAATGCTAGAACTATCACTATGCATAAAAGACAAATATCAGTTTCCTCATGATACCTTGACACTTGTATTCTAAGTGATGAAAGAACATGAACAAAAAATAAATAAGTAATTAATGAAGGTACAGTAATTAGGGATGAACAGAGTTTATAATTTCAGAATCGGAAAACTTAGAAAAAAAAATCTGCAAAGCAAAATCACTGCTCCAAGTATGAAGCAAGTTAAACTTGTCAGAGGTCCAAAGTTCACCTCCTGATCAACAAATGTGCATTTATAGAGCAGAAAAACATAGAAGTAATTCTAAAAGAAAAAAAAAGATGCTTTTTCTGGTAGAAGTGGTATTACTGTATCATATTGGAAAACCAGAGTTCTCTTATCTATAAAAGAGGATTTAAATTTTACTGTATCAAGTGTGGTCCATCTAAAAACTCTGTGATACTGTTAAAAACTCAAGTTTAAAACGCCTTTCTGTTAAGCCACATAAACATATTTAAAATATGGCTATCTGGGGTGCCTGGGTGGCTCAGTCATTAAGCTTCTGCCTTCGGCTCGTGATCCCAGGGTCCAGGAATTGAGCTCCGCATCAGGCTCTCTGCTCCATGGGAAACCTGTTCTTCCTTTCCTGCTCCCCCTGCCTGTGTCGCTGTGTCTCTCTCTGTCAAATAAATAAATAAAATCTTAAAAAATAAAAATAAAAAATAAAATATGGCTATCTGTATATAGACATGTTCATTAGAACACCATTTATAATTACAGAAAAACTTGAAAAAATACACACTCCTATTACAGTGGATTGCTTAAAATACAATGTTACTTCCAGCTAATGACATATTTTAAGCAGTCTTACAAAGAATAGGAGCATTCTATGTCATATTTTTAAATAAGACAAAAATCAAGTTAAAAGGTAATATAATACTTCCTTATACTGGAAATACAGAACACTATTAATAGTAGTCCAAGACAAACTTATTTATTTACCACGTACAATGATTAGTTTTAAGACATTTCTAAATAATCAAGGAAATGAAATTATGTGTACTATAATAAAAGGTATCCAAAGCGCCTTAAATATTTTTAAAAAGTTTCATAAAAACATGAGAGTATGATTTCCATGTAAGAAATGACAAAGGCAAGCCATGCAGTTTATACATACACAAACAGAAACACATTTAAATATGTGTACAGATATTGGTAGTGTACATACAAAACTGTCAGTTGCAAAGAAAATCCTCTGAGGAAGACTATCAAATCGGGATTGGGGAAAAGAGAAAGACATATGAAAAAGAATATTAGCTTTTTATCTTATTTCTGTACTTTAAAAAATTTTTTTTTTATTTATTTATTTTTAAATTTTTTTATTAACATATAATGTATTATTTGCCCCAGGGTACTTGTCTGTGAATCGTCAGGCTTACACATTTCACGGCACTTACCATAGCACATACCCTCCCCAATGTCCACAACCCAGCCACCCTATCCCTACCCACCCTACTCCATAGCCACCCTCAGTTTGTTTTGTGAATTTAGGAGTGTCTTATGGTTTGTCTCCTTCCAGTTCCCATCTTGTTTCATTTCCCTCCCCCACCCCCCCACGATCCCCCTTGCCTTCTGTACTTTTTTTTTTTAAAGATTTTATTTATTTATTTGATAGAGAGAGAGATCACAAGTAGGCAGAGAGAGAGGGGGAAGCAGGTTCCCTGCTGAGCAGAGAGCCCAATGCGGGGCTTGATCCCAGGACCCTGAGATCATGACCTGAGCTGAAAGCAGAGGCTTTAACCCACTGAGCCACCCAGGTGCCCCCCCTTCTGTACTTTTAACTGTTATTTAATGAAAGCATATCATTTCTATACAATAATAGTAAGTGAAGAATATGTATGCTTATACGTGCATGAGCAACTGGAACATATATATATTCGTATACCTAATTATATATAGATATATTTGACATTTTAAGAATATTTAAGTCTGTATTAAGCAATTAGGCATATTGAAATTTTACCACTAAATTTATAGTAGGGCACCTGGGCGCCTGGGTAGCTCAGTTGGTTAGGCAACTGCCTTCTGCTCAGGTTGTGATCCCAGAGTCCTGGGATGGAGTCCTGCATCGGGCTCCTGGCTCCACAGGGAGTCTGCTTCTCCCTCTGACCTTCTCCCCATCATGCTCTCTCTTGCTCTCCCTTGCTCTCTCTCTCTTTCTCGAATGGATAAATAAAATCTTAAAAAAAATGTGTTTGTTCCATTTATGAGGAGGAAATATTGCACAACAAATACTTTAACAGAAACGTTTATGGGTAATATAAATATAGTAGCCATCTCCAAATAAGTTACGTAAAAGATTCAGACACTTTATTAGAAAAATCCAGTATCTATCAGTAATAATTTGAGAAAATTGCACATATTTGGATTAGTGTTCTTCCCTGCAGGTTATAGCACTATAAATTATTGTAGCTGAAGAATGGTAATTTTTAAATTTTTTATCTTTGTACTAGTCTGTTCAGCCTATAATGTCATCTCTAGAATATAAGGCCAGATGCTGAGAATCAACTGAAAAATTTAAAAAAATGAAATAGGTATGCAAAATATTTGAGAGAAAAAAAGGTGCTGAATCCATTGGTCTCCAAAACTGAAGCCACATATTGAGAAGGGCAGTCACTGTACCAACTAATGACCTTCCTTCCTTCCCAATGCTAAGTGATGATGAAATACATTTTTGGTTATTTGAGTCACTGTATTTTGGACCCCTTTTATAGAATAGATAATCTGGCATTTTCACTAATAATTTCCTAAACAAGGGCATATTTGTCAGTGTTATCTGAAAAGAGGAGAGGGACAGGATATTCATGGAACTAAGGCCTAAATTTGTATTAATCAGAAATAAAGAGGTATTTTATACTAAGATTTTAACTTCCTTTTTAAAAAGCAATATACACATCAACTGAAAAGTTGGATTTCTCCTTGTTCTTGGTTTCAATAAATTCTTTAAAAACTTTTACCCAGACTTAAAGCAATTCATTTATTTCAAACTAATTGCTTTTGAAATCCTGAAAGCACAACTCTGACACAATAAACTTGAAAAATTAGCTACTGGTCATGCATGGCTCCAAAGAATTGCATATTTTTCTCAGGTTCTTTGGTAATGATATTTAAAAGTAATATAATTTATTAATCTTTTATATACAATTCAGTGCACTTCCTTGTTCACTTTAATGACAAATATGACATTAGCCAAAATTGTGAAATTTTGTTAATCTAAAGTTATTCATGATGTATATAGATTCAAAGAAATCTCCTTATAACAGAAATAGAAATCACTTTAAATTGGTTGGGTAATGGTAGTAAAATTTTCCATTTAAAAATATTCAGTTGATGATTAATGTACCATTCCATACTCTGAGGTTCATTTTGGCTTTTTTAACTTTTGTTTCTGAGCAAAAACTGAATGACAAAGTTATCTAACTTATACATATTTTCACTAAAATTTTTTTACTGTGTAAACTTCTGGCCAAATGTCTATAGATACATGCTAGAAAAATTGGTAATTTGCAAATGCAAACTAAAATAGAGTCTATACAATCAAAAAAATTAGTGCCAACGGATGACCAATTGAATAAGACAACTAAGAAGTGGTATGTCTTCATAGACCTGACCCCCAAGTGATAGGGGGTGGGATAAGCTAAGAAGATCCCAGGCTTCAGGAAGCCATCTCTGTAGGGCTCATGGGCACCTGGCACTTGCCAGCCATCATCATCTCTTACTGGAACTAGTTCAACAGCAGTCTAACTAATCCTTTTCTGTTTTGCCCACTTAAAGCTGTAGTATAACATTTCTACCTACCAAGGAAAATGATTCTTGAAAAGCAGAATCCAATATTTTTAAAGTATAAAGTCAAAATCCTCCTAAGACTTCTTATTGTAACCCAAATAAGACACTATCTCTGTAGACCAGTCCAAAAGTTCCCAGTTGATAAGGCCCAGCCCATCATTTCTGACTTCACCCCACTCAATAAGGCCCTGCCACTCCCAGACCACTGTTTCTCATTCTCCCAAATATGCCAAACTCATTCCTTTTCAAGAGCTTCTTATATTTGCTGATCTGCTCTGTTCTAGATTTCACATGACAATCCCTTTTCTATATAAATTTCTATATATGAATGTATATACATTTAATTCCAATGTCATTTACAATGTTGACCGTCTTATATTAAGTAATAATTAATTAATTATTAAGTAATTATATATAATTTTATATATATAATTATATATAATATATATAAGTATATATAATATATAAATAAGTATATATATACTTAATTGTATATTAAGTAATTAATTAATTAATAATAAATTACTTATAATTAAGTAATAATTCCAGCTACACCATTCCCAACACTGTCTTTCTCTATCATACTATGAGTTTTATCTTCTAATTTAATACTTACATGTATCTGAATTATCTGATTATTTTTCTATGATTATTGGCATCTGCTTTCTCTAGGGAAAGGGTGTCCCTTGTTATCACTGACATAATTCATTGAAAGGAAGAAAGTAGGCACATGTATTTGTGAGCTGGTTGACCAATGAATATCATCTCTGGTTTCTCTATCTCCATCTGGAACTCCTATTAGACCAACAAATAGTGGAACTGAGGGATATTTTCACTCTACCTCTTAACTTGTCATTTCTACTTCTTATCTGTCTTTAACTCCATGTGCTAGGAAAATTTCTTAGGTATCTTTCAATTCACAAATTTGACCTTAATTAGGGTCCTTTTTCCTTTTTAACTTAATAATTTTGTTAAGAGGAAGAAGATAATATTCTAGTTTTAAAAGAACAGGCATGGTAGACCACCATATTCTTTACCAGCTTATTCATCTAATGAGCACTAGTTAGGAGCCAGGAACTGGCTATGGTCTCTTGTGGCAACTTACAGCAGACCACTTGCCCTACCATATGACCTAGCAGCATAAAGGCTTCCAAGGAATGGGATTTGGCTTGCTGACCCTCCTGTTCTCACCTTGACTTTTCCTTCACTCTCCTGATCCTCTTTCTCTACTTCCATGCCATCTTCACCACCCACTTATGTTGATCCTGATGATTGAAGTTGGCACATGCCCTAGTATTTCCTGACTCTTGACCTCAGCTCTCCTGTAGGTATCTCTTTTTATCCCCTTGACTTGGAAACTTTTAAAGAACTCTTAGATAAACTGGCTAAGAAACATTTCCTCTCCCTACTTATCCATATTGTCAGCTCCTGTCCAGGGTATGGTAGAAGATGCAAAGAACACACTATTGATGTGCCTTCAAAGAGCTTGCTGTATGGTGGGGGCATGAGCCACATGCCTGACCAACATTGCAAATTCGGGAGAGTTCTGTGTGATAGGGGAGGTATAAATAAAGGGCTATAAGAAAACACAAAACCAACTCATGTTAATTTCTCTTCAGAACAAATTTGGTTATGAATAAATTTAAAAAATAAAAGGACAGACATGATTTCTTTTTCACAGCATCCATTCCTTTTAATAGATACCATTTTGACTATTTAAGTCTTTATAAACTTTATTGTAAGGTTATTACATTGCTATTAAAGAATTTTCTGTTTGCTTTATCAATCCTATTTCTTTGGATACCAGCTTCTGCTGTTGCATTTAGACTTTTTATTTTTTTTTTAAGTTTTTTTATTTGACAGAGAGAGAGATCACAAGTAGGCAGAGAGGCAGGCAGAGAGGGGGAAGCAGGCTCCCTGATGAGCAGAGAGCCCAATGCAGGGCTCGATCCCAGGACCCCGATATCACAACTTGAGCCGAAGGCAGAGGCTTAACCCACAGAGCCACTCAGGCACCCCGCTGTTGCATTTAGTGTCTCCCAAATGTTTGCCGATTATTTCTTTTAATGGCTGTATTGGTTTATTTAATTTTTAGTACAATTATTGTTAATTCACTTAAATAGTTAAAGTTGCATGAAATAGATCAATAACAAACAGTTTAGAAGTTAAAGATTCAGATAAACATATTTTTAGAAAGAGTTCCATATTTTTAGTAAGATAGTGAATAAACAGCCTCTTTATCACGTGAGAAAAAATATGAAACAGAGGTTCAAAAAATACTTAATTTAAAATGGATAATTTGTGGTCATCCTAATCATTTAATATAATATGGTTGATATGCTTGCTATATGAATACTGTGGAATCTGATGTTTGATAAGAAAAAAAATATGAAGCAGATCATCTGATCTATTCATTATGTCTGTCCATGAAATTAGCTAATATAAAAGTAAATTTTTGTTTATGATGTACTCTATTCCAAGAACATTGCACAGCAAAACCAAAAAAAATTAACTTGTCATGTTCCCCTATTATTTTACTTTACACTTCATTTGTTTCTGTTATATAGCCTTGTACTTTATTATTACACATTGTTACTAACAGGCACATTTGATTTGGTTCCAATAGAAGTTTCTGTCATCTATTAAACTATGAAACTAATGACTGCAACATGTAACAGGTTTAATTACCTGTATTGATTCTAAAGTGTTTATCTCCTTGTTTGTTCCTTAAAAATAATCCAGTTAATTCTATTTATAATTTATTGATGAGTTAATCGAGTTAATCCTGCAAAAGGAAATCTTTCAATGTCTACAGGTGACCTATTTAATATCATTCATGTTACTTTGTACTTACAATGCACATAACATTATTTCACATTTAAAGCAGTATTCAACTTTATTTCCTTCTGTTGACCTTCAGTATTCTTATAACAGTGCACAAAATATTAGCTGAGTATCTTATTAAACCTTTTTAATATTGTGTGACCATTTCTACAAAAATCAATTAAAGGATATTATCAATTATTCTATCCATCTCCCCGTCTCTCTTTCTCTGTCACACACACACACACACACACACACACACGCGCACACACGCGCACACACCTAGGTATAAAGGTATGACTTTGCTACTTTCCCATTCCTCGGTGTATTTGGTTTAATCATCTGAATATTCCAGAAGAAATTCTAATTAGATCCGACTAGACTTACTATCTTTAGTCATACACCTGAAGAAGCAGTTTTGTTTTACTTTGTAGATAGGGTGAATTTTATAACTAATAAGACTTTACTTAATGGTTTAATGATTTGACTGCTTGAAAACTGATAATCTGTGGTCCACCTATATCAGGTAAGCATCCTAATGTCATTCCCAAATTCACTTTAAACCATACTTGTTTTTTCTTCCATCTTTTAGTTGATTTAACTCTACATAGTTATGCTTCAGATCAGTGGAATATGGGTAAACATATTAAACACACACACACACACACACACACACACACACACACACACACA
>CM053604.1:94448407-94556249 GCA_028646535.1 Procyon lotor
ATCAACATGGATGGAACCGGAAGAGATTATGTGGAGTGAAATAAGTCAAGCAGAGAGAGCCAATTACCTTATGGTCTCACTTATGTGCTGAGCATAAAGAAAAACATGGAGGGCATTGTGAGAAGGAAGGGAAAGGTGAATGGGGGAAATCAGAGGATGAGATGAACCATGAGAGACTGTGGACTCTGAGGAACAAACTAAGGGTTTAGGAGGGGTGTGGGTGGGGGGTTGGGCGAGTCTGGTGGTGGGTATTGAGGAGGGCACAATACCATTGAGGGTATTGAGGAGGCATGGAGCACTGGGTGTGGTGCATGAACAATAAATTTTGTAACACTGAAAAAATAAACATTTTTGGGAAAAATATAATAATTCTGCTCTTACTTTCCTTCAAGAGTGTCATCATTGTTCTGTTTTGAAGAAAGTCGTCAGTGCTGTCTTAAAGGTGAAAGAGTGGGACCCTGGGCAGCTCAGTTGGTTGAGTGACTGATCACAGAATCCCTGGATTGAGTCCCACATTGGGCTCCCAGCTCCTTCTCCCTCTGACCTTCTCCCCTCTCATGCTCTTTCTCTCTCTCAAATAAATAAATAAAATTAAGAAGGAAGGAAGGAAGGAAGGAAGGGAGGGAGGAAGGAAGGAAGAAAGAAAGCAAGAAAGCAAGAAAGATGAAAGATTAATAATGACAGGAAATCAATGGGAAAAAAACATTTGTTGATATGAAAATGTTATATATTCCAGGAAGGCTGAAACAGATATGATTAATAGCTATGATATTTCACACTGTGTTTTTCATTGTGAAAACAAATGGAAACCTCTAATTTTCCTTTACATCATTTAGGATTTTCTTGTTAAGAGAATTCTTTCTCAGAAAATGGCTACCACATTCTGGGAGTATCCACTTCAGGGTGAAGGGTTATGATCATTGCCCAGACAAAGCCGTTTTCAGCAAAGATGTTCACGGCACAAACATGATCCTGCATATCTTCCATGTCGCACGAGCTTATCTGGGATTCCAGGATGGCATCAAATCATTGATGCTTACATGCTGTGTCCTAATTTTATGAATTATTTCAAGGCAGCCATTTTCTCTTATCCCTGTGAGTCTTTTTGTGGCAGAATATGGGCACTTTCCTTTTTTTCTCCTAATTTTGGAGGACATCAGGACATTGACGTACTATCAGGCTCTCTCAGATCAGCTCTTTTCTCTCTCTCATCTTTTTTCAAGAAACCAACCATGCAAATCCTTTTTTGGTTCTCACCCAAACCTAGCTGAATTTCTGTTTCTCCTCTGGGGACTTGTCACTTGGGAATGACAACATTCTCCATTTTCCCTGAACTGCCAATGTTGTTTGAACTTCACTGATAATGGGAAATGTTCTGTTTTTCTATGAACAATGGTAAAGAAGTTCCCTTGCACAGTTGCCTTAAAATCATCCTCATGTTAAAAACTGCACAAAAATGAAAATCACAGCTTAATAATTATATCTTAAAATATGAAGTTGTGTATGTTGGTCTTCTAAACTGCAATAAATATCTAGTAATGCCACTTTACTTTCAAAAAATTAAAAAAAAAAGATGTATGATTTCCCATTCTTATCCTGAATTATAACAGCAGCCTCTGGTCCCTTGTTCACTGAACTCCTGGGGTAGGGGGAGACAATGATAGATCTTCCTCAGGAGACCCACCTCACTTCTAAACCTAATCTCTCTCAGATTCTTCCTCAACCCAGGCAGATTTTATATAAAATACATTACTTTGGCTGCATTCCTTTTCTTGTTCTTCTTTTTTTTTTTTTAATTGTATTCATTTATTTTAGAGAGAGAGTGTGTGCCAGCAGGGGAGGGGCAGAGGGAGAGGAGAGAACCTCCAGCGGACTCCATACTGAGTGCAGAATTGGAGGCAGGGCTTAGTCCTAGGACCTCGAGATCATAACCTGAGCCGAAACCAAGAGTCAGATGCTTAACTGACTGAGCCACCTAGGAGCCCCTACAATCCTTTTCCTCTTGACTTTTTGTGCCGCTCTAGCCATAAAGTGCCAACTCCCTCAGAATGTTTTTCTGTTTGCCCTAAGAAGTTCTAATGATTTTTTTCAAAATGCAAATTTGATCATGTCATCATTCCTGCTCTAAATACTCCTTATGCTCAGAAAAAACAAAACATATGTGAACTATAGATATGTTATACATATATAAATCCTCTGCACGGTCTAGAGGATATCACATGGCTTGGCTCCTGAGGCATTTTCCATCTTATTTGCTATACTCCAGCTACTAAATTTTGATTTCTTGGAAATATTATGCTTGCACATGCTCTTTCAACTGTATCCCCCTTTTCATACTTAGCTGTTATTTTAAATTTTACTCTCATTTTAAGAATTCCTCTCAGGGAAGCTTTTACTGACCTCCCAATTTAAGACAGCACCTTTGTTGCATGCTTGCACATTACAAATGTACACATAATCTTTGTCCTATACTCAAAACTAGTCATAATATTTGTCTTTACAGTTATCTCAGATCTAATTTTAAAAAAAGAATCCAAGAATGCTAAAAAGAATATAACTTCAGGGGCATCTGGGTGGCTCATTCAGTTAAGCAAGCAACTCTGGATTTTAGTTCAGGTCATAATCTCAGGTTTTGACCCCTGTGTCTGGCTCTGTGCTCAGCGGGGAGTCTGCTTGAGATTTTCCCTCCCCCCAACTCATGCTTGCTCTCTCTGACTCTCTCGTTCTCCACCCACTATCTCTAAAATAAATAAATAAATCTTAAATCAAGAATATAACTAGATTACTCTATAGTCAATTATTTGGTTAATATTGTCATTACTGCTATATTATAAACTCAGAACCAAAACCTTACAGGCAATATATGATCAAGTTTCACTATGGTTTTCCCAGCACCTAGCAAATTGCCTGAAACATGGTAGGCTCTCAACAAACATGGGTAAGGAATGAATACACATCAACCCCTTTCCTACCCTCCTCCTTTGAACTAAGCTTGAGTCTGTATTCATTTATTTACTCTAGAATATGCACAGTCTTTTCCTTTCTTGGCACATTATTTTTCTTTTCACATTTTTTTGGCCTAACTTTATTTATATCTTCAAGCAGAGTTTGAATATTGTTTTCTCATAAAGATACTCTTGGACCAAAAAATATGAAATGGGTACCCTGATATTTATTTCACGAAGCACATATACATTTCATTCACAGTAATGGTTTCATATCTCTGTTCCTCAGTAAACTGTAAGAATCATAAGGCATGAATTATGCCTTTTTTGTACATCATTTTGAATGTCCCATGTCTAGCAAAAAACCTGGCACCCTATGGGTGATTGCTCCTCATAATGCTATATATGAAGTTGCTGGGTTCCTGGATTAATATGGTTACAGTAGGATTCTTGCAATGAGCTACATTTGAACTGTGTCATCAAAGAAATGGCGTTACTGACACAGTTGTTCTAATACTTATATTAATGGTAATTAAAGACATAATTACCTTGCCCAGAAAGGTTAAGAATATTGCCCAGAACATCTGAGAATTCATGTCCTGTACTCTTTGTTCTTCTAATATCCAGACACACTTTACTTGTCTAGTACAGCCCAAACATTTCTATCACATTTATTTTGCAACTTCTATGTAATACCCATTGTTTAGGGTATTTTGTAGGATTAAAGGAAGTGTAAGATATATTTGCTGACTTCAAAATACTATGATTATGTTGCTGAAACAATGCAAACTTACATTTATTATTGTTATTAAGGATATGAATTTTATTAAAGGACAAGAATCCTTGTTATTAAAGACAAGAATTTACAATGTAAAAACAGATGGTGTGGTACTAAAATGTAGGAGTTTAAAGAACAGAGTGATCACTAGAGGTCAGAAGAGACAAAACAAATCAAATGTCTTGAAGGAACTAGGACTTGAGCCTATCCTGAAAACTGAATAATATTTGATAGAAAAGAAAAAGAAGATAATATTCCTGGATGATATCTTCATAATTATCACACCATTGCAAAGCCCCTAGTTAAAATAAATAACTAAATAAACTACATCATCTTTGCCAGCTGCAGTCATATACAAAGTCATATGCAAAGTCATCCCCAATGGAGTCACATTACCTCCTGAGATCCCTTGCTACCGTATTTACCATTAACATTTCAGGTATTGCTTTTTAAAAATAAATTAGAATATATTATAAACATAAACTTCATTATGATTGATTCAATCCTATTTGTGTCTCCTATAGCCAGAATAGAGTACATTATTTATTGATCTCTTACCCACATTCTTCTGCTTTACTATTACTAAATGAATTTTGACTTATAAAGAATGACCCATAGAGTCAAATGTCATCTCCTACTCAATAGAGTGCTAATTCCTGTTGCTAAAATGGTCTCCTTCCTATCCTAGAAATGTAATGCATATGTTGCTTATTATAGGATTTCAATAAAATATTGATGTACTAATACCTTATCCACTTAAAGGATGTGAGGTCGAGGGTTCAAGAAAAAGGATAGTCTATTCAGAGTTTCATCATTGAGGACATTCAAAATGCAAGGGTTCTGGATGGAAGAAAGAAGAATGCCCCGCTGTCATGCCTTCCGTGGATTTTGCTGTAACGAGGTTTGTGCCATATTACAGTTCTGAAAGGGACTCTGTGCAGTGGGAATTTGAAGTAAAATTTGTTACATTCCATTAAACAGGCCATAATGAGATCTTTTTAACTTTATTAACATTTCATGCTATTGTATTATGATTTCTTTATTTAGGACTTTATATTTTTAGGAGTATAGCACAGAAAATATAAAATCTGCTGTAGATAGCAATTGCTAATTAACAGATTTAGCCTGTGTCAAGTGAGAAATGTCTTTATTAGAGACAGACAGAATCCCTTCACCCAAATATCTATGCATAATATCAGCTATAAGTTGTAAATTTTTATGAAAACTGCAAAATAATTTATCAAAATGACTGAACTAACTCTTTGAAATGAAAAACATATATTTCTAAATATATTTTTTAAATAAAAAGACAGTCTTTTACCGGGCTGATACTGGGCTGCAATTTTCCTCCCTAATGTTCAGGTGTAACTACCCAAATAATTTATTTTCTAATTTGTTCCTGGTGCTTCTTTTTCAAGGTTGTGGGGACCCTTTTGTGAAGCTTCAAGTCAAGTTCTTGTGCTTTGCGGTCTAGGCTGGATGTCTGCCTCAGGGGTCTTAGTCTTTGCTTACACACGGGGTCAAAGCACAGTCATTAAAACACCACATCTTTATCAATTATCTTCTGCAGACAGCTTTGCTTCCCTCCAATATATTCTGCAAAATACTGGCTTCCTGTTTTAGTATTTAATGGTGAGGCTGTATCTCTTAGCCTCCGTCTCTAACCTGAACATTCAGAACCACTGCGATTGACAGGATTTTACCTGCTGGCTGCATTCTTACATCCACAACTTGCCTTCTGCTTTTTATCAGAGTGAGAGCAATATTTTTAATCCTATAGGCTGGAAGAAAATTTTTATTTAGTGTAAGCTGAAAATAATTACCCCAGTCTTACCTAGTTCCATAGCCTGTCCTTTCTAATCTATTAAATGATCCTTCATCAATAATGGTGGCTTGGGAGCTATTGTCAAATCACTTCATGACCAGTTTTATGTAAACTACATGCTTTCACATACATTATTCTACTTGCTTTTTATCTAAAGGGTTAAAAAAAAAGAAAGAAAGCAAACATACACACATGTGCACACAAACGTGTTTATTTTTGATCATTGCTTTGGTCCCTGTAAAACTAGACCTTCAGGCTGAGGTGTCTGGGACATTTGCGTCAGAAGGGGAATTATGTATAAGGATCCAAAGAATAGAGTCAGATTATACATTCCTAAGTATCTAAGTAGCCTTGAAAGCAGGGGTT
Organism: Procyon lotor; assembly: GCA_028646535.1. Lineage (NCBI taxonomy): Eukaryota > Metazoa > Chordata > Mammalia > Carnivora > Procyonidae > Procyon > Procyon lotor. The sequence continues at coordinate 94,454,322 of CM053604.1, forward strand.
TGATTTGCAAGGACATATCTTTTTGAGAGAGAAAAGCTTTCGGAATTCAGAAAGCCTGTTTTTGCATATCAAAAGCCAAACCCCAAAGGAATCAAGGCCTAGGGCTTCTGCCACAAAAAGAAATTTTTTTAAAGCCAATCTCCCCTTTTCCAGACCAAGCAAACAAGAAGGAAGTTAGGGGGAAACCATGAGTTATTTGCTGATATGAATTCAGAATGTGGTCCAGCCAACAGACACCCCTTCTTCAGGTAGTAGTAAAGAGTAAAACCCCAGACAAGATTTGGTTTGAATAGAGTTGTAAGAGCCCTCCATCTTACTTATCATTGATAACTCTAAGAAATGGTGAGCCCTGTAGGAAAGTCTCTCATGGCAGCATTCTGTGGCAGCAGGACTATTGACATAGTGTCCGAAAAAGTCCAGGCAGAGGGGGCCTGAGAACTAGGGAAAATACTTAAATGAAGCGAGTTTATCATCACATTGGAAACTTCTGAGAGTAAGAGTGTGTGATTATTAATCCAGCATAAACCAGCAAGTCCAGGGCAAACCAAGGCGGAAACTACAAGTTCTGAGAGCCAGAGCAGAGGACCCAGTATGAAATCACAGTCAGCATAAAATAAAGTATATTTGGATCCAGGGCTGTGGGGATGTCATTAGATGCCAAAGGGAACATACACTGTGAAGAAAGATCATGGAGGGAACATAGCTTCATATAGGACATCATTGGACAAGAATACCCAAAGAGTCCTGTATCATAGTTATGGCCATGATGTATAGGGGATAGACAAGAAAATAGAGGGTGGGAAAATTAGAAAAAGGCTAAGAAAACTGTAAGAGAAAGAGTTAGGGATCCCCAGAAAAAAGAAAGAAGAGACATAGCTTTTGTGACACAGGAGAAATCATTTTAGGCCCCCAGGTATTTTTTGTGATCTCTCCTGCTTGCCCAAACACACTTCTTGCAGAACTTCCCAGGAGGTGCTGAATTACAAAGAAATGCAAAAGCATCAGTAGTTAAGAATTCTAAGGGAACAAAGGGAATGCAAAACTAACAGTCTCTATCAGGCCTGAAAATAGCCTGACCATATCAAGACAATAACAGTGGTAAAACTCCCACTGCTTTTTCAAAAGTAAAGGAGGCTCTGCATTCCTTACCCCAGATAAGGAGTTCAATTTATACCAGCTCTCGGAGCTGCCCACAATCTCTACGCTTTGTCCGACAGTTACTCTGCTTCATTATAATATTAATGTCTCCACTTAAGGAGGAGCACAAGCTTCATTAACATAACATAGGATGCAAGTATAAGCATGTTTTCTAAATATGCCTGCTCAACCTCCCACCTTTACAAAGTATGGTAAAATTCCTATTTCTGAATATTCATCCTAACCCTAAGCAAAAGAAACCCACTCACCCCACTCAGGGAGTCAGGACTTTGGAAGTTATTCCCCATGATCAATTTATTTGCTACAAATAAAGTACTCTTAGTGTGACAGCTTCACCTGATGTAGTCTCTATCTGTAACCCACCAAGGAAGAAGCTCAAGTTCAGTTATAAAACTATTCATTGTCTAACATTAAGTTTCTACCTAACAGCCAGCCATTGTACGATGAATCAGGATTTAAGCTATAGAAAAATAAAATCTTCTATTTAACTGTGTTTTTGGCTTGAAAATAAATTACATAGTATAATTTAGATCCACAAACTACACAGAACAGGAAATATTGAATCCATTTTTCAGATGAAGAAACTGAGCCTCAAAGACATTTGCTGAGCAACCCAGAATCTCAGAGCATGTTAGATAACGTTGCTAGGACAAGAACCTGTATCATCTAGTTCTTTATGGATATTTATAGTCATATTTCTTCTGTTTATATTGTTTTTCTAATTTTCTGTAGAGTTATCCATTCATTCATACTGTCATAGGGGTATCTTCTTTTCCTTGAGATTGGAAGTAATCTTTGAGGATCAGGGTAGGATTCCAGATTGGTGTGATCAAGCTGGTGTACAATTTTTTTTTTTCTCGGTGTTATTTTTCTTGATAGTAAGTGTTTCTAGTGAAGGGTTCTCCTTCCTATATTTGGATGTTTCTTTGTGACTCTTATCATTGTCTACCAAAATCTAGTCATGTTTGTATGTATGTATCATGCACACTCTACTCCACCATTAAAATGCAACTTCCATAGAGGCAGGAAATTCCTCCTTTTTGTTCACTTTTATGACACTGTGGCTAAAACAGTGCTGCAACCATAATATGCAGAGAGTAAGAATTTGTCTAACCTGTTCATTAATGAAGAAGCAGTAAGCCTTATCAAGTATGGCACTAGAACAAACAAAAAGTTGACTGATTAATTCTGAGTTTAATTTTCATGAGTACCATTAAATTAATTACACTGCATGTGAACACATTATCACAGATATCTCTAGAAGGATCATTCTCAAATTCTATCATCCTTAATGATCACTTGGTGAACTAGTTAAAAATGCAAATCCTCAACTCCATCATTAAAAATTCTGCTTTAGCGAATCTAGAGTGGACCCCCCAAATCACTTAACAGTCATTTAATAAGTACCCTAAAGAATATGGTCAAGTTGCTACTTCAATTTTGACTCTAGAGCTACTACTTAAATTTCACTATATAAAACAGATTTTGTATATTTACCAGCATTTTCTCCCTGCTACTAAGTACTGGTTTTTATAAATTATAGACCGATAAAACATACACCAATTTCATATTATATCAAAAAAATATGGAACATAGTATTTTGAGGAAAAAAATTGCGTATTAATGATTGATACTGCATGTAGACTTGAACCTTCATTTTAACCATGTTTAGGTGGTCAGCTCATATAGACATAGTTATCTGCACATATGAGTACTAGACTTACTAAGCTAAAGAGGTATATTTTCAGATAAATTGTGATTGCACTTTGGCAGAAAATACACATTCATAGCAAAGAGTCATATCCTCATGAGTAGACCCTCCTGTGAGAAATAATTATTAGCAGGTGCCTGAAATGTACTTATTAGTGTAAAAAAAAATAAGCAAATGATCAATAATGCTCATTTTGCATATGAAGGAAAGGCATTACAGCAATTTGAACACTTTGCTCATTCATATTGGGAGTAATCTTTTGAGTAGATATTTTGATGACATTGTTCGATAGAATGTTTAGCAAAGGAAATTTGTGATTTTTTTTCTCACCTTTAGAAACATTTACCTCAGAGTCATGGGGAATTTAATATGCTGTTACTCTTGGCTCTATGTTAAGGATGGTAGAAATACACTAGAATACAAGTTTGTGATATGTGATCTGTTCTTAGAAGGATATAGAATAATGAACTCTGAATTCTGGCTATAGCATGCCTTGCACATTCTAATTCTACATAATGATCCATTCTTCTTGGATTTAACCTATTAGATATTCAGCTTCCAGAAACATGAGAGGGATATAATCATGATATAAACACATCCATAAATGCTTATGGTATATAGTGGATTCTAACATAAATGGTCTGTTGTCTGTCTTCATCTTTTTAGATATGTTTGCAGTTTTTTACATAGCTGGCTTTTGATACCATATGCACACTATCAATGTCTAAATCTCCAGCTCAGACCCACCTCTCCATCAAACTCATATATCCAAGTCCCAACTAGATATTTCCATTTGAAAGTCTAATTACACATCTCAAATTTAATTCAACATAACCCAAACTGAATCCCTGCTCTTCCTGCAACCAAAATGTTCCATCAACAGCCTTCCCTGTCTTAGCTGACTATTAATTCCTTCATGAACTCAGTTCCCTGACTATATTTCTATCTTTGAGCACTTTCGTTCTCTTATACTTACATATAATCTTCTAGGAAATTCCACGGGCTCCACCTTCAAATACATACTATTTCCAACTACTTTCACTGCCTCACTGCTACCAAACTGATCCAAGCCTTCATGTCTTCTCTTGTTTGCTGAAATAGTCTCTGAAAATGTCTCCTATCTCCTACCATTGTTCCAGTGCATTCTATTATAAACACAGAGGAAAGCATTTAAAGCATAACTCAAAATACAGGCTTAAAGTCTGTAAATGGCTTTTTATTTCACCCTGAGTAAAAAATCAAAGTCCTGAAACTGATCTATAAGACATTTTGTGATCTGGCCCTAGTTAGGTCTCCATCATCTTCTCTGAAAACTGCCCCTCCCTTCATTTCCTTCTAGCCACACTAGTTTGTTTGTTCGTTCATTCATTCATTCATTCATTTATTGCCCTCCCCTGAAATCACCAGGCAGTCTTATCTGAGAGTATTTGCTCTAGATATTCCATCTTGTGTGTCTCTGTTCTGTCTTCCAATGTCTACGTGGTGAACCCTCTAAGTTCCTTCCAGTTTTGTTCAAATCTCATCTCCTTAATTTAGCCTACCCTACTCAGCCCACTTAATATCACAACCTATTTCCCCCCTCATTACTCCACCCACCATAGCATTGTTGAGTCCCATTCCTGCCTCTATGTTTTCCTTTTTATGTAGCTATTCTAGTCATCAAACAAAGTATGCAATCTCCTTAATCAGTTATTAATTTTATGGAAGCACGGTATTGTAAAAAAAAAAAGTGCACAAGTATACATATATAATACAAAGAATTATCATAAACCAAAAACTGTGTAATAGCCACTGAGGTAAAAAAATCACAGCATTGCTAGCAGCTCAGAAGCACCCTCTTGTCCCCCTTAATTGCTCTTCTCCCCTTTCTCTGCAGATGTTATTACTACCCTGATTTCTCACACATTAATTAAATTTTGCAGAGTTTGAACTTTATATACAGTAGTGTGTGTGTGTGTGTGTTTGTGCATGTGCATCCCTTTGTCTTCCTTCACTCCATAGTATTTTGTGAAACTCATCCATGTTGTTTCATCCTGCTGTCATGTTTTAATTTTCATAGTTGAATAAATTTCCTTGTATGACACATGACAAATTATTTGTTCATTCTATCAGTGAAAGGACATTTGATTTCATAATCTTTTTTTTAATAGTCTATTATACCCCCAAGTTTTTACATTTGATGAGAATGAAATCTTTATCTGTTATATCAATCAACACCAAAAATCTAGTATAGTGACTAGAACATGATGCATAACTTAATAATTATTTGTTGAACTGAAATAAGGTGAATTAAAAATTGAAGGAGATTCCACCGGCTTGTTGTTGGAAGTAATGAAAATCCTTATATTTCGGTTATTTTTTGAAAGCTTTAATTCATATATCACTAATATTTATATAGTATTTACAGGTAATTGAAACTAAAATAATGAGTTGACCTATTAGGAATATGTTATCAGTGTGTATAAGCAATTTGGGGAAATGGAGCTCCAACAGTTTTTTATGCCCTAATACATCACACAAAATTGAAAGGTAAGATTGGTCAGGATTATCAAAAAAGTCTGACATTAATCTTATGTAAGTAAGATTGAAACATCAAATGTCAATAATGCTCATATAATATTTTAAAATTTGTAAATATCTGAGAAACATCCTAACACAACAGTCTAGACAAAATAGGAAAATTCTTTTTGCCTCGTCATAGAAAATAGGTATCCCAGACATGAAACATTCAACTGTATAAATTTAATTTCCCTTGGATTGTTTTATTATAAGTATTTGATAACATCCAAGAAAGGTGAATTATCAAGTTATTAATAGTTTGTATGACACACATTTAATTAACTAAATTAATAATGAATAGTGGCATTATGGGGCTATCCAATTCATTTACTATGTAATAATATACCAGTTAACACTTAAGAAAAGTGGCCAGTCATTATCAATGTACCATTGTGCATTGTGCTAACATTAATCGGATCAAATTAATGTAGTGTTACTTTTATCTTAAGCAGGCATTAATGAATGCTTTATCATTTCAAAATGTTGCTATGACATATTATCAAAATACCAAACACTTAGCCTAATGTTTAGTATAAAAAGGCTCATTTGATACTCATGTTAATGAGAATGTTTTTTTCTTTTTATTACAGGTATAATTAAAGATAGGTATTAAGAAGACTTTTTAAGATTACTTAAATACATAACAGGGCCACCTTCAAAGTTGTACTTGTGAGGAATAATAATACATTTAAAGCTATGAGAATTCTTTTTCATACTCCACTTTTAGCTAGAAGATCAGTTCATTTCTATTAAGAGACAGAAATATGACTTCATATTAATGATGGAATCAAAACAGATGGAGCTATCTAATGGTTCAGGCAGGAAATTGGAGTAGGAATTATAGCTTCTTACCCTCATATCTACCACTGATTCACTAAATAACCTTGGGCAAATTACTTAAGCTGCCAGGTCAAATTTTCTAAGTGCACGTCTTCTTTTTTTATGCCCAAAGCTCATATTAACAGAAAAGGAAGCTCTGGAGATATAGAAAAAGGAAATGATATAATATAGAGTGGAGGAAAAAGCCTTTGGCATGAAAGAGATTAAGTGGCTTACCCAAAGTTTCACAGTTAGTATGTGGACTACGGGAGATTCAAAATCAAGTATGTGACTCATTGGCCCTCAAGTACCAAGTTTTTAATATCAGTTGTAAAATAGCTACCTTACTTTGATTATGATAGTAAGAACTCAAGATTTGCTTGGAAAATTGCAGATGCCTAATAAATATAATTCTTTTCAGTCTTTTCTCCAACACCCAATGCCTTTGATATTTACTCTAAAAACAGATATAGATTTATGTGCTTATTTAATTATACTCTACTATTTAAGTGCTCATTTAATCATCTCTACTATGATAATTGTAGTACTTATTCCTCATCTAGGCATTGATTTAAAAATTGTTCTCAGTGACTCCATTGTTTTCCCAAATTTATTTCAGCCTCCCTGCTTTTTAAAACCAATAGATATTTAAAAGCATTGGAATGATGGGAGAGCACCCAGAAAATAAGAAAGGCATGCAGAGTTCTTTAAACATGAGCATTTATCAGTCATGTAGTAGAAGAGCCCGAAACAAGAATGAAATATCCTTGTCTCTGTCTTCTATCTTCTATCTGACCAAATCCATTAAGTTAACACCATACACTGATTTTGCTTCTTATGTATTGTCGAAATCTATCCACAAACTTCCATCCAAACTGACATTTCTCTAATTCAGACTTAAATTATTCCTTAGAAATGTTTTACTAGTCTCCTTTTTACTGATGTTTTCTCTTCGAATTTATTCTCCACATGATCTGTCTCTGTGATCTTTTTAACATCAATTTTAATCTAGTGCGTTCATCTCAAATAAATCTGAACTTCTAATTTGTTGATCACACATAACATCCATACATCTTTGCTTATACTATCTCCTCTTCTGGAATGGCCACAGCTTTCTGTTTCTAAAATTCACCCTTTAGCACTTGACTTGAATTTTACTTCCATAGACCTTTTATGCTTTGTTCATACCAATCATCGGTGTTGCCCTTCTGTGTTTCCACAGTACACTGCATATATCACTACAATTACATTTATTCTATTATTTTGTAATTATCAGTCTTCACCTTTTTTTCTGTCAAATTTTGCTCTTTAGAGATGGTGCTACATAAAGCTAGTTCAAATTGTCAAGGAAAAAATTCACACCAGATGGAGTGAAACAGACAAAGGGAACTTTATTCAAAACCACTGTAATAACCAGGGCCAAGACTATTGCAATAGAGAAGAGAGATTGACTAACTCCATCATAAGGAAAGGTGGGAGATGTTTTAAGTACTGAGGTGCGCTGGTGGAAAAACAGAGCAGGATGTTAGGGAGGAGGTTGGTCATGTGACTAAGCTTTTTCTTTTTCCCTAACTGGAATTGGTATTGGTGCTTATAAGGGGTTAGGCTCTTACATTCCCACAGAGACTAAGAGTCAGGAGTGCTGTCTTCCTTGATGATTACATTTCAAATAGGTGACTGCAGGGTCCTTTAAGAATAATGTTTCTGAGTCATAAAACTGTCAAAAGGCTGGGAGATTTACACCTCAAAGGAACAAAGAAAGAATTTACAATTGCAAGTTTTCTAAAGTAAATGCTCTAAGAAAAGGCAGGTTAGAGGCCTATAGACAGGAAGAAGCCTGTCTAAAGTTCAGTCAAGCTGAGAAGAATGTTAAGGCCATTTTGGTCAATATTTATAGTTGCAGTTCTGAGACATATTAAACACTCCAGAAATTTTACTTTGCTGCAATGTTCTGTGAAGTCTAACAAGATATTATAGCACAAACATTTTCTTTAAAAGTCACTTTTTGGGGTACCTGGGTGGTAAACCCTCTGCCTTCAGCCCGGGTCATGATCTCAAGGTTCTGGGATTGAGCCCCGCATCAGGCTTTCTGCTCAGCAGGGAGCCTGCTTCCCCCTCTCTTTCTGCCTGCCTCTCTCCCTACTTGTGATCCCTCTCTCTCTGTCAAATAAATAAAATCTTAAAAGAAAAACAAAATAAAAATAAAAGTCATTTTTCTTTTTGCTTACGTACATATACACTCAGCATTCAATGCGGGGCAATATATGAATTTTTTCTTTGTTTTAGTTCCCCTGTTGACGAATGCTGGCTGCTGATGAGTTTCCCTTTCATTATTTTTCCTACATTTCCTCTTTGCTGCCTTCTCTATAGGTTCCGGGTCCTCACTGCTCTTATTTCTAGCTTATGCCAGAGAGGTCCAGTAACTTCTTATATCTGAGTGCCAAACCTATTGTTGCCTCTATCCTGGGAGGTCAGAAGCAGTTCTTAATTTATACTAAGCAGAAAAAAAAAAAAAAAAAAAGACATGCTCATGCTAATTTGGATTACCACTTATGGCCTAAGTAGATACCATATTATATTAAACACACACACACACACACACACACACACACACACATGCAGGCACAAGCACATACACTTCTGCATGCACACACTTACCTTGTGTATATAATGGGTAAAGTGGGAATCTGTGAGCTTAAAGATAGGTTAACAGAAACTTCCCATGTAAAATGCAAAGAAGAAGAGAATGAAGGGAAAGTCGGAACACAACATCCACAATCTGTGGGAAAATTCCAAAGGTATTCACATGTGTGATTGGAATATCACAGTAAAAGAATGAGAGAATGGAAGAGAAGAAGTATTGAAATGACAACAGTTGAGAACTTTCCAGAATTTAGCAATAGACATCAAACCCCACATCCAGGAAGTTTAGGGAACACCAAGCAGAATGATACCAGCAAAAATACACCTAAGCTTATCATATTTGACCTGCAGAAAAACAGACAAGAGAAACTCCTGAAAGAAGAATGATAGGTAATTATGGGTTGAACTTTATCTATAGTGGGAACAAGGATAAAAATTACAATGAAATTCTCATTAGAAACTACATAGACAAGAAAAGAATGGTATATATTTTAAGTATTTGAATTTTCAATATAACATTCTATATAGAGCAAAATTTACCCTTTGAAAGTGGGAGAAATAAAGACTTTCTCAAACAAAAACTATGGGAAGTTATTGCCACCAGACTTTCCCTACAAGGGATGTTGAAAGAAGTTCTTTGGTGAGAAGGAAAACAATGTCAGTCAGAAACTTGGATTTATATACAGAATGGAAAGCATTTATTTCATGAAGAGGGAATAAAGAATTTTGAGAGGGTAAAATGGGTAAAATATATATACATCTTTTCCTGTCAAAATATCTCATATGAATTACTATAAATGCTTTCCAGTCATAAAAGTAATAGCAGTTAATACCTCTTAATACAGGGAAAGGTAGAGCTGCAGCATTCACCCGCTTCTTCAAAAAACATTGTATCTGGGGTACCTTGGGGGCTCAGTTGGATTAAGCACCTGACTCTCGATTTTGGCTCAGGGCATGATCTCCTGGGTCTTAAGGTCCAGCCCTGTTTGGGGCTCTGTGCTCAGCAGGAGTCTGCTTGAATATTCTCTCCCTCTGCACCTTTCCCCACTCATGCAGCTCTCTCTCTCAAATAAATAAATAAATCTTTAAAAATAAAAGTAGGGACACCTGGGTGGCTCAGTGGGTTAAAGCCTCTGCCTTCAGCTCAGGTCATGATCTCAGGGTCCTGGGATCGAGTCCTGCATCGGACTCTTTGCTTAGCAGGGAGCCTGCTTCCCCCTCTCTCTCTGCCTGCCTCTCTGCTTACTTATGATCTCTCTCCTCTCTGTCAAATAAATAAATGAAATCTTAAAAAAAAATAAACATTGTATCTGTTTACACTTACCATTTGTATTATTTACTGGAATTGTCCTAAAATAGTACCATAGGCATGGGTACTGCTACTGGATTATTTAAAATTAAAGACAGTGATGGAAAAATATTAGATATAAATAAGGCCAATAAAATATATTTCATAATGACATCTATAAACAAAGTAAAATTGCATAGTATGCAAATATAGAAGATAGCAGTGTATGAAGGAGTTGTTAGAAAACAAAAGTACAAAAAATAATGGTTATAATCAGGTAGAGTGCCTTAAAGAAATTGAGATTCTCTATGATCAATTTCAAAATTTAAGTGATAAAACAAGGGTACTGGGTAAGTGAACTACAGGAAAGAGCTGCAGTTACCGCAAACTAATTTGTCAATCTGCTGTGATCCTTCTTTCTTACTCAATTCACAAACATAGATAATTTTGGTGGAACATATTCCCTATTTGGATTTCTCCCCTTACATTTGGGAGAAGAGTAGCAGGTAAGAATAACTAATATTGAATTCTAATTTTGCATCTTACATCAAGAGGTTCTTTCCAGTTTCTTCATTTGTTTCAACATTAATATTACCACTTATGTATAGACAGGGCTCAACTGTGGAGTATTTTGCTGAACCTCCTACAGCTTGAAATAGGTAATTAAAAATTAGCAGGAAGAAAACTTAAATGCAAAAAGATGTTTTTAACTTAATTATCTGAGGGTGCCTGGGTGGCTCAGTTGGTTGAGTGTCTGCTTTAGGCTCAGGTCATGATCCTAAGGCTCTGGGATCTAGCCCTGCCTAGGGCTCCCTGCTCAGAGGAGAGAGAGCCTACTTCTCCTTCTCCCTCTGCCCTGTCCCCAACTTGTATGTTCTCTTTTTCTGTCTCTCTCTCTCTTTGTCAGATAATAAATAAAGTCTTTAAAAAATAAACTATTTGTAAGGGCCTACTTAGCCAGAGCGACTCCATCTTGGTTAAATAGTCGTTTTGTTGTAAACCTAAATTGTCCCTGCCACCCCCACCAGAGGAATTTAGTCAAAAACAACCCCAGAAAGACAAGGGCAAACCAGACCAGGTAAAGGAGTCCAGTCAGTATAAAGTACCTATGCAACCCCCTTAACCACCAAAAGAATGTAAACCCTACCTTATACCCGCCAAACTTGTGCGCCAATTCTGACCAGAGTGATAGGCTAGTTCAAACAGCTACTATAGGGTAAATTGTAATTCAATTTGCCCCCTGCGTGTGGCCTAACATGACTATGCAACTTTCTGTGTGTGTTACAATCTCATTGGCCACCTGTGTGTGGTCAGGCTTAACCACATGGCCTTTGCTCTATAAAAGTTAATCTGTGAGGCTGGGAGGGGTCGCTTTCTCCATAGAGATGGCCCTGACCAGTCAGCATAATTCTCGATGCTTGGCGCGAAATAAAGCCTTGCTTGACCTTCGCTTTGTATCAGACTCATTCTTTTGATTGCGGACCCCAATACTATTTATTGCTACTATTTATTAAAATAGGTAAAGCCTACATAAACCCAATCAGAGAAAAAAAATGAAGGAAAACAGATAAAATTAGAAAAGAGAAAGCAGAGATAACACAAAATAAAAGAAAATCAAAGAATTACAAGAAAAAAACTACTCAAAGCTAAGCCAAACTAATGGAAAATCTGAAAAGATGAAATTTTTTTTTAATCTAAGTATAAATTACCAAAATTTCCTTTAAAAGAAATGGAAAGACATGCTATTTCAATTGTCATGGAAAATATGGGTAAGATATTAAAGTGAAAAACCATAACAAACATGTTTACAGCTGAATTTGATCTGCCTTTTTCAGAATATATTTTGGGTCTCTAAATTATTGAAGATGTTTGAGAAGAAGGAAATTTTCCCAATTCAATAGACCAAGACAGCATACATGTGATTATTTCAGTTGAGTATAAAAAGGCATTAAATAAAATTCAAATGTCAATTCTAATAAGAGCTCTTAAAAAATAAGAACAGATGCTAAACTATTTAAATCTAAAAGACTATTTAACAAAATTGAACAGAAAACATTATTTTAAATAGAGAAACACTGAAGTAATTGAATTAAAGCGATAATATCCTTTATTATCATTGTTACTTGTGGTTTTTGGAAATGGTATAAGTAAAGAAAAGAAATAACTAAGAGAAATAATGAAAAAGAACAGATAAAACTATGTTCTTCTGCTGATAATATGATTTTATACCTTAAAAGTTACAAAATAGTGCTTTAAAAATACTCTATTTAAAAATAAGATTCTGTGCCCGCATGTGGATCCACTACTTATTCCCCATTACAGCAATAGGAACTTATACATATAAGTGAGAGTAAAAGTTCCACTGAAAATCAATGCAAAAAAAATTTGTTTGTATATTACAAGGAATAACTTTTTTAAAAGGCATAATTCTTATATGAGGAAAGCTATCATACTTTTGAATAACTTAAAATATAAACTTAGTCAATTAGGAGACAATATTTATCATTCCACTTGATTAAAAATGAAAAAAAATTAATTGTACCAAAATAAATTTATAAATTTAATATAATTCCATTTGTTGGACTTGGAAAAGTAACCTGAAATTTTAAATTTTAAATTATAAAAAGGCACACAAAATTCCAATAGAATCATTATGAACAGTAAGGTGAAACTTCCCTTATAGATACCAGATAGTGGAATAAAATAGAGAAACAAAATAGATCATCATTATTTTCATAACAATACATGAGACACTTATTATTTCATGCAGTGTGAAATATGTAATATAAGACACTATATAGTTTAAAATTCACTATGAAGGAATAAAAATGGATGTATATTTTATATCCTATCCACAAGTAAATTCCAGGCAGTTGAAGGTTTAAATAGGGCAGTATTAGTTTTCTTGGTGGTATCTCTACTATATATGAAGAAAGAAATATCGAAGGATTCTGAATAAAGTGACTTTTTTTTTTAAAGATTTTATTTATTTGACAGAGAGAGAGAGAGATCACAAGTAGGCAGAGAGGCAGACAGAGAGAGAGGGGGAAGCAGGCTCCCCACTGAGGAGAGAGCCCAATGTGGGGCTTGATCCCAGGACCCTGGGATCATGACCAGAGCTGAAAGCAGAGGCTTTAACCACTGAGCCACCCAGTCGCCTGATATTATTTCTTTTAACAGTGTCTAAATTTTTCTCCCCATTCCTACCGTATGTATATATGTTTGAGTATGTCTGTGTATTGGAGTGGGGTATGGATATGGATGTGTGATTTTACATAAATATATTTTGGGAGAAAGAGGAAGCAAAGGAAAAGAAAGGTAGCACAAAGTCTACCCCCTCTTCTATAGAAAAACCGTCTTATACATAATCACATTTATACATGAACATAAAAACATACACACCTATGTATGTTTTGCACATAATTTAAGGAAAGTACACAGGTATTTTTGCTTTGTATAATCAATATCTTCTTTTAACTTTTTGCGATTTTGGATTATACTTATTCTGTATTTTAATTTTTTTTATTATTTGTTTTATTATGTATTCTTGATCTAGCTCAGAGTTCTGCTTCCTCTACTATGTGTTGCTTTCTTTGGCAGTGATCATATTCCTGATAGATTGAGCTTACTGACTCTGAACTCATTTCTTCTTGGAGTTAGGAATTATCATATCTGGTAATGTGTACCTAAAGAGGGGCAAAGTCTAGACCCTGTCTTTCTTGGTGAGTTATAACGAGAAGGGAGAGATGAGCCTTTGCAAGAAGAAGCACAGGTTTCCCAGAACGACTGAGACATATCCTGGTGAGCTGTTTCCTCACCACAACTTCTTTCTTTAGGGTTGGTTTTTAAAGTCTTTGAAAAGACTTTAAAATGGGGGACCTGGGTGGCTCAGTGGGTTAAAGCCTCTGCCTTCGGCTCAGGTCATGATCTCAGGGTCCTCGGATCAAGCCCTGCATCGGGCTCTCTGCTCAGCAGGAAGCCTGCTTCCCCCTCTCTCTGCCTGCCTCTCTGCCTTCTTGTGATTTCTCTCTGTCAAATAAATAAATAAAATCTTTAAAAAAAAATAATAAAGTCTTTGAAAGGACCATAAGGGACGGAAAAATGACTTTTAGGATGTAAGCCACCAGCCCTGCAGCTGTGATGGAGTGTATGCCTAACTTAGCTCTTCAAACCTGCTTTGCTTTTCAGCATTTCCTTAGCCCAGCAAGATTTCTAGCTGTTGTGATCTCACCTGTGGGGCACCTGGTGGTCCCAGGTGCTGGGATGCAGAGCAGATGCTGTTGTATATCTCAAAGTGACCATGGGGGCATGGTCACTTGACCATCCTCTGAGGGAGCAGATAGTGACCCTTGCAGGTGGATGAGAAGGTGAGATAAAGACAGAGTTAAAAATCTCTTCCTCACCTCATTTCTCACTGCTGGGACTCTTCCCAAACAAAAAAAGTTCTTGACAGCCAGGAGTTACCCCAGGACTTGGCCACTGTTTGTTTGTTTTCTACCTCCCTTGAACTACATTTTCTCACTTAAGTGTTATTTTTTCTCAAAGGTTAATTTTACTTTTCTGATGTTTCTAATTGTGAGCCTCCATTATTTCATAATTGGCATTAAGTGTTTTGAATAATGGTATAATTTTAAAATGTAGAAAATGTTTTGGTCATTTTCTTCAAAAAAAGTTGAACATATAGAAGTCCTCAATCAATTTTAATTATGGATGTGTGTGTTTGAGTGCACTATGTTATTTTGATGTTTTGCACAATAGCACAGCAGTAACCACAGGTTGTAATTTGAGATGGCTTTTGTTTTTTACTTTTCTTGGATTTTGCATTTCTAGCATTTTCTGTTTGTTTGTCCCATGCTGATGCACTTCATTGTAGCTAGTTGTAGCTTTTTACTCTGAACTGCCCAATTGTTGTACTTCCTGCTGATATTACCCCTTCGTTAGAAATCTAACATTAGCCTTATAAACCACTGGAGTACTGGCCTTGGGCTACATTGTCTGTAGGAATGCCAGGTGCCCGTGCAATCGGCATTAATGTGTGATATAGTCCATTAGCCGCAAGTCTTTATGAGATCCTCTGAGGTTGGCTGAATGGTCCAGGCAGACTTTAAATAAAACAAATTTATTGACTTAGTTCAGAGCTTTATTGCCTGAATCATTTTTGGACTGCCCTTGAACATTTTTATTTGTTAATGCATTTATTCATTTTTACTCTTTACATGCTGTTGATTTCAGAATATTTTATTGTCTGTGAATATTATATTTGATTATGTAGTGTTCTCATTTACAAAACTCCTGTATTAAATTGGACTTATACACACTAAATATTGTGTTTATCATTTTACTTTACTGCAGAACTACACAAATATAAGAAGTTGTAGAAAATTTGACTATAGGCACAAAAGAAGTGAAAATACAAATCTAACAGTTATTTATATTACTTAACTAGAGGCCTCTAAATTTTAGGTGAGATACCTGGGGAGAAAATTGGTACACCACATTGATTTAATAATATTGGTTTAATAATATTTACTTAATAATTTAAGGAAGGTGGTAGAATTAGTCTTTGGTAATATGATTTTCCAAGTACATTTTTAAAAAAAAATTTACATTTATGGGTCTCCAAAAACTTCTTATTTTCTGAAATTCCATTCCCCTGATGTAACCATGTGTGTAATCTATAGTTATATTTCATGTGTCATATATTTTCTATGCTCACAGAGGTAAATTCTATTTCTAGGTAGATGACAACTTTTGGAAAAATTAAACATATGTTTCAGCATCTTCTAGGCTAATGGCTGCTGCCTGAATTATAGTCCAAATCCCAGATCATCTAAGAGAGAAAATAAAGCCAAAATGCAGCATTGTTCTATAGCAAAATTCAGAAACAGAATGTATTACAAAATGTAGGGAAGCATTCTGCACCATCAGATCTATCCTGAAGCCTATGACTAATCAGGTGGAGACCACAAAGGAAAAAACATTCCTCAGGACCCTAAACATGACACATAGGTAAAATCACATTCAGAATGAGAGAGTTCCATCTTGCCTGAGGGAATTCAGGGACCAGGTCTGAGATAAGGTACATCTGAACGCTGAATACTGGAGAATTGAATGGAAGGAGTTGAGAGGATGCTTGTTCTGAGGAGGTACTCTTGGAAAGGACCACTACCAGGGGAGAAGGAGCAACCTAGAGGGGCTAAACAACATTTGTGGCTAGGCACCAAGGTGGGAAAAAGTGAGTAGAGAAGTAGAAACTAATGGTCTTACAGAATCAATGTAGTTTCACAAAATCAGAAGAGCAATCTCTCTTCACTAAAAAGATGAAAATAATGAAATTACGCCATGCTATACTAAGAAACAAAGTCATTATCATAAGACACCAAGTCAACTACCCAGAATTATTATTACTCTTGCCTACATAGAATAACTTATTTTTGCTAGACAGAGTTTCAAAATGAACCAAAAATAGCTAACAATATCTCAACAAAATTTTGCTAGAAGAAAAAGAAAACAATAGGGGCACATGAGTGGCTCAGTCAGTTAAGTGTCTGTCTTTGGCTCAGGTCACGATCCCAGGGCCCTTCCTGGCTTTGAGCCCCGCATCAGGCTCTGCTTAGTGGGGGTTTGCCTCTCCTTCTCTCTCTGCTGCTCCCCTTACTTGTGCTGTCTCCCTCTCTCTGTGTTAAAAAATAAATAAATAAAATCTTAAAAAAAATAAATTTCTGTGGTAAAAATCCGTCCCCTAAAACACACACACAAAGCAAACATGAAGGGAGGCAAAAGTATAACAAAATGTCTTGAAATACATTTTCAAAGACGTATCTGTAGAAATAAGTGCAAATAAATGGCTTCTGAAATTAAATACAGGAGATCAAAAATGACAAAATCAGGAAGCTATCACATGAGGGCTGATGGAGTTCTATAAAAATATAAATAAAAACCATTTGGAAAAATGATTAAAATTTAGAGACTCAAAGAAGAATCACTTTGATAACACCAATTAAATTGCATTATTAAAACATAATAAAGTACAATAAAGTATACATTGGCAAGCATGCAGTGACAAACAGAAATCAAAATAAAAAGTGAAAATAAAATAAAATTAAAAATAGACAAAATGATGATCAGAAGAAGTGTGATGGAGGTAAAAGACAGACAAAGGAGATCAACATCAATATAATTAAAATACCTGAGGAATAAGATAAATGAAACAGAACTAATCATTAAGACTATAATCCAAGAAAACTTCTCCCAAATAAAAAAAAAGAACCTGAATATATATATTGACACTAACCAGATGCAGCTGGGTGAATTGATTCAGTTATCAATTTCTAGGCATACCTAAGTAAATTAATAGGCTTTAATATTAAAGAAAAACCTTCTCTATAAACTTTCCATCCAAAAAGTCACCTACCTGAAAGAGAATTTGGCTGTAACCAAAATCCTTAAACCAGTAAAGAAAGAAGGGTAGGGTGAGTAACATTTTCAAGAAGCTCAAGAAAAGAAACTACAAGTCAGGCAGTTATATCAAGGCAATAGAAAAAACTGTTTAAACATGAAAAAAAAAAAAATGTAGGGACTGCTGTACTCATGAGGTCTTGAATATAGAAGAGATGGCTTATAGCCACCAAGGAATTTTTAGAAACATGTGGTTAAAGAATGATTGGTGAGCTGTAGATATATTTAAACATAGATCTAAGACTAAAAGTAAGAAGCTAGCAGACAAAATGTTATATTAAATGTCATATGTTCTATATATTAAATGTTATATGGTCTAACAAAATGAAAAAAGATTAGAGAAGACAGGAGAGCAAAGGAGGAAAAATAAAATAACCTCATGGACTAGTTGAAACTCACAGTTGAAAAAAAAAAATTCAAAGCTCCCAAAACTAGTAAAGACCTCTGGGGGGGGCGGAGAGGGGAGGCTCTTGGGTACTTAGTATAAAAGGCACAAAAAGAGTGAAAATAAGATAATTAAAGAAGTCTTTAAAAAAAGCATGGGCAAATATATGTTAGAAAGTAGAAGGTAAGGGGCGCCTGGGTGGCTCAGTGGGTTAAAGCCTCTGCCTTCGGCTCGGGTTGTGATCCCAGGGTCCTGGAATCGAGCCCCGAGTTGGGCTCTCTGCTCAGCAGGGAGCCTGCTTCCCCCTCTCTCTCTCTGCCTGCCTCTCTGCCTACTTATCATCTCTCCTTCTCTCTCTGTCAAATAAATAAATAAAATCTTAAAAAAAAAATGAAAAAAAAAAGTACAAGGTAAAATTTGTGACAGAGTTACATGTAACTAATACACTAAAATAGGAAAGGCTTCAACTTGAAATGAATACAAAATAATTTTGAATATCTACATTTTCTTTTTTTTTAAAGATTTTATTTTTATTTATTTGACAGAGAGAGAGATCACAAGTAGGCAGAGAAGCAAGCAGAGAGAGGGAGGGTAAGCAGGCTCCCTGCTGAGAAGAGAGACCAATGCGGGCCTTGATCCCAGGACCCTGAGATCATGACCTGAGCCAAAGGCAGAGGCCTTAACCCACTGAGCCACCCAGGCACCCTGAATATCTACATTTTTTTTTTAAAGATTTTATTTATTTGACAGTGAGAAACACAGAGAGAGAGGGAACACAAGCAGAGGGAATGGTAGCCAGAGAAGCAGGCTTCCTGCCAAGCAGGGAGCCCGATGCGGGGCTTGATCCCAGGACCCTGGGATCATGACCTGAGCTGAAGGCAGACACTTAACAACTGAGCCACCCAGGTGCCCCTACATTTTTAATAACATAAAAAGCATCTAGTTAAAGTAGAAACTGCAAGAAATAGAAGAAGAAAAGGCTGAAATACACAAATATTAGGAGCCTTTAACATATCACTGAGTCAAAGACAGGTTGGCAAAAATAGGTAAGAATATTACTACTCAAATTAAATGGATATAGAGCAAACTTTTCAAGGTCATAATAGAGAATATACTTTTGAAGCTCACATAGAGCATTCTAAAAAATTGAACATGTATTAAGTGAAAAAAAAAAGAAAGAAAAGACTTGATGTTCTAAAATGTAGATACAATACAAATAGTATTTTCTGGTAACAATCCAAAAAACTAGAAGTTAAAATTGCATCAAAAGAACAAAATGTCATTCTACATGGAGATTTAAAAATTCTGAAAGAGAAATTGGTGCAAGGGAAACACAAACTCAACTAACAGTGTTTATGTTAAAATTAATTATTAAAACACTTGGTATCAAAATCCATAAGTTAAAACTGAAGCAGTGAGTAGCAGAAAATCTATACCATTGTGTTTTCTGTATAAACACATATAAATAAAAACAAGAAAGGAAAATAAATACAAAAAATCTCAAAGGAATAAGTAGGGAAAACTTAGTAAACTTAAACAGAATGAGGGATATGATGTTGATAAAAGCAGGAATTAATACAGCAAGAGAAAAAGCAGTAGCTAAATATATATACACATATACATATACATAATATATATGTGCACATAAAATGCACATATATTTGTATTTAGATCATAGACTCCGAAAAAAATCAACATAATAGGCAGACCACTACCTTATATGTAACAACAGAAAAATAATAAATTACAAATAGTTACAGAATAAAAACTGAAAAGAAGGAAAACCATTTAAACAGAATATATCAGTATCTTATGAGTCTTTCACATAACTATGCAAATTAACTTAAAATAAATATAGATGAATGTATTGGAAAAACAACATTAACAAAAATTGGCAACAATTTTAAGAGTTAATTTTTAGATATTTCAAAATAGAAATGGTTTAAACAAATTTCTATAGAAGAAACAAAAAGAAAAAGGAAAGTTTAATTTGTTTATTTAAGCAGGTAAATAATTATACCTAAATATGATAAAGACAACTTAAAAAGAAACTACAAGTTGTCCACACTTATAATTGTAAATGCTAAACTTCTAGGTAAATATCAGCTTATTAAAACTAATATAGCATGACTGTAAATCTGGGATTTATTCCAGAAATTTAATTCACTCATGGTTCAATATTAATAAATACATTAACAAAATTAGTATAATAGATCTATGAAGAAAAACCTATCGTTTTTCCTGAATTTGACACTGTTAATATTAATACATACCTACATCATACATACCAATACTGAGAGTTAGAAAGATGAAGTAGGAAAAGAATAAGAGTGGATGACTTGAGAGTGATGAGTGTATAAATTATGATATTCAGCAGTTCCCCAACATTTCTGTAAGTTTGGAATGATAAATAAATAGAGGAGGAAAATCATAAGACATTTTCAAAAATCTGATTAACTCAATGCAAGGCATATTTATTATTTATTTTTAGTTTGCATTTTAATTCCAGTTCATTAACATACAGTGTTATATTAGTTTCAGGTATACTATATAGTGATTCAATAATTCTACCCAGTTTATCACAAGTGCATTCCTTAATCCCCATCATCTATTTAACCCAGCCCAGTATACATTATTTTAATAGTAACTTAATAATCAGTGGATCATCATAAGTTAACAAAGTTCTGATTTTCCAACACTATTTATTTATTGTTTTTTAATTTTTTAATTATTATGTTGTTAGTCACTGTACAGTACATAATTAGTACTTGATGCAATATTCAACAATTCATTAGTTAAGTATAACACCCAGTGCTCTTCACAACATGTGCTCTCCTCAATACCCATCACACCATAATCCCTTCTGCTCCACCCTCCTCCCATTTGAAACACCAAGATTTATTTCTCGGGGTCCATAGTCTCTCATAGTTCATCTCCCTCTCTGATTTCTCCCTCTTTGGATTTCCCTCCCTTCCCCTATGGTCCTATGAGCCATTGCACATGTTGCACATATGAGTGAAACCATATGATAATTGTCTTTCTCTGTTTGACTTACTTAACATAATTCCTTCCAGATGCAAATGGTGGGTAGTCATCGTTTCTGATGGCTGAATAATATTCCATTGTGTTTATGTACCACATCTTTATCCATTCATCTGTTGAAGGGCATCTCAGCTCCTTCCACAGTTAGGCTATTGTGGACATTGCTGCTGTGAACATTGGGGTGCACATGTCCCTTCTTTTCACTACATCTGTATCTTTGGGGTAAATACCCAGTAGTGCAATTGCTGGGCTATAGGGTAGCTGTATTCTTAACTTCTTGAGGAATCTCCATACTGTTTTCCAGAGTGGCTGTACCAACTTGCGTTCCCACCAACAGTGTAAGAGGGTTACCCTTTCTCCACATCCTCAACAACATTTGTCGTTTCCTGTTTCATTAATTTTGCTACCCCATAGCACTTACAATGCCATCCTGATCAAAATACCAATGGCACTTTTCAAGGAGCTGGAACAAACAATCCTAAAATTTGTATGGAACCAGAAAAGACCCCAAATCACTAAGGGAAGGATGAAAAGGAAAAAACAAAGCTGGCGGCATCACGTTGCCAGACTTCAAGCTATATTACAAATCTGTGATCACCAAGACAGCATGGTATTGGCACAAAACAGACACATGGACCAATGGAACAGAATAGAGATTCCAGAAATGGACCCTCAACTCTATGGTCAACTAATCTTTGACGAATCAGGAAAAAATATCCAATGGAAAAAAGACAGTCTCTTCAATAAGTGGTACTGAGAAAACTGGACAGCTACATACAGAAGAATGAAACTGGACCATTCCCTTAACCATACACAAAAAAGTCATCTTTAAAATAGCAAAGGCATTGACCTACTATTACTATTATTTTTTAATCTGAGTTCTAGAGACGATTTCTAGGAAATAAATTTTTCTTACATATCAGTGAAGAATTCACAGAATCAAGACCACTAAGAAACACTTTTACTGGAACATTTCTAAAAGTGTCAATCTCTGAAAATTTGGGGCTGCTAGAGATTATCTCGATGGGTTATACTAACCACAGACGACTTTCCTCACTGACAAATCCAGCTAGCCAGCTTGAGTAAATGTTTAATGTTTGTTTTACAGTATTTTTTACGACCAAATTACATAACATGACTTAACACACATCCTCAGAGTAGGTTATGCTGCTCCAAATGTGGTTGGGATTATGAGGATTTTTTAATCAAAAAATAATTACAAATTGAAATGATAAAATAAAAATGGTTAAAACATGACACATAATTTAACCAGTCCTGATAATACATATAATAATACTATACATTACAAAGTTATAAAAAGTAATTCTTTGTACTTTAAGTTATATTTTATAAATTTTGTCCTTGACTTTTCATATAATTTTATATAATTCAAATTTCTAAAATAAGTAATGGAGTTCACAGACACTGAAATAATGTCAGCATCATTCTCCTAGTTTATGAATAGGTTGTTCCCCTTTGTCCCTCATTTTCCTTTTCATGTTCTTTATGCTCTCTCCCTTATTATACTTCTTTTGTGATTTTTATTTTCTATATGAGCAAACAAACTTTCATTAGTAAATGGAAGTTCAAGCAAAATACTTACATTTATTAACATGCAGAGTAAATGAGCGAAGGGGTGATTTATTCCTCCTTTTATTTCTCAAAGTTTAAAAAATTTAAATTGTTTATGAGGCACCTAGGTGACTCAGTCAGTTAAGCAGCTGCCTTTGGCTCAGGTCATGGTTCCAGGGTCCTGGGATTGAGCCCTGCCTCAAGCTTCCTGCTCAGCCTGCTGCTCCCCCTGCTTGTGCTCTTTCTTACTCTCTGTCAAATAAACAATAAAATCTTAAAATAAAGAAAGAAATAAATACATCATTTAGTGAGATGAAAAGGATCTTGGAAGTTTGATGATAACAATCCTGAGGACAGTTGGTTAAATAAAATCTCCTCAATTCAAACTCCTTTACTCCTATACTTACGAGAATCAGAGAAATTTATTAATCTCTTGTTAGAAATTCTTTGCCAAGTAACATAACAAGATTTAAGAAGTATCCTTTCAGCCACATACTTTTAAGCCAACATATCCCTATTTTCTTGTGACTATTTCATAGTTCCTTTCTCTCCTTTGCTGTATCAGGTTTAACTAGAAAGACCACTGGAATGGGAGCTGTAGGACGGAGTTGCCAGTTCTGGATCTAAAATGAATCAACTGTTACTTGAAACTAAGTCATTCCATTTCTCTTACCTTGCTTATATCTGACAAAATCTGAAGTATGAGACAATGGATGAGACTGTATGTATGAAAATGTATGAACCCCAGTAAAAAAAAACTCAGTGACTTCAAAGGAATTTAATTTCGGTTTAAAGTTAATTATTTAAGCAATCTCCTAAGAGGTTTTTTAAGTATTAAATGTCTATATAAAATCTGTTAAAATTTTCTGTTTATTTTAACATATATTTTGTAGTTTATTCATACTCTAACATAAGTAATCTTTAAAAAGAACAATAAAAAGGTGTTAGAAATGAAAGAAGTTATTTATGATTCTGTTAATAAAAGGCAAAATATACAATGACTATTCAGTTGCATTGATAAATTATGTAAAATGTGTATTTTATTTAATACAGTCACTAAGCTATAAAATTTACTGGGGTTATTATCTTATAGCTTTATTTTACTGGAATGATAAAAATAAAAATAAATCCATACATTTTTGGCTTAGAAATTACTGAAATGAAAACTCTCTGCCATTTAATTACATCTTTCAAAGGACTATAATCTTTTAATTGCCATGAGCTTCTCTTTTATCCTGGTAATTGGCATTCATGCACATTGCATTCATATTAAATTTTTCATGTCAGAAAGTAAGGCTGACTGCTGAATTAGAGGTTTTCCAAAAGTAAAGCTTTTGCTCTTTTAGTTTATGATATATAAATCACCTTAAATATCCCATCAAATATCACCCTTTGATGGGGTTAATCTATATGTAATAGTTTCTCTATTTTCTGTGATATCTTGGCCTTTTCATTTATTTAATACATTCTATTTGTTCAGTTTATATTGTTTAAAAAGAAAATTGGCAAGTTAGTGAAAGGGACAGCACACTCTTTGATGGCAGGGAAATTACATTCTGTAAAACTTGTGTTTAAATGTTACTAATACATTCAAATTAGGTTAAAAAGCTCCTTTGAAGGGAGTTTGTCTGTAATAGAAAGACTTCTTATAGAAATTGCAAACAGACCACAACATGGGCATAAGAGAAGAGTAAGTACTCTATATAAAACAACGGCATGGGAACCCTATAGGGTTTATTGTATCTTAACAATTGAAGAAGACAAGCTCAGAGATTTTTGATAATATGTCTAGTTAGCTAACTATACTATAAACATAATTCTATATTCAGAAGAGTAAAGCCTCAGGGATTTTCCAAAATTTCTTCACAGCTGGACCGATATAAGACAGGTATACAAGAAATAAAGCGCTGCTGGGTCATTAGGAAGAATCCTCCCTTTCTGGAAGCTTGTAATGTAAAAAATGCATAGATAATAAGAAAATGAAGCATAAAAAAATGAACTGATCAAAGAGACTTCAGTAATCCAGTCACTGGAACTCAAGGTAGGTCTTTATCTTAGAAATCAATGACATAAACTATGAAATAGAATACCCAAGTTTAATCTATAGTTTATTTCAATGTATACTCTCTTGGTTGAGCTAATTTCAAACTTTTTATGTGTCCATTTTCTCATCTGTAAATGGGAATAAATATAACTATGTAATTAGTTTTTGATGTATGTGAAGATTAACTGAGATAATGCATATTCAGTGTTAAAAACACTTACTGGGACAATGAATGTCAGTCAATCTTGCCATTATTAAAATTACTTTGGGGACATCTATAAGCTTAACATTATGCTAAATGTCTCAGGTACTGATATTGGTACCTAAAGTTTTCTATGTTCACAACTGGTCAAGTTAAAATGGAACAAACAAAAATCATGTGTTTATTTCCCAAAATTAAATGTGCATAACAGGAAATATTTGATTGCTTTGGTCTTAACAAAAATTTGGAGTAAATGTGTAGCTAATTCATTCCATATATTCCAAATCTCTGAAATGCCTCAATATTTTTTGTATTATTGAGATTTCATTATGTTTCTTAAAAAAATTTAAAAATATATAATTAGCTATATTTTCCTCCCAATAAATTAAAACATATCAAACAATGCTAAATCTCATTTCACTTTGTTTCTCTCTCCTACTCTCAAAGAATACCCACTTCTACCCAGATGGACTTCTTTCTTCTAGCATTTTTGGTAAGCAGTTACATTATACATGTTTGTGTGGGAAGGAGCAGTGGTGTTTCTCTCTGTAAAAGGTATCATATTGTTTGATCAATCTGCTAATTTTTCATGTAATAATATATTTTGGGACTATCTGTTTGTCCATTTGTCTCTTTTAAAATTCCTCCAAAATTCTTAACTTACAATATTTCTTTGATGTGCAGACTATATGTGATATGCCTTTCTGATTCTCAAATTATCCAATATAGTTAAACGTTGGTCCAAGATAAAAATTCAAAAATGTCTTTTAAACAGGGTTCACTTTGGCTTTATATGAAATTAGTTGTTCAGATAGCCTTCCCACTTCTTGAGTAGCTCTTGAAAGACAGAAAAATAGTGACAAAACTAAACCAATTTATAACGCATCTGTTCAGTCCTTTATTCAAGAGTAATCAGTCCACAGATTCAGAGAATACAGTGTTTCACAACCAGTGGAGTACCCTGCCTGAGAGATTTGGGGCAAGAGCAAGTTTTATAAAATGTGAGAAGAGGGAATGCATAAACAGGATATGATTGGCTAGGATGTCAAAGATTTCCAGATGAGGCCAGCAGGTCCTATGTTCTAATATAAGCTAGCTAAAGCTAAGTTGGAGGATTGTGGTTGGTGTTAGGTTTGCCTGACAGGAAGGCCTTTCCCGCCAGTGCAGGCTGACTTAGGTTTAGATTTGTGATGTGGTCTGGGCCACTGGGACAGCCTCCATTTTGTGGGTCCTGACATACATACTATCTGTAACAAGAAGTGAGGAGCTTGAGGAAGGGTATGGCTCTTGTGAACTCAAGAGATAAGGAAGAATTAGAATTTCTGAGCATATCTTTCTGTGCCTCCTTTGGTCTTTAGAGAAGTGCTATTTCTTTCCTTGGGTGTTTTTTGCCTTAGAGTCACCCATAAATGAAATCTAAGAAAGAGATCACTTTTCTTTTCTTTTTTTTTTTTTCCTCACATTAGAGCCTATCTGACTTCTAAGTTCCTTCCTCACTGCAACTCCTGAGTATTTGTTCATCCAGTCTATTGGTCAGAGATCCAGGGCCTCTCTCTTTTGTAGGTTCATGTCTTGTAGCTCTAGCGGTACCTGACAGATCCATTTTCTCTCAATTTAATGTCTACAGTGCAAACAGACTGCAGGTGACAGAACAGAACAGACCCTAAGGCTCCCTCTCTCATGGACTCTTCTGCACAGGCAACTGAATGTAGCTGCTGTGGTACAGGATTCAAATGTAATGGCACTTTAGAAAAATGAGGGGTGGATGGTGTACTGGTGGAGAATTCTTAGCAACCCCTGGTTCCTCAGTTTCTCTTCCTCTTCAGGCCAAAACTTTGGAAGAAAAGTGTTGTTATTAGTTTTCTTACCATTTGACTTTTCTACCTCTCTCATTTTGCCTTCTTCTCACACTTTATTATTCTGGGAGAGAGCAGGTAGTCCTTTACTTGACCCAAATCATAACACCAACAGTACCTTGAAGTGATGTAGGTGACGTATGTGGGACAAGTTCATTTTCCACACTACAACTGAGCTTTAATCTGAGTTCTTAAAACCCTTAACTCACTATAAAGAGAGAAAACAAAGAGTTTGGGCTTTTTTTCCTCTCAAAAACTCCCTTCCTCATAGATAATCTTCCTCTTGCATTTCAGAAACTGTTATTACCTTTATGTTTGTTGCTTCCATTATTTTTAACTCTTTTGAATGAGATAGAAGATTCCTGGTGAGCTAGGGTAAAGAGGGTAAAACAAAAAAGAATTAACACACCTTTTTAAGATACTTCCCATTCCCTCAATAATAAAAGTCTTGGTGATTTCCACTTCTCCTTATTAAAATAAAGATGGAATAAATAGCTTTTGTATATGTCTTCTGTAAATATACATGATAGTTTCTTTAAGGCAGAAAATGAGGAGGAGTGGATTTGCAGGAACTGAATGGTATTTTAAATTTTTATTTCTACAGATAAATTGTCTTCCAAAATGGCTATACTAATCTGTAGTTCAACGAATAAAGTCAGGGAGTACCATTTTCTTCTTGCCTTCACCAATACTTGATGTTACCAAATTAAAGCA
The DNA here is from genome assembly GCA_028646535.1 of Procyon lotor. NCBI lineage: Eukaryota > Metazoa > Chordata > Mammalia > Carnivora > Procyonidae > Procyon > Procyon lotor. The sequence goes on from CM053604.1 coordinate 94,481,773, forward strand.
TCCATTTTAGTATTGGCATGTATTATGTCATTGATATACTTTCTACTTTATTTTATTTAGAATGTTTTTTGATGCAAGCACCAAGCATTAACTTTACTCAATTAAATAACAGTAAATGTATCACGGATCATAAAATTTCAAAAATAAGGTGGCTCCAAACATGTTATGACCAAGTCTCCAAGTCCACTTCTCTGCATTTCCTCTAGTTCTGCTTTACTTTTCCTGTTTTCTTTGTCCTCAGGCAAGATCTCATTCTTGTCATTTAATGGCAACAGCAATTTCAGTTCTTGCAACGAGATGCAACAGTGTCCAGAGGCATAAAAGAGGTCATTTCTCCCTCATGTACTTGTTAAGAGCAGAAAAATTAAAAAAAAAATCCTAGAAGTAATTCCCTGCCCCCAATGAATATTGACCATAAGAATTTAATGCCTAAATGAATCCCTGGCAGGAGTTATACTATATAGGTTCTAAGGATGGTTTCTACCCAAGTAGAACAAACCCCTTTGTTGAAAGAATTAGTTAGCTTTTCTTGAGGAGAAGGATTTAGGGTGTACCAGATTAGGATTGGTGTTATTATTTTAAATGTGATGATTGGTTAAGACCTCCTTAAGAAGATGGTATTTGATCAAAGACCTGTAGGAACTGAGGAAGGAAGCCATGCAGATATCAGGGTATATTTTACAATTCAAGTAGAGACTAGTGAAAAAAATCAGAAAAAAAAATTCTAGTGACATTTTCTAGATAAGACAAAGAAGTGAATGCCACAGTTGTTCAGTTTGCAAATGTTATTTTTACTTTTTCTTAAATTTTTTTATAGTCAAGATCTAGTTGTAGAAGTAAGACATAACATATAAAAATTTCACTACATATTGAAATTTTCAGCTACATTCCTGCTCTATTTCACAAAGAATATCATAGCCAAAGGAAAAATAATGGCTACATCTGGATACATATTTTTATTAAACAAGGTTTCTTCCTATAATATAATCACCATTTCTAGCACTTCTTAGGCACATCTTCAGGTTTGCTACAAACGGTATCATTTTTCAGTGACAGATTATGAACATTCAAATAAAGAGATATGGATACAAATGTGTCAGGGCTTGTAAAACATTCTCTAAGAAAAAGGCATAGTATGTCTGCCATAATTGAGTTACTAGAAACAGATTCTGCAATGGGCAGAGATAATTACCCAAGTTCTAGTAAAATATCTTTGGTGTAGCTTCTCATAGACTAGGTTTCCTTTGAATTATTCAAAAGGTTGATTCAGTAAGAAAATGTATAGAGTGCTTTTAAAATATGGCATATACTTAATCAGTGGTTGTTATTTTTATTGTGATATCTATTTTTCTATTCCATAATCAACAGGGATTTTTGAGATTACTCGGTCACTTCCCCTAGTCTTGTGTAGGCTTCAACTCTAGTGAAATGGGAGGTGTTGACTGTCCACCAATTCTTGGGAAATACATTTTTGGGTGTGTGTGGTGTGTGTGTCTGTGTCTGTGTCTGTCTGTCTGTTTACAGATATGTAAACGCTATTCTGGTACAGATCTTATAATAAGGAATCTGTGTTCATTTTTCATTGTTCACTGACACAGCTTTAAAGCATCAACCATCCCCTTTTCCTTTGCCCCACAGCTAAATAAGCTGCTAAGAAAGCATGGATGCTCCTTTGACTCATTTGGGGAGTTTAAATTATGAAGCCCCTTCCGCGCCTGGCAACACTCATGTCAGCCTGCATTTTAACCATTAAAAAATTAAAAATTCCAGCTGGTATCCTTTCCCACTTTCCCATCTTTTTGATCAGCTTGGGAGTCACCCTACTCTCCTCAGAAAGCCTAATGAGTATGTCATTATCAGTTTTGGCACTGCAACCAAATGGGGGATAGGATCTATCCTATTAGTGCAATATGTCCAAAACACATCCCTTTCTATTTCTTACTTGTTCCTGTTACTTATTTGTTACTTGCATTGTACTCAAATTATTTTTCTTTAAAGACACAAGGACACTCATAGATATAGCTGCATTGAGATTTTGCTTCCTGCAGCACAGTATTTACATTATATTAGCTATTTCACCATTGGTTGACACTGTGTTGCCACAATTCTTGACCTCTACAAAGGGAATTGGGATAATTTTTATGTTTCCTCTCATGAACTTAAGTAATTTTTCTTTGGGAAATATATCCAGTTCTTGTATTGCATGAGCATATCTTTTGTGTATTTTCCTATTTTTGTTTCTTGATTTGCAGGAATCATTTGCGTATGTTAAATATTATATCCTCATTGAGCATTTCACAAGTATCTTCTCCTAGACAATTATCCTACTGATAAACTGTCTCTGCTTATCTTTTGTGCAAAGGCTGTTTTAATGTAATGTAAAGAAATCAACAACTTTCTTAACTATTTGTGATACACAGCTCCTATATAAGAAGTGCTTCCAGGACTAGTTAACTATTATTAATATTCTCAGTGTTTTGCCCTCCTTCTCGAGTCCATTGTTTTATTTAGTGTAAGTTAAAAAATCTGGTTTTATTTTTCTCCAAATAGTGATCCAGTTTTCCCAAGATCATATATGAAAACTATATCCTTTCTTCTTGATTTTGATAACCTCTTTGTCTTATATTTGTTACCATATAAACATAGATTATCTCTTATTTTTCCATTCTGAACTATTGTTTTATATTCTGTGGCTTTTTTTTTTATTCCATGGCTTCTTGCTGTATGCTAATATTTAGTAGGGTGAGCCCCCATCATGCTTTTCTTATTTTTCAAATATATATTATTTAATGATCTTTATTTTTCAGAATAAAAGCTTGATTGGGATTGCATTTAGTTACTAGTTCAGTTTGAGAAGCAGATATCAGCCGTTTAATCTATTACTGTGTTAGATCTTTTTTTCTTATTTAGACAATTTTAATAGAATACTATGGGATGTTTATATTGTCAAGAATTATACAAATTTGGGGCACCTGGGTGGCTCAGTGGGATAAGCCTCTGCCTTTAGCTCAGGTCATGATCTCAAGGTCCTGGGATCGAGCCCCGCATCGGGCTCTCTGCTAGGAGGAGAGCCTGCTTCCCCCTCTCTCTCTACCTGCCTCTCTGCCAATTATGACCTCTCTCTCTCTGTCAAATAAATAAATAAAATCTTAAAAAAAAAAAAAAGAATTATACAAATTTTCTGAGGGTGTTGAGCATTTCTTGTTAAGATACTGGAACTTTGGGGCACCTGGGTGGCTCAGTGGGTTAAAGCCTCTGCCTTTGGCTCAGGTCATGATCTCAGGGTCCTGGGATTGAGCTCTACATCGGGCTTTCTGCTCAGCAGGGAGCCTGCTTCCTCTTTTCTCTGCCTGTCTCTCTGCCTACTTGTGATCTCTCTCTCTGTCAAATAAATAAATAAAATCTTTTAAAAATTTTTAAAAAAGATACTAAAACCTTTATTACTATTTTGAATTATAAATGAATATTTTTTTCTATAGCAAGTAGAAGTCTATTGTTATGTACTTAAGATCTAAGACATTAGGTGATTGGCTTTCTTTGTACTCCTATTCTCATTTAAAACAGAAATGAGATAAAAATAGTAATAGTCATTATTGTTTATAGGAGCAAGGGAACATGGAAGAGATGGAACTGTTCTTAGAGAAATGTTCCTTTAGGCAACTCCAGGGAGGTAGAGTGTGTCTCTGAGTCATTAGTTTTCTTCCTGCTCAGTTTTCTTGGATTTAGATCAAAGTATAGGTAACATCCAGGTAGATATTCCTTCAATTGTTGTTCTTTTTTGGAAGACACTGAATAACACAGCACCAAGAGTCATTTTCATCAGGTTGAAGCAGAGCAGACAACTGCCCTTTGGTGATGTCAAGCCATCCAGGATCAGGCTGAAGAATCCTGCCTGCTCAGATTGGTCAGAACATTCTATTAATAATAATGCAATAATAATGCAATACTGAATTATATGTGATTTATGTTTTGCACCCTATTTATCATACTCTGGCAGGCTTTACTGCGTTTTTTAATTGCTTTTTACTGGTGCAGAAAAATTCCTGTTACATTTGACCAAATGTTACTGTAATCTCTCAACTACTTAAAAACGTGTTGATTTTGTTACATTTTTCATAGTGATGATCATATCATCTTCAAATAATGGAAGCTTCATCTATTTTCTTTCAACTTTTTTTTCTATTCATTTAGAGCATTGGATAGTATTATTTGAAACAATAGTAAGAAAATCAAATATCCACGTATTTTTCTGATGTTAAAGTGAATATGTCTATAGCTTATCCACTAAGTGGGATTTTCCTGAATATTTGAGGGAATGTAACCATTATCAAACTAAAAATATTCTTTTCTCTTTTATCTTTTTTAAAAAGTAGATAGTGTTGAATATTATGAAATTCCTCACTGTATTTATTTAACATTTTGATGATAAATTCCTCTCTTGTGAGATTGCTTCTTGTGAGCCATATCCCTAAGGTTTGATCAAACATAAATTAAGTATCTAAAATACTAAAGTCTGACAGAGAGAGAGAGAGTCCATGACTGGTAGGAGGGGCAATGGGAGAGAATCTTTAAGTGGAACTCCCTGCTGAGCCTGGAGCCTTACCTGGGGCTCAAACTCATGACCCTGAAATTGCGACCTGAGCCAAAACCAAGTCTGATGTTTAACCAAGGCTCCATAATAATATTTTTAATCATAGTAATCAAAATAAGAGTACATGAATTTCAATAAAAAATCAGTAGATATATTTTTAACCACCTTAAGTACAACAGGTAAATTCAAACTGTATCAGGACATATATTTGCATATTCCATTTTGACTAAACCCATAAGAAATTGTTCTAAAGGCACCTGGGTGGCTCAGTGGGTTAAAGCCTCTGCCTTCAGCTTAGGTCATGATCTCAGGGTCATGGGATCAAGCCCCGCATCAGGCTCCTGGCTTGGCAGAGAGCTGCTTCCCCCTCTCTCTCTGTCTGCCTCTCTGCCTACTGTGATCTCTCTCTTTGTCAAAAAAAAAACCAAAATCCTAAAAAAAAAAAAAAAAAATTGTTCTAAAAGTAAGGATAATAGTGTATTCCCTATGTAAAGTTAAAATCAAACGTAATCAAAATCTCTTTGTCAAAAAAAAAAATCTTAAAAAAAAAATTGTTCTAAAAGTAAGGATAATAGTGTATTCTCTATGTAAAGTTAAAATCAAACTTAATCAAAATCTCTCTTTGTCAAAAAAAAAACAAAAAACAAAATCCTAAAAAAAAAAAGTTGTTCTAAAAGTAAGGATAATAGTGTATTCTCTATGTAAAGTTAAAATCAAACTTAAAAGTGATGAAAATTGGGGCGCCTGGGTGGCTCAGTGGGTTAAAGTCTCTGCCTTCGGCTCAGGTCATGATCCCGGGGTCCTGGGATGGAGCCCCACATTGGGCTCTCTGCTCAGCAGGGAGCCTGCTTCCCCCTCTCTCTGCCCGCCTCTCTGCCTACTTGTAATCTCTCTCTGTCAAAAAAATCAATAAAATCTTTAAAAAAAAAGTGCTGAAAATTGCTTTTTGGTTATTTACCATCTCTTATGATAGTTCACATATATATGAATAGCTACATGTATATAATTTAATAAAATCACATGATAGAGAACATGTCTTTTGTCTTAAAAATTCCTTTTAACTGTGAATATTCTTATAAGATGTACTTTCAAGTGACCCAACAAGGTTTCTTTTTTTTTTTAAAGATTTTATTTATTTGACAGAGAGAAATACAGTGAGAGAGGGGAACACAAGCAGAGGGAATGGTAAGGGAAGAAGCAGACTTCCTGCTGAGCAGGGAGCTCGATGAGGGGCTCAATCCCAGGACCCTGGGATCATGACCTGAGCCAAAGGCAGATGCTTAATGACTGAGCCACCCAGGCACCCCCTAACAAGGTTTCTAATTTTCAATTGAAAATGCTCTTGTAAATGTTAATTTCTGAATTTCATTAAAATAAATTTTGAAAAGTTCTTGCAAATATTCTTATGATTTGGATTTAGTGATCAGAATGAAAATGTTAGAATTTCACTTTATTAGATTTTATCCTAAATAGTTAAGTCCTACTGTGAAAGAAGGCCTATAACTTATGATACAGAGAATTTACCTGTGGGATATGCTTGTGTGTGTGTGTGTGTGTGTGTGTGTGTGTGTCTGTGTGTCTGTGTGTGTCTGTGTGTGTGTGTGTATGCTTAGAATTAAAATCTCTTGAAAAGAAGTGATTGTATAATAAATAAAATTCAAAATGATATAAAAATGTATAAATTTAAGATGAAGAAGTTGATGAAGAAAAATATGCATGTGGATTTAGGAAAAAGAGCTAAAGGTTGGGCTGAATATTCAGAGATGTGAAAAATTAGAGAAATAGGCGAAAGGTTAAAGTAACTGTAGATAATCCTATGCCTTCCTACTGCATTAATCTAAGAATATTTTAAAGGCTTATTAAGGCTCTTTAACTATTTTTATTGGAGTAACAAGATATTTTAACTGTTACTGATCCTGGAGGACAAAGAATCTTTCTCTTCTTTCTCTGATCCCTTTTTTCTTCTCGAATGGATAATATATAAATTATCCATTTATCTCATTCCTAAACGAATTATATCAAATATTTAATAACTTGTTGGCTTCAAAATCTTCCTCATGTAATCTTCGTTGATACTCAAGTGTAATAGTAACATAATAAAAAATGTTAACATTAACAACTGTTATCTCTCCCTGCATTGGCCTACATTGAGATGAGCCCTATTTATACATTACACCAGATGTCCTTCCTGGTGGAGTTGCGTTTCCTTCATTGGCCTTTTTGATTTATTTTTCAGATTTATAATACACTAAGCCTTGGCCAGTGTATCAATGACAGTAGAACAAATACACTTGGTCATTGCCTTCAAACTATGTCTCTGCTGATAAGAATGTAAAAGAACAATGGAAGGAGGGTGGCCTAAACCTTTCACAAAATCACAGTGGATTAAGAGACAATTTACCATCTTGAAGTAATATGTCAATAGTTATGGAAATGTTGGATTGCTAAAAATTTTAAAAAATAAAAAAAATTTTGAGTAAGAGATGTGGTGAAGTTATTCTATATATATTGGCAGTACTTTTTTACTGCTTATATTTTAACACGTCATATGGCCTTTATAGTGTGATATGAAGGCTTTTAAGCAGGGCCTTTAGACACTATGACAAAGTTAGCAAGGTCACATCTTCATCAGTAAACTTTCTAGAATAGAGAAGCATTAATTGCTTTAGTGGATTTAAAAATAAAGTGATTTATTTTGCTCTCTAATTTCCTACCTGTATACAGTTCAGTTATTAGTAGGTGTGGGCATATTTTCCTCTAATCAAATTTTTCAAACCATTTCTATTAAGAAGTCAGTAAAACAAAGTATTGAAATGCAGATTGCATTGATTTGCTCCAAGTTATTGCAAGGTAAGAGGAAACAGTTATCTTAGGGTAAATCAATATAATCTACATTAAAGTACATTGTCTCTTAGAGTGCCAGGAAATATTCAGTGATCTCCATTATAAAAGTGGCCATTGTGACCACCTTATGCTATCAGTCCTTAAATTTATATCCCTTGCACCTCAAGGTAAGCAAGATTTGTAAAGTTTTTCACAACCTAAATTTAGTTTCCTCTGAGTTTCCTCTCAGTGTTTCTAGTTTCTGGTCAGAGAGGGAAGCAGTGTCTGTTTAATTTCATCATAAATAAATATGAATATCCAGATTCAAACCATTATATCTTCAATGTATCAATAAATTTATATCACCACTATCCTCAAATTGTTAATTATATTGTTAATATAATTTTGATTATTATGTAATTATGGTTCTTTTAAATATTACCATCCCCTAAAATATATTTATGGTTTTACTCTGACATTTTCTCTAAAAAGTCTCTACTAGTGGAGCAGGTAACCATCAACATTTCTGCTTCAGTAAGCTAAAAGAACTTTTAATCACTCTGCATGCAATATCAATTTCTTTGTATGACTAAAAATGAATCTGGTAAACTATTGCTAGGAAATTAAAAACAGCAAAGTTGAAACTATTCCAGTCACATAAAACTGATTCTTTTACATTATAAATATATAAGAAGAGAACAAAGTATAAGAAGCCTAAGATGTCCTTTAATTTCTTTATTGTGATAGATCATAAAATTTTTTACATTGTTTAATTTATAAATCTTCCCAAAATTCTCAATAATAAAAGAACAGATGCATTTTCCTTACAAAAGATGATATTAAGCATAAAAGATGAAGGTATGAAAAAAGCAAATGTCTTTGAGCTCATGCTCATTAATGCTTAATAGTCAAGTCACTTTTTGTCTGCCTGTCCTGAGAATGGGGATGAGAAGAGGAATCCTGGGCCTTCCAGAATGTTTGAAATAGTAGAAAAACATGATGTTATTTTTTTTTTAAAGATTTACTTATTTATTTGAGAGAGAGAGACAGAGAAAGTACAAGCAGGGGGAGAGGCAGAGGCAGCGAGAGAGGGAGAGGCAGGGGGAGAGAAGCAGACTCCCCGCTGAGCTGGGAGCTGGACCTGGGACTTGGAGATCATGGCCGGAGCTGAAAGCAAAGGCTTAAACATCTGAGCCACTCAGGCGCCCCAAACATGATGTTAGATAAATCCATAAACAGACATATTTTGTAAAGCTCTTATCATTTACAAATCTGGAAAATTTCAAATGTAAATTTACTTTGAATATGTTATTATAACTCAAATATACATGCAAAATTGCTTGACAATCAAACTGCTGTTGAAATGTGCTCTTTCATGTATTATATTTTCTCCATTTTACTTATTGTAGAACTATGTCTACTTAAGGGTCATTTTCCTCTTCTAATTTACTAACATTATCTTCATTTTGAGAAAGACAGCTCTCAAAGATCTAGGAAATTGCACCCAACTGTAAGTCCTCAGAATAAATAATACTGCTTCAAATTCAATAATAGTAATCCATTTACTCTTTGTCCATGATTGGTTTAAACAGGGAAGTCATTAAATTCTGATCAGTTAAATGCATGGTAAACCTGATGAAAGGAATAAAGGGAAATTTTTACTTCCTACTAAAAGAGAAACATATTAAGAAAAATGGCTCATTTCATCTTTGACAAAAAGAATTTGAGAAAGTTATGCCTGCTATGGGTGCATCTATCTTGTGATCATGTGTGTAGAAAAAAATATACTAGCAATGGTAGTAGAAACATACAAAGAGAAAAAAAAAAGAAACATACAAATACCAGGAGATTTTTAGGGTGACCAGTGCCCTGCTAAATCAACCAATTGGAACCTTTTTAAAGATTTACTTATTTATTTGAGAGAGAGAGACAGAGAAAGTACAAGCAGGGGGAGAGGCAGAGGCAGCGAGAGAGGGAGAGGCAGGGGGAGAGAGACAGGGAGAAGCAGACTTCTTATAAAGAAATCTTGATTTTTCCATGTATGTTTTAAAATTTAAAACAACTATGAGACAAACAAGTGAAGATCTCAATAAGATAGTTAAACATATGAGCTCAATGAAGAGCTCTAATCTGGAATAAGACTTCTTTAAAAAATAATTAAATTATAATTTATAACTGAACTAATAATAATTTATTAATAATTAATCATTAATTAATCATTAATTAAATTAATAATTAATTACCATTAAGTCATTTCATTAATTATTATTTCGTTATGATTATTTTATTATTTAATTATTATTTAATTTTAATAATTATTAATAAAGTAATAAAATGATTTCTATTAAGTTATCGATGAATTATTAAATTAATTAAACATTAATATTTAATAATAATTAATTAATAATTATTTAATCACATTTCTTTTATTATTAGATTTCTTATAAAGTAAAATAGTAAGGTTGTATAATATAAGGTAATAAACTGCTTAAAATTATTGGATATTATGCTACTCACAGTGAAAACTTTTCAGATTTAATAAAGTCCACAAATGTCCTCACACAGCCATAATTCTCTCAAAGATGAATTCACCATATTCTCACAGGGAGAAAGAAGCCATCAGGGGAAAATTGCTACTCCACAAATAATATAAATAATACAGTACAATCCTTTTCTTCCCTATCATCTTTAGAAGCTTTTTTTTTTTTTTTACAGTGAGTCTCCACTTGGAATCAAAGACTAATTAAATCCACCAGCTGTGATTTTGTGAACCTCTTTAGCCATTTTTTAGGATATTTTTCAGGACATTTTTCTTTAGATGGTTTTCTCTTCTGTATCAACAATGCCTTTCTGTCTATGGATCAAATCTACCATCTTCTGGTATCTCTCATATTAAAATAGAAATAAAAATAACTGAACTATTTCTAGAGTCTATGTATCCTTCCAGGTTTGGTCTTATAACAGAATTTATTTAAGGTTTTTACACTTTTTGTTTTTACATTATTCTTTATATTTTCTCACCCTTTAACCCAGTCTTCTGCTCTAACACTCCCCTTGAATGGACATTGATTTCCTTCATACTGAAAATCCTAGTGGTCCCTTTGCTGTTCCCCTTTTATTTGTCCAGTCAACAGCATCCCAAATAGGCAATACCCTTCTTTGGAATACTTTTTCTCTTGTTCATTTCACCCATACTATTCCAGTATTCTTTAGATTTGGCAGTTCTTTGTAATTCCCTCTTCTCCTTAACTACGGCTGTAAATGTTAAGTTTTCTTAGTAGAACTTATCCCCCTTTCTTTTCTCTATCACACTATTTCCCTGATTTCATCTATTCCTGATTTATGTGTAATTTTTTTAAAAAAATATTTATTTATTTGACACAGAGAGAGAGACAGTGAGAAAGAAAATACAAGAAGGGAGAGTGGGAGAGGGAAAAGCAGGATTTCCACTGAGCAAGGCCCCTGATGTGGGCTTGATCCCAGGGATGAGATCATGACTTGAGCCCTGATTTGAAGGCAGATGCTTAAAGACTGAGCCACCCAGGCACCCTAAGGATGATTTTTTTCAAATGACTCTCTAGTTCTTATTCCAGACTAGAGCTCTGCACTGAGCTCATATGTTTAACTATCTTCTTGAGATCTTCACTTGTTTGTCTCATAGTCGTTTTAAATTTTAAAACATACATGGAGAAATCAAGACATTAGAAATCATAGTTTTTGCAATATTTTTTTCTGGTTTGTTTTCTACCTGCTTATAGCAAGTAGTAGTATAAAGTTAATAAAATCTGTTCAGTAAAAGAGGATTTTCTTGATGTAATGTCTCAGGGAAGTTAAGCATCTCTAAGTCAGACTAAACAGAGATTGGGACAGCAAGAGTTGATATTTTCCAGAGTTATCGCAAAAATGGAGTTTATTTCATGCTTAGAAATCTTGGAAACTTATGCAGTATCAAGAAGGAATAGAAATTGAACCTCTGGAAATACAGAGTGATTGTGATTATTTCTGACTGAAACCTATTATTGACCTGAAGAAGAGAGAGGCTGACTGTGCTCAATAGTTAGGGTATCAATACTGACCGAAGAAGAGGCTTTTGTTGATTTTGCTCATTTATTTCTTTGTAGTCCCTAGTGCATGTGAAAGTGAACACAGAAAAAAATCATGGGGTAATAAAAGAAATAGGGTGATGAATAAAACAGAGAATCTGATCCAAGCCCAGGTAGAGTCCCCTGAACAAAATTTGCATGAAAATTAATGAAATTTGCAAATTCCTTCTTGTTGAGAAATTAACTATTTATCTCAAATATCCATGTCTTTTACATGTCTGTAAGATTCTCATATTAATCCTATTCTGAATTTCAGATTTAGTCATTCTCAATTATTTTATTGTCTACACAGTCCTGAGCTAAAGAGTTCCTTTGGATTTTGCTATAAGGATAAATATAACACTTGAAACATGGAATAAAAATTTCAGTGCTCTTGGTAATGAACTACTAAATCACAGTCTGAACAAAGTTTGGGAATTCATGATTAAATTACAGAAATAGTTGATTTCTAGATTCCTAGCAAAGAACAACTGTTTCTTAACTTGATAAAATTGTATGCTTCTAGAACAAAACTGAGAGTAGAGAGAATACAATATTACTTGAGAGACTCTCATGGTCTCTTTATTTGTTCATTTATTTGTAGTTTATACTTTTATTTTTCACTAGGTCTCATTAATGTAACTGGTTCTGGCTGGATCACATGATAAGTTTTAAGTTTCACTTTTCAAAAAAGATTGCCAAATATTTTTTCAAATTGATTATATCATTTTACATTCCCACCAACAGTATATGAGAGTTCCATTTCCTCCTCATCTACAATAACACTCTGGATAGATCAGTCTTTTTAATTTTAGCCAATATAATGCTTGTGTAGAGGTGTTTTTTATGATTTTAATTTACATTTATCTAATGAATAATGGTGTTAAGGATCTTTTGTTATTTCTTACTGTTCTCTTGTGAATTATCTTTTTTTCATAATGAGTTGATTTATACTGTTATTATTGACTTGTAAGAGTTCTCAATGCAAGTCCTTTATCAGATAAGCATGCAGTGAATATTTTCTCCCAGTCTGTGACTTGTTTTTTCATTTTCCACTGGTGACCTGTGAAGAGCAAAAGTGTTTAATTTTGATGAGGCTCAACTTCTCAAAATGTTTTTGTTTTGTTTTGTTTTGTGCTTTGTAGTCCATTTAACTTCTTGCCAACTCCAAGCTCACAGTTTTGTTTATGTTCCAAAAGATTTTTTTTAATTTTTTAAATGCTCTTACATTATAAATGATTTCCTCCTTTCATTGATATAAACATTAAGATAAAGATTTATTCGTCTGTTGTCAAGTATATCTTATTGTCTTTTCAGAGATAATAGTGAAGTTGATATAAATAGCTAAATTATTGTGAAGATTTTACCATGACCTAGAACTCCTTCACTTGAATTATCACATTTAGTGCTAAGAAGAACTGTAAAGGCACATTCTAACAGTCCTCTTTACGTGAAACAACCCAAAGTAGAAAAGAGGTGATGCTTAGACTAGGAAGTTGTGCATAAGGGATCTTTCCAAACAGCACAATTTCACTGCCAAACTCCATTTCATTGAATATATCATTTCTCAAATGTATAATTTTTTTGACCAATATTTCAGAAACTTTCCACTAATTTAATAGAAAAAGCTGGGGCACCTGGATGGCTCAGTGGGTTAAGCCTCTGCCTTCGGTTCAGGTCATGATCTCAGGGTCCTGGGATCAAGCCCAGCATCTGGCTCTCTGCTCAGCGGGGAGCCTGCTTCCCTCCTTTCTCTCCACCTGCCTCTCTGCCTCTCAAATAAATAAATAAAATATTAAAAAAAAAAAAAGAAAAGAAAAAACACATCTACAACTTTTGATGGTTGGACTTAAATGCTCCAATTAGTATGTAAAGTTTTAAAAATTCATATGAGAAGTGATTTCCACTTTAAGTTTTTTTATTTATTATGCATATTTTTGTTTTGTTTGTATTTTTATTTGTGGGTATGCATGTATACATTTTGAGTTTTGCATTTGCTCTTGCTTTTTAGAAAAAAAGCTTTAGTACAAGTAGTCAAGGACTTGTCATTTCCATATTGAATTGGGCCTTCTGTAGTGGATGCTATGTAAAGGTGCAAATACACCCATCCAAGTAAACTATTTTAATAAAAGTTTTTCAGAAATTCTCCAAAGATATACTTAATGTGTTTAAAACAGTTCACTTGTCTCTGTCTTTCTTTGTGGGACAAATGTCACATATGTATCTGTAAATCCACACCATCAGCAGAATTATATATACTCAGTCATTACTCATTCAGTTCTTTTAATTCACTTGACAGTTGATACTAGTTATGGGTTTTTCCACTCATTTAAGTGAATTTACATTTATTTTTCCATTATTTGTGGACATATTTCTATACATCGAAGACAAAGATGGATGGAAGTAAAGTAAATGGCAAAGATTTATGTCAAATATATCTAAAATGATTTCTATGGTGACATTTTATACTCAAAAATAATCTTTAAAACTTTTCTAGTGATTTAGGTGAAAAGCTATAAATATGTGGAAAGTATTTACTGAATAAAAATAAATTAACTGAAAATTTTCACTACACATTAATTTGAATATTTGCAATAAAAATATTTGAAATCACCATAATGGAACATCATATTGATTAAGATTGTAAGCTTTGTATTCAGCTATGTCACTTTGATTAGTTTTGGAGCAAGTCATCCAGACTCTTACTCTCAATTATCTTTCCTGTAAAATTGAGACAGCGTTAATATAACTCATTGGATTACCATGGTCTTAAATAATTTACCTACAAAACACTCTGAAGAGTGTTTGACACGTGCAAAGGGCTAATTAAATGTTAGCTGCTATTATTATTATAGATTTCACATCTTCGGAAAGCAATAAAAAGTCTTGTGTCTTTTTTAGTTAGTATTCACCAAAATCATATAGAGAGGTACATGATTAACTTCAATTAGCATTTAGAATAGATTGCCTTGCAAATCCCATTGTATTTTAAACAAATAAACACTTCAACACTTCCTATTACTAAAATTTGTGTAAAAAATCAATGACTTTATCTCCTTCTCTACCTCTGTCTTCTCTTACTATGTGAATATATTATCACTCCTTACAAGCCAATGTTTCTCAAAGTATAGTTCTCAAGCCACATGCATCAAAATCGTCTATTTGTTTATTCAAATAATCATTTTAAGGTCTCACTCCCAGAGATGCTAATGAGTTGGATTTTGGAAAGACAGAGGATTTGCATTTTTAACACTTACTCCATATATCTTATGCACACAATAGTTTAAAATTCAATGCTTTGGAAGATTGATCTATTCATTATTACCCAAATGTTTATTTTTCCTTAGTTGATAAATGCCCTCTCTATGGAAAATATCTGTTTTAGTAATTATGTTCAAGTCTCAAAGAATGCCATAACTTCACTATGTTTCATATATGCAACATTGGTTCATATTTCAGACCACATTGATCTTTCAAATTTTGACTCATATCCTATCACTTTCACATCTTATACAATTTTTTCAAATCTTGTGCGAAAAACACCATCAAATCCTGCAGAAACTTTACTGCATCATATGTTATCTTTCTTCCTCTCTCTCTTTATAAAGATTTTATTTATTTATTTGACACACAGAAAGAGAGAGAGCACACACATGCAGGGGGAGCAGCCGAGAGAGAGAGGGAGAAACAGGCTCCCCACTGAGCATGGAGCCCAGTGTGGGGCTCAGTCCTAGGACCCTAGGATCATGACCTAAGCCAAA
The DNA here is from genome assembly GCA_028646535.1 of Procyon lotor. NCBI lineage: Eukaryota > Metazoa > Chordata > Mammalia > Carnivora > Procyonidae > Procyon > Procyon lotor. The sequence goes on from CM053604.1 coordinate 94,497,030, forward strand.
GGCAGATTCTTAACCAACTGAGCCGCTCAAGTCCCTCTTGCTTTCTCTTTTTATTCTAACATGCACTTAGTTAACAAAGTAAAAATTAATGGAGAGCACAGCAGTAATGATCAATCAGATGGATGGGGGTTTGAGCTGATTGTGCTAATTACTGCAGAAGTTACTTGATCTCTCTGCTCTCTCTTCTCATTTTAAGGTATTTAAAATATTAAAATGTTTACTATATTTAATATTATAAAATACATGCTAATATTCCCATATTCACTAAATTGATTATGATCAAATATAATTTATATAAAATACCTAATTCATGACTTACACAAATTAGTCAATCAAAATAGTTATCCTTCTAGCCTTTCACTTCATTATTTTTTAAAGGATCACATATGAGTGAGTGAGTATGTATGGTGTGGCCCCAACTAGATGCTTAAACATTTGGGTCTCTGAATCTATAACTTATAACATAAATATTGATAAAAAATTTAATTACCATCATATTAAAATATTAGATTGTCAAAACAGTATTTATCAGTTTTGCATGCTATAATGCATGTTGATTACTTATTTACATATATGTTGTCTTCTTTAGGCTTGAGCTCCTTATTTGTGTATCTTTATAGCCTCTTTTAGAACGTGGTATAAAATAAGAACTTTATAAGCATGTGTTGAATGAATGAATGAATGAATGAATGAGAAATTTTGAAAAAATTTTGAAGTCGGTAACTTGTTTAGTTTTGGAGTAGAGTGCCTTTCTGTTTGTTTGTTTTTATCTGATTATCAGTGTAGGGATGTAAAACAATTAAGATTTCTATACATTCTTTGCTATTTGGTTTAGCTGTCACATTACCCACTCTTTTTATGTAAAATCTGGCATCTGGGAGCTGCTGGTTGGGTAAATGAATGAACAAATAACTAATTTTGTGAATATTTCACAATCCCAACATCCTGGTATTAATTCACAAAATGGCATTTGAGATGATTTTGGAGATAATTAGTTCAAAGCAATTTTGTCCTTGTTCAGATGTAAGAAATTTTAGTTCAATTAAAACAGTTCAAAGAATGAGGAGATGTATCCAAGGTCGCAAATTATTTACTTGGGAGACAAATAAAAAAAAAAAAAGGACATAAAATGGGCAATTTTGTTCATTTATTATAACAAATACTTTGTATAATGGAAAACAGAAATTTAAAATAAGCAATATGGGGCACCTGGGTGGTGCAGTTGGTTGAGTAACCCACTCTTGGTTTCGGTTCAGGTCATGATTTCAGAGTCCTGAGATGTTGCCCCACATCCAGCTCTGCACTCAGAGTCTCTTGGGTTTCTCTTTCTCCCTAACCTCTTCCCCTCCCTCCTGCTCTCTCTCTTTCTCTCAAATAAATAAATAAGTATTCAAAAAAATAAGCAATATGATAAACTTGAGATTGTACATACATTCTAAGAAAGTATAAAATGAACATTAAAAATAAGTTTTTCTCTCTGCATATAACTATATGTAATTACCTATGATGAGAAAAATGTGAACCTATAAGAGTAAGATTAAGAATAAATTAGCAATAATCAAGTTCTTTAAATTTTGTCTATTGTATATTTACTCTATGCCCTGAACCATGACTGTCCTATTCTAAGTAAACTTCAAGAAAAAGTTTCAAGGTTGGTATGAATCTTTGCTGGCTCAGAATTGCCTAAAATAATTTTCTCAAAATGCATATTCCTTGTCCCTTACATACAGAGACTTTTCAATGTGTAGGAGTAGAGTAGTTCCTAGGAATTCTTAGCATAGACTCCTGGGACTTGCATATACTAAAATTTGAGTTCAACTGGATTGGAAAATAAAACATATTTTACTTTTTCTTATATTTCTTGCTTAATTAAAATATTACATAATTAGGATAAACAGTCCCTTCTCTGCTTTCTAGTCTCAGAAGACTGAGTAATTTTTTTTAAATGATTGAAGCATTAGCAAATTTTAAATTATGTACCTTATCCCCAGCAGCCAGCTCTACCATACTACTAGTGGAGCATATATTTCTTAAATTACTTGCAAGCTACTAAAAGAGATAATTTTCCTGAAGGATATGGAGACAATTTTCCTTCTCACTTTTTGTATTTGAAGGATCAGAACTTTATGAAACTTGTTTCTTATTACAAGTATCACATTATTTTATTTCTGCTGATTTTGGAAAAAAAACAACAACAAAAACAAACCCTGAGGGAAAAAAAAGACCTCAACAAAACTTGGTTCTTTAAAGCCTTTGAATCTGATGAAAAGCAGTATTGCTATGTATCTATGCATAATTTCTATAAGAAAAATCAGAAGAAGAAGTTAATAGCTATATTCCAGTCTTAATTCTAGGTCTATTTCTAGCAATGTTCAGTGAAAGAGATAAAAATTGTACCTACAAGTATTTGGAATGCCTTTAAAACAAATAATTTCCAAATCTGAACAGTTAACATATTTGTATTGTTTTCAAAGAGCCTAAAAGGAAGCAATTTATTATCTGTAGCATAATTACCAACCAATAAATTAAGCCCATTAATGCACACATATTCATTGTATATATTACTTGCCTGTCTCTGCAAAGTATTATGCCAAGAACAATAGAGAATACTAATCCTCTGAACAATGGGGAATGCCAGGTTAGGATTAGACATAGTTTCTGCTAGATGGAGTTCATAGTTCAATATGGCCATAATACATGTACATAACATAAAGCTCTGGGTTTTTTTTAATGAATTGAGAGGAACTCACTACCTGGAAGAGTCCACTAATTTTAAAGGATAGGGATGAAGAAGAAAAAGTCCAAGTGACAAGTGAAGGCACAAACAGTGATTAATGGTGTTCAGATTCAAAGAGACTTACTGAGATCTGGGCGCTGACCTCAGAACCACAGCAGTAGGAGAAACCAAAGAGGCTGTAGAACAAACTTTTTCATTCTACAGAAGTTCTATTCAAGTAATTTGTCCACTGACACAGTAAGCTAAATAACACTGATTCTCAAAGGGTAATGAAACAATCAAATAGCTTGAATAAAGTCTACTATGTTAAATATACATGAGAAATGATGGGGCACCTGGGTAGCTCAGTTGGTTAAGCGTCTCAGGGTCTTGAGGTAGAGCCCCACATTAAGCTCCCAGCTCAGTGGCCAGTCTACTTCTCCCTTGCCCTTGTGATCTCTCACTCTCTCATAAACAACGAACAAACAAACAAACAAATAAATATCTTTAAAAAATACATGACAATGAAGGTGATCATATTTTCATTTGAACTATATCTGAAAATAAAATGTATAAAATAACTTAAAGTTGTTTCAAAAATGTGCCTAATTTCAACTAAAGCTGAAATATGTAAACTTTGAAAGCTATATGTGTAAATACACAGTCACTTTTTATTACAAAATGTGTTTGTAACAAAGAGCTAAAGGATTGTATCCTCTTGTGGTATTTTCTATTTCAGAAAAAATAATACAAAATTCTGAGGATAATTAGAATGCTATTGCTCCAAAGTCATTGTAAGGATTTAGAAACTATGGTACATGATTTCCCAGATGTATCGAAAAACCTACAGGATTTGTAAAAGAATTTAGTCACTGAATTATATTAAAAGACATAAAATGCAAGATAAATAATATGTTTATTATTAAAATATGAATATTGAGCATAAAAAGAGACAACTGTCTATACTAAGCTAATTTAATTTTTCTTGGGAATAGTGGTAGATCTAGATCTCAATGTATCTAATGCTCAGAATAACAACATTTTTCCATAATTGGATTTTAAATGTCACTGCCAGATTGATTTGTCATGTATATAAATTAATAAATAAGAAAAATAAAAATACGCTTCATATGCACATTATCCCTGTTTTTTGGTTTGGTTTATATTTCTGTTTATAGCTAAACACTTCTTTTACTTTACATTGTTTTTTTATTTTTTAAAAAGATTTAATTATTTATTTGAGAGAGAGAGGGAGAGCAAGGGAAGGAGCAGAAAGAGAAAGAGAGAGAGAGAAAATCTCAAGCAGACTCCCTGCTCAACATGGAGCCCAATGTGGGGCTCAATCTCAGGACTCTGAGATCATGACCTGAGCAGAAACCAAGAGTCGGATGCTTAACCAAGTGAGCCATCTAAGTGCCCCTTAACTTATATCTTTGATGATGATGATGATGATGATGATGATGATTTTTAGTGAGAGTTTTAAAAGCCTTATTTATTTTATTATAAACTTTTAAGGTTTTAGTAAAAATAGAAATCTGTTATATAAATTAAAACTTGTTTTTTAGACAAAACATGTTTTCTCATTATGGTGTTTTAAGACCTTGGAAACATCTATTTCCTAAAGAAATATAACCACCATATAGCTTGCCTTACTCATCTTTTTCCATGAATGAATAAATGAAAAATTCATTTCATAAGACACAACTGTCAAAATTTCAATTTATTCTTGCGTAGAATCAACATTAGTGATTCTGAATTTTTAAATTTTATTTTATTTTAAGTCAAACAATTAACATATAGTTTATTATTACTTTCAGTGGTCCAGTTCAGTGATTCATCAGTTGTATATAACACCTAGTGCTCTTTACATCATGTCCTCCTTAATGCCCATTATCCAATTACCCGATTCCTCCACCCCATTCTGATTTTTAAAAATGAGTTCTGCCATACAACTTTTTAGGATATGCTATTGGAACTAAACATTTTTAGCCATTTAAAAATATGTTAAACAGGGGCGCCTGGGTGGCTCAGATGGTTAAGCATCTGCCTTCGGCCCAGGTCATGATCTCGGGAGTCCAGGGATCGATCCCCACATGGGGTGCCCTGCTTGGCGGGAAGCCTGCTTCCCCCTCTCTCTGCCTGCCTCTCTGCCTACTTGTGATCTCTCTCTCTCTGCCAAATAAATTTAAAAAAAAATTAATAAAAAAAAGTTAAACATTTTTAACTTTTTACAAAATAATTCTAAACATCTAAATAGTGCTGAAAATTTTCTTGATATTATTATCAAAATATTAACATTAATTTATATAATTATAGTCTGACATAGGTATATCCAGGCTTGTTCTAGATGAGAGAGCTATAAAATTATTTGCTTTCTGAAACTTCTGTTTTTTTTTTTTAAATTTGAATTTTTATGTCTTTTCATTACAGATAAACTCTCTATTGAATTCTAACTTAAAACTTCTAATTTTTACTGGTCTTGAAAGCCAGATAAAAACAACAAAAAACTTCACTAAAATGCATGAAATAAAAGAATGAGTCAAGTTGAGGAATTTGATATTGTTGTTAGAAAAATCTGGTTACAGGGGATGCCTGGTTGGCTTAGTGGGTTAAAGCCTCTGCCTTCTGCTAGGTCATGATTAAGACCTCATGATCTCAGGGTCATGATCTCAGGGTCTTGGGATTGAGCCCAGCATCAGGCTCTCTGCTCAGCAGGGAGCCTGCTTCCCCCTCTCTCTATCTATGATTGCCTCTCTGCCTACTTTTGATCACTCTCTCTGTCAAATAAATAAAGAAAATCTTAGGAAAAAAAAAAAAGAAAAAGAAAACTCTGGTTACATATGGACAGACTATTTTTTCCAGAATTCTGAGATTCTAAACTGATGTTAATATGTGTGTGTACCAAGTAAATTTTTCTGTTCATTTAATTTGATGATTAATAAAGAGAAACTCACAAATTGGTGCTTCAGATAAAATTATCTACTTCCCCTGAAGAAAGTTCAGGGTGTCTTAATTTGGGTTTCCCCAGAGACCCACCCTGAAACAAGAATCTGACTATTACTTTGTTAGTGGTTCTAAGAATAACAGGTCCAGATGAGGACCAACTGACGTCAAGAACAAAGAAAAAGGAATATCTAGGACTTATCAGTGACCAGCCCATTGCTATGGGCAAATGGGGGCACTCAGCCTATCAGCGATGTGCGGGCAAACACATTTTAGAGCTATTCACCTTAAGTATGAGAGCTAGAGAAAATTACTTACCGATGCGCATCAGTCATAGTTTGATGACAATGCTTGAGGAAGGGGAATTAGGGCAAGGGATTGGGAATTTAATTCTTCAGCACTTCTAGCTTTCTAGCACTTTTTACCCTGTGAGTGAAACTTGCCAGGTATAGAGTCATGATTGCTCAGTATAAGGAGCTGTTCCCCTGTTTGAGACCAGTAGGACTGAGTACATAAAATACCACTGACTAGGTCTTCTACAGAAGACGAAGATAGAATGTTGAGACTTTCGCGGTGGGTTAATAATAGAAAAAAAATGGGGTTGTCTGGTGAATGCTATATTGAATTATGTAAGCTTGATCTATTGTAGATATGCACTAAACCTTTTCTTAAATATCACTTGTTCTAAAGGTTAGACCACTATTGTTTTGTTTCAGCTAGGAAAATCAAGAGATATCAGAGAAGTGAGGCAGGGAATGATTGGGATGTTCAAAGTGAAGTGAAAGTGAAATAGAAAACATCACTGATGTTTCTGGGTCCCAACAAGGTGCTGAAATCAAGTACATATGACCTTGTGAGTTTACCAAGTTACAAAACAAAAAATTGAACAATACACTTCTTATCTGCCTTTTTACATTATTGGAATGGAGATAGATTTTTAGAATTACACAGAATGCTCTTTTGGTTTGTTTCAGTAGCTTCCGTGTTACAAAGAGTGGCTTCGGTAGTTTTCAAGGTAAAGCTAGGATGGCATATTTGTATAATGAACATTCCGTATGACATAGAGGTAATGATATGGAGGTACTGGAAACATGTTTGCATTATTTAAAGTGACAAATGTTAATTTAGTGGATAAGCAATCTGTCACCTGCTCAGGACATAGTCTCACAGCTGTGGGAATCAAACTGAAGCATGACTTACTGAAAGTCATTCCAGAAGCACCTGTTCCAGACAAAAGGATAAATTACTTTTATTCTTAGCTTATGTGAATATTATTTGAAATGTGTGGGTCATTTGCCACAGATTTGGCATCATTAAGAAGACTTATCAAGTTCACAGATGTTGTACTCCCTTAGGATCGGAAATGACTGAGCTGAATGTTGAGAAAGGCTTGCAGAATTAGATAACAAAGGAGAAAAACTCCCTTTGGGAGCTTTATATTTTGGCTGATTAGATCCAATAATATTAAATTTTCTGCATCATTGTGAGAAATGTAGATTATAAAGGGGAGGGCCTCTACATCTGGTAAGTATAGGTTTTAGTAAAAATTTATTTTTTAATAAAAGCAAAACAAAGCCATTTAGTGAAGAAATAAATGAAGATTCTGTGTGATCCTTTTTTAGTCAGTGTTTAATAGTGCTTTATTTGCTTGCATAGGTCAGTTTTAAATTATTCCTCTATGATTACTGTGTAGTTCCTATCCATACATCAGAAGTTTAATATGTCAAAATATATTTTCCTTTTTTATATAAAAGGTCAATGATTTCTAAAGGCTTTTTATTGAGGCATAGATTTTTAATTGATATGTATTATGGTAATGATAATAAACACAATTTAATAATCCCCTGGAGAGAAAGTTATGAAACTTCCAAATGCATTCTTTAATGGAATTCAGAGCTGCAGGAATCTAGTTCAGAAAGTAGGTATTTGCCAACTGTGGCTTAAAAATATGAATCACATTTCACAATTGTTAATAATGTAATCCTTTTCTGAAAATTTGGTCAAGTAGTAAATTATTGTCTAATCTGTAGAGTAAAATGAAAAAACACAAAACCACACACACACACATATGCATACATATATAATCTCCCAGCCTCTAATCTGAAATGCTATAATGAAATTACACGGATGTCTGTTGGCCTAAAAATAATAAAACTATTGAAAAATTACCTCATAAAATGTATCATTACCCAAATATTTGATGTACTTTAGTGGACAACCATAATTACACTGCTCCTTGAAAACCTGATCTTTTACATAAGAGTGTATTAACTTTAAGAATTGCATGGTGGGTGTAAGGGGACAGAAAAGATACGATTAAAGAATTTTAAGCTAATTCAAGACTAAAGTAGAGATACCTTGGCAATATAAAAATAAATATTATAGAAGGCAGTAATATTTTGTTGATATTTTTCAAAATATTTAAAAATTATTTAATTAATAAGACTGGATAATCATTGCAGTTGAACATAGTAGTGGTCTAAATGTTACAAAATGTTTAAAAACTATATGAAGTAAACAAAACTAAATTCTTATCTGAACATTAAAACCGCTGTTAATTTCTACCATGATGTCTCTACCTAAGATGTCTGTTATGGGTCCTGGGCTACCATGACTAGTGAATGACACTAGTCTAGAGATCAGCATTTTTCCTTTTTCTTTCATCAGAATGATCAAATCTAGTCAATTTTACTCCTAATTAACCCATATTTTGGGTTCTCTATCATCTCTCAGATTACTAAGACTGCCTCTAAAGTGGTATCTTCACATCTGATTTTATTCTATTTTTTTTAAGATTGTATTTATTTGTTTGATAGAGAGAGAGAGAGAATGAGAGAGAGCAAGAAAGAGCACAAGCAGGAGGGGCTGAGCAGCAGGCAGAGGGAGAGGGAGAAGCAGGCTCCCTGCTGAACAGGGAGCCCTATGCGGGTTTCCCATCTGACCCTGGAATCATGACCTGAACTGAAGGCAGACACTTGACTGAGCCACGCAGGCACCCCTTTATTCCATTTTCTACACTGAAGTTCAGCATGATACTTCTGGAATAAAACACTGATAGTCTGATTCCCTTAAATGGATGACATACAAATCATCTGATAACTTTTTTTATTTTTTTGAGATTTTATTTATTTGACAGAGAGAGACACAGCGAGAGAGGAAACACAAGCAGGGGGAATGGGAGAGGAAGAAGCAGGCTCTCCACTGAGCAGGGAACTTGATATGGGGCTTGATCCTAGGACTTTGGGATCATGACCCAAGCCAAAGGCAGATGCTCGACGACTGAGCCAATCATGTGCCCCAACTTATTTCTATAATCCCCTCTCTCACTATTGGTGATATATCCTATATTCTGTATTCAAAAGATGCTGAACTATTAATGCTCTCTCTAGTCTTCAATTCTTTGAAAATGCCATTCTCTCAGCCTGGATTATTGATCTCTGCATCTTTGTTTGATTATTTTGTTCTCATTTTTAAGATGAGATGGATGAGATGGGTATTTGGGCTAAATTATATAAATTCCATAATGTGGGTTTTGTACCCCTGTCATTATGTTTTACTCTTAAATTCTGCAACACAAAAAATTGTTGAAAATGTAAGAAATATATTCTCTGTACTTAATTATATTTTCTTCTCTTTTTGGGGGGGATGGAAGGGGCAACCCTAAGAGTTCCCAACACAAAAGTGCTTAGTGAGAATTATTATCAGAAATCTTTATCACTTATCAGTCTTTATTTTTATTGTGTCCTTTACACATAGTACTGTAATCTCTATGGTTTTCATCTTTCTAACACACTGAAAGTATTTATCTTAACTTCAGGAAATATGAAACAGTATTACTATAAAAAGAAATGGGTGAGTTTCAGTTAAGAAAAATCTAATTCACTTTGAGTTGTCATGTAGGGTTCATGTCAGCCATCTAATCTAATATGTGAATTTAATACTGGTTGAGTCATGTTAGTTGAGTATGGACCATGTATCATATACATCACTCCAAAACTCATTAAAACTTTCAAGGCATAAATCCTATCAGTCTTACAGTTCAGGAAATTAACACTCAGGGAGGCTGATTAACCTACCCCATGCCATAAAGCAAGTTTTTTTTGTTTTGTTTTGTTTTTTTTTCATAAAGCAAGTTTTGAAGCCAGTCTGCAAACCCAATTTTTGGAAACCCAAAATATTGAGCCATTCTGCCCCCATGTGATCAATTTAGACTCTTCTCAAACATTACACTATTTAACCAAACTAATTTATTTGTGTCTCAAAAATATACACAGAACCTTTCATCTCCATTGAAACTTTATTAGCCTTCTTGTCAATACCACATATCAAAATGAAAAAGTGACTAGGGAGAGATTTCTTTATTTCCAATTTATGATTCCAAAAGAGCTACTCTTTGTAAGATGAAATCTTATAAATTTCTAACCAGGGAAACAACAAATTCATGGACAGCTTCAAAAGTAATATCCATAAGGGATAAATAAAAGAAATATTTCTTTCTATACACTTTCCAGTCTTCACAGGTGTAAAGAGTAATTGTGGTACAAGATAGGCCATACTTGGTGGTAACACAATAAACATAGCCTCAAAACAAAACCTTGGAAAACTAAGAAAAATTGCAACCGATGTGGGTGAAACTGATGTTTAGAAAAAAATGTTTTAAAAATGCCAACAAAACAGTTATAACTAAACTAATAGATGTGTTCTTAGTTCAAATATATTTTCTTTCTATGATATGATGGACCATTTTTTTACAATTAAGTAGAAAAACACTTCATTAATTTCCTGTTATTAAAAAGGCAACACTAACTTTGCAAAGGGGGAAAATCCTATATGTTACCAAGTATTTGATAATGTAGAAGAACCTATAGAAACTTCTATGTTTAAAAACACTTCCAAGTGTTACTTAAGACAATTAACATGAAACTTTATATTTCATTTTATCTTAATTATATTCTCTACTGCTTTTTTAGAGAGAATCCAATTGCCTTGTTGCTTTTTTCTCTCTTTTCTCTTTTTATTTTCTTTCATCATTTCTGCTATATAACCAAAAGAACCAAGGTTTTTTTTTTTTTTTATGAACTTAGCATATACTCAAAATTGAATAATTTACTGGAGTTGGCCATAATATATCTAATGTCCATATATTTATTCTAATAGGTTTTTTTGTTTGTTTGTTTAAAGATTTTATTTATTTATTTGAGAAAAAAAGATCACAAGTAGGGAGAGAAGAAGGCAGAGAGAGAGAGAAGCAGGCTCCCCGCTAAGCAGAGAGCCCAATTCAGGGCTCAATCCCAGGACCCTGAGATCATGACCTGAGCTGAAGGCAGAGGCTTTAACCCACTGAGCCACCCAGGCGCCCCTATTCTAATAGTTTTTACTAAGTTTATGGTTCCTTTATTCAGAGATCAAATTTTTCTCATTACATTTAAAAAATGATATAGTTTCATCTGGTAAATTTAGATTTTTCTTCCTTTTTAAATTGTTATCCATTCTTTCCTAATAATATAATAAATATAATAATATAATATAGTATAATACAATATAATATAATGCAATATATTGCTTTCTTAAAATAATTCTTAAGATAAATTAAAGCACCGCATGGATAAGCAAGTAACAATGAAATTGCACAAGGATAAAATGATTGTTTTGGTGAAAATAAGATCATTTATACAGTTTAGTTTTGTTATTTTTTGTATTCTGAAGGATTATAAGCATTAAGTTTACATTTGTACAGGGAAGAAAGAACAGCAGTGTATCTGAAAAGCAGGCATGGACATGTGGAAAATATATGCCTTTGATCTAAATAACAGAAATAAATTTGCCAATAGCATAGCAATATTAGGCATGTTTAAAGTGACTTATACCACTTGAAATGCAGGTTCAATATTTTTCAGTTTGATGAAGCCATTCAATGTAAAGCATAAATGAAAATAAATGAAAATATTATGTGCATAATATCTATAATAGAATTTGCTACATTAACTCTTGCAGATGTGGGTTAATATTTTATTTGCATATATCCTCAAGTCTGTCCTGTCCTTTTGTTGGATTTATCACAAGTCTGCAGACATGGCTTGCTGCTGGAAATGGACATGAACAATTAAATTTTCAGTCTGAAATGCAGTGAAAGATTCCACTCCAGCAGCATTTGCTAAGCCCTTTGGTAGCTGTACTGATAAGGCAAAAAAAAGGTTCAAGAATGAGAAATCTAAAGTGGAGATGCAAATCTCATGCTCGGTTGCTATATTGTTATCTTAGAATATGCTGATCTGACTGGACTCAAACTAGTTTAATCAGGAGAACTGAAGAGGAAAGAAAAAGGGGTTATGGTTCTTTCTTTCTAAACTGTTTTACATTCATTTTTTATTGCACCTTCATTACAGTGAAAAAACAATCTCACTGATATATATTTAAAGCAGTTTTTATTTCATAAATTGTTAAATACATAGACTTTAAAAATGTACTCCATTTATATTTCTAGTTGGTGCTCTCTCCAGACACACACACACACACACACACACACACACGAGTCAGATATATATGTCATGAATTTATGCTTAAATGATGTCAGATTATGTTTAATCAATCTTGTCAAATAAATTGGTTGAATAAATGTCAAGTTCTATATTTAAACAAAGGAGGGATTTTTAATATTTCCATGACATCTAAAACAATTGATTGTTTTAATTTACATGTTCTAAGGATGCTTGTCCTTTAACTACTATTTATAAAAATTTAAAAATATACAAACACTCAAAATAGTGTAGATATTTCTCTGCCAGTTTAATCATCTGCATTCCAATAGAATTTTTTTTTCAAATAGCTGTGCATAGTTACTTTAATGTGACTAGACAGATTTCTCCTTGATGAATTTTAATCTAGTAATGATTTCACTGGGGAAAATGTTGATATTTCTTGTGACTAAGATGAAAAAATTAAAATATCAGGATAATTATTTTTTGTAATTTGAAGTTTTTGATTTAAAAATATATAGTGAGATATTTGAGCAATTTTATGTTGGATTCAGGTTTTTTCTTTACTTGAATTGAGCTCTACCTTTTAGGGTTACATAAAACAGGTAGGATAAATAAAGACCAAAGCAGTCAAATCCTGTTACTTACCTACAGCATTTATTTTGAAGAATTCAAATAATATGACTCTAAATCCTTTTTGTGGAATGGAGCAAGCACAGACTTATTGCTTTTATTTATAAATTGACATAAAACTAGTTTACAAAATTATGTACAAAATATTTCTAAACCAATAGGTGCTTTCTTTAGAGTTTTTTTTGTTTTGTTTTGTTTTGTTTTGTTTTTTTATTGTGGGATCTGGTTTTCAAAACTATCTTTGAGTTTATTCTTTTGTTGACTTTGGCGATTCTTTTGGAAAGCAGTAATTTAAATGTATAATGACTAAACAAATGCAATTTAGTTTAATGCTACACAATATGTAAATTTACACATATCACTCAACTTAAAGATAAAAGTCAAGTACTAAATTGAGCAAAGAAAACATCTTGTTCTTTGTATCTATACTCTCAATTACTGTTTTGTTTCCTTGAGATGGAATCCTTATACAACTGTGTCTGAGGTTAAGAGGTTTATATTTTTTCTTATGATTTCAGAATTTGCCATTGCCTTTAAACATTCTTAACTCTTTGAAAGATGGAAAATAAAGTGTTCTTTTCATGGAAAAGTCCGTAGTTTTAGCATTTTTAACTTCAATTAAATCTGCCTGTTAAGTAGAAATTAGAACCAGTTTCACCTTTCAAAACAGTTCATAATTGTTCCAAATACTCATTACTGTGGGTAATTACAATTTTTATGAACATTTCCATCCCTTTATCATTTCATTCTGAAAGTAGGAATAAAACAAAACAAATAAAAAGAGAGCAAATCTCTAAATATTGAGACAACTGAAAGTTTAGAAGATTTGGAAAAACACAAAAATTAAGTTTGTTGGGAAACATATATTTTACACAGCATTTAATAAAACATCCTGGTATATTTATAAGTGAAACTCAGAACTTATACACGAAGAAATACTGGACAAGTAGCCAAATTTTATTGTAATTCTGTCATTTTATTTAATCCTCTTCTAACCTGTAATCACAGTGGCATTTTAATTTAATTTCTCTTCAGATTTAATTATTAGATAGTAAATACCTAGATTCAAACACAGAATGGCAAGAAATACAATTTTGTACCTCAAAGCAATCATACAAAAAAGAAGCCATACAATCGCTATATATATAATTACACATTTGAAAACACTTATAGTAATAATTGTTTTCGTATATGCACTGCTTCATCTAAAGCCACATTTCTTCTTCTATTCAAAACTCAGTTCGAAGTGTACTTCATAAAGGGTTTCCCATTGTAAAATGGATTCTAATAATTTCTTCCAGTTGTTTTCTTATATTCTTCCCAACATGTGTGTTTTTTTAAAAAGATTTTATTTATTTATTTGACAGAGAGAGAGACCACAAGTAGGCAGAGAGGCAAGCAGAGAGAGTGGGGAAGCAGGCTCCCTGCTGAGCAGAGAGCCCAATGCGGGGCTCGATCCCAGGACCCTGAGATCATGACCTGAGCCGAAGGCAGAGGCTTTAATTCGCTGAGCCACCCAGGTACACCTATGAACATGTATGTTGAAGCTGTTTCTAATATGGATAGACACTTTCCTCTAAGGGTTTCTTCTGTGCATTCCATACTTTGTAAGCAGTATGGAGGTTCTGGGAGAGGCTTGGGCAAATATTTAGTAAAAATCCTTTAATTTAATAAAAACTATTTCATACAAGATAATATAAGTGACTAGAAGATTATATCACCTGCAAATGGGGAGAAAATTAGATGGAGACTATATAGTGTAGTTTTAATTTTACATTAGCTTTAATGAAAAATGTCAAAAAATTCATGGAAATTATATAGGCCCGGACCTCCCTCTCCTTAAGAAAAAGAAAAAAAAAACCCAAAAACATAAACACAACAACAAAAAAACATTTATTGGATGCCTATTATATGTCAAGTTTAAAAATATTAATGTCCTAACACAGGCATGATCATTAGTTTACAAAAGAAGAAAATGAAGCTCAGTGTTTTCAAGTAGTCAACAAAACTCACTACTTCACAAACGGCTCAGTTAGAATTCAAAAATTAGGTCACTCCAGCATCAAAGCCTGTGCCCTCTCAGCTTTACCACCAGTTTTTCTTTACCAGTGAAAGTGCTTAATTATGCTTCAGTCACTCCTGCAAAGTAATCTTTTAAAGAGCTGGAACTATATCTGTTTCATCTGTGCGTTGTCCAACTACCTGGTATTTGTGATATAGTACATACTCAATAAATATTTGATGAAGCAAATATATTGTTTTTAAGAGATATTTTCAGCCCCAAATTAAATATCTATCACAAGAATGTAATGATTTTATGGGAACTATAATCTGGATCTCTGAAATTGTTTAACTTAAAATTAAAATAAGAGTATACTTTATCAGAAAAATATCAATCAAATCTACAGAATGCAAAGACCATACTACTTAGTTAAAGTAATTTCATAAGATATACTCAAGAACAACCAACTTTCATATGCAAGTAAAATAAATTTTGACAAATGTTTCTGAATCTTCAAATGTGGTCATTATACTGTTAGAAGAATAATGTATTTGTTGGAGGCTTTTATAACATCAAAACAAAAAAAAAATCTCTGGACTGAAGAGTTAACCTACACAGCATGACATAGTCTTCTCAGAAATAGTTCTTAATGAGTCCTGGTCAATGTGTGTTAAATTTTTCTTCTACACATTTCTGACAATTATTTAACACTACCTTTTCAGATTTCAGTTTTATGGGGAGGAAAAAAAGGAACAGCATTTCAATTCAGTTCAATATTGAAATAGTGATTAATACTGGTATGCTCTGTGAACAAGGTCTATTATCTACTTGATTTTTAATTACCTTTTTTAAAAAATGTGTGTGTCCTGGGATTTTACTTTCCTTTATTATACCTGTTAGATCCTGAACTTTTAATTTCAGACTATTAATCACTGTGATATCCCCAGGTCATTTTTTTACCCTCTGTTTCAGCAAGATTCAAGTCAATCTAAACATTTACTTTAGGTCTCTTTTTCTATTTCCCTAGATAACTAACTTAACTTTATTCACACTGAATCTTTTTGTTGCTGCCATAACAAATATCAATTTCTCTTCTTCTTAACAATTTCCTTCTTAGTGCTAACAATGTTTCCTACTTTATCACTAAGTTTTATTGTCAGGAAGATTCTGCTGTAGAAATTCAATTGTCTGTAAATCTGAGCACCAGTAAAGCTGCTAAAATCATTGTGAGTCTTATTTAACTGTCTGGCACATAAATCAGGTAGATTTTATTTGATTTCCGTGGGGTGTTTTTCTAGACCTTAGCGCTCTAACACATACTGATATTAACTAACGGCACATTGAAGTGCATATTAGTGCTTCAAAGAGGAATGATTCATCCAATAAGCACAGCCTATCTTTCTAAATGGCAATCATCAAGAAACATGTCCTGAGTAATGTCATCCTGGGTCAGTAATATAAAAGGGGACTGGAAATTCAAAGCTTTTCAATGTTGTCATTACTTCATTCTGTGACTGTATAATAGTCCTTAAATGCTAAGTGGGTCAAATTCTTGTTGTTTAGCATCTCAATCTATCACTGTTTGCATGAAAAGTATTATCTTTATAGTGTTATGTTAATTCATTATTGTTCATATATGCCTCTACGTTTAATTTCATTTAAACGTCTAAGTTTGCCAACAACCATGTGTAGTAAATATTCTTCATTCTTTTCACTGAAAGTCCTAAAATCTAAGATTCAGAATGAAAAGCAACTTTTCCACAGTAGAAAAAAGTGTATGCAAGAACCGTATTGCAGATACAGATGAGGCTGTAGATGTAGATATAGATATATGCCTGTGTTCAAATTTTGGTTTTAGCCTTTACCAAATTCAATTCTTCAAAATGAATATATATATATAATTTTAGGATATATATATTTAATATAATATGCATATGTCTACATAAACACATAAACATATATGTATACATGCACACAGACACATGTTAAGAATATTACAATTTATTAAAAATACAAACATAAGTGTATGCAATACATTTAAATGTTATCAGTTAGAGGCAGAGATGGCAAAGCATTGACAAATCCAAATGATCTTATTCAAAAATAATGTATTTAATCTTATGATTCAGATACCCATGTTGAGTTTAACAGGATATCTTTCACCTTTCCCTTTTTGCTTCTCTTTGCTTGTTGTCGGTTATCTTAGAGGCTTTTTAAGAGACGTTTTCTAGGACCATGAAGGTCACTTTATAGCCAGTGCCCTTGATTTTATATAAACCATATTTTTTTCAGGTAGCTAAATTTTACCCACGCTAACCACTTTTAGTGCTCTGAGGCATGTGGGAACATACAATTTTACTCTAAATTGCAGTCATAATGATGAAGCCAAAGAATAGGACTGAATTAGTTCTTTATCTATGTTTGTTTTTTAAAGAATTGCTTATAATGGCAATTTATTTCTATTTTAAATATACACATGCATGTTAATTTTGAAAAAGCAAAGTTCACATTAAGAGGACATATCTCAAATAATGGAAGCTTGATAACATAACCTAAACTTTCACCAGGTTAAAATGTCAATGTTACTGTAAGTTCCTAGCGAATTAACAAAATAAAGGAAATAAATTAAAAATCACATTTTTATGTTAAGACTGAGTGATTTTCAGCTGAAGTCAGTATGGAAGCAGATATATATAAAGTGTAAAAATTAACTATTAAACGAAAGATACCCAGGAATATATAGATGATATAGATATAGATAATAAGCACTGTCCATAATTTAAAAATGAACAATTTAGAAAACCACATGAGGCATCATAACCAAAGAACTTAATATATTAGATCCATAAAATGCTCCATATAAAATAATGATATGTCTAATATAAAGATAAAAAAGAGGATTGCAAACATGAATAAAGAGCAAAAATTATCAAAATTGGTAAAAAAAACATGAATAAGTATTAAGAAGAGTAGTAAACATATAAAATGCAATTATTGGAATTAAAGAATCAATGACTGGGTGAAAGAAATAAGGGTCATTCATCATCTGGATGATATTTCCAAAAAAAAACCCCAAAACAAAAAATTCCAAATCCATATACAGGCATACATCTTGGAAGAATTGAGGGCTTGGTTCTAGATCGTCTCAATAAAGCAAATATCTAAATAAAGCAAGTTAAAGGAATTTTCTGGTTTACCCAGTGCATATAAAAGTTATGTTTATGCTATACTGTAGCCTATAAAGTGTGCAGTAGCATTATGTCTAACAAAACAATGTATGTACCTAGACTAAAATTACTTTAATGCTAACAAATTCTAACCATCATCTGAGGTGTCAGTGAGTAGTAATCTTGCTAGTGGAGTGTCTTGTCTCGATGTTGATGGTTGTTGACTGATAAGTGTAGTGGTTGCTGAAGATTGGGGTTACTGTGACAATTTCTTAAAATAAAACAACAGTAAAGCTTGTTACATCAATTGGATTTTCCTTCCAGGAATGATTTCTCTATAACATGTGACACCATTTGACAGCATTGTTAACCCATGGTAGAATGACTTTCAAAATTAGTCAATTCTCTCAAGCCCTGCTCCCTGCTTTATCAGCTAAGTTTATGTAATATCCCAGATCTTGTTATTTCAATAATCTTCACAACCTCTTCATTAGGAATAGCTTTCATCTCACAAAACCACTTTCTTTCTTCATCCATAAGAAAAAGTCCTCATTGTTCATGATTTATCATGAGATTTCAGTGATTCAATTCCATCTTCAGGATCTACTTCTCATTCTAGTTCCCATACTATTTCCACATCTGCAGTAGCTTTTTCCACTGAAGTTTTGAGCACCTAAAAGTCATACATGAGGTTTGGAATTAACTTATTCCAAGCTCCTGTTAACATTGATTTTTTTAAATTTCTTCCTATAAATCACAAATGTTCTTCATAGCATCTAGAATAGTGAATTCTTTCTAGAAGATTTTCAGTTTACTTCACCCATATCCATCAGAGGAATGAATCACAACCTATGGCAGCTATAGCCTTACAGAACATGTTTTCTTTTCTTTTTCCTTTTCTTTTTTCTTTTCTTCTTTCTTTCTTTCTTTCTTTCTTTCTTTCTTTCTTTCTTTCTTTCTTTCTTTCTTTCTTTCTTTCTTTCTTTCTTTCTTTCTTTCTTTCTTCACAAAACATATATTTTAAATCCTGAGACTTGAAAGTCAAAATGAGTCCTTAATCCATGGGCTTCAGAAGGTATGTTAGCAGACATGAATACACATTAATCTCATTGCATATCTCCAATAGAGCTCTTGAGTGACCACACTCAATGGAACCTTATTTTGAAAGGAATCTTTTTTTCTGAGCATCAGATCTTAACAGTAGGCTTCAAATATTCAGTAAACAATGTTTACTGTAAACCAGTAACCACTGCTCTCATCCAGCCTTTTTTGTTCCATGATAGAGCACAGGCAGAGTAGATTTAGCATAATTTTTAAGGGCACTAGGATTTTCAGAATGGTAAATGAGCATTGGCTTCACCTTAAAGTCATCAACTGCATTAGCCCCTAACAAGAGACTTGTTTGGCTCTCTTTGAAGCCTTGAAGCTAGGCAATGACGTTTCTCTAGCTATGAAAGTCCTAGGTGACATTTTCCTCCAATAGATGGCTTTCTTGTCTACACTGAAAATTTGTTATTTGATCGCTAATGATCTTTGCTAGATCTTCTCAATAACCTGCTGAAGCTTCTATATCAGCACTTCCTGCTTCACCTAACATTTATGATATTAGGAAATGGAATCTTTCCTTAAATTTCTAGAAGCAACCTCTGCTATCTTAAAACTCTTCTTCTACAGCTGTCTCACTTCTCTCAGCAGTCTCAGAATTGAGAAGAGGTAGGGCTTTACTTTGGATTAGGCTTTGGCTTAAGGGAATGATGTGACTGGTTTGATTTTCTATCCAGACTGCTAAAACTTTCTCTATATCAGCTGTTTTGCTTTGAATTTCCCTGATGATTAGTGATGATAAACACTTTTTCATATGTCTGTTAGCCATTTGTATGTCTGATTTGGAGAAGTGTCTGCTTATGTCTTTTGCCCATTTTTTGACTTGATTATCTGTTTTTTTTTTTTTTTTTTTGGCACATTAAGATACTACCTTATACCAGTTGGAATGGCAAAAATTGACACAGCAAGAAACAACAAATGTTGGAGAAGTTGTGGAGAAAGGGGAACCCTCTTACACTGTTGGTGGAAATGAAAATTGGTGCAACCATTTTGGAAAAGAGCGTAGAGGTTCCTCAAAAAATTAAAAATAGAGTTACCCCATGACCCAGTAATTGCACTACTAGGTATTTACCCCCAAAGATACAAATGTAGTGAAAAGAAGGGTCGTATGCACCCCAATGTTCATAGTAGCACTGTCCACAATAACCAAAATAAGGAAAGAGCCAAGATGCCCTTCAACAGATAAATGGATAAAGAAGATGTGGTCCATATACACAATGGAATATTACTCAGCCATCAGGAAGGATGAATATCCAACTTTTGCATCAACTTAAATGGCACTGGAGGAGATTGTGCTAAGTGAAATAAGTCAAACAGAGAAAGTCAATTATCATACAGTTTCACTTATTTGTGGAACATAAGGAATATCATGGAGGACATTAGGACAAGGGAAAAATGAAGGGGAAGAAATCAGAGTGGGAGACAAACCATGAGAGACTAGGGACTCCGGAGAAAAAACTGAGGGCTTTAGAAGGGAGAGGGTTGGGGGGTTGGATGAATCTAGTGATGAGTATTAAGGAGGGCACAGATTACATGGAGCACTGGGTGCTACATGAAAACAATGAATCATGGAACACTACATCAAAAACCAATGATGAACTGTATGGTGACTAACATAACACAGTAAAAAAATTTTAAAAAATAAGGCTGTTTTGTTTTCTTATAATTCGCGTATTCACTGGAAGAGCACTTTTAATTTCCTTCAAGAAATTTTTGTTTGCATTCACAACTTGGCTAACTTGGCACAAGAAGTCCAGCTTTCAGACAATTTTGGTTTTCAACCTGTCTTCCTCACTAACTTAATCATTTCTAGCTCTTGGTTTACAGTGAGAAACATGCAAGTCTTCTTTTCACTTGCATAATTAGAAGCCACTATACAATTATTTACCAGCCTAATTTCAAAATTATTGTGTTTCAGAAAATAGGGATACCTGAAGAGAGGGAGAGAAAAGGGGGAATTACTGGGCAGTGGAGATGTCAAAATACACACAACACTTATCAATTAAATTTGCTTCCATCTGAGCACAGTTTGTGGAATCCCCAAATAATTAAAATAGTACCATCAAAGATCACTGACAACAGACCATCATAAAAATAATAATAATAATAGAAAAGTTTTAAATATTGCAAGAATTACCAAAATGTGACATGAATATCTGAAGTGAGCAAATGTTGCCAAAATGGTACCCATAAACTTGCGTAGTGCAGGGTTCCCACAAATTTTCACTTTGTTAAATGGTAGTATCTGTGAAATGCAATAAAATAAGGTATGTCTGTGCAGCATAGTGAAAAAATTTATGAAACAAATAATTTATGAAAAAGGGTAATAAGGATGTCTGCTTTCACTACTTCCATTCCACAATTACCAAAGGACTTAACAAATTCAGAAAAACAAATGATTTAAGAAATTAAAAAAAAATAGAATTAAAGAAAAAAATATTTTTGATCTCTGATGATATGGTGCCTACTTATGGAATCCAGATAATTTCCTGATAAAGGATAAGAATATATATGTGAATATAACAATATGAGATTAAGATGAAAATTCAACTGCATTTCTCTATACCTATAAGAAGGAGTTTTAATATGTTTAATATGTCCTAGATAGGTAGGTAGATAGATAATTCTTTATATACAGATATTCACCCATACATGCTAAGCATACATATATATGACTGAATAACACTCATTTGAAATAGCGACCAAAACATAAAATGTTGAGAAATAAGTAGAACCTACATGTAAATAAAATTTTTTTATTTTTATTTTATAAAACTTAATTCAATTATATAAAAGGAACTATAAAAGTTAATAAATAATTCATGTTCTTGGGTAGGAAGTTGTAATGTAAAGATTTTGATTATCTTCCTATTTATTTTTAAAATCAATATATTTCAAATGAAACCATAACAAGGGCTTTCATGGTTGTCAAGTGGAAGAGTAATAGACAAATTTCAGTCATGATGGTTAAAAGAAGAATATCAAGGTGGAGTTATTTGTGCAGTTAGATGCCAAGACTTAGAGTTTGGCAACATATTGCTTATGTAAATTTCTACAACAGTCCTTCTGCCTTCATGTTCTCTTTCCTGATCCTCATCATATCAGTAAATAACAGTTTTATTCATCAGTTATTCTTGACATAAACTGGTCCATGCTTTGTGAGAGTCTCACTAAAATATCACACCCAAACCACTTAGTGATCCTCAGCTATGCCTTACCTATACGACAAGAGGTACATATATATCCAGCAATTTTGGAGTAGGAAGTCATGCACAAAGTCCCATGTATAATTGAATAACTGGACAACATCTTAAAATTGGTATCAATGTAAAATTGTATGGACAAGATCCAGGATGGGTCTTTCAACATCTGAAGCTGATAAATATAATGAAGAAATCTTTCTAAAAATTCATCAGTCTGGTGGTAAAAAGTTATGTTAAGGATAAGCATAAAGGGAGTACCTGATAAATACTTTGCATTGTGGTTAGAAAGACTCAAGAAGCTCAAAAAATCCCAAGAATGATAACTATGAGGGACGCCTGGGTGGCTCAGTCATTAAGTGTCTGCCTTCCGCTCAGGTCATGATCCCGGCGTCCTGGAATCGAGCATCGGGGCTTCTTGCTCAGCGGGAAGCCTGCTTCTCCTGCTACCATTCCCTCTGCTTGTGTTCCCTCTCTTGCTGTGTTTCTGTCTGTCAAAATAAATAAAATCTTTAAAACAAAAAAAAAGAATGTAACTATGAAAAATCTACACAAAGAATAACTTCACTCCCAAAAACAAATGTCAAAAATAAAACTCTGAAACAGCTAGAGAGAAGAGACACTGTCTTCAAAAGAGTAATTATAAGATTGATTATTATGAACTTAAGAGAAGATACAAGAGTTATATCTTCACAGTTCTATAAGAAAATTAAATCTGTCATAGTTTTCAACAAAATAACTAAAATAGTAAAACAAATGAGACACTAACTGGAACTGTAGTGTTTAGATTCAGTTTTCAACTGGTTCATCTTTCAAGCTTGACAGCTAAAACTCAGGTTGTGTGGCAAAAGAAAAGGGTATAAAACTGTAGAAGCTGGAATCAGAAGCTAGAAGGTAGGCCCCAGTCATGGGCTTACCACATGCAATGATGCTGCCAAGTCTGGTAGCTGCGAGTGGCTCTACTGTTTGCTGGGGTAAAAAAATCAAAAACCAAAACCAAAACCAAACCAAATTACACCAAAACAAAACAAACAAAACAAAACAACAAAAAACTAGAGCTTAAAAGGAGGTTAATATGACTTACTGATAAATTAATCTGTGTCCTGGTTTTCACCAAGAATGAAAATCAGTAACTTTTCTTTCACAACCTAAATATACCCTATTTCTGAGCCCTGAATCTTTCACTGATAAAAGGCTCAACAGGGAAATATCAGTGTTTTAGTATTTCTTCAGAATACTTCCTGAAGGCTGACACTCAGAGCATTCTGGAAGATGGAGCTCTGTTGAACACAATGTCTGAAAGATTGAAGGAGACAGAAGCAGCCCAACATAAGAGAGATTATTGGAACTGTTAAGACTGGAGTCACAAAGGAGTATAAATTTTCAATGAGTAGTGAAGACCTGCACATTGTCCCCAAGCAACACTTGGAAAGTGTCTGTATGTGGAGGAGAGATATGACATGGGATATTTGATTTTGGAGTCTTAAATGCATTTGGTTTGGAAGCACAGTAAATGTCTGTTAAACACAATGTATGAGCTCGACTCTAAATATTTCAGTGTCAAATATAACTTGACCAAGTATTTATATAAGACCTTAGAACCAAATTGAGGTCTCAGTGATGGTGGTCTTGTGGCTATATTTTATTTTAGCTACACAGCATTTAAATTATTTTCCTATTTGAAGATACCAACTTGGTTGGCAGATAGCAATCTACATTAGATAATAAAAGCCAAGTTGACATGTTTCCTTTTCCTGATTCTGATTAGCAAGGATATGGTCTATGCCCAATGTCAGATAGATACTCCAGCCTCGGATTTAGAATCTTGATTTATGTACATAATAGACATTGTCTAGATCCAGTAGCGACATCAGCTTCAAGTCGAGCACCAAGTCTAATGCCTAGCTCTGTGGGTGTTGGTCATAGGTGTCCAGGGCATATGTGCCAGCACTGCGGTGCTTTCCACACCACCTCTGCAGTGGCTTTGGCTTGTCATTGCCTCACTCCTTGGCTTTTCCATGTGCTAGCTTTCTGGTCGTTTATAATCCTAAGAGCCCCAATTATATTGCAGTGTCTTCCCTCTCTACTTTTGTTACCCAGAATAATTTTTTGTTCTCTGCAGGTAAAAGTCCATTTTTACTTCCATGTTGTGAACTCTGAGTCCATTTTTTCCTTCTTTCCATGCCTCCCACCAGAAATCACATTCAACACTTTCCTCAATGAAGCAGTGTTTTATTATTTTATTCTTGCCCTTCTGCCCAGTCTTTCCCTATATAAAAACAACTCACAATCTTTAAAATAACATGAATCTGTCAGAAAATATCAGTAATATGATTACACCAGATTAGGAATGGGGAATAGAAATAGGAAAGTAAGACTATCTTTACTTTCAATGATTCATAGTCTGAAGTTTTAAAAATTTTAGTCTTTTGTAATGTGGATCAAATTGTTTTCAATGTTTTGAGGTTTTCATTCACACTTTAAATGATCATATTTTAGCAAACAAAAACTAATTTATCTTCCCTATAACTTGACAAATTAAGACAGACAATCCAGTTTATTGGTTCCTAATAGAGTGCAGAAAAAAAAAAACAATTTTCTGAAAAACAGTATAATGACAAAATCATTAAAAATTAGATGAAGCTTTTAAGATTACTTAAAATTTTTAAGATATGGAGAAACAGACTTAAAGATTGGTCCTCTTGTTTAGAAAATAAGATAATTCATGTAAAAATATCTTATTTCCTTTTTCTTCCCATGAACACCTTAAGAGATCCAAAAGTATATATGTGGTTGTTATAATAAGGGTAGGTAATAAAACCAAAGTTTAAAAAGAACTTCTCTAAGCAAAATTGTCGTGTTTCACAAACCCTTACCTGGAATCCATATCTTCAGGACCTAAAACATAGCTCTTATTATTAGTTTATTTTCTTTCCATACTGCTTTGAAATTTATGGGACAAATTCCAATATCTAAGTAACATTAACTGTTAAAGGGAAAGATTAGCTTTTTCATAAAATTATTTCAACTGAAGAAATACTTAGTGAAACCAGCTTATCAAAGATATTGACTAAAGAATATCTGTTATTTGCTTTAATAGGGAAGCCAAAGAACATATTCACTGTCCAGAGACATATTGAAAATAAAGTCTTTTTTTTTGTAAGACTTGCCACAATAGAGTTATTTGGAACCTGAAAAGAAGTATGTATAAGGTTATTTATTGGAACACAAAGATGTTGAGTATCTTTTCAACATACCATATAATAATATTCTTATTTCTCTTTGGCTAGGAAAACTCTACACAAATAGATCATAGCTTGTGTTAAATATCATAAACCTAGGAAAATATTAATTAAATTTATATATATTTACTGATTTCCCAGCATGTGTAACACTTTTTGTATTATATTGCTAAAATGTACTTAAGCATTCAGTTCATAAAACTAATACTCAACAAATTTAAATGTATTCTATGCTAGGCACTTTTGTATGTATTTGATGTAATCCTTATTAAAAAAAATGTTATATAGTGCACTATACATATTTTTAAAAATAAGAGATTTAAATTTAAAACAAGTTGACAAAATTAACATTGGCAGAGAGCAAGCAAATGGTAGAAATGACTTTGCAAAACATTTCTCAAAAACATATAAAGAGTTCCTAAGTTGATTGTTTTTACTTTACCAAAGCAGATTAATATACAAGAAAAAAGCACTGGGACAGTTTTGGATTCATTCATTATTGCTCAATAGTTATTTCTAAAAAGATAATAACATTTTTGATAATATTTTTTCTGACTCTGAAATGGTAAACAGTTAATAGATATTTGTTCTTGCCATCCTAGTAATTATAACCAACACATACTTTCTGTTTTTGTTTCTTATTTGTTGAGATAATATGTAATGTGATTTATTTAACAATCCATTTATTGATTCTTTCAGTCAGTCAAAAAATACTTATGAGGCTTGCACAATGTGCCAGACAATATCCTAATTGCTCGTTTAATTGAAGTTAAGCTGGTGAATAAAAATAAACACAGTCAAATCCTCAGTATGTTTATAATATGGTGGAGAATAAGATTAATTAAATATTCATAAACACATAAAACACATAAACAAAATATACATGATTCTATGAGAATCAATAATCCAAGGATACACTTAGGTAAAGAGATCAAGGATGATTTCTTTGAAAAAATTACATTTGGGGTGCTTCAGTCAGTTAAGCAGCTGACTCTTGATTTCAGCTCAGGCTGTGCTCTCAGAGTCCTGAGATTGAGCCTGGCATTGGGCTCCCTGCTGAATGCAGATTCGGCTTGGGATTTTCTGTCTCTCTCTCTTTCTCTCCCTTGCTCATGCTCTTTCAATCTCTCAAATAAATAAATAAAATATTTTAAGCTGTTATTTAAGGGGTGGCTGGAAGAAAAGACCATCCCAGAGAGATGCGTGCAGATTAAAACATACATGGCAAGGAAGAGGGACAAAAAGGTCAGTGTGCAGAGAGGAAAGGAACAAGATTGAAGAAGACGTTGAGGTGGGCAAAAATCAAATTATAAAGGACTTAGAGGTCATATTAATTTTGGTCATAATTTTATCAGCCATAGGAAGCTGATGATGAATTTTAACTAATGGTGTGAGATGACCAGATTTGATTTTGGAAAAAAAAAAAAATTAGAAGCAGTGTGAAGAATTAGAGGAAAGCCAGATGGATGGGAGAAGGAATTTTATTATTCTGAGATTCTAGGTGAAAGATGATATTTCATGAGACTTGTTTTGTGAAAACAAGAAGTGAGAGGAATGAAGAGGTTTAAGAGAAAGTTAAAGCTACGATTGATAAAATTTAGTAATGGTTTTGTTATCTGGAGCTGAGGGAGAGAGCTATCTAAGATGACTCCTCGTTTTTTTTTGCTTAATCAACTGAGTAGAGGAGGGTGTCTTTAAGATTAGAGACATGTGTTAATAGTTTGTTCTGTGTACGTGGGTGTTGGGGGCAGTGTATGGCTTGAACAGTTAGAGAGAGATAGGGATATCTATGGCTTGGTCTTAACTATGCTGAGTTTGAGATGTTTGTAAGGAAGGAAAATATGTAAGTTTTGAGGTCAGTGAGGAACTCCAGATTGTGAGTGCCTTGAAAACAAGTGAAGAAAGTGGCTTGAATGAGTATTTAGAGTGCAAGGTAATGAAAGGGGACATATCACTAGATTTTGAGCAACTCCAAAAGCATGCTAGATGGGGAGAAGAGCTGCTTGAGAGTAAGTGGATCTATTTTTAAATATGGCTACACATTTTGTGTTGGTGTTCTATAATATAAACAGAAAATGGCTAAAGATGTTTGATTTTTTTTCAAGAAAACATGTAGAAGAATTACATAAGAAAATAGCGATACATTTACTTTAATTTCATTTCTACAGGTTAAACCATGTTACTTAGGCAACAGTAAGATAACTTAAAATTTTAATATCAACTTTTCTTATAATTCAGAACATAATGATCTACCTTTAAAAGTTAGTTAATATTGTTATAAAAATAGATTATGGTCTCAAAAAAACAGATTATGGTCTCATTACCTCTGACCTATTCTGTGGTTATACTCTAAAAACTGCTTAATTTGGTCTAGTTTTTCATTGTTTATCATTGTTTTCATCATTTCATTGTTTCATTAACAGATAATTAACAGATAATTATCTGTTTTTGGTATTTTTGGTCTGTGGAAAACAGATAAAGTTTAAAGAACATTAATAAAGCCATCAGATCTTTGTTAAAATGATGATGTGAGTGCTATTTTTCATAAAAGCGTATTATTTAGCAGTATTTTTAAATTAAATATCTTCCAAATAGTGTGTGTTTTTTTGTATGTATGTCTGTGTATAACCTTACTCACACCAAATTATCAAGAAAATAAAAGGAGATGAACCTATGTTTATGCTTCTTCCTGAATTGATGAATAATACATTAGCTAGTAATTTTCAAGGGAGAGTAACTAGAAAAATCCAGGCAAAATATACATCCAATCATACTATCAGGAATTAATTTGACTTATAAAATGTATATATGAAAGATATTATGTCAGATTTGCTGACTTCGATAAAAACATCACTTTGTTGAAATGTATGAGTAAACTAAAAATGATTATCTTTTAAAAATCAATTTGCTGAATGTCCATCAAGAACATAGGTTTTCAGTGAAATTCTTGCAGAAAAAAGGAAATGGAGAGAAGTCTTTATAACATAAACACTAAGCATTTTAAAATATATCCTAAATAGTTAATAGTGTTGTTATGAGATAAAACATCCAACTATACCTTCATAGTTTATGCTTTCACAATCAAAATGCATCGTGGAAGTACTATTCCATCCCCAAACGGCAAACTGGATGTTTAAAGTTATGATTCAATTAGTTTTTTAATACAAAGTTTCAAAAAAGTCTATAGTTCAACTTATCACATATCATTTTATGGTGGATTTCATTGCATTTCAATAGAAAGCACTCTTCAAAATTATGAGCTCTCAAAAGGTACCCAGCACAATCAAACTAAAACATTTCATCAATTTTAACTCTTTTATTTTTATACACATTAATATCTATATTCAAAATGACTACAAACAATGTTCTTCTGTCTTTTTCATGAGTAATGCAAACTCTGAGTCATATAGACAAATAAAAACTTAACAGCAGGAAAAGGAGGAAAAGGCAAGTGCTACATGTGACTGCAGGTGAATGAGGTGACCACCAACTGTGTAAAATCAATGACGCTAAATTTCAGTCTTGTCAAAATATGTCCATGGTATAAAAAGTATTATACTTCCCTTCTTTTGACAAATGGATCGATAAAATGATAGACTAGACAAAGGTACGGACTCATAGTCTGAATGAGATATGAACTATCTTTTATTTTTTTTCCAGGATGCTCTTAACAAAGCAACTTTGCAGACTTTCTCTCCCCCATGTTTTATACTCTTGTGTTTCTTTTTTTTTTTTTTTTCTTTTTTTTTTTTGGTTTGTTTGTATTGTCTCATGCTGTGCTTGCTGTTTTGAAGGGTATTTTGACCTCACTACTCCTTGGCTATGGAGTAGTGAGAAACTCCTTACTCACTGAATTATGCAACTTACATGTATTAGAAGGAGGAAGAATATAGTTTAGAGGTTAAATGTGATGAAAGAGATTTAAGAATGGCATGTTTTCTCAGTTTTTATTTATAATTCCTCAATGATTATGTTTCTCTGTTTTGTTTTGTTCTGTTTTATAGCAGTCTTACCAAAGCATAACCCTTTTGTTATGTATTTCCTTCCCTCAAAAGAACATTCTTTACATCATTTTAAAAATGTTTTGAAAAGAGACCATTAAAACATATACACACATATCTTTAAGTGAAAAGACTACTACAAAGTTTAAAAATCCATTTATTGACTTATAGTTTTCATACATTGTGGGCAATATATAAATTTCAAACTTTTAAGAATTCTTTCCTTCTTTGGCTAATAATATTGGAAATGGGTACTCCACATTAAAAGGGAAACCAACTAACAAGAAGGTAGTATCACCCAAATAATTTGAATAATCAAAGCAAATTTTTGTTTTAAAAGATTTATTGAGACATAACCTGTTACAAAATGCAGATATTTTAAATGTACAGATCACTTAATTTTTAAATATGTTTACACCTATATATGAAGCATGATCATATTTCACTGAGTAGAACAGTAATGATTAGATTATATCAATGAATCTATAGCTAAATATTGCATATTTGCCTTTATATCTAAAAACTGATGTTTTTCCCTAGGTGCTATCATCAACTGAGGTAGAGTTTTAAAATTCTTTTTTTTTTTTTTTTTTGAGTTTTAAAATTCTATTGCTGATTTTCACTACTACTTTTACCATTTTTTACCATTAGTTCCACATTGTCAGTTTTAGGTCTACTGAATTCTTTAAAAAGACTAATTAAAAGAAAGCCAAACTCTAATGACATCATAGAATTCAACTATTCTAATTTGTCTCAAGTGATTTTCTTTATTTAGACGGTACAAATGAGTACTGAGTCAAATTCAGAATTCAGATTTAAAATATGCTTCAGCCAACTTATGTAATATTCTTCCTTTACTTCTTTTTTATATGTTGTGATATAATTTGTGTTTAGTGGGATTAGGGCTAAAGTACAAATGGAAATCAATATACCTTCTATTAAAGTCTTTGTATCTATGAAGTTACACATATATTACATATTCTATGTTCTACCTTGACAATGTACCTTCATTAGGATTTTGAATTTCCAAAACTGAGTTTAGATTTCGGACTTTTAAGTCCTTGTCCTTTGTGTTGCTCCTGTTTTTCCACACATACGTCCAACCAATCTCAAAAGTGACCTCTTGTACATATTTATGGATGTCACAGACTGCACTGCATATCCAAGCTCCATTTTCCCCAAATACTTATCATTGGCAGCTCTCATGTCTCCTCTCAGGCCACCACACAGACTACTAATATTATTTTTTGACCTAAATAATTAATAAACAAAATTATTCATATTTCTTTTGGCCTAAAGGTGTCATGAACCAAGAATGTTTAGAAAACTGTCTTAGTTCCAGTGAAGGGAGTCTGCTCAATCTCTATTTAAATATTTATACAATTTAGACTTGTTTTTTGTCTCTACATTATGACTATTTCAATCCCCACTATAAACCTATGGCAAACTAATTTTCACAAAATACATTTTACATGCTGACTTATTTACTTATTTAATTTATTGAATACATAAATAAATTGGTTAAATAAATACTTGAATATTTAGTGAAAGTATCTGAGGCATTAAAAGGATAATTAAAAAAAACTCACAGTGAGTCTAAATATTGAAGAGGGAGGTATAACACTAAAGAAAACTTTGTGACAAAATATTTCATAGTAAAACCCAAGTGACAGAAATCCTGACAAGAGAATAAGGCATTGATATTTCAGAAAGACAGATATAGGACCAAACATATGAAAATTATATAATAAGTTTAAAAAAGATTAAAAAAATAGAGCAGGAATAAATAGGAGTGAAAAATTAGAGAAAATAGAAACATTTTCAAGTGTTTATCATCTGTCATTCACAGTGCTGAAAGTTTTTTATATTCTATTTCATTCACTCCAACAGTTATGTATCATCATCTTTATCTGAAAAAATGGGTAAAATTAAGTTCACAGGAGTTAACTAAATGAAGTAACTAAATGAAGTTGTTCACTTCATTCTAAGTGATGAAGTCAGAGTTGCAGCATACACTTTTTTAATATTATTTCCTATCTGTTAAATTTAGAATATACTTAAGGAATATTCTATACCTGAAAGTTATAAGGCACTATTAACGATATTTTGCTGAGATGATCAACTAGTGAAAAATAATTCAGGTCTTTTTTCAGTCACTTTGGTGATATTGTCTTTGTTTTTTTCCTACTGACCCAATGGAATCAAAACTAGAAAGGAATGTGTAGGGAAAATGAGTAGCTCTCAATTTGTTACAGAAATCTGATGTCAAGCCATTGAACTGAACTCTAAACGAAGAAAAAATGCCAAATATGCCTGGTTAGAGAGGATATATAAGTGGTTATGATACTCATATGTGCCATTTTAACATATCTAGAATCAGAAGGCACAGTGACATTTGTCATGGGAATTTCAAAATAAAAAAGGAAAAATATTTTTTCTATTTTTTCTTTTTAATTATTTTTCTCTTTCAGTATCACGTACAATTTAAGTAGACAGTCACCACTTTCAATCCACATGGTTTTTTTTTCAATCCACACGTTTTTAAGGCTTAAAGTAATTTTATTAGTACTCATAATGAGATTCTTCATGGATAATATATTTGCCAATTTAATACACCAATTGAAAAGAGTTATAATGCTTGTTTATTTATGAAGTGGTAGAAGGGATATAGAATGCTACTCATCTTCTCAGATTAAATAATAGAGAGAAATGAATAGTTAATTATAAGGAAGAAAAACATAATAGTACTTTGTACTTGTTCAATGTTCATTTTTGGGTTCTACAGTGTCATCATAACACTAATTAAATAATTTTAACGAAGTGACAATTTTTGCAGAGTAAGAAATGGAGGAAATAAAAATATGAACGACTTGCTCAAGGCACAATCGTTGTATGCCATGGCTTTATAATTCTTCAGTCATTGTTATGTTCATTTTGACGTAGGATAGCACATTTTCGAAACAGAGATCCATCAAAATAAATAATTAATTATTCTAGATATTCATCTCTTTAGGGATAAAAATATTAATTGGTTGTATTTACATGGAAATTTGGAATCAGCATCAGCAAAAATATTGCCCTTCATCTTACCAGCAAACCTCAAGTTACTTCACCTAAATAGATTCACTTAAACCAAATTTGCTCAAAATCCAATCCTGTTTAAATGCTTTTTTTTAATTTGCACACTATCCCTTTAAATAAGCAATATTTTTTTAATTAAGCATTTTTAAAATATTTTGTCCAAGACACAGTTTTTTTTTAAAAAAAGGAAGATCTGATCATGGTTTTATTTCTCTTCAGAACAATAAAATGCATATCACTTTTTTGCATTGTGAGTTAATTCCCTAACTATATCATTATATGTTCTGTGACTAAATGATATGCTCCTCGGATTACCATTCAGAAATAGAGGATTTGTAAAACCCCAGCAGGAAATGCTACCATCAAATTGCCTCCCCCTCTCAGCCTCTACTCAGCTGACAACTGCCTCACCCAAACCAAACCTATTTTCCTGGATGGCCCAGACCTAAAACGTGGCCAGTGCCAATGTATAGAACCTGGCCCATTTCCCTCAACTAGAAACCACTTTGAAGTTCTATATCTCCAACAGAGTTCATATTTGGTCAACTGAATCTAAAATAAGGACTTCTTCAAAGCTCAACTTCGCCATTTGACCAATCCCATTTTCTTCCCTTCTCTTCCATAAGTGGTGATCCTAAAAATACTCCCCACTCAAGTACCACATCAAAATATCTGCTTCTGATGGAAACTGACCACTCTCTAAAAAGAAACATATCTTTCTCAATCTTACATTTCAGTACAAAAATGAAGAATCGATTTTAGGGAAAAAAATGTAACACTTCCACATACATACACACAAAATACACTTCAATTCTAATATGGAGTGCATTTCAGTTTGATAGCTATTTTATAGCATTTACATGAAAAAGATGAAAATAGAGGTAATATATAATGGCAACTGCTCTTTAATTTTTGATATCTATTCAATTTTTACCACTCAGTTTGGTTACAACCATGGCAAAAAGCCGATTTACAAAAGTATGTTTTATCAAATGGAATCAACGTTTTCATGACTAGAAATATTAATATTATTTAACTTTAGTTACAGAGAACTTAAAACAAGCATAATTTTAAACAAAATTGAGATTTACTTTTTTTTTCTTATTTATATCCTCAACATCACTAGCTTCTCCTGTCTTTAATCTCCACTGTACTTAGCATGAAGTTCATGGTGATAGGATTGCAAAAGCACCAACCATCAAGTACATGTTTCCAGCAAGAAGAAAAATCAAGAGGACAGAGTAAAAGTTTAATAGCTGATTAGATGTCTTTGGCCACCCATCTCATCTGAAATGGAGGCTGGGAAATGGGATTTTTTTTTTCATCGGGAGGGAAGAGTGTGTATTTCTGCCTCCAGTACTACAAGCAATTTAAGAAATGAGAATAAAATTGACTGATATTCAGTAGAAAACCAACAGTCTCTGCTACAGAAAAACAAAACAAAACAAAACAAAAACTTCTTGATTTCAGAGACACAAAATATCCCGAACTTTTCACATTCAAGTCATATTTTACAATTTTCTTTTTTCACAAATTAATGAAGTCAATTTTGGTAAATTTGCTACTGTTTTCTCCTCAGTAAGGGAGTTGCAAATCCACATTCCATTTTAAGTAGTATAGTAGTTCCCCCGCTCTTATCTTCATGGGCAGATAATTCCAAGTCTCCTAGTGGATGTCTAAAACTGTAGATAGTATCAAATCCTATCTATTCTATGTTTTTTTATCCATACATAACTATGATAAAGTTTAATTTATAACTTAAGCAAAGAGATTAACAACAACAAAAGTAAAGTAGAACAATTGTAACAATATTCTGGAAAAGTTATGAAGGTGTGGTCTTTCTCTTAAAATAACTTATTGCACTGTATTAATTTTTCTTGTGATGACGTGAGATGACAAATGCCCACATGATGAAATAAAGTGAAGTGAATGATGTAGGCCTTGTGATGTAGCATTAGGCCACTACTGACCCTCTGATGATTTGTCAGAAGGAGGATCATATGCTTCCAGACTATGGTTGACTGTAGGTAACCGAAACCACAGAAAGCAAAAACAGATAAAGGTAGACTGCTAATGTATTAACAAATATTCCTATCATATACATTGATTATAAGTGCCCATAGATGTCCTCCTGCAACAAATTTGACAAATCTTCAGAAATACATCTGCCTTCACTCACCATTTCCAGATGGGCATGTTGACAAATTACAGTGACCATTGAACAACATGGGTTTGAACTGAGCAGCAGGTCCACTTATATGTGGATTTTTTTTTTTTCAATAAATATTGTGGAGAGGTCGTGGTGGCTCAGTCAATGAAGCATCTGACTCTCGATTCTGGCTCAGGTCATGATCTCAGAGTTATAAGATCAAGCCCCACATCAGGCTCCAGGCTTAATGTGGAGTCTGCTTGAGAATCTCTCTTTTTCTTTGCCCCTACCCCTACTCATGTTATCTCTCTATCTCTCTCTAAAGTAAATAAATAAATAAAATCTTTTAAAAAAAAAGTAAATGCAGTCTAAAGATTTTGAGAGATTTGCAATAATTTGAAAAAAAAAGTCTCAGACTGTGTATCCTAGAAATACCAACAAAAGTCCAAAAAGTTTAGATATTATTGTTAAGAACATGGTATCTAGGGATGCCTGGGTGGCTCAGTGGGTTAAAGCCTCTGCCTTCAGCTCAGGTCATGATCTCGGGGTACTAGGATCGAACCCCCCATCGGGCTCTCTGCTCAGCCAGGATCCTGCTTCCCCCTCTCTCTCTCTGCCTGCTTGTGATCTTTCTCTCTCTGTCAAATAAATAAATAAAATCTTTAAAGAAAAAAAAGAACATGGTATCTAATACATGCAACATACAAAATATGTGTTAACTGTTTATATTGGGTTTCTGGTCAATAGTAGGCTATTTGTAGTTAAGTTTTGGGGACGTCAACAGTTACACATGGATTTTGACCATATGTAGGTTGGTGTCATAATCCCTGCATTTTTCAAAGGTCAATTTTATGTGTTTAGCAGCATGTGAATTTGTAATCTCAGAGCCTTAAATTAAAAAACCAAAAAACAGAAAACAAAACCAAAACAAGAAAAACAAACAAACAAACAAAAACTTGTCCTTATTTGTGTGGCTCCTAAGATGTACACAGGAGGTGAAGTCATAGATTAACTCATTTCTGCCAAGTTATTCTTTGGGGATTTCATTTTGAATGGGAAAAAAGTGGTATTTGTCAATAAAAATTCTATCAAATGCTTCAAATATAATTCTTTGCAAATCCGAAAAATTCCTGAATGGTAGAAAATTTCATGTTTTATTCTCATCACATTATTTTAAAAACTTTTAAAAAAGAGGATGAGTCAAGGCTGTAACTCTGATGATGACAAAGATTTTTACCATATTAGACACGATTGCTGGAATAAGATCAAAATAAATACAGCAGCACTTGCCAATGTAGAAATTAGGTGCAATTTTGTGTATAGCTTCTTGACTAAAACAGCAAATCTAGATGTGTTGCCAGGTTTTGTGTTTGCTTAAATTGTAAATCGAGGATTTTCTTAGATAGAACTATGGCTGTTGGTAAAGAGACTTTCTAAACCTTTAAAGACACTAAATATATATTCAAGTCTCAGCAATCTACTTACAAATTAGTAATTCTCTTTTTTAATGGAATTAGTATGTGTATAACAGAAGAAAAGCAGTATTGCCTGGAGGGAAGGCAGTATTTTCAATGCAATTGCATGCTGACTGAAAATGACATAGCTTTATTTTCTTCAAAATACTCATTTCAAAATATTAAAAGATATTTCAGTATTTCTAGGCCAGATAATGTAATTTGGTAGCAGAAATGGCTTCGATTTTCTTCCCTTGCTTTAAGGCTTAAACCAACTCAACCATTTCCAAAGCACATGTTCAATTTGGTTATCTGCTTCCGGAACAGATGCTTATGTGGTTTTATCTGCTGCAAATTATTGATCAACTACTTATCAAATCCCTGTCATCAAATTCTCAAATACCTCTCCAGTTGTTTTAATTCAATAAAATGCTAGAGATTTAGTGGGATATTTCAGATTACACTGACTTTTTACCCTTTTCTATTTGTATTTACTCAGGTCTCTGACAATTTGGTTCACTGAAATTAATCAAAATGTTTCTAGTTAAAAGGCTTCTTAACAATACTCTTCAAATATTGATCTACTAATTTAAAGTTCTTTTGAGGTAAGATTAATTTGAAGTTGCTTTATGTTGTTTTATTTTGTTTTTCAGTACCTATACATTGTCATTTTCTTCAAGTACCACCAGATCATCATATTTTGGCTTATTTTTGTCATATCTTGAGTCTGTTCAATCGTAGCATAGAGGTAATATAAAAATCAAATTAAATATAATAGCTTTTACAAAAATATATTCACCTGTCAATATAAAGATAATGAAGAAAATGAATATTAAACAGGTCTTTTTTTATATTAAGCAGGTTTTAAATAGTAATTAACATCTTTATCTATGATTGTTAAAAACAAGAATTATTAAGAAAATTATTAACTTAAATATACATTAAGAAAATTATTAAATTAAATATAAATTATTGACTTAAATATATTTCAATTCTATTATCTCATAATTATTAATAACTAATTATTTGTTATCAACAAAATGAATTTAAGTATGAAAACTTTTTTCTACCAAAGCAGATCATTATTACATTGACTTAAGATAGAAGCCAGTTGTCTTTGGCTCCTCTTGTTACAGATGTATATAATACTTTATATTATTTTAATTAGTTTTAAATAAATCTCCTTGAAAAATAATTGAAAATATGTTGTATTTCCAAACAACACAGGAGTTATCAGTACATTTAATAGATTTTTTTCTCATTTAAAAAATAAGTTGGAAAAGAATTTTGACTTCTAAGGCTCTTAATATAATAACAATTTGCTATTTTTAAAAGCATTTGGTTTTATTTGAAGTGGATAATACATTCAAAAAGTAAACTAATGTGATTAAGAAAAGTTGACCAAATAGGTTATTTTACATTTAATATACATCTATTACTATAATGCACTAGGTTGGAAGATTCCAGTGTGTAACTTCCTCAAGGAACTTAAGGTTTAAAAAGAAGAAAACATGTACATGATTGAAATAAATGCAAAATAGAACCGTAAACACATGCAATAAGGACACAAAGTGAATATGAATTTATTTTTTTATTTTTATTTATTTTATTTGTTTTATTTATTTTTATTTTTTTAAGATTTTATTTATTTATTTGAGAGAGAGAGAAAGAGAGAACACAAGGAAGGGGAGTGGCAGGGGGAGAGGGAGAAGCACAGCAGGGAGCCCTAAAAGGCTAGATCCCAGGACTCTGGGATCATGACCTGAGCTGAAGGTGAACCCTTAACTGATTGAGCCACCCAGGCACCCTAAACAATATGTTTTAAAAACGAAATAGAACAAACTATTTTATTTGGCATGTAAACTTTTTCTCGATCTGGCCAAAATCACATTAACTCTATCAAGATCAGCACAGGAAGTATTTCCAACTAAGTACCAACTCTACACATGGCTGTTGGCTATGTAAATTGGTATATATTTTGAAAAGCAATATGTCAGTTATGACAAGAACCTTAAAATAGTGATATTTTGATTCCATGACGCTAATGTATATTCTCAAGAAATAACAGATTAAATAGTAAAAAATGAGAAGGAGAAGTTGTAAAACTGAAATGTTCAGTGGAATGCTTACACTATGAAAAACTGGGTTCGCTTCAGAGGTATAGGGTCTTGTTATAGGCTTTTATGAAATCATGACTTAAGACACAGGCAGCTAGTTTTTTCAGAGGACGATCTTAAGAAGCAAGCAAGAGGGATTTTTCTAACAGGCAGTCTTGGCTCTGGAGCTCTTCATTGGGCTGGCAGAGAATTTGTCAGTAGAATGAAAGATGAATTCTCAATGCTGAAGCTGCAGCTTAAAGAGAAGGGTGAACTCATTCCCAAATTTCGGAAAGAGCTGGAAAAAGTCCAGCATTCACAGAAAGCTTTTGCTTCAGGAGTAGATAAATCCACACAGCTCCATTGCCCTGTGGAATGCTACGTGCAGAGAAGGTTTATTTAAACGCGTATATATTTCAACTTAGGTTAAATCATTTGACTATAGCAATATAACACCAGTCTGTGACATGTTAAATATTGAATGAAATACATTTTCCATCAAAAAATAAGAAGAAAGAGGAGAAGGAGGAGGAGCAGCAGCAGCAGCAAGAAAGAGGCAGTTGAAAGAGTGAAAGTGGGAAAGAGAGCACACCAACAAAGGGTGAGCTATTGAACTGGTTACTGCTAGGAGAAATTGGATTGAAGTTTTGCTGTGATTCATCTGAAAAATCATGCCAATCTACATCATTTTGGTCTCTTCAAAGGAAGGAATTTCCATGAATTCATCCATTAACTTCTGAACCCCAAGAAATGATTTTGGAATTTTGGAATTTTCATCCCTCACACTTCTGGGTTGCCCTATGCTCCCCTCGATTTTTCAGGAAAAAAGGCAAAAAACTTGAGAGTAGTGTCACCACCTGAAAATTGAATGATACTGAGTTACACAGGAACTGCTCATTATAGCTTTGGCTGGAATGAGCTGAACCAGGACTATGAATTTGTGGGTCAGGGCACTCTAAGTCCCTGACGCAAATATCCACTTGGTACACTCAAATCAGCTCATGCCCAAATTAAGTGCTTTCAATGTGGTGGTTTCTTATACTCTAAAAATATTTGTAATTAGAGAATTAGTGGAACTAATATTGTCTAAAACCTTGTAGCTGTTATTGAGACCATAATTGATGGCCTTCCTCTGTCACTGATGATCTCTTCTCTGTTTGCATCAGCTTTAGGGATTTCTTCAACTTACCTAGGTTTAGTGCTTGCCCAGTGAGGCTACCCAGATTTCAATTCCTGAGGGAATAGAGCCTTTAGTTTTCTTGCCCTGGTCAGGCTATGGTTGCTGAAATTGTCATTCTAGTATTCTCACTAGACATGGAAACACGAAGAGAGACCCTCATGAATTCCTCGAGTCTTAGACATACTCTTATGTGCCTGCTGGGTACATATTGTAATCAAGATAGATTACCCTCTCCAGTATATAAATTATGTCTTTTCCTGCTAGGTACCATAAAAATCATCACATATCATCTGATATTTTAATTTATAAACAGCATCTTGGAACACAGCACTCCAGCTCCTTAGGGTGCCATTCCAAACTGGCACTTCAGCTAAGTGTTTAATGGTCACTTGTTCTGAGGAAACATATGCAGGATTTCATCCCTGCAAATCGGGCATTCTGTAAGCCCTCACATTATAAATTCACATTTCTTATCACAGTCTTTCTTCAGGTGACATTATACCACTTCACGTAAGAACTTTTCGGGAATATATTTTATTTCTTCCTTCCCAGTCTTTAAAGTACTGTTGTTATACATTATACATATATATGTGTTATAAAGCCCACAATCCAGTGTTACTATTTGCTTATTTATCTTCTAAAATATATGAAATCTAAAAAAAGAAAATTACTTATTTAGTTACCATTTCTTTTTCATACTCCAAATTTCAATGTAGTATCATTTTCTTTTACCTGAAAGACCTCCTTTAACATTTCTTACAGTACAGGTCTGCTGGTGATGACACTTTTTAGTTTTTGTATGTGGGAAGGTCCCTATTTCTCCTTTAAAACAAAACAAAACAGAATCCAAAGCAAGGTCCTAAAGCTGTTCAGTTATGTGAAGGCTGAAAGGTAAAGAAACTGCAGAAGAATTTGAAGCTAGCAGAAGTTGGTTCATGAGGTTTTATGAAAGAAGCCATCTCCATAACATCAAAATGTAAGATGAACTAGCATGTGCTGATGTAGAACCTGCAGCAAGTTATCCAGGAGATCTAGCTAAAATCATTAATGAAGGTGGCTACATTAAACGACACTTCTGATGTAGATGAAATAGTTTTCTATTGGAAGGAGATGCCATTTAGACTTTTCCTAGAGAGAGGTCAATGTCTGGCTTCAAAGCTTCAAAGGAGAAGCTGACTCTCTTGTTAGGGGCTACTGCAGCTGGTGACTTTTAATCTGAAGCCACTGCTTATTGACCATCCTGAAAAATCCTAGGGCCTTTAAGAATTGTGCTAACTTGAAGCATCTGGGTGGCTCAGTCAGTTAAGCATCTAACTCTTGAATTAAGCTCCGGTCATGGTCGTGGGGTCTTGGTATTGAGCCCTGTGTTGGACTTCACACTATGCAGGGAGTCTGCCTGAGATTCTCTCTCACTCTCTTCCTCTTCCCCTTCCCTTTGCTCTCTCTCTCTCTCTCTTTTTAAAATAAATAAATAAATAAATCTTTACCAAAAAAAAAAAAAAATTATGCTAACTCTACTCTGAACTGTGCTCTATCACTGAAACAAAAAATCCTTGATGACAGGACATCTATTTACAACATGGTTTACTGAATATTTTAAGCCCATCATTAAGAACTACTTCTCAGAAATAAGGATTCCTTCTGAAATATTACTGCTCATTGACAATGCACCTGGCTGCCCAAGAGTTCTGATGGAAATGCATGTTGTTGTCATACCTGCTAACACAACATCTATTTTACAGCCCACAGGTCAAGGAGTATTATTATTATTATTATTATTACTATTATCATATAATGTATTATTTGTTTCAGGGGTACTGGTCTGTGAGTCATTAGTCTTACACAATACACAGTGCTCACTATAACACATAGCTTCCCCAATGTCCATCTGAAGGAGTAATTTTGACTTTCAAGTCTTATTGTTTAAGAAATACATTTTGTGAGGCTATTGCTGCCATAGACAGCAATTCCTCTGGTGGATTTGGGTAAAGAAAATTGAAAACTTTCTGGAAAGAATTCACCTTTCATGATGCTATTAAGAACATTTGTGATCAAAAGAAGAGTCCAATGGGGTGCCTGGGTAGCTCAGTCAATTAAGCATGCAACTCTTGATTTTGGCTCAATTCATGATCTCAGGGTCATGAGATTGAACCTTACATCTGGTGCCACAATGGGTGTGGAGCCTGCTTAAGATTTTCTCTCTCCTTATCCTTCTATCCCTACTCCCACAGCTGCACCTGTTTGTGTTCTCCCTCTCTCTAACAAAAACAAACAAAGAAACAAACAAACAAAACACAAGAAGATGTCAAAATATCCACATCAGCAGAAATTTTTTAAAAAAGTTATTTCTAGGGGCGCCTGGGTGGCTCAGTGGGTTAAAGCCTCTGCCTTCGGCTCAGGTCATGATCTCAGGGTCTTGGGATCCAGCCTTGCATGGGGCTCTATGCTCAGCGGGGAGCCTGCTTCCCCCCTCTCTCTCTGCTTGCCTCTCTGCCTACTTGTGATCTCTCTCTGTCAAGTAAATAAATAAAATCTTTAAAAAAAAAAGTTTTTCCAATCTTCATGTGTGACTTTGAGGGGTTTAATACTTCAGTGGAGGAATTAACTGCACATGCGGTGGAAATAGCAAGAGAACTAGAATAAGGGGAATCTGAAGATGTGACTGAATTGATGAAATCTCATGATAAAACTTGAATAGATAAGGAGTTGCTTCTTAAGAGTGAGCAAAGAAAGTGGTTTCTTGAGATATCATTTACTTCTAGAAAGGATACTGTGAAGGTTGTTGAGATGATTACAAAAGACTTAGGATAATACATAAACTTAATTGATACAGCAGCTGTAGAATTTGAAAGGATTAATTCTACTGTAGGTAAAATGCTATAAAACAGCATTAGAGGCAGCAGAGAAACCATTCATAAAAGGAAAAATCAATCAACATGGCAAACTTTATTATTGTCTTATTTTCAGAAATTTCTACAGCCACCTCAACCTTCAGTAACCACCACCCAAATCAATTAACAGCCATCAGCATGGAGGTGAGATACTCCACCAGCAAAAAGATTACAATTTACTGAAAGCTCTGATGATGATTAGCATTTGTTAGCACTATTTTTAAATGAAGGTATGTACATTGTTTCTTGAGACAATGCTATTGCACACACACTAAAATACATTATAGTGTAAACATAACTTTTATATGCACTGGGAAGCCAAAAAATTCCTTTGATTCACTTAGCTGCAATATTCACTTCACTGAGGTAATCTGGAACTGAATGCATGGTATCTCCAAGGTATGCCTGTAGGCATAATTAAAGATGGCTTTAATTTTATTTCCACTTAGTGATTGTCTCAATATATTCAGAAAAAAAAATTGAAGAAAAATGACATCATGAAAACTTTTAAGGAACTAAAAATTAAAGGCTATTCCCTTAAACTGATTAAGAACATCTATACAAAATTACATCATAAAATTAGAATACAGCAAGGATATCTCCTGACACAACTTTTTAAAAAAATTTTTTTTTTAAGATTTTATTTATTTGACAGAGAGAGACACAGAGAGAGAGGGAATGCAAGCAGAGAGAGTCAGAGAGGGAGAAACAGGCTTTCCATGGAGCAGGGAGCCCCGTGTGGGGTTCGATCCCAGGACCCTGGGTTCATGACCTGAGCTGACATGGTCAGCTCTGTCTGACAAGGCAGACACTTAATGACTAAGCCACCCAGGCGCTCCTCCTGACACAGCTTCCATTCATCATCATATAAAATTTTCTGGCCAGTGAAATTAGGTTAAAAAAATCTAGATTGAAAATGAGGCAGTTAAAGATTTATTTATTTATTTATTATTTTAGGGGATAGAGAGAGTAGGAAGGGAGCAGGCAAAAGGGCTGAAGAATAAAGAGAATCTCAAGGAGACTCCTCGCTGAGTGTGGAGCCCAACACAGAGCTTGATCTCACAACCCTGAGATCATGTCCTGGGCCAAAACCAAGAGTCAGATTCTTAACCACCTGAGCCACCCAGGCACCCCCCTTTTTTTTAATATTTATTGATTATTTTAAAGAGAGAGGAAAAGAAGCAATTCATCTTTGTTTATCTATAAAATCCAGTGTAATCTAAAAAGAAAGCTAGTAGAACTAACACCCAGTGAGGCTGTAAAATATGTGATCAACATATTAATATTTCTGTATTCTAGAAGGGAGCAATAATAAAATAAAATAATTCTTAAGTTTTATTTATTTAGAGATGAATCTAGCAAAAAAATGTGAGAAGATTGTACACTGAAAACTGCAAAACATTACTGAGAGAACTTAAAGAAAATCTAAGTGGAGTGAGATAATTTACTGTTAGGTCATAAGACTCAATATTGTTAAGATGCTAACTCTAAGAAAATTTATCTATAAATTTAATGTAATTCTAATGAAAATCCCAGAAAATATTTTTACAGAAATTGTCAAGATGTGTCCAAAATTCATATGAAAATTTGAAAGATGTAGAATAGCCAAAACAATTTAAAAAGGAAATCAAAGTTTGAAGACTGACACTAATTGGCATTATTTTAAGACTTACAATAAAGCTTTTGTAATCAAATCAGAGCAGTATAAGCATAAAGATAAACACACACCCTGGAGCACCTGGGTGGCTCAGTGGGTTAAAGCCTCTGCCTTCGGCTCAGGTAATGATCTCGGGGTCCACATCGGGCTCTCTGCTCAGCAGGGAGCCTGCTTCTCCCTCTCTCTCTGCCTGCCTCTCTGCCTGCTTGTGATCTCTGTCTATCAAATAAATAAAAATCTATAAAAAAAAAAGATAAACACACACATTAATGGAACAGAGCAGAGTCCAGAAATTGATCCACATATATATATGGAGACTTATTTTTGACGAAGTTGCTAAAATAATTCGGTGGAGAAAGGATATCTTTCCATCAATAGAAC
Organism: Procyon lotor; assembly: GCA_028646535.1. Classification (NCBI taxonomy): domain Eukaryota; kingdom Metazoa; phylum Chordata; class Mammalia; order Carnivora; family Procyonidae; genus Procyon; species Procyon lotor. Next base: position 94,541,403 of record CM053604.1, read on the forward strand.
TGAAAGATTTGAATATCCATTGCAGAACAACAAACTTTGAAGAATACCTCACACCATATGTAAAAATGAACTCAAAATGTATTGTAGAATTAAATGTTGGAGTTGAAACTATAAAATTTCTAGTTAAAAACGGAGGAACATATCTGCTACCTTAGATTAGTTCTTTGCTAATCTTAGATACAAGTGTGACAACTCAATCCATAAAATAATAAATTGATAGATTGGTTTTAAGGAAGTAATTAACTGCAGTGATTCTTCTTACTCTGACTGATGATTTTATGATATAGTCTGAAACCAGAATGCACAGACTTGCTGTTTTTCCTTTCATCATTTTTTCATTTCAGTTATCTGGAGAAATGACCCCAAATTTGTCCTCTTGCTAATACCTTAACATTGTGTTTTCTTGTTACCCTTGTTTCTGTCCTATAATTCTATCCTTTATACTTATTCTGAATTTATTCCTAGTTTACTCATTTAAGGGAATTGAAATTTGAAACATTATACATTTCAGGTATTTTGCCATGACTCCAACATACAGTAAGTACTATAAAAATCTTTGCTGATAGACTAATTAAAATTTTATATATATCCTATTATACCTAGCATTTTATTAAGTAAACCAAGTAATATGTGTTATTCAATTATTTAACTGTTTTTGGAGTTTCTACTATCAGCCAGATCAGGCACTAATCTCTAGAGATTCAAAGATAAATTGAACAAATGCCCTGTTCTTCTGGGGCCACTTGTTCTGTGTCCTATGACAGCTTCCAACCTAAGCTTTGCAATATATTTTTTAATATAATATAATTTTGTGGTATACATCGTTATGTCTTATTGAGCAGATGTTTATCCATTATGTATAATCTCACAGATATCACTAGAAGTCATGTTCTGTCAAGGCAAAATGATTTTTCTGTACAATAAATGTCTTCTATGAGTAGAACTAATGGAAGATAACAGTTAGTTTCCAAGACATGAAATATTTTAAAGCTTGCTGGGCTGCATAATGAGAAATAAGCCTTTTGAAAAAATGAGAGGAAAACTAATCAGAACACTTAAATATGGGCATTGTCATTTTAACATGCTAACATTAAATTAAATATATGGCATTAAAACATTAATTTCAAATTACTTCATTGCCTATGTTTAGGCCAGTTGTCTGGACAAAATCTCCATGACAGTTGATGCTACATTCTCAGGAGAGTCCTAGTTCACTGCAGCTTTGGCTCTAATTACAGCAAAATGGAGGTTAAAAATGGCTTGGGAGCAACAATGCAAAGTTGTTTGGAGATATTTGGCCTAGTTACCTGGGAGGCACCCAAGGTTTCCCTACCAACAGGAGATTTTTGACAGCTTCTCCATTGCCTGAAGCAGCCTCAGTGGCTGCTTTCACTCTATTATAATCCTAAAGGACTATAAATTGTTGCTATGGTAAATGTAAATGGGACAATTTTGCGGGTTATTTTGAATATATTTCATATGTATATGATCTACCACAGGATAAAAACCCATTTAAAGTCTGTAAAAATTTAATTATTCTAAGAGTACAATTCCCCCACTTAAGCAACAGGTAGAGCTGAAATGGTATATGTTTAAACATATAAATTCAGATATATACACATACTTATATATGTCATTACCATGTATTGTATATAAATATACATGGCATTGCACCAGTGAAAATTATATAAATATAAATATTTATATGATACATTTATATGTATGAATCAGACATCACCTGTAACCAATAATGATTATGATTTAATGTTTTGACATTGATTATAAATTTGTTTAGATCACTGTATCTCTTGTGTAGTACCTAAACCAAGTCACAGATCTGAAACTAGAAATAAATTTCCTTTGTGTAAAACATGTTTGCATAGAAAGTGACTTAGAAACTGAATGATGATAAGTATATGTACATGGTATATATTTATTTATAATATAATACTAATTTTTGAATGAATAAAAATTATCTACCTTTTTGTATGTGGAAATTACCAAATTAGGTCTTTCTGTAATCTAAATTTTTAAGGAAAGTGGTACTGCTAGTTTGTTTGACTATTTCTTGATTTGTAATTTACCAATTAATTACTTTTTTTTTTTTTTTTAAAGATTTTATTTATTTGACAGAGAGAAACACAGCTAGAGAGGGAACACAAGCAGAGGGAATGGTAGCGGGAGAAGCAGGCTCCCTGCAGAGCAGAGAGCCCAATGTGGGGCTCGATCCCAGGACCCTGGGATCATGACCTGAGCCGAAGGCAGACGCTTAACGACTGAGCCACCCAGGTGCCCCAATTAATTACTTTTGAATAATATATCACTTTAATTATTATTGTACATCAATTTATTTTGGCCTTTATTTTTCATTTGGTGAGTACCTGTTTGCAATTGTTTTCCATATGTTTAAAATTGTAATTTAGGTCAACACTACCACAGCTAGTTGATTAAAGTCCATAGCAACAATGATAAATCAGGTTCATAGTATGACTTCTGACATATGATGAAAATGTCATATTCCCACCATGATCTTCTTTCTAAATTACATAACCCAGTCTAATCATGAGAACATTAGAGATAAAATTAAGGGACATTCTATAAAATACAAAAACTCTCAAGGCTATCAAAAACAAGGCAAGCCTTAAAAACTATCATATCCAAGAGGATCCTAAGTAACTTAGATATGATAATTAAATGTCATATGATGACCTAGATGTGATGCTGAAACAGAAAAAAGGCCTTCATGTAAAAACAAAAGTAATCTGAATAAATTATGGACTTTAGGTAGTAATAATGTATCAATATTAGTATATTAAATATAAGAAAATATACCAAATTAATGTCCTATATTAAAAAATAAATGAGTACAGAGTATATGGAATCTGCCTGTAATATCTTTGTAAATCTCTATAAACCTTAAACTGTTATTTAACGTTTATTTCAAAATTAGTTACCAGATACTAGAATAAAGATTGAATCATTTTATTTTTTTAGCATAATGACAGAAGACATAAACATCATGGGAAAATAAGCCATAACATTAGTCAAATAGCTTTATTTTGTTAAAATTTATTTAGGTTGTTTTGTCATATACTTTATTTTAAATAATCTATTTTATTTATTTTTTTTCTTTTTAGTATTGTCGACACACACTGTTACACTAATTTCAGGTGTACCACATACTGACTCACCCTCTCTATACTTTATGTTAAGCTCATCACTGGCATATCTGCTATCTGTAACCATACAGCATTATTACAATATCATTTACTCTATTCCGTGCGCTGTACCTTTTACTTGCATGACCTAGAAGTCTGTATCTCCCACTACCCTTCACCTATTTTGTTCATTCTCCCCATGCCCCCTTCCCTCTGGCAACTGTCAGTTTGTTCTCTAGATATATAGATCTGAACCTTCTTTTTGTTTATTCATTTGTTTTCATTTTTAGATTCCACATGAGTGAAGTCATATGGTATTTATCTTTCTCAGTCTGATTTATTTCACTTAGCATAATACCTTCTAGATCTATGGTTTTGTAAATGGGAAGATCTCATCCTTTTTTATGACTGTGAAATATTCATATATGTATAAATTTCACATCTTCTTTATGTATTCCTTTATCAATGGACACTTAGGTTGCTTCAGTATCTTTGCTATTGTAAATAATGCTGCATTAAACATAGGGGTGCATTTATCTTTTTAAATCAGTGGGGTTTTTTTGGGTTTGGGGGGTGAATACTCTGCAGTGGGCTTATTGCATAAGTATGATATTTCCATTTTTAATTTTTTGAGAAGCTCTATATTATTTTCCACTTGGCTAGTCTACTTTATAATCCTGCCAACACTGCATGAGAGTAAGAAACTTATTTATACTCAGGGATACTGGAATAATAACACTCAAAGACAATGTTCTTATGGCTATACTATAAAATTATATTTTACATGACTTATATTGTTATCTATAAACATGCCCTGACAATTTTATATCAGTCCTAAAATAGTAGCAGATATATTTTATGAAAAATTATTTTCCTTTTCATATAACAAATGTCACTCATACTTCACTGAACTGTGTAAATCTAATTGTATAATTCTATATCACAGGGGCAATGTCTTTTTTATAACTGCAGCTAGTGATTACCTCTTATTTAAAACCACAAGGAAAAAAAAATATAAAACCACAAGGATTGTTCTTCCCTTGTAATTTCTTTGCTAGGAATGTTAATAGCAATATTAAAACAAATGCTACTTCTATTTGTCAATAATAGGTATCTATTGAGCACTAAAAAATTAGTAGAAATAATAAATATTAGACGTGATCTCTTCTGGCCAGTCATACTGTGGATATCTATAATAAAAATCATCTCCTGGAATTAAGAAAAGCTGTAAGTTATTCATGATTTAGGCATTTATAGGCATACCAAAACCCCACAGAAATTAACTGTAATATTTTTTTCAATTACCTTTATTTTATTTTTTCAGTGGTCCAAGATTCATTGTTCATGTACCACACCCAGTGCTCCATGCAATACATGCCTTCCTCAATACCAACCACCACACTCGCCTAACCCCCCAACACATCCCTTCCAAAACCTTCAGTTTGTTGCTCAGAGTCCACAGTCTCTCATGGTTCGTCTCCCCCTCCGATTTCTCCCAATTCACCCTTCCTTTCCTTCTCACAATGTCCTCCATGTTTTGCCTTCTGTTCCACATATAAACGAAACTATATGATAATTGACTCTCTCTGCTTGATTTATTTCACTCAACATAGTCTTTTCCAGTCCGACTATGTTGATACAAAAGTTGGGTATTCATCCTTTCTGATGAAGGCATAATATTCCATTGTATCTATATGTATGGGCCATATCTTCTTTATCCATTCATCTGTAATTTTTTTATTAAAATGCTATACAAACTTTTAGGTATATAGTCCAAAGGGAAATTTTCTGTAAATCTGTCAACATACCTCTGACTCATATAATGCACATTTTGGCCTCTTCATGGGTAAGAGGAAAGAAAAACAAAGCATGTATGCTACCAACGTGGAAAATCTAGTTTTCTATAAAATCAAGGGACTTCAGTCCTGAAATAAATATAATTTCCTAAGACACGTCCATTCAATAGAATTTGGTGTGATGATGGAAATTTTCTATATCTTCTTGGTCTGAGTGGCTGATATGACCTAGGGTCTTAATTTAAATTTAAATTAATTTAGTTTAATTTAGATTTAAATTTAAATAGTTATATGTGGGTATGATTTTGGACTAAGAAGTTCTAAAACAACTAACGTTTCTCTTTTTGCAACACTTTAAAAATAGTGCAAATTGGGCGCCTGGGTGGCTCAGTGGGTTAAAGCCTCTGCCTTCAGCTCAGGTCATGATCTCAGGGTCCTGGGATCGAGCCCCACATCGGGCTCTCTGCTCCGCGGGGAGCCTGCTTCCCCCCTCTCTCTGCCTGCCTCTCTGCCTACTTGTGATCTCTCTCTGTGTCAAATAAATAAATAAAATCTTAAAAAAAATAGTGCAAATTATGTGGCATGAGGTATATTGTAAATATTGGAATTTAAAACAAAATTATTAAACCACTTTTTAGGTGTTTAGTTTTAAACATTGAGATGTAATAGCCACTATCATATATTCAAAGAATATCTGAAGAATCTTTTACATCAGAAATTTTAGATTATTTTTTTCTCTTTGAACTCATAGTTCACTACTGAACAATTTTAAATACTAATAAATTTCATAGTTACACTTCAGCATTTTCATTACATTTGAGTATAGTGAGTGTTAAAAATGTGTATAAATTACACTTATTTATTTGTGTCCTTGTACCTTTAGTTTTCCTTTTATAGATTCATTATATTTATTAATAAAATCTAATTAAAAACACATTTTGGTAGTTATTAAACATATCAAGTAAATTTTATTAAAAATGAAACTCATTGGAAAAAAATAAACTCATTGGATGTTATTATAATCAGAAAAGGTCTAATAGCAATTCAATTATTTATCTTCTTTTTTATATTCACCTAAATAAATATATGGAACTACTTTTGTCGGAGAGATTATTACCTGTGTTCTAGAATTTTTATGGTTTCAGTTCTCCTATTCAACTCCTTATCTATTTTGACTTTATTTTTGTTTATGTTAGAAAGTGGTCCAGTTTCATTTTTTTACACATAGCTGTCCAATTTTTTAAGCATCATTGATTGAAGAGACTCTCTTTTCCCTGTTAAATATTCTTGCCTCCTTTGTCATAGATTAACTGACCATATAAGCATGAGTATATTTCTGGGTTTGCTATTCTGTTCTATTGATCTATGTGTCTGTTTTTGTGCTAGTACCATACTCTTTTTATTACAACAGCTTTGTAGTATATCTTGAAACCTGGAATTGTGATACCTCCAGTTTTGCTTTCCTTTCTCAAGGTTCCTTTGGCTATTCAGTCAGGGTCTTCCATGGTTTCATATAAATTTTAGTATTATTTGTTCCAGTTGTTTTGCAAAAAAATGTTGTTTGTTGAACTACCTTCTATAATAAATATAATAGTATATAATATATAACTTTTGCTATGCAGTGTCTTTGGCAACAGTAGAGAGATAGATGTGGCAGGATCATTAAAAATAGTGATTATAATCCCTTCCCATCCTACAAGCTCTATAAACTCAGAATACCCCAGCATAGGTCAAATGACTCTGTTATCTCTTCTTAACTGCCTCCTCAACCAAAATTTGTATCAGAGAGGGGAAGGCAAAAATTCTTCCAATGGGTAATTCATGCCTTGAATAAGGGATCTAGCAAGACATGAAGATTGTTTCTTTGTTTGTCACTCTAGTAAGCAATCTTCCAAGAGGAAATACATGGTTTATTTTGTCAAATGGGAAAATAGAGAAAGGAAACTGTGAAAGGAAAGGAAATAGTGATGATGTTTCCATTACTGATGTGTTCTCTCACTAGTTTTAGAAAAGAGTCCATATAGAAGCAGATGTTTGGAAAGTGATGTCCTATAGATTATATATGCTCATGTAGCCTTTAAAGCAAACTTCATGCATGTCCACTATTACAAAATTTTATTTAAAGACTTTTGATAGATAATTTTATTAGAAGTAGGAAACATTCTGACTCTTAATGTTGAGATATATTAAAACTGTCTTGTCTAGTTTTTCCACATTGAAGAAAAAATTGAATTTATGCCCCCCTAAAGAAGGTTTAGATGCTTGGAAAGTTTGCATTACTTTACAAACACATGAGTATTTGTGATGATAGGTCTGTAGATGCTGGGTATTTTTCCCTTATTTTTTTATTGTGTTATGTTAGTCACCATACAGTATATCATTAGTTTTTGATGTAGTGTTCCATGATTCATCGTTTGCATATAATACCCAGTGCTCCATGCAGTCTGCACCCTCCTTAATACCCATCACCAAGCTCATCCATCTCCTCACTCCCCTCTGTTCTAAAAACCTCAGTTTGTTTCCCGGAGTCCATAGTATCTCATGGTTTGTCTCCCACTGTGATTTCTCACCCCTTCATTTTTCCCTTCTCTTAATGTCATGTTTTAAAGTCAGCTGACAGAGTTAAAAGTCATTGCTACTCCCTTTTACAAAAGGAAGTTAAAGCATAGTTAAAACCTCTTATTTCTATATTTTAAATGTGAATTAAATGTAAGCATATAGCAAGTGTACATTTAGAAAGAGTATTAAATTTCATAGAAAAATAAATTTATTTTTTGATATATGTTAAATGTTAAATGCATGTCTCAAGAAAATATGTGAAAACTTTATTTCCCTCGTTACACACTTTTAAAGTTTTGATATCCTTAACTTATTTATAATTGAAGGAAAATAAAAATTTTAACAAACTTCTTTGAAACTATCCATTCTTTGAATACTAACAATTTTTACTATGAAAGTAAATAGCACTTTTATTTTTGCCAATGTTTTTGGAAAAATTTTCTGCTTATGTATACCTCTATCCTCTACTGTTTCAGCATATAGAAAACTTCTGATTCTTTTTTACTTTAGAGTGCCAGAAATTATTTTCCTTTCTATTCCCAATGACAACAAAAAGATAAAAATTGCATTCTATCATCAAACTTTCATCTAAATCTTGGACCTATTTCATCATTGCTAAATTGCAAACTTGGCGAAAAGATGTTCCAGTCCCTTTCCATTGATTTTCAAAGTGACTGAGTTTGAGAATTGCTAGTATAGATAATTGAATCCCACTACACGAAAGCTTGTATTTGTATTCAATTGCTTCTTATTGCTTCTCTCATCTTACAATTCCTTCCTATTTAACCCAACCAGAGATTATATATAATTCAAGAATAACCAAGGCATTTTCCTTGAAGAATTAGATAAAGTATCTATTTGTACAAAGCATAATGGATCTTTATAAGGAACTTTCTCAATGTCAGCATACTATTGGTACTTGACTACTATTTACTTCAAAAATGAGGAAGTACTTACTGCTGTGGGAAGTAGTGACTGTGGTATTAATAGTTTGATGTTTTCATTGATAGGTTATCTAGAAATTAATTTTCTAGCTCTCAGAAAACAACTTCTACTGAAGCTTAAAAACAGCCACCTACTTACTTCTCATAAAATAAAATGTTCTCTGATCAATCTGAGTCTGTTCCGAAAACATGTGGACTCTCTATTCATCAGTGTTCTCCAGAGAAACAGAATCAATAGAATTGAGTTTGTGTTTGAGAGAGAGAGAGAGAGAAATTTACTTTAAAGAACTGGTTCATGCAACTGTGGAGACTGGCAAGTTCAAACTTGGCAGAGAAGGTTAACAGGCTAAAGACCCAGAGGGAATTAACACTGGAGCTCAAGTCCTAAGGCAGACCACTGACAGAATGCCCTCTTCCTCTGGAGAGTTCAGTCTTTTCCTTTAGGTATTCAGCTGATTGGATGCATTCTGCCCACATTATGGAGGACAATCTGCCTTATTCAAAGTCCACCAATTTAAATGTCAAAAAATATCCTCACAGAAACATCTAGAATAATATTTGACCAAATATCTGGGTACCATAGCTGAGCCAAGTTGACACATAAAATCAACCATTACAGGTTGCATCCTTCATTCTTTTTTCCCTCTTAATTTTAGAATTTTGAATTTGAATATATATTATTTTGAATTTTGAATACACATATATATATATTTCAGAGAGATGGGGGTACTGCATAGTTTACATGAATTTTCTTTTTAATAATGAAGGTGGCAATTTTTTTATTTTATGTCATATTTTACTGGTCACCGTATTCACCATGCATAAATTAATATTGAATCCTGATTAACATAGATGAGCTTTGGAAACTCTGAAGAAACAAAATACATTTATTAAGATTTTGACTCCCATGCTGAGAAGATGCATGTAACTTTGACTGGAACACTACTTCCAGGCTCTGACATAAGAAGTGAAAAACAACAGATCAGTGACATTTGTATTTATGCAGAAGATTGATATAGTTGCTTTCTATTGTTTACCTGTTGGCTCAGTAATACAGAGTTGCTGAATTCCTATATCCTTAGAGTTGTCTGGGATAAAACTTGTTTCACTAAGATCTGGTTATTATTTTATTCAATATGTTTTTCCCCATAGAAGTTAATTCATTGCTGATAAAAAGAGAGATGATGGTGTCACATCCCATTTCTGTTTTATCAGGATGAGCTATGTTGCACATTGTTTCATCAGAACACATATTTGAGTGAAGAATGAAATTCTTAGAACCAATGAGCAACAGGAACATCTCCAGGACCGGAGAAGAGAAAGAAGAATAGAATACAATAACGTGCCTTCTCATCACATCCTGCCCAATCAAATTGATCACAGCCCTTGTCGCAGTTTGTGTGTTTGGCGGGAGAGGAGTAACTTTCTTTAAAGGTGTGTGAAAAGTAGACTCTACCAGATTCAGACATTCCACAACTTTGTAATAATTCTTTCTCCTCTTCAATAGACAAAAAAGTCTATAATCTATGAGTGCATCTATGGAGATGTGATATACAAAGCAAAGGTAATATTTAATAAATTTCATAACAACAATCTCTACAATTAGCCATAAAATTAGGGTCATTCATAAAACTAAGGACATACAAATTTCTCAGTTTTTTAATGGAGCTGTGTAATTGACCAATTGCCCCTGAATTCATTCACTCAGTAAGCAGAAGCACATTTGTGCTCAATTAGAGCCCAGTATTTTTTTTGCCTTTCAATTTGGTGATGAGATAAACATTAGTGTATTCCCAAAATAATTTCCCTTAAAAATTATATTTTTAATTATTAGCTAGCAGTATTTCTAGGATAAGAGGAGGCTTAGTTGAGAAATCACTTTACCTTTTCTCTACCAATACTAAAACTCAAAACTTTGTTCTAACCCTCTCTCAGTTTGTCTAACTGAACTATCATTAATCTCAAATGTCATCATTGCAAAATGTCACTAACTTTAATGCTATGTTTATTAGCGGCTCAGAGTCTCCTCATGGAGACAACTGACTTCCCAACTATTAAATATTTGATAATTAAAATGGATGATTAATTCATGCTTGTCCTTGTTTCTACTTGTTTACTCTCTATTTTAATTTATCATTCCCCTTAAGTTAGTTTTACCTTATTCTTCTCATCATTTTCTCTCATTTCACTATTTCTAGTTCTTTTTTTATTGTGAGACATAATCTGACTTTAAGATTTCTCATTTCCATTTTCCTCCTTTCTTTGCTTTTATTTTACAGGAAATTTGAATTCTTAGTAATTTGTCCAGAAAACCCTTTCTTTGCAATGGGAAAGTACCTCATAGCTGGCAATGCCATCAGGATGATAATCCTGAAGGAAAAGCAATCCAACTTAAACCTTTCAGTTGACTCCATGACGTAAGGAAGCAGTACATTCCTTCACGTCAAGAAGACTATTTGCACTTGAATACTTGAAATGACTTTGTATATTTGGTTGTGACAAATATAGAAATAGCTGCCAGAGCTTAGTATTGTAATAGCTGAAAACAAGAAAAAGACAACTGTTGGAGAGTAGTGTAACAGGGGAGATAAAATAGAATTTGCAAAAATATTTCTGGGTCCTTCAAAAAATAGAACTGAGATTTTAAAAACCACATATTCAAATGCATATTCATTAAAAAACAGGACATAAACATAATTAGCCAGCCCTACCCACTTTCTCCCCTCTCACTTTCCCAGTTTGTTCCATCATTACATAACTGTGGTGTCCTAGACCAAACTACTAACAAAATATTTTTTATTTCTTTTGTACTCTTCAATATAGGAATGAAAAAGAAATCTTTCACATCTGCACTCAATTAATGAATATTGACTGCCTAAAGAGCTCTCCCAGCAGAACTGGAAGCCATGTCTGAGTTCAGGAACAATTAGTAAGGAGAAAAGGGGCACATCCACCTACACTTACAATTACGCAGTGGGTAACAATTTTAGCATAAGAATTCAATTCACTATTTACTTGTGATTCATAATAATATTTGGCAAATTGCTTTGAATTATTTCATAAATGGCTGAAAAAATGTAATATTTGAACTAGTGAGAAAAAGTGAGAGGGAAATATATTTTAGATAATACAGTATGTGAAATTATTTTGTACATAATACAAAATATAGGAGAATGTGTTTTATATAATGAAATCAAATATCTTATAAGGTTAATGATACTATTCTTATGAAAGTTTAGAGCTTAATCAGACTGAAGAGAACTACTTTTGGATACGTGTTACCAGAAGTTAACATAGCATCTATGAAATACCTTCCTGTTGTTGAACATACAATTAAAAAAACATACGATTAAATATATATACAAATATATATACACGCACACACACACACACACATTAAATATATAGATTACAATAGTTAGTTGAAAATCTTTGGGACAATTTTGTTAAATTTTTAGTTGCCCAATTTTATTTATTTTTTAATTTATTTATATTAGAGAGAGAGGGGGAGAGAGAGTGAGTGAGGAGAGTCAGAGGTAGAGAGAATCCCGACATGGGGCTTGATATCACAACCCTGAGATCATGACCCAAGCCAAAATCAAGAGTTGGACACTTAACCAACTGAGCTACCCAGGTGCTGCCCAAGTTTTATTTCTGCATTTAAAAAGGAAGTTTCTCAAGAAAAGAGAATGTTAAATAATTTGCTAAGTTTCTTCTATACTCCAACATTCATTTGTGAAGTTTAAGATTTTTATTTTTAATGTTACCCAACAAATTGGACTACATATTCTTTTCAATGACTCATTTATAAAACAGCTGATTTGATACTCCCATTGCATGGAAGCAGGCCAGTGTTGCAATATAGGAAACAATTCAATTCTAAACATAGCTCACTGAGATTTCTATATTGAAAAGCCACTGTTGTCCCTTAGAAAACCACTGAAATGAGTTTAGTGGCTGGGAAAACTGCCAGACAAACAGAAATACAAACCGAACTCCTTTAAATCATAGAATTACAACATCAAAGTTAGCATAATTACCACTCTTCATATCCTTGTCCTGCTGGCCACTTCAACTGCCCTGACAGAGAATCTAAGATTTTAGAGTGACAAACTAGGCTGAATTTTGGTTTTAGCAAAATTCAAATTTTCCAATGCTGTTATCTGCAAATTAAATAACCTTCTCTACATTACACTTTCAGTTATATAAAACCAATAATATCTCTTATGTTATCATTGTATTCATATTTAGGTCAGTAAGCATGTATAAATATTTCAAATCAATAATAAAATTAAAAAGCAATGGTCTACTTAGTGGTAAAAACTTAAAGACATTGAAATTAAAATAAGAATAATGTTAAAGAGGCCCCTCTTGACCAATAGTTTTAACTTGGGTAGAAACATAGAAACATACTTAAGAAAAAGATAATATCAATATTGGAAAAAAGGATTAAAAAATCATTTCTTAACATTAAAGAACATACTTAACAGGAAGAAAACTATTGAAATTTATTAGATGATTTGTAAGTTTTGAGGTCATAAAATAAATAAATAAAAAACCAATAGCTTTGACATAAAAGAAAAACATTTAAAAATAAAATTCATAGTTGACCCATTCAAAATGAGGTGTCTTTATGTATATGTATATAATTTGCAACTAGTATGAAATGTACAGGGTCTGTATGAAGATAAATAAAAACCACTGTTAAATACCTTAATGAAGATTTGAATTAAAGGACATAAGGAACAAACTATTTAATTTTATAAAGATGTAAATTATTCTTATAATAAAAATCATGTAGTATTTGATCAAAATCAATCATATTTTGAGTAATTTAAGGATATTCTTATACATGCATATCATAATTTAAAATTTTAATTTGTATAAAATATATATGTAATAAATAATATAAAATATATATACCAAAACTTCTAAATGCTATGTGCTATAAAGGTAGAATATGTTTTATATAATTAGATTTTATGTGATTTTCATTTGGGTTGTTTACTTTTTCCTTATTTTTATTATTTTAAATTTAAAATCATAATTTCCCCTTAGAATTTTCTAACTAGGAAAAAATTAATTACAGAAATACTTCAAACTGTTAGACATACAAAAGATTAAACTCAATGTTGGTTTGTGTATTTCTGAATTTCAAAAATAAAAATAATGTTCCTTCAAGTCATTGGAGGAATTCAGATGTGCTGAACTAAGAAATTATAGATTAGAAAGAGAAGTGGTTTACTTAGCAATAAATAAATAAATTAATTAATTACTCATCAAAGCAATTGTATGCTCTGTACCTATGAATTTGGCAATATTCACAAGTGCTAAGTACCCTTTAATTTATTTTGGAGTGATTTCTATTATAACATAAACAGTATATAATTTTGTTCTCTAAGCTTCTCCTTTTTTTTGTATTAGAATAAAATAATTTTACATCATTGTAATGACAAATGTATTACAAAAAGCCATGATATCTTTCACAGCTACTTCATTATTGGAGTATTCAGGATATCTTGAACTATGTTTTCATTTAATATTAATATTACATTATTTGATTCCATTTTTCTTCAGTCTTATATTCTATAAATAATTCTGTGAATGTTTTTGATCAAAACCAGTATATTTGTAGGAGAAAGCAAAGTATTTCTCTCCTAATATCTCCTCCAAACAATTCAGTTTTCTTACAGATTCATTGTTTCAAAATTTATAAAATAAAATTCAGTGGAAAATGATCTTTTAAAATATCTGATATTACACAACCCTTAGAATATTGATGACTCTGTGGAAATCATGCACAGTTTTAAAATAATGATAATAATTGAGATAACTATATTGCTTATTATTGCTACATGATTTATAAAGTATTAAGGATCATTACCTCATTTAATTTAAATAATGAGCATTGAGGTATTTTTCCTAATTATGTAGTCAAGAAAACAAGTTTAAACTAAATAAATGACTCTGGTAGCAATGCAGAAATAGAAGGGGTTGAGTGAAGACTCAGATCCAAGAAATTTCTGGTTGAATCCTTTTTTTATTTAAACAGTAGAATCCTCCCAAAATATTTGTTTAAAAAAAACTTGTTTATATTCACACTTACTATTGTTTTTGACTAGTAATAAGCCATTGGTTGTCATATTTTATTTTCAAGAAATGAATAGGATGGTGTTAAGAAAGGGATCATACGGGGCACCTGGGTGGCTCAGTCGTTAAGCGTCTGCCTTCGGCCCAGGTCAGATCCCAGGGTCCTGGGATCGAGCCCCGCATCGGGCTCCCTGCTCGGCAGGAAGCCTGCTTCTCCCGCTACCATTCCCTCTGCTTGTGTTCCCTCTCTCACTGTGTTTCTCTCTGTCAAATAAATAAAATCTTTAAAAAAAAAAAAAA
>CM053604.1:94556349-94583779 GCA_028646535.1 Procyon lotor
GGGATCATACTCTCACAGAGTACTTGTATCATATCACATCATTCACTCTTCTAACAACCCCTGAGATGAGGTAACATCCTCTCTGGATAAATAAAAGTTCTTTCAAGTGAGATAGGTTAGTCAAAGTCATCTTAATGGAAAATAAAAAAAGCAAGGATTCAATTCCAAGCCTAAACACCCAGATTGCTGTGTACTTCCTTTACAGCACAGCCTTGCATATCAGGCTTGACCAGAAAGCTCTGTCTGTACTTTGAGTTCCACAGTAATTATTTATTTTCCAATTAGTATCAGGAATTATTTCAAGATCTACAAGCTAGTATCTGCTAATTAGGGTAGCTACATATTTTACTTTTTATATTATGTTCATACATTATCATGTCACATAAGTTGTGTTGACTTAATACATTTATTGAAAAATTTTTATTCTCCTTTAAGTTTGGCCCATGGGTAACTCTAACTAGTCAATAGTCAATAGTTAAAGGAGGCATATGTCTAAATTCTGACTACACTAAATCTGTATGGGCAGTTCTTCAAAATCTTGAATAAATCTAGGGTACACATTCTCTTTCATCATTATTTTAAAAAATGTTTTAAGTATTTGGACAGTTAGTGATTTAGGTAGTTATCATTTCTATTCTCCAGTTTTCTTTTTTTTTTCTTTTCTTTATTGGAAGAACTCAATTTGGTTCAGATACTCAAAGTGTAACTTCTAAAAGAGTGTGCTCCTTTAAAAGAAAGTATAGATTTTATAAAGCACTCAGTTGTGTGATAGCATAAATGGAAAATGTCTCTGATCAAAATTAATTCAGTTGCATAACAGCCAATTTGTAACCAGGACAATAAATAACTGCTGACACTAAGTTTGGATGTGACATAATTTATCAGATAAAAACTAGAGGTCATGATGCATGTAAGACAGCTCTTTGCAGCACTGAATTTGGTTGCAAAATAATTTAACTAGGACTTTGGAAGCAATTAATTCATTAAACACTGCTATTTTTCAGCCCAAACAAGATATTCCTCTTCCCTTCAAATAAGAAGCAGACTATGTCCGGCCTATTAAATTCTCCAAATATTTTACAAATTATAGTTTAAAAATTAAGTGAGGCAGATACAAGCTAATCATGTCAAACACATTCTCACATGGGTTTTTAAAACTTGAATTAGGCAGGAATATATAAGATAAGCAACTATCCCATATGATAATCTGGAGGTTTTGGCAAATGTGTCCTTCTGGATGGCTCAATTTTAGAAAAGAAAGGTTAATATAAAATAGAATATATCCTTATTTTAATTTGATGTACACATATTTCTTCATCATCAAAAATTTGCTGTATTAGTAATTTCTAATGAAGACTTAGAAATACCTACGTTTCTAATGAAGAATATTATATTTCTTGGGATGTCCAGTAGCAAAATGCACACTGTGTATGTAAGTCTCAAAGATTATAGCATTATTTTAGTGTCTTCTAAAATTTGAGTTTTAAAGTTTAATAATTGCAACTAAATTTCCTTTCGAATGCTTTCTTATAAAATTGAGTAATAATAGTAATAATAAAAAATAAATTATTAAGTATAAGGTTACTCCTTAAATGATATTTACTTTGAATTATAAAAACCAATTAGAGAAATTAAAATAAGATCAATTATTTCTAAACTTTGTCTTTCAAGAGATATTTTCTTCCTACTATAGATATTAACAAGTACTTATTGATTTAGTTATTGATCTAGGTGTTAGGATACAACTGTGAATACACAGGCCAGTGTCTCTTGTTATGGAACTTCTAACTAGAAAAAGAAATACACAGATTAAGTATAGGATTAAAATAAACATTTGTATACTAGTGGTACACGTTATTTATACCATGGAAATAAAGAGGGATACATGATAGTGACTCATGTGGTTAGAAGAGTCATTTTTGAATGAGTGATCAAACCTGAAGTATCTAAGGAGGTAAAAATTGAAGTGAAATTCAAGAGAGGAAATTAGCTAACTCTCACAAAAACAAGAGAAAATAATTAATGTGGAAAAAGGAGAAATTCCAAAGATTCAGGATAGAGAAATAACGTGTGGGATCAAGGGAAATAAAGGAGGCCAATGTGGTTAGAGGGAAATGAACACGGGGTTCAGTGATAGAAACGGAAATAGGGAGGTGGGAAGAGCCTGATCAGTTGCGGCCTTTTGGGGCATAATGTCCTTTTGCATTGATTTCTACTTCTTCTTTTTCTTCTTCTTTAAAGATTCAATTTTTATTCATTTGACAGAGTGAGAGAGAAAGCACTAGCAGAGGGAGTCCAAGAGGGTCACGTGGGCTTCCTGCTGAGCAGGGAGCAGGATGCAGGGCTCCATCTCAGGACCCTGGGATCATGACCTGAGCCGAAGGCAGATGCTTAACCAGCTGAGCCACCCAGGCACTTCAGCACTGATTTCTTCTTCAGGTTAATTGTGAAAGACAATGTGAATACCAGGATTCTTTCACTTTGGGGAAAAGCTGATGCCATTTTAAAAGAACCCACTTCAGTTATATAAAGATCGTACTTGTGGACACACACTAACAGGAGCATACAGTCTACCAGAAGACAATTGTCTCAAACTCTAATTAATACACGACCCTAGACATAATTAGGGTCTGATCTGTATTAGATATATCTATAGATATATCTATATCTATAGATATCGATATGTATATATATACATATATATATGGAACATATATGTATATATGTATATATATACATATCTATATCTATATATATAGATGATATATAATTTGCATTTTTCATGCAGCATAAGATACAATAAAATAATTTATTTTTATATCATAATATGATTAAAATAGCTGCATAAGGACTAAGCCACATATCTACTTCCTCAGAAAGTTATTCAAACAGTAAAATGTTGAGCTCTGAACAACATACAGGATGGTATTTTAAATAAGGTAGATTTCATTGAGGACAACAGGTTGCAAAACTGTTCATTGTATTAGTGTAGTAGATTTGTTATTTCATTTAGCATATAGTATAAAAATTATCTTACTAAAGTTAAGAGTATATATTTACAAAGTAGAAAAAACAATGAAAGCAAAAGATATGTTGATGGCATTTTTATAACTCCATATTTTCAAATAATATAATGTTTTATTCCACAAGACCTATATCAGTTATTAATGAATGGAGTTATATATAAAACAGAACTTTAAATGCAGTTGCTTAATCAAAATATGTTGTCCAAAATATGTAGTCTAGGATTAGAATAATAGTTCCAATGCCATTATGTCTTTTTCAATAAAATAAAACTAAAAAAGATAATTGATATCATTTAAAAAGAACAGAAAAAGACAATTCTCACACTAATTATTTCTTAATAGAACATTTTGAAGGGGTCCTTGAATTCATAAAATATTTAAATATATATATATATATTAACAAATTAATCTCAGAAAATATAGGGAAACAAGGCTGTCATTGACTACTTAGACACAAAGTGGCCCATTTCATTATGACACAGCATAATCCATGCTTAAAATTTTTTAGTTGAAACATAATTGACATCATATTTAAAATTTTTTACATCTACTTGTTCAATATGAAATGTGCCAAAATAGATTATTGTCCCTTATTAAGTTATATAAAAATACACCTATTAGCCAGACCATTACAGTTTTTAAAAATTTCTATTCCAAATATTTATGAAAATCTATGCACTTCTCCCAATTTTCTTTGTGAAGAGCACACAAGCTGTAAAATACATGTGTTATTTACAATACAAATATATCATAATTCAGCACTATACAAATACAGTGCTACTATTCTCTTGACTATAATGAGATGTAGGATATCCTTTTTGTTAGAATGTGGTGTATATTAAGTAGCTTGCAGAAAAACAATAAGAATAATTATTTTAAGTACCAATTGTTATTGCAGAACAGGAAAAAGAAAATATGAGCAAACATTAAGGTTCTGAATAGAGATGCACTGCTATTACTTGGAACACTCTGTTTGACAGACTATGTACACCTTCCATTGGCATCAAATCTCCCATTTGAGAGCTTCAGTGTTAGGAAGACTCATAAAATGATGGAAATCAAAATGGTCAAGGTAATTTTAAGCAGAAAAATGTACCTGATTTTTTATCTACTTGTAACATATGGTTTCAAGAACATAAAAACTACTTGCCAGGTATGTTTTTTTTCTCAGCTTTGAATTAATAGATAAATATTTCATCCCTTAACTTTTTCTCTTTCATTTGAGTTAGTTGAATGTACATCTTAAACTCATTTGTTATTTTATTTTAATGATATTCTATCAGTACTTATTTTTCTTCCTCTCCTGACATTTTCACTACCCTGCACCTTCCCAGAGAATATCAAGTCAATGCTCTGAGGATATGCCCTTTTGTCTCCTTACAGAGCTGGGTCTCTTCTTTCATCTTAGAATTCCTTCATCTACCATAAAAATGGAGTGAAAAGACTGTACTCTCATTTTAAATACAAAACTATTACTATCCTTTAGGAACTGCTGCCTCCCTTATTTCTTGATCCTTTTAGGTATACTTATGATAGGTTTCTTAACATTTTTTTTCTTTTTTCAGTTTTCTTTATGATTGAAGGTGGTGGTGAGCACTTTTGTATATTTTCCTGTCTGCAGACTCCTTCTTATCTGATGGTAAAAATTGGTCTTTTTATTATGCTGAAGAAATTGATTGCCTCTGCCACATTTAAAAGAGCAGCGATGATAATTTTGGCTTAAGGGTACTGACAGGTTTGAAATTTAAGTGAAATTTCATAATATTCTTTTATTCTGCCTCTTTTTCTATAGGGCAAAAAATTAAAATCTCTTCTATACTTTATACTACTGTCAGTTCTTTACTATTTTTCCTTCTTGGTTCATTTTCTCCCATTTCTTAAATTTTAGGGGGCCAAGTGCAAACATATAATGAAGTATACCTAATGTACAAGACAGTGAGAATAACATCATTTTGAATGTTCACTGTACTATTATATCGAATCTAAACAAAACCTCTCCCATTGGTTAAATATTTATCTGCATCTAAATATTTACTTGATGGAATATATTTAAGTAGATACTTCTGCATGTAAGGTAATTTAAATACATAAAAATTGTTTTAATCAGATATAAATATATATGCTCTTCAATAGTTTATACATTAAATAGAATTTTTATCACTTTCTTATAAAATAGTTACAGTATGGTTTTCAATTGATTCTGTAGTATCACTTTTTCTTTGGTTTGTATATGAGATTACTAATTTTCCTTGGTTTTTATTAAGAGAACTTAAATTAATTTGTTATTTTATATTATTTTTCTCATTTTTCTTTTTATAAATTGTCTCAATATATTTATGCACACTTAAACTAAATTCTAAAACCTATAAATTATTTCTTCTAACAATGCAATCCTTTTATAAGGATTCATCCGGGTTGATTTTTTACTTTCTAAGCTCTGGATCCAAAATGAGATTTGCTGGAACAATGTTTATGCAGTATCCACACCATCTAGTTGCTGGAGTAGATGCCCTGATATATGTTCTTTTGCTTAATAATATGTAGTGGAAAAAAAAATAATATTTAGTGGATATGTTTTCTCTTTAAACAACTTATTTAAGTAACTGCATATTATTAAATAAAAACTAATTATTCTTGTTTTTATGGTAACATTATTAGAAACCCTTTTAAAATAAGTTTAATTACATCTGAAATAATTTTTAAAATAATTCTATTATATAATTTAATTTCTTGGTTGGGTTTCCAAAATGTCCCTTTACTAGAATACTTTATTTTCTAAGTTACTGACCAGAAAGACAAAGAAAGAACCGCATGACTTTTTACTTTCGCTTTAGTTTTCTTCTAGAACTTCCAAACCAGATATGGTTGATTCATTAATTTACTAAAAAGTATCTATGAAGTATTGTTTTGGGCAGTTACTTAAAGACACTGTTCTCTATTCTTAATCTATGAAATGGGGAAACAATAATAACTCCTATATTCAGCTGAAATGCTGATTAACTGAGCAAATCACATTGTAGGAACTCAGTAAGTGGTAATTATTACAATTTTTTAACAGAATAAATATTTCAAACTTAGAAAACATGAATTATCTAAAATGCTTAAGAAAAATGCCTGGCATGTATTAAAAGTAGCCAGTTTAAATTAGTTATTCATTAGTGGAGGTAGTAATAGTATTTATTTCACAGCATTGGAATTACTTTGTGTGGAGTAAGGACAACACAAAATGGAAGGGTAAGAAGTTGAACAAGACTGTACAGGTTAAGGTAGTGTTTTGTTCTCAGCCTTATCCTATGAGAACTCTAGAACATAGACTGAGCTAGAGAGTTTATCCTGATTGCACTCCTCCTTACCCACCAGGGAAGCTTAGTCTTAGTTGCCTGAACCTGTCTGCCATTAGCTAGCATTCATCCTTCCAAGGAAATGGAAGAATCAGTAGAAGATAGAATTATTATTGAGTTGTACAAACAACTCATGTGAGGTGGCTTGACTTACCTAAGAGCAAGCCTTCTAAGAAGGTGTTAGCTATTAGAAGCAACATCCATGATGACTGAGAAAAGAGCTCACTTAACTGTAAAAGGAAGCCTGAGGAACTGAACTAGACACTAAGAGAATCTACTACGGAAACTTTTTTGTCTCTCTCCTCCACAAGTCTCTGATAAACTCACTGTGAAGTCTTCATCTTCTTACCACTATGCCATTAATTAACAGTGTATATATTGTATTTTCTCAATATGTTGAGCTGAAGAAAATAAGAGCAAAACATATAAATAAATGTCATCACCAATTAATGAGATAAATAATGGAAGTATATAAAATAATGTGTTCAAAAGCTTAGGGCAAAAACATTTGTTTTATAATTCAAGGAGACATGGATGATCTTCAGAAAAATATGTGTGACCTCTGGGAATTATATAAACATGTGCTTCTAAATATGAGAACATATTTTTCTAGAAATAGAATTATCTTCTAAAATAGTTTTGTAGCATAAAATGCTAGATAATTCCTGATGTAGAGTTTGAAAACGGTTATGGTTATGTTATCATGGACCCTCCACCTGGCTTAATTGTGATTAATATTTGTTTACAAAAATAAGGAGATAAAATTGAACTAATTGCAAAATAACTTTATTGGAAGACTTCTGATACCTCATTTTAACTGCCCGTCCCTAAAGTTATAATTAAGCAGCACTATAATACAGTAGTTCTGAATTTAAAGTGTGATTTCTCCTGATTGCATATCTCTTTTTCATGATTTCAGTATTATTCATTGTGCTGAGGTCTTATGTTTTGGCTATGCAGGTACCCAGGAGGTTGTAGCTGGACAGTAGAAGGATTAGACTGGAAAAACAGAAATGAAAACCACCATCATTTAAATTTTACTCAACTTATTTCTCAAGTTACCAGTCATTCCTAATTGCAATTCATTTATAATTCATTCATGAAGATGTTTTTCCAGTTGAGGAGGCAGTACAGTATATATAGTATAGTATAGTATAGTATAGTATAGTATAGTATAGTATAGTAAGGAGTAAAAAGGAAGTCTGTGCCTGCTGCTTTATCTGTGCAAGGGTGAACAATAGTTATTCCTCTCATAGGCTTTTTATAAAGTTTAAAGGAGCTAAGAACTTTAGAGTGATTCAACAGAGACTAGCACTCAGGAGCATTCAATAATTATTAGCTGTTTATCATATATAGATTCTCAATAAGTGCTATTATGATGATCCTATTTAAAGAATAATGAAAACAGCTGATTGGATATGGAAGATTATCTAAACTAACTCCTTTAATTTTTGGAATTGCTTATAAAAACCTTGAGGCATGAGGGGACTATCATCAATGTTGTATTCTGCATTTATCCACTCAGAGTGAAGTATGCCTTTCTGAAAGATGTTCATTATTAGCATCATCATCCCCATTTGATTATCAGCAACAGGAATTAACAATTGCCTAAATAGCAGTATGAATCACTGGAGCTGTCCATCATTACTAATGATAATATAATTCATTATAAATAGTGATTTTAGATTTGGATACTAATTATAAAGGTGCTTGGTCATCTTCCAATAATTAGAGTTAAATATTCTGAAAATGAAACAATTGTATTCTTCAAATGCTATCTGAATTATTTGATTGTAATTGTATTTATCATTTGTTAAAGGCAATCAAGTGCTTTTCTAATATAATTTAGATTTAGCCTGGATTCATTCATTCAGAATACTTAGAATATTACAGAAAATAAAAATAAAGAAGGAAAACATTACTCAGCAAGAAAACTGGCTTAATCTAAAGAAAAGAAACCATATATATATATTTTTTTAATTAATTTTTATTAACATATAATGTATTATTTGCCCCGGGGTACAATTATTTGCCCCGGGGTACACATA
Source organism: Procyon lotor (assembly GCA_028646535.1). Classification (NCBI taxonomy): domain Eukaryota; kingdom Metazoa; phylum Chordata; class Mammalia; order Carnivora; family Procyonidae; genus Procyon; species Procyon lotor. Next base: position 94,564,765 of record CM053604.1, read on the forward strand.
TATATATTTTTTAAGATTTTATTTATTTGAGAGAAAGAGAGATCATGAAAGGTTGTGGAGGGTAGAGTATGAGTGGGGAGAGGCAGAGGGAAAGAGAGAGACAGACTCCCTGCTGAGCAGGGAGCCCAACCAAGGCTCATGGGGCTGGATCCCAGGACTCTGAGATCATGACCTGAGCCAAAGGCAGATGCTTAACCAACAAAGCCACACAAGAGCCCCAAGAAACCATATTTTCTGGTCTTAATAAAAAATAAAGAAGATGAAAGTCTTTGGAGGAATATAGACTTTAAATATGACCTCAGAACTGACTTAGGAGAGGACTGCTTATGAATGGAGTTAAGGATGATCATTTTATTTTCATTAAATCAATTGAGTCTAAAAAATACATTGTTCTCAATTGCTACTGTATAGTGTGTAATGTAATTAAAATGTGAAAATCTACTTAGCTATAGAGATAATTTCAGTCTTCATAATTAGATTGGTTTTAATATTATTCTTTCTGATAAAAGGATAAGCACTAGAGTTTGAAATCTAGTGTTTTATCTAGTTTTAAAACCAGGAAGTTCCTTTATGTTCCAATTTTTCCAAATATTTGAATATATTTTTCTGAGCTTGCATTCTCATAATGATAGATGGTTATGTTCTGAAATTTATTATTATTAGCTCTTGTTGTATATATCTTTATAAACATACAGTCCTATATACCTTTTACTTATTGATTTCTTTGGGGGGTTTGTTTAAGGTCCTTTGTAAAACTTCATACTTGCCACTTTTCTTCTGGATTTTTTAAAAAGGTACCCCAGAAGAGATGGGTTATTTGGGAAGCAACTCTTCCCATAGGAATTAGTTACTTTGGCATATCAAGACAGATGTACAGCGGCTTATTTCCTCCAGTGCTGCTGAGTTGTATTACTCCTAAGGGCACTATTCATGTTGTACTCTGGATCCGTGCTCTGAAAAAGCATTCACATAGAATGCAATGAAAGTGATGCTCAGTGAGGTTGTGTAAGAAGTACAGTTGATCTATATTTACTTTTTCTCATCATAATTCCTATATGTCAACTCATATGTAGTAATGTTATAATTTTTCTAATTAGCATGCTGAAAAGACAATGTAAAATATACAATATAGACATGAGTAGTATCCAAAGTAATTCATTAAAAACAAATCTATACCTGAGTTTATACTTCGATTTAAATCCGAATCTATATTTTACAAGTCCTAGAATATTCTAAAGAAAAAAGATACATATTTCTTTTATTGCCATTATTATCTTATGTTTATATAAATATGCCCATCTACATTTCATATTACAAACATTTTTATTAAAACAATTATTTTTAAATCAAGCAGTTTATCTCCCTTGTATATGTTCTACAAATTTAGTTTTTATAGTATATTAAAAAAACTTTTCAATTTTAATTTGCATTAAGAAAGAAAGAATAATGTTGAATTCTGTTATTACACACGCAGTAATTAGCAGCAGAGCACTGGATACAATCTTTTATATATAGATATATATATAGGTATAATAGAGCCAGGAGATCCCTTTCTTTTTTTAAAGATTTCATTTATTTGACAGAGAGAAACACAGAGAGAGAGGGAACACAAGCAGAGGGAATGGTAGCAGGAGAAGCAGGCTTCCTGCTGAGCAGAGAGCCCGATGTGGTGCTTGATCCCAAGACCCTGGGATTATGACCTGAGCCAAAGGCAGACGCTTAACGACTGAGCCACCCAGGCGCCCCAGGATATCCCTTTCTAAAAAGTAAAGTATTACCAGCCACATTTTGCAGACCCCAAGTGAACATTGACCTGGCAATTAGCAATCATTTCAGGGAGGCCTGGCAGAATACAGAATGTGTCTGAAAGGCCTATACCCTAGACGCCAAGATGGTTACAGCTGACTTTGCATCTAGCCTGGGAAATGGAGGGGAAATCATGAGATGGCAGGAATAGCCAAAAGAGGAAGTCAGAACTTTGAACTGACTAAATATTTGTTAAATGAGACTCAAAATCAGTGTACTGAGTTAAAGCTCAGGCTTAACTCATAGTAAGCAGACCTGAGAACTCAAAAGCAAGAAGAGATCAGTAACACACAACAAAAAATGTAGGTTTTATTGTACATATAATTTATAGTGCATATCTAATTCAGATCATTCTATATATGTACTAGCTCACAGAAGGTTGTGCAGCTTTGTGGTAGACCTAACTAACTACAAACATTTGGTACACAGATATTTTTAAACAGATGCAACATGCTGTATACTGCTCCCGTCACTGAAGATAAACTGAATAATGATCAGTATTACTCCTCCCCTTATGAAAATTGCACCTTAGTGTGGGAAGACAGATATTAACAAAAGAATCATGATAGTAAATTCAAAATTAAAACAGATAATTTTCTTTTAAAAGGTGGGGAGGTAACAAAGAACTATAAAGTTTTTAATGAATGGGCGTGCCTTGAACTGGGAAGGAGGAGCTGGAGTAGACAAAAAATACTCTGACCTGGGACTTGTGACCTGAACACTGACAGGTGGCATGGAGTTAATTCATGTGCTTTGGAGGGGAGAAGAATCTACCCTTTGCTTTCTAACCTGGTAGAAAATTTAGAAAATCCAAAGCTAGGGGGCAATGGTTTCCAAATTCCTTGTTTGTATCTTTTGATTGTTAAAACTCTGCTTTTCTTCTTTAACACTACCTTCTTGAGAAATACATGTCTATATTCTAGCTTGAATTGGGGAAAGAAGGATGAAAAAAGAAAAATTAAAACTTTAGACCTTCAAATTACAATCTTTTTTTTTTTAAAGGTTTTATTTATTTATTTGACAGAGAGAGATCACAAGTAGGCAGAGAGGCAGGCAGAGAGAGGAGAGAGCAGGCTCCCGGCTGAGCAGAGAGCCTGATACAGGGCTGGATCCCAGAATCCTGAGACCATGACCTGAGCCGAAGGCAGAGGCTTTAACCCACGCCACCCAGGCGCCCTAAGACCTTCAAAATACAATCTTAAGGAAAGTAAAAAGGCAAGACACAAACTGGTAAAATTGGTTATTGAAACCTAAATCTCAAAAAGATTTGTATGCAAAATAAATTGCAAAAAATATTAAAATTAATTTTAAGAGATGTTAAATGGTTAAAAATTTTACAATATTCACCAAAAGATTTATAAATGTCGAATAGCTATTTTAAAGATGCTCAAAATTATTAGTTATTAAGGAAATACTAATTAAAACCACACCAACATGCCACTTACAACTATTAGAATGGCTAGAATTAAAAACTGATGATGCCAAAGGAGAATATGAAACAATGATTTTCACATATTGCTGTTAATAATACAAAATGGCACAGGCACAGGAAATTAATGTTTCAGTTCTTTTTCTTTTTATAAATACTTATCATACAATGCAGAAATCCCACATCCAATTCATGGATATTTATCTGAAACAATTAATTAATCAATAAAATTATATGATTTCTAATTAATGAATTATTTTAAATTACCCTTATATATTTTAAAGACTTTATTTATTTATTTGACAGAAAGAGAGATCACAAGTAGGCAGAGAGGCAGGCAGAGAGAGAGGAGAAAGCAGGCTCCCTGCTGAGCAGAAAGGGCTTGTTCCCAGGACCCTGAGATCATGACCTGAGCTGAAGGCAGAGGCTTTAACCCACTGAGCCACCCAGGTGCCCCAATTTATCCTTATTTTTATACAAACTTCAACATTAGTATCAAATTTTAAGTATAAATATAAACAATTTTATAAATGGGTGACTTAGTTTCATTTATATAACAATCTATAAATTTTTAAAATGAAATTATATTTCAAATATTAAAATATAGCTGAAATATTTTGACATAAATAATTCCATCTTTTCTTAATAATTTGAGTAATTACTTATATATGGGTAGTCTGGAATGTCTAGCTTAAATTTTTTTCTTTTGTTTGTTAAAAACAATAAAATGACTTTCTGGGAAATGGGTGGAAATTCTTTAGGGTACTAAAAGGAGAATGATTATTTAACACTTTCTAAGTTAAGGCCAAGCCTGATGTTTGATTTCATTAACTTGGTTAGTTATAGAGTAGAGGCCAGGGAGTAGTAGTCTTCCCACTTACTATCTGAACCCCAGTCAAAGTGCACCTTGCTTATTGGTCAGCCCCATGACTTGATGGTAGTGTGCTATTTTGATCAACCTTACAGAAGGAAGTTGTGTATTTACTAGGTGCAAGCCTTTTGGCTGATCTTGAGAAGAACAAGAAAAACCTTGTGGAAAAATTCTCCACTTTCTAATATATCAGAAGAGTTACTCTTATATTTAAGAGTTACTAAATACATTGGAAGGGACATAAAATAAGAAATGATTCTAATAAGCTGTTGGTGGGGTCTAAAGCTGAGTTGACATGAGAGAAAATGATGAAATGTGAATCCAAAATGAGGAGAAGGACAGATTTGGTAGGGAAAACCTAGCGAATTTCTCTTTTTCCAAGAAAAGAATTTTGACATTCTAGAGAGAATTTAGCATTCTTTCATCTCAAATAGGAATAAGAAGCTGTGGGGGATCAAAGCTGAGTTAAAGTCAAAAAAGTTAAGAATTTACACCAATACTATAGTAATAAGGCTGAAAAATTTGGTGATAAGACTGAAAAATAAATGATAGAGAGATGATAGTTGATAGATAGTTAGATAGACAGGTAGATAATAAAGCTTCACTCCAGGAAGCAATGTTTCATGGGAGTTACAAGGTTGTATGAATATTACTCCAAAAATGAGAAGCAAAACATTCTGGAGTGGAGATGCATCCTGAAGACTGGTTGCCATGCCAGTACGTTATGCTGCATATTTGAGTAGATTGTCTATTTAGACAGAAGGGATACCTATGAGGATGGTTAAATGTATTTTCCATTATGCAAATAGTTTCTTGTTTTTCATTTTATCTCTAGTGACTAATACAAAATCACTATTCATTTTGGTTGACTTTCTTGCAGTGTTTTTCTACGTTTGAAAAAATCCAGTTAGGCACCCTTACATGCATTCAATCAGCAACGTTTGGTGTATGATGTACATTAACATTAGATTTAATACAAGATTAACTAATAATGACCAAAACCATTCTAGGTGATATAGACACAATTTCTGAAAAACAACAAAATTTTACATTACATATGATATAAGGTATGACAAAGTTCCAATATTTATTTTAATTATTCTTTAAAAAGAAATAAAGAATATTCTTTCCATATATGGCTAGAAAAGATCGATTTTTCTCAGCTGCGCATTTATTTATTTAACTAACTTAACCAACTGAGCCACCCAGGTATCCCATCAGCTGTGCGTTTTTTAAATCAAGTAATTTATTTGTGCAAACTTGGGTTGCTCTGCCACCATGTGAACCACACAATCTAGATTAGAAGGATTAATTCCTTGTACTGCATCTTTTTAAATAACTCGCTGAGAATTCCCAGTATCTTCACCTACAATTGTATCTAGGTTTCTCATTAAATCACTAAATTCTCACTAATCTTATTTCCTCAGTTCTAGATATATCTTTCTTTCCTGTAAAAGTAGTATCACGTAATGGTAAAGACCCCAGGCTCAGAGGCCGGATGCCTCATTTTAAGACTGGACTTCTTCTTTTACTAGCTCTGTAACCTTGGTTAAGTTTTTATAATTCAGTTTATTCGTCTGTATAAGGGAGGTAGTAAAAGGACCTATCTTATAGATCACTTTGAGTCTTACATGAGTTACTCAATATGAAACATGAAAGTTCCTGGCATATATTAAATTCTATGTAATGTTAACTACATTTATTATTACAACCACTGTACTAACATTACCAGTAGCTATACATCTAAGTGTCATTCTTGATCTTTCAAAGAACATTCTGGGAAACTTCAGCTGTGTAATATCTTTTAAGATATTTTTTTCCGTGCCACTTAATGATTTGTCATATGTGTCATTTCCTGGACTAATAGAAAGTGATGGTAAGGATACATAGTCAATTTTAAGTTTCTGGTTACATGATTATAATTTACAAATTACCCAGCACTGAATAGAAGACACTAGTACCGTAGTAACTACTGTTTCATTGGGTAAAATGTGCTGCTATTCTTACATATATTCTTATGTAATCTAGAATGAATTTGTAACCACTGAAACTAGCAGTTTCTCATTTTTTAAGGGCAATTATTTATTTATTAGCTTTTGGACATAGCCTCACAAGAAGAACAAATCAAGCATGTGCATGGATTCCCAAACATCTTAAATCTCTTTTCCATTCCCAATCTCCCTTGCCCACAAGTTCTGGAACGCAGTGTATGCATATAATGCCAACCTAACAAATAAACTCTTTATTGCTGGTTGGGACTTCCATGTCAAATTCTGATATCAAAATCTATTGGGTTTGGGTAGACCACAAGGGGAGTCTTTGTCATCTAAATTAAGCAGAATTAAATGGCTTAGAATCCAATCAATTGAAAGTTGCTTTTTTTCCCTGTATCTACTCCAAGCTCAACTAAAATTGTAGCTCTTAAATGGTGGAAGTCAAAGGAAGCCAAGAAAACCATAGTAACGCATAACAAGAAAGAAGAACAGAAACCAGAAAGACAGAACAAAAGAGTGTTTGCCTAATGACTAGAGCACAGCAGGTTGGAGCAGTGAGAGGGTGCTACAATACTGAATTGAAGAATAAAAGCTCTGCAGTTAGAATCTTCGGATTCAAACACACAGAATATATGACTTTGTGTAGGTTACCTAACCATTTTCAGATTTGTTATTTTTACTTATGAAATTGGAATAGTTAAAGCAGCTATCTCATTGGGTTTATAGGTTTATAGACATTTTAAGTTAATATAAGGGATGTCACAATGCAGCTTTCTACCACTTAAAAATGCTTCACAACTATATTAGCCATTATTAATTTGGTCTCCAGATCTCTCTCATGTTCTATGGAAATAAGAGTAATGGGAAAACAGATATATGACTTGTGTTCTCAGAGAATTCAATTCCTGTTCATTTTAACCTCTGTAAAATTCATTAAGGAAAGACACAAAAAGAAGGCACCAAAGGTAAAGAGGGATGCTAGTGAACTAGAGTATTCATTCATTTATGCACTAAAGATTTCTTGAGTGTCTCCACTATTTAGGCGTTGGAATTCATTCAGGAAAATAAACAAAAAATCCTGCCTTTGTGGAGCATAGATTCCAGTGCAACACAAATAAAATATCAAATAAGTAAAATGTAATGGGTGCTAGGTGGTAGGAGTGCTAAGAGAAAGATAAGGCAGAGAAAAGAAACACTACACCAAGTAAAGTATGTCATATTTGGCAGAGTAGCTGGGAAAGTCCTCTCTGAAATATAAGAACTTGGGAAGTTAAGTGAGGCCTAAACGGGGCCAGATCACAGAAGGTCTAGAAGACTGTCAGGAAGATTTTGGCTTTATCCTTAATATAATGGGAGAAATTACTGAGAGAATTAGAGGTTCAATATGCTCTGACACATGCTTTAAAAAGGTCATCCTGGGGCACCTGGGTGGCTCAGTCAGTTAAGCATCTGACTTCGGCTCAGGTCATGATCTCAGGACCCTGAGATAGAACTGTAGAGAATAGTTTGGTTGGGGTAAAGGGACCAGAAGGGAGACATGCTGGGTAAATATTGCAACAATCTAGGTGAGAAACAATGTTGACTCAGACCAGGGTGGTGTCAGTAAAAAATCTTGTGTAAATGGGAGCATTATGGATATATGTTTTAGAAATCTATACGTAGGGTTTCTGAGAGATTAAAGAAGAGTAGAAAGGACCTCTTTAAGAATAGGTTTGCCATTTATTGATTAGGGAATCCTGAGCAAAGAGCAGGATGGTTTATGGGAGGGGCATGTGGGATGGACGATGATAAGGAGGATGAGGATAAGAAATATAGACATCAGAATATTTACCCAGAAGGAGACATGCTTTGTGTACTTTCCCTTCCCAAGTTGTATAAACTTCAGAACGGATGGCCAGGTTTTGGTTTTGAACCACAGAGTTAAAATTTTAGCTTGAAAGCTTTGATGCAGCTTTAAAAAGGAAAAGTAGAACTTCATAATTTGAAAGTGTCAAGAGAGTAATCATGCCCCTAGCTCTATAGTCTTGTCACTTAATTGATCTTTAATTTATCTTGTCATTAATTCAAGAAATAATTTTGGAGTGTCTTCTTTGTTGTAGGGTGTGTGAAAAAATTTGCATATGTGGTAAACAAAACAACTATGGTCCCTACCCTTATTTGAGTTTACACAGCTCATTGGGGATATGTATGTGGATGTGTGTTTCTGTGTAAATCATTAAATGATTCTAGGTCAAGGAATTTTGCCATCTTATTGTGTTAAGATGCAACAGTATATCAGCAGGTTAAATGTTCAGAAGTAGTCATTATTATAAGTGATCAGCTATGTGGATGTGTGCAATGGGGAATCTTAAAAATAGATTTTGAAAGTGGAGCAGAAAAATGATTTTTCATTGAAAGTGATGAACATAATGTTGCATTTACTAATTTGCCTTATAGCATTCATCATTAATCTAAAGATTTATGAACATACTTCAAAGGTCCAACCACCAAATAGTAACTAAGGACCTCTAAAAGATGAGTTCACGTAAATGATATTCATAAGATAGCAATAATTTATTTGAAAAATGTTTTATTGGAATTTATAGATTAAAAAACTCAATTCAGGAAGCAATGTTATTTCTTTTTTTTAATAGTTATAGGCTTAGTGTAGTTAGAAACATATTTACTAATAAAACAGTTTTTAAATTAATGACATAAGCAGCTGAAACAGCATTCATATCAGAACAAGCTAGAACGAAAAGACTGGTCTATATATATTAAATTTTGTGTTATTGTGTGTGACATTTTATTTATAGACTTGTTTTATAAACATCCTTATATGAGTATATTAAAAGCAGTTAAATAATATTGAATGTATAAAAGTAGTCTACATTTATACATGTAAATATACATTTAGAAATATGAATTTACACATATATGCATATAAATAAATATGCATGTGTATGTACTCTATAATTATCAAGAAAAACTAGCAGATTTTTTACTTAAACTTGATTTTATGCTAATAACTTAGACAAATTCACAGAATATGTTAGGGCATAACTTGTCTATATTGTCTGACTTTCTTCAAGTCACTTGGAAGATTTAAAAACTCTATATCAATATTTTAAGAGGTTGTGTTAAAATAATATGTGTGTGTAACTGTATATAACAGTATGTATGTAGTTATATATATTTTGCTCAGGCCTACCTTATAGAGATGTTGTATTTGAATTTTCATAAACTGCTGCCAGATTTATCCAGCCCTCCTTTTTCTGTGTCCATTTACTACAGGAATAATGTACTTTGTGAAGTAGAAATTTTCTTGGTTGCCCCACCTAGGAATACCTCTTTACTCTAGAATATTTAGTAAATGACCCACATTATCTTATGAGTCTTGGAACTGGTGGGAGTTATAAATCACCCTGCATCATTGAAGATTAAAGACAAGATAATCACTTTTTAGCCTCTCTTAGACTAGTGCATGAGTATCTGAAATTAAGCAGATGAATTTGACCCAACCTTTGAATTGGGAGGCAGTGAAACAAAATCTAAGTGGTCATGGAGAATTGTTTTTGGTGTCAGCCATGCAACAGCATCCGATTAACAGGAGCATAGTGGTAAAATGCCAGTCATATCCATTCCAGTAATATGCCTGCAGCACTTTATGGTATGTCTGGTTTTCATTTGCCTATGCAGTAGATTTCCAAATAGAACCACAAAAATATCTCCATCTTATATGCATTTCTAGAGTGTGACCTAGACATTCTACAATCATTGAGGGCTCCTGGTTTGGCTATAACCAATAGAATGGGGTGGAAGAGAGGCTGTGTGATTTCTGAGGCCAGAAATAGTGATGCTGCTTTCTGCCAGATCCATGGGATTCTAACTCTTGAAGCATTCTGTCACCACATAAGCAGGCCAACCCTTCTGAGGCCACCAAGCTGTGAGGAAGCCCAATTACCTAACATGGAAAGACCACGTGAAGCTATACACTGAATGACTTGAGACTGCTTTGAAAGAAAGAGATGCTTAGTTAGCTGCCCCAGGTTCCCCCATTTCAAGATTCAGCCACCGCCTGATTGTAACTACGTGAGAGTCACTGAGCCAGATGTCTGAGTTGTACCTGGATTCCTGACCCATGAAACTGAGATAAAGTGAAATTATTGTTGTTATTTTAACCCACTATGTTTTGGAGTACTTTGTTGTCCAGCAATGGGTAAAAGAATGCCTTTCAACTAAGTGGGGAAAAAAATAATTAAATAAATAATATAAAAAATCAAAGAAATGCTTAATTAAAAGTATGAATTTAAAAAAAATTATCTCACAAGCTTCCACATTCCTGACCTTATCATGTTCTAGTTTGTGATGGAATTGCCTGTGAGGAGTCTTGTTATTCCTCTCTGATGCTTATACTGCAAACCCTAAAATAGGTGTAGTTCTAACATATTATACTTCTGAACTGTTCCACTTCTTCACAAATCCCTGATGTTGAATGCCAGATAATTCTCATGGGAGGAGAGGCATTTTTATTTTACTTACCAGGATCACCAACTTTTCTCCCTCAGTTTCTTAGCCTTTTCTTTAATTATCAGATAATTTTTTCCAGTTTCCTTTGAGCCTCCATCTTTCTTTTGACTCCTACCTTTTTTTGTGGCACACTGAGTACTATGAGCATGTTACATTTGATAAATTTCAAATACAGTGTTTTGGTAAAGGAGACTGGATTTTTCTCATCTGGATATTTTCCCTTGCAAAAATAGATGTCTTTGTCTCACTGAGAAACTGACCTCTTAAAACCGAGGAATTGGATGTATAGTCCCGGATAAAGTAGGACTGTTAGTATTTAGGCAACCCCATATTGTGTTTGCTTGTCCTCACATAAGCTCCCCAAGGTCCCACTAACTTTTCTTGTCTGTAGTATTTTCTAGACCATCTCAAAGCACATTTGCTTTTTACACATATTTTAGTTCACGTTTTGCTGCCCACCTCTACAGCTGTGCCTTCACCTATGTGCTCCCCACTTGTAGGAGAAGAGCCCAGTCCAACCTTGGATGTTTTCCAGAGATAAAGAAAACTTTATCTTGTAACTAATACTATGCTTTTACATTATTTAAAAAAAAGTGTTTGAATACCTTTGTTTTTCTCAATAGAGACAGATGTGTCAGAAACTAGAACTGAATTTTAAGTACCTGATAGCTTAGTTTGAGCTATTAAAAGAAGTGTATGCTACAATATATAAAGAATCTTCATAACATGGCAAATAGATTGCAATATTCACAAGTAGACAGTAAAAGAGATGCAGGAAATGTGAGACTGTACATGAAAATAAAACAGAACAACTCATTGCCCATGTGCTGTGTGCTGCCACTCAGAGATGTAGCCCAGAGTAGGTCAGGAGGCCCTTGGCGACACAACAGGCAAAAACTAAACTGAATCCATTCTGCCTTCTCAACTCTGCAGCTCCACGACCACCAGTCAGATGTCTACAAAAGACAATAGTAATCTTCAGATCAGAAGTATCTCCTATGGAACCTATCACCAAGGGAAACAGAGCTACTCTGTGCATGGAGGTGGCAGAGTGCACAGGACCCCTCATACAGCTAAATGTCATTTGAAACTCGGTGAAAACAAGGTTCAGTCTCTATATTGGGCTTAGCAATATATCACTAGTGGTCTCCATTAAAGAGCAAAGGAAAAAAGAGTTGTTCACCTCCGTACTAACTTCAATATTATTTTTATTTCCTACACTCTGGAAGTTATGTCAAAAATTGTCAGATACTTTTTATATCTCTATGAAATCTCTTTTCAATTGATTTCCTTTCTTGTTTTATATAGTTACATTTACATTCTAGAAAAATGTGTTATAAATTAGTATTTTTATGAACAATATGGATAGGATGCCTAATTTCAACCCAATGCTTGAGACTCCTGAGGACAAAATTAAAAGAAAGTTACCATCAGTTGATTACTGTATTAAGTCCAGATATAGGATGTTGGAAGTACCAAATTAAACCCAAATTATTTTCCCATTATATCCCTCATGAAAATGAAGCAAAAGCTTACTACTAGTAAGAGTTAAATACATTGAAATCTAGATATTTTTGTATTTAGGAAAATTTTCATGTAACAACACGGAATTTTAATAGCACAAACAAGAAAAATAGGATTTCCTTTTAAAATTAATTAGTTCAAAATAATTGTCACAAATGGTTTTAAAAAGTAACTGACTTAAGATATATCTGGAAAAAGTGAACCAGAAAAATGTTTATTATTATTTGTATTACATTCATAACAAATGACATTGATAAGACAGTAGCAAGAATGAGGTGAAAATTGGAGAATATTCATGGTAATTCTAAGTGCCTTGAAAAGTTGATCTGAATTGCTTGCATCAAAGAGAAAATAGACTCCTTAATGATCACTTCTCTGACAACTAACAGTAACATCATTTTTAGCTATGACTGCTAAAATTAGACACCTTCCTCTTGGAAATATGCATTCCTTGACAACAGCACAGGGTGACAGCCTTCACCTCATGATAAGAGGGAGAGGAATAATCCACTTTAAATGAGCAATTTCTGTGATAAAGGAAAAAAAAATGCTACTTAAGAAGGGTTTGATGCCAGAATAACAAAAAAATTGTGCCACACTAATTACTTTAGCAATATTTAGTGAAGTGTTTGCTTTGATTTTAAATAGAGTATACGATTTTCAAGATATTCAGTTATTAGGACTGCTCATACCAGGAAAAGAGACTTTTATTGTTGACAAAGGGCTTTTAACAACTTGTTATAAAATTATGCTTACTTGAATAAACGACACAATAGAATGTACTTGTTAGAAGTGCAAACAAATGACTTTTAAACTGCTGCCTTAAGGCTGCTAGCTGTTGATAACTAAACGAGCAGGCCAATGCCACGATCATTTCCCTGGCCCTGCAAAGCTAGACTATGGGACCTTGTCAGGCCATCCATCACAGTTTGTCACCTGAAGACATAAATAAAAATTCAGCATTTCCCCAGATCTATTAGAAGGCTGGTATGTCTATTTAGAGTCCCCACGGCAAAATTATGGCTTAAATTCAGCCTTTTAAAATGTATGCATTAGTACCAGTGCAGACATAGAGTCAACATTCATTTTGCACACTTAAAACAAAATGTACTGAGAAAATTAGGTCCAAAGTGAGAGAAATAGCTACAAAAATATTAAGTTAAAAGGTTTTAATTTTATAAATCATGGTAATTTGACAGATCATTGTGTTAATGGGAAGGAATTGCATCTATTATACTATATAGAATCACCAAAATGTCATAGGTAGAAGGAAGAAAATCTTCTTATTCTTTTGAAATATTTTGTTAAAACATACTCTAAATACAAGTATGGGTTAGAGAATTACTGAATTACTCTGGAACAGAGGTCTTTAAATTTTTCTCTATAGGGCCTCACAGTAAATATTTTAAGCTTTGAAGGCCACTTGTGGTCTCTCTCACAAATTCTTCTCCAGCCTGCTTTCACATCTCTTAAAAACTATTTAAAAAACAGTCTTAGCTCATCAATGGTATAAAAAAGGTTAAAGGTCCACAGGCTAGACCTAACCCAGGGGTCATACTTGGCAGACCCCTACTGTGGAAAATAAGCAAATTCATATATATATATATGTATATATATATATGCATATATATATATAATTTATAAATATTATATACATAATATTTATATATATAAAATAAAAAGGTATTTTTTTAAAGTTTAAACACTTCATTCTTGCTCTTGTAGTGATTATTTTTCAAGTAACAAAGAATTCTATAAAATATGTCAAATTTTATGACATTGGAAAAGTAACTATTAGATATAACTCCTGGCATGTGAGTATATTTCATAATCATATCAACATTTCAAGCTATACTTACACATTTTGAAAAAGAGAGTTTGATACAGGTTGGATGATACTCCAGCTGTATTGTCACTTAAAATGGTACTGAGAATAGTCGAGACAAACTGCATTAAATTTAGCTCAATGCCAAAAGCAGCTGTTTGAAATAGTCCTGGACACACTTTGGGCATGTGTATCTTGGTGTGAGGTTACAAATCATCCTCTTTAACACGTGCCATTTTTACCACTAACACCAAAGCAACAAAATAAACTTTGAATTTTTAATTTCTTTGGCGTGTGTGTGTGTGTGTGTGTGTGTGTGTGTCTATGTAAGTGAGTGTATGCGTTTATCTTAGCTGCCTGAAAGGTAAAGAATAATCAGTCTTGTTAGATATTTTGGGAAGTGAGAAGAAATCATTGTTACAGAAAAAAGATTAAGCTTTTTTTTTTAAAGATTAAGCTTTATGAGTTCTAGAGGAAAGAAAAGATAGCAAAATTATCATGAGATGCAGTGAAATTATGCATTTTTGACATTATTGAAATTAACTTTGCTGGATTATATGCTGTTTAGAAATTTTTTTTAAACTAGCAGAAAAGTTATCACCTTCCGAAATAACACATTTGTTAATCTTCTGTTTCAAATGCTTAGATTTTTAATTAATGTTTTTCTTTTTCTTTGCTCCAACAGAAATGCAAGTATTTCAACGATTCTGAACTGTTTTTTAAAATACTATGACTACCTTTTCTGCCCTTATAAAATAAAAAAAGTTAAGTACTTAAATGTCATTGACATTTTTGAACCAATAAGTTGTTGCCAATTTTCAAATATTCAAGAGAAGGATTTTTCACTAATAAATATTCTCTGAGCTGGAGGCATTGTGTAGGAATTAAGAAATCCAAATGAATAAGGCTTTAAAAATGCATGCTGGAGGAGACAACAGGCATGATATAGTTCAGTTCTAACATTTGCTGGACACTGATACACCATGGGTACTTTACATAAGTCTGTGACTTATTACTTAAAACAACCTTAGGAGTCAGGTCACAAGCTGAGACTCAGGAGATTTAAACAGTAATTTTACTACCTAACATCAAATAGCCAGTAAGTTGCAGTCAGGCTTTGAAGATGGTTTGCCCTGAATCCAGAGTCTAATTTTGTTTACTGATTTTTCTGTTGATCAAAGTATACTCTCTTTTTTTTTCCCAATGGCAAAAGAAAATATCCAAAATCTTAAGGGAAACACAATTATAATTGCGTAAGGTCTACTAAGATTATTCCTGGATTATATTCTTGTGACTAAAAATTTCTTTTTCACCAGCATTTTTGATTATGTGTAAGTTTTGCCCACTTGCCTTCTCTACCCTTACTTCATTATTCTTGTCTTAACTTATGTGTGCCTCATTTTTTAGAATTTTCATTTGAGTATACATTGCCACTGAAATTATTACTACCAAGCTTTTTTAAAGATTTATTTATTTATTTGAGAAAGAGAGAGAGAGGGAGCAAGAGTGGGGGTGGGAAGCAAAAGAAGAGAGAATCTCAGGCAGGCTCCATGCTGAGCACAGAGTCGGATGCAGGGCTCCCTCTCATGAGATCACAAACTAAGCCCAAAACCAAGAGCCAGGTGCTGTCACTGACTGCCCCACCCAGGTGCCTCAGATTTTTAAATTTTTATCTTGACTTTACACATTTTGAAAAGGAGATTATTTTATTTTTAAATAAAATAACATATTTTTATTATTTTATTATTTTTCTTCTTCCAACATAGTTAAAAATGTTTCCAGTGTATATTTTTAAAAGTAGTAATAAGTAAATGGAAAAGACTAGAAGAAAGAGTGAGAAAGTGGTGTAATGCCCCTGATTTCAAATCTGAGAGACCGACCACCGAGGAGCCGATACCGATGCAAACGCAAGAGGGTTTATTTGCAAGCTCGAGCTTGGGCCCAAGTATATCTGACACAGCGGGTCTGGACCCCTAGGTCAAAGGGCATAACAGTTTTATAGGGGCCGGTGGTCACACAGAAAGTTGCATAGTCATGGCGGTCCACACGCAGGTGGCCAATTGAATCACAATTTACCCTATAGTAACCGTTTGAACTAGCCTATTACTCTGATCTAATTTGGCGCGCAAGTTTGGCAGCCTAGGTAACTGTTTGAATTAGCCTATTACTCCAGTCGCAAGTTTGGCGGGCAAAAGGCGGGGTTTACATCCTGTGGCGGTTAGGGGTTCCACATTCCTATTGGCTAACTCAAACTGGTTCAAGGACCGGCTAGGCAATGTTCTGACATTCTGTGACCTTTCTCAGGAGCAGGTCGTGTAGGGGTTATATACAAGATGACAGGTGTAGCACAAAATGAAGTTGGCCTTGTTCTGCTCTCTCAGTGGGAAAGAACTTGAAGAAAATAAGTCACTTTATAACTTAAAGAAAGCTTCAGCATACACGCAGCAAAGAGGGGAGGGTTACCTTGATAGGGCTCTGTGTTCTTGGTTGTTTTTTTTTCCAGTAGATGTATCTATGAGGCGGTAGACTGCTGGCCCTTCCACCACTAGCCGGGAGGGAGGCCGGGGCTGAGTGTGGGAAAGCCTTTGCGTTCATCAGCAGCAGGCAGCTTTTTCCACTTGACCTGTGGGTTTCCAGATGATCAGTTCTACCTTATGCTCTACCTTAAGTGAAGGAGTGTTTCACATCCTTAAACCAAGAGTGTGTCCTTTACATAGTGAGACAGATGGTGGGTGTGACAAAATTGCATTCAGATTTCTTTTTCCTGAATATTATATGCAACTAAATGTGTACCTAAGAAGTGATTATTAAATGGCCAGCAAAATGTTACTAGAGAGGATTTTAAATAACTAACTGGTCAGTTACTCCAGTTAAATATTTCTGATTATTCTATAGGAGAAACCACATAATAATCCCAAGGGAGCCAAAAAATTACCAATATATACTTGGACATGCAGAGTTTTAAGAATGCTTTAAACTCCTCATTCAGCATGATGCTTCTCTAGGAGCTGGTGATGCTGTAATTTAAGTAGAGCACTGTGCATTGAAATCATGTTTTAGAGATATCAAAGCAATTTAGCTTATGGCATCATCCTTGAAAGCCCTTCATAGATAGGCTGGATGTACAAATGTACTAAGTTTTAGAGTCCTGACTTGCCTTATGCCGAATGCTAGAGAGTGTTATCCTGTTAGGGCCACAATACATAATCTCTAATTCTCAATGAAGTTTTTCATTACACCATACAGTCAAATAGGTACAGGATATAGTGGCATTGGGTTAATTATGGACTTCTTTCTGGAAGACATGGAGCTTAGGTGCCCTTAAAGACCAGTTTAACATTCCCACAATGGCTTTAGCCCATTGTCTTATCCATCATCTTATCCATGATCTTATCAAATCATAGATAAGAAGGAGGTAGATAGTGCAATAGTACATGAGTCAGAAAAAAAATACCAAATTCAAGCACTGTCTTTGAGTTAGGTTATTGTGTTATTTATATTGCTGGTAATGTTATTTTGATGAAAAATGGTTATTAGAGTATACACACACACACAAATATGTATGTGTATATAAACAAGACTATATTTTAAAATTCTTATTTACCTAAAGGTCTATCAGTATCTGCTCTTCCAAAAGTATGCATAGTTCTTGAGGTTAAATATAATCTTCCTTTTTGCTCTCTTGCAGATTCTACTCTTATGGTGCCAAAATGTGCTTAAATGTAGCAGAATGTCTCTATAACTTGTAACAAATTTCCTAGCTTTAAATATAAGCAGCTTTTTCTTCTTGATTCAGAAATTAGATGCAACATGTCCTCCCCTCAGCCTCTCATTGCATAAGGCACTCCCTTGTTCGTACACATATTTTACATTTCATCATCTGATTTTTTGGTTTGTCGTAACTCCCTTTTCATTATCCTGAGCCAAAGCTCCTATGTTCACTTATCTTTATAAAACTCCTGGGAGAGTGTTCTGCTCCTTTCTTAATGCACACATTTCTAATATTGTGGCATGGCAACCATTCTGATCCCTGAACACAAAATTCATATCAGGGGCCTCATCATTCAAACATCATGGCTAATCTTTATTAAGATCAAAAGTGACCAGAAGTACAATAGAGTATGGAATGGGACACGTGTGACAACATCTATAAATAACATCACAGAAAAGAAGAGAGGGGTAAGGGGAGAGAAAGAGATTAAGAGAGAGAAATTGAGAGAGAGGGAGAGAACAGATTCAGAGAAAAACTGGTCAAGACTTTACAGATGGGTGAAGTACACACAGACATAAAGGAGAGGTGAGGAGATATACTGAGGATGAATAATAATGCTACTAAATTTTAGAAAGGGGATCCTAAATGCAATATGCTTGTTCTCAGCTCAGCAATACTCTCACTGGGCACATCTCCACCATAAGATGCTATTCTCAAAGGCTTTACTCTCATAATTCTTCCTTGGAAGATTGGTTTTCACAAGAGGGTTCAATAACAATAGGCTCAATAATTATCTCTAACTACTTGAAAGAAGCTTCATGGAAATCATTCCACTTAAAGTTTCATGCTATTCAACATGATTTAAGGAGATCAATCCATATTCCTAGAGGGCCCATAAATGTTATGATTTTTATTTATTTTCCCTACAGATTGCTTAACAAATTAGGACCCTACTTGAAGCAGATCTAAATTAATTTTGTTAAGTCTTTCTATGCCCATCATGTAAAGTATACTAAACACCCTCAGATTGCTATTCATGCTCCAGGCTACTTCTCGTCACAAAACATTGTAACCTCTTATAATAAATCAGAATCATTCAATCATTAATTGATTTACTCACTTATTAATGGTGATGAATTCTTTTAATTTTTCTTTCTCTGGGAAACTCTTAATGTCTCCTTAAATTCTGAATGATAACCTTGCTGGGTAGAGTATTCTTGGCCACAGATTTTTTTCTTTTAGCATTTTGAATGTATCATGCCACTCCCTTCCAGCCTTCAGAGTTTCCATTAATCAACTAATAGGGGCGCCTGGGTGGCTCAGTCAGCTAAGCATCTGCCTTTGG
>CM053604.1:94583879-94597137 GCA_028646535.1 Procyon lotor
CTGCCACTTCCACTGCTTGCGGTGTCTCTCTTTCTGTCAAATAAATCTTTTTTTAAAAAATCATAATGAGGGGTACCTCAGTCATCAAGCATCTGCCTTCAGCTCAGGTCATGATCCCAGGGTCCTGGGATCGAGCCCCACATGGGGCTCCCTGCTCGGCAGGAAGCCTGCTTCTCCCACTACCACTCCCTCTGCTTGTGTTCCCTCTCTCTCTGTGTTTCTCTCTGTCAAATAAATGAAATCTTTAAAAAAAAAAAAAAACTGATAGCCTTATAGGGTTTTCTTTGTATGTAACTGCTTCCTTTTTCTCTGGGTGCTTTTAAAATTCTCTCTTTATTACTACTTTTTTTCCATTTGAATTATTATGTATCTTGGTGTAGACCTTTTTGGGTTGATTTTGTTGGGAGCTCTCGGTGCCTCCTGGATCTGTTTCTTTCTCCAGATTTGGGAAGTTTTCAGCTGTTATTTATTCAAATAAATTATTTGGCCCCTTTTCTCTCTCCTCTCCTTCTGGGATCCTTATAACGTGAATGTTGTTATGCTGATGGTGTTGCTTGAGTTCCCTTAATTTATTCTCATTTAATATTATTTTCTCTCACCTATTCAGTTTGATTGCTTTCTATTACTCTGTCCGCCAGATTGCTGATCCATTCTTCCATTTCCTCTAGTCTACTATTTATGCCCTCTAGTGTATATTTAATTTCAGTTTTGAGTTCTTCATATCTGGTTCTTTTTTTATCTTTTCTATCTCTTTGTTGAGGGTCTTACTGAAGTCCTCCAAACTTTTCTCAAACTCCGTGAGTTTCATTATGATCATTACTTGAAACTCTCCATCAGGCATAATGCTTATCTGTGTCTCATTTACCTCGCTTGCTATAATTTTGTTCTGTTCTTTTATCTGGGACATATTCTTCTGTGTCCTCATTGTGTCCAACTCTCTATGTCTGTTTCTATGTGTTAAGAAATCAGCCATGTCTCCTGCTATTGAAGGTATTGGCCTTACGAAGAAGAGGTCTTGTAGAGCTCTGCGGTGCAGTATCTCCTGTTTACCAGAACCTGGTACTTCAGAGTGTCTCCTACATGTGTTGTCTACACCATACTGTTGTGGCTGAGCTGCATTTGCATTCTGTCCAGTTATCTGAAACCCATTCATGGGCTGGTCTGGGGCCACCTTGGGCTTGAGTTGAGTCAGATGAGGTGTTTGCCAGGCCTGCAGTTATATGAAACAGAAGGGTGCTCTCTCTGTGTTGTTCCCTAAGAAGCTTTCATTGGTGTGTGAGGCCTGCAGTCAGACTAGATCTCTGTCTCCAGCCTGCTGCTGGGGCCTCAGTTGAACTGGTCTTTGTAGTTGTCTTCCCCTTTCCCCAGGACAAAAGTCATTTTCAAGTGGCACTGGCCTTGTTGGAGCTGTTTGCTCACTGCCGTATTTGCAGCGCTGCTTTGCAGCGCATGTTGAATGGGGTGGGTCTGCAGGAGAATGCAGTTCAGGGTGTATAACGTTAGCAAGATTTGTGGTGGGCGAGGGGCTGTGGTTTCTGAGGAACTGCTGAGGATGGGTTGAAAGGGACAGGTCGGCAGAGAAGCATAGTGGCTGGGTGTTATCAAGCTAGGTGAGAATATTAGCATTACACTGGTTCCTGCAGGTGTCCTTGTATCTGGCTGAGGGACAGCGGAGGGAAATGGTATCTCCCAGCTCTTCTGTTTGGAAAAGTATCCTAAAGATCCCTGCCCCTCCAGCACACCTTCTGAGGTTCATACATAGATTTTATTGTATACCCCAGGCATTTTTCAAATTGCTCCTTCTATGCATCTCTGTGGAGCTATTTGTTACACAGTTTCTTTAAGATGGGAACTCAGTTTCTTATCACCCTCTAGATGACCCAGAGCTAAGCTTATTGACTTTTAAAGTTCTGGATATTAGGCCCCACTGATTGAAGAACTCCTGAAGTTAAGCGTCTCTGGTTTTCAAAGCCCAGTGTTAGGGGGATTTGTCTTCCTAGTGAGGGTCCTCCGTGCCTGAGGTGCCTGGTATGTAGGGTCTGATTCTTTCCCTTTTCCATGTCCCTTCATCCCACGGACAGTCTTGCAACTTAGTTTGGTTCTCCATTACATCTCCACCTCTTCCTACTCTTTTCAATGGGCCATCAGTTGTTATGTCCAGATCAAGACCCTCTCAAAAGAATCCACAAAAGGCAGGCTGGATGCAAGAACAGGAGGGTTTATTTCCAACTAGCTAGGGCTCCCACCGGCACATACTACGCAGCACAGTGCTAAGGCGAGAAGCCCCGCCTCTCCCCTTCGCAGCATTTTTATGCACGAGTAAACAAGCACATATGTCACTACACACATAGGCAAATTCCTCATTCTTTATATGGCAATTACCTAAATCTATGCATTTTATTGGTGCATTTGAACAACTCAGGGGCTAGGCGTCACACAGGGAAGCTAAATTCCAGGAATAGCTTCACGACTATACCCTTAGGCCTGTCTTTTTCTGGCTTAAAATGAAGGCTGTCATGGAGGAACGGTAGTCTACTTAAAAACTGAACTCCACACAGTGAATACTGGAACAAGGATTTAGAGGACAATCCTAAATCAAAGGTAACTAACAGGACCCTTAAACTCTGAAAATAGGAAAAAAAAAAAAAAGTTATTTAAGCCACTCCTTGTGAAGAGACTGTCTGGGCCAATTTTGATTTCTGTCTTGGGCCATACTTGTTCCCAACATCTAAGTTGTTCATATTTAAATTTATGAGCATCTGCAAGATCAAAACTCTGCTTAATGAGGTGATAATTGTTGAAACTAAAATAATAAAGACATGGTGGTGTCAGGGACAAAGGCAAGCAGCTCCAAGACAGGCTACTTTGGCATGAAGATTATTCTGAGTTAAAAACAATCAAAACCCAGCAGATTCAGAAAAAGCTCTTTATCTCTCCATCAACTGTCTGCTGGTACCAGAAAGAGAGCTATTAACAGTGATTCCTCTTCATTTAAGAAACTTATCTACATAGTAGGGCAACCTTTGTTTTCTAAACATCTCTTTTCAGCTTCCTGCTAATGGCCTTTCTCCCTTTTGTATCTTCAGACTCTACCCTCACCTTAGTTCATATAAGTGTCAATCGCCTCATGGTCTTTGAAACTTCATGTCTCTGTGGATTCCTCATACATATGCTGTTATATTTGATTTTTTTCTATTAATTTGTTTCATATCAGTTTGATTCTTAGTCCAGCCAGAGGAATCTCAAAAGGCAAAGGAAATTCTTCCTCTCTAACAGTGGTTTGCCAAATCACTCTCTCACATTTATATATGTTTGAAATTTTCCACAATACAATTTTTAAAGTAATGCTGTCATGAAAACTTCTTTGGAGAGGGGACATTTAAGGAAGCACAGGGAGATGCTAAATAAATGAGATATGGCTGATAACAGAAGAATTGAGTATTTCAGGGAGAGAGAACAGAAAGTACAAAAATCTTGCAAGGGTAAGAGTTTAGCATATTGAGGGATAGGTAAAAAGTAAATGTGGCTAGAGCCAAATCAGGGAGGAGCAGGGTAGAGGGAGCTGAGGCAAAAAGGAACTTAGGCATTCATTTAGGTCTTGTGCATATTTTCATTTTGATCTGAGTGTGATGAAAGCTATTGAAAACATTTGGGCAAGTAGAGGTGACAAGTGTTAAATTAAAAATAAATCTCAAGTCAAACATTTGTGTTAACATTTTTATAGGTATATAGTCAAGTTCTGGGCAACTGTGTTGGCACAAGGAGATGATATATTACACTAAAACAAGTGAGATGAAATAATAGTTTGAATTGGGGAAGTGGGAGCATGTAAGGTGGTGAAGAGTGGCTAGACTAGAGAACTTCATAATAAATTTTATGTGGCATATGAGGAAAAAAGAAGACTCGATGATGTATGTTCCCCTGAGCAACAGAAAGGATGATGTCAATATTATTGAGAAGGTAAATACTGGGGATTGGTGAAAACAGTTTGGGCAGAGGAATTATGTTTTTCATTTTGGACATACTAATTTTGAGATACCTATCAGTTATCCAAGTATATTTTTTGAACAGGTAGTTCTTAGAATTAAGAACTTAGGGACGATCTCTGGACTAGAGACTTCAAAGTTATCAATATAATAATGACATTTAAAACTACATGAGCAAAAAAGTGTGAGTGTATACAAAGAATAGATGCCCTAGTAGTGAATCCTGGTTTATTCTAACTTTAAATAATTGGAAAAGAAAAGAGGAAATAGAAGAGGAAATTGTGAAGGAACATAAATGCAATAGGAAGAAAATCAAGCATGTGACATCTCTATATCCAAGTGTATAAATGTTTAAAGAAGTAAGGGGGAAAAAAAAGAAGTAGGGGTTTTCTGGGGCACCTGGTTGGCTCAGTGTGTTAAGCATTTACCTTCAGCTCAGGTCACAATCCTGGAGTCCTGGGCTTGAGCCCTGCATCATGCTCCTTGCTCAGCAAAAAGCATACTTCTCTCTCTACCCCTCACCCTACTTGTGCTTGCTCTCTCTTGTGTGATAAAGTCTTAAAAAAAAAAAAAAAAAGAAGTAGGGGTTTTCTATTTCCAGGAGATGGCACACTAGATGTGCTTAGAAAATACTCCCAGTATAGATTCTTATGAGTGATGGACATAATATTTTAAATAAAGTTGTTGTTAAGGCAAAACAGAGCAGGTGGTAATGTTAGGGAAACAACCAGATGCCAAAAATGACAAGAAAGCTGCATTCCATAAACATAAGCTAAAACTGGAGCTGGTGTTTTCCTTCAAAATATTCTTCTGTTCCCTGGTGACCTGGAATCTGGACTTGAACCGTCAATGTACAAGTAGAGGAGGCAAAAATATAGATTGATCTGGATGGAAAATGGGATCACAGATCCCCATATAGAGTCAGGACCCAATGGTTGAACTCAGGGAGGAAAAGGCCCTCAAAAGGGGACTGTCCTGTCTCAATCTTGTTCTGAGTAAAGCAGGGGTAATAAAAGAGCTTTATTGAATAAATCCTAACTGCATACCACTATTCACTCAGTGGGTGTCTGAATTCTTTTTGTGGTCTGAAAAGTCTCAAGTTGAGAATTGACATTAACATTTTTCATAGGGCAGTTATACCATCAGGCTCTAGGCAAGTGCCTGACAGAAATAACACACCCTTCCTTTCTCAAAGAGCACATTTTTAGAAACATACCTAAAATATTTTACAAAGAATAAAAGAATGTGAGCTAATAATCAAAGAATAATAAAAATATTTTGAAACAAACCTTGATGTCAAAGACTGCTGAGGGGTTGGGTGCAGTGATGTTGATTACTTTGAAATGAATGTTTTATCTTCACTTGCGAAGAGGAATTCCTGACAGGACTGAGTTTAAGAGAGAATGGAGGTTGTATTCATGGCTGCTATAACAAATAACCACACATTTAGTGACTCCAAATGACACAAGTTTATTTTCTTACTATTCTGGAGGTCAGAAGCCCAACTGGACTAAAATCAATGTGTTGACAAGACTGCATCCCTTCTGGAGGCTCTAGGGGAGATACTGCTTCCTTGCCTCTTCCAGGCTCCAGATGCTGTCTGCAAGCCTCCTCTCATGGCTCTGTTCTCCATGTCAGTGTCTCTGCTTCCACATGTGCACATCCTCCTCTGGTTCTTCTGCCTTTCTCTTTCATCTTTTAATTACTTACATTGGGACCATCCAGACAATACAGGGTAACCTTCTGATTTTAAAATCCCTAACCTAATCAAATTTATGAAATGGTCTTTTTCCATGTAAGGTAACCCACAGATTCCAGGGATTAAGAAGTAGACATCTTAGGTGGGGGCAGAGGGGCATTACTCTGCCTTCCATAGG
Source organism: Procyon lotor (assembly GCA_028646535.1). Classification (NCBI taxonomy): domain Eukaryota; kingdom Metazoa; phylum Chordata; class Mammalia; order Carnivora; family Procyonidae; genus Procyon; species Procyon lotor. The sequence continues at coordinate 94,589,743 of CM053604.1, forward strand.
GGTTGGAGGAGAAATCTAGAGGATCAAAAGAATGATTTGCTGTGTATTTGAAATGAGCAGGGGCTTTCTGCTTTCTTTAGTTATTTGTAATGTGTATTTTTAATGGATGAGAGAGAAAGATATCTGCAGGCATATATTCCTTAATTACATGGAAGGAGATGAGATAAAGAGTGCAAGAATTGGAGAATTTCATAAATTGGGTGAGGACAGGTCATCAAGTACAACTTTCAAGAAGAGAGTTCATAAAGTAAATCTGGTGGTGAGAACATGATCTTCTGATTGCTTCTATTGCTTCTGTGAAAACAGAAGCAAGGTTATCAGTGAAATTTAATATATTATCGATGTTTAAAATGAAAAAAGCTAATAGTATTGCTTAAGATAAAATTACTGTCAGAAAGCCAAGAACAGGAAAATAATTGAGATATTCCAGATTCCCAGTGTGTAGTACAAGTAAAATATGGAGACAATAGTCAGGGACCAGAAAGGGACACTATTGAAAAATAGATAAGATACAATAGAAGCCAGTCAAATGGGGTGCCTGAGTGGCTCAGTTGGTTGAGCATCTGCCTTTGGCTCAGGTCATGATCCCAGGGTCCTGGGATTGAGCCCCAGATCATGCTCCCTGCTTTTATCTGATGAGGCCTCTGAGGCTTCAAAATATTGAGCAACTCTCTAAAGTTTACAGACAATAAGTGACACAACTGTCATGGTAGCACCCTATTCCTTCAAGAAGTGTTTTAAGACACCATCACTTAAAGAAAAGTCAAAGTTGGGATACATACATGATGCTTTTGCCTTGACTGGCAGAAAGAGATACACCTTATACTTTACTTCTTTTATTAACCTCTAGGATGAAAAAGACTAATATGGACTTTCTGATTTTAAATTACATGCAGAGGGAAAAAGCATTTCCACCCATAAAACAATGTTAGGGAAATACAGCAAAAGTGTTTCCTATATTTAGAAGTGTATAAGAAATAAAAGGCATCTTGATGGATTCTCTGGCTCAGCAAATTGTATTCCAGGTCATTTTCTTTGATATAGGAGAAGGGCACAGCATCAGACGCTTGTGAAGAATGTAGAAGCAAGGGATTTTTACAAGATAACCCTAAGTTTTAAGTAAAATTATAAAATTCTATGAAAGTAAAAATATCTCTATGTATTAACAAATTTATTATAAAGAAAACTATAGTCTGATAAAATTATGTCTGCCTGCCTGTTGTTGTTACTCACTAATTCAACTATGTGGTCCAAAAATTATTCAGGGTGCACTATTAAAAAAAGTTTCTCAAATACATTCATCATGCTTACATTATATAGGACTGCCAATATCGTAGATAAAAGGTTCATTTTTACATGTTGTTTTTATCTAAACTTCTAAGTATTTGGGAAAAGTTATAAGCTACCTTCTTTTGGCAGTAGCATTTTTACTTAATAATGATAAATTTGCAAACTTTGAGGTAAGTTACATAAAAGTAGTTGATACCATTTTTTTCAAAACATGAGAGCTGTTTATTCTTTTTATCTTCTTAATGCAATTGTCACAGAACCTGTGGGCCTTGATTCTGGGAGCAGAATCAGATATTGCTAATGTTGATAATTTAAGCAATGGTTTAGTTCTATTTATATAAATTGGGTAAAAACTATGAAGAAATATGGAGAGCAAGGAAGTAATTTTATACAGGTTATATGAACTTTGATTCATTATTTTATTTTCAAGAAAGGATGTAGAAAATGTACTCATTTATCACCTAGTCTACAAATAAACCAATTTAAAGATAATAAAAATGTAAACCTAAAAAAATCAGATTCCAGATACTGATTATTTTGATCTACACCCCCCCCTTCCTTGGGTACTCCATTGTACAGCTACAGTATTCGGATCAGCAGCCAACTGATCCGACTGACAATTCAAACAAATTGTCAATGTTCAGCATTTCTACTTTCTTTCTTTACTCAGGTTCTCTTCATCACCAAATTCAGTGTTGGTTTCCACTTTTCCTACTCAAAAAGAATGACTCCTGATCATGTTTTCAATTAACTCCACATCACGAAATTTAATGGATGCTTTAATTTTCATATCATAATTATTTCAGCATCATTGGATGCTGTTGAGCTCTTTGAAACTCTTTTCCTGTGCTTCTAAATCACAGCCATCTTTCCCTTCTCTGACAATGTCCTCTTTGAATGATTATACTGTTCTATGCATACATAATTTGTTGTAGTTTTTCAGTGGTCAGTTCTAGGCCCTCTTGTCTGTCCTTATTTATTTTTTCCCCTTAGGTGAACTCTTCCATGCTGACAGCTGCAGTGATGACCACATATAAAGATGAAGCCTGAATTCAAGACTTTAGCTCAGACTTCTTTTTTCCTGAGCTCTGGAGTTATATATTCAACGACTTGCAGGATATCTTTTCAATGCTTCTTTAAATGTAATATGTGTAAAACACGGGGCAGATAGCCATCCCCAGGCCAATTCTACTTTTATCAAGTAGCTCTTGATATCTGTGTATGTTGCATCTGTGTATCTGTGAATCTTGTATCTGTGTATCTGTGAATGTTCCCACCATTTTTAGAGTTACACCAAGTGTAAGCATAATATTCATCTTTCAGAGCCAACGTCTTCCTAAAATCTCTTTCACACCATTGCTTATTGCTTATTTTCATCTACACCACCAACATTCTTATCCAAGCTAAAATCCTCTTTCATTTGGATTATAACAATTCTTTCTATCCAAGAACATGATATATGTTCTTATTTTAAGCCTTTATTTTTTTAACAAGTGCTTATATAATAATCCTATGTGTCAGGCTCTATTTCAAGTATTTTAAAAATACTTACTTTGTCTTCAGAATGATTCTATAAGGTATTTACAATTATTATCCCTATTTTATAGATAGGGAAAATGAGGCATAGAGAAAATAAGTTACTTGCCAAAGTAGGCCACCAAACTAGTTTGGGTTAAAACCCAGTCTTAACTAAAACCAGATGATCTTAACTAATTATATTGTTTTGTTTAATAATGCAGAAAATTTAGTAAGGTATTTTTAAAAAGTTCACAATAAAAAAGGCTTTATTTAAAGGGTTATTCTTTAAAATTTTGAATAAGCAACTCCCACATCATTCTAGACAACTTGGGTGTTTTATGTGTTCACACTAGAAACTTTAATTATGATAAAGAAGTCCTTAGGATAGAGATCAACACTGTAATAGAGTCTATATATCTTTATTTCAGCCATTTAGCTGAATGGATAACCAAGCAATGGTTATGACACATAACTAGGACACATTTTTTTTAAAGAATGTAATAGACTGTATATTTTGGAACTAGAAGAGCTTTTGAATATGTTAGTATTCTGTATTATATATATATATAATACAGTATATATATATATATATATATATATATAGTAACAGTATATTTAAGAGCAGATAAATATTTTCTTTAAGTCCATAATCAGCAATAACATTGTGTTTCAGAATTGCTATATTAACTATTATTTGGGATAATGAATTGACACATACACAGCTCAGTGCAGTGTAATCACAGATGAGCAGCTTCAACAGTGTAACAAAGACTTTGAAACATCCATGGGAAAATAATAAAAGATTTGAAGTGGGAATAGATTCAACAGTCTCTTTGCAGTTAACCTTTAAAAATGCCATTTGAAGCTATTGAAGAGAACCAATACAGTAGTTTAAGAAAAACGTGTCATTATGAAATGTTATTCTAAAAAATTGTCCTGATTGAACTAGTTTTTCTGTGAGTATACACATGCTCATTCATACCTTGAACAAGGTAGAAAAGTATTACTTTTCTCAAAATGAAAAATATGAGGAAAAGTTCATTGTTTATTTTTTTCATTGTTTATTCTAATGAAGAACAGAAATGATGTTGCAATAATCACCTCTTCCATCACTATTTCTTTATTTGAAATCTTTTTCTGAGTGCTATGGTTACTTACTTGAAGTGTCAAAAAATTCACATGATCAAGAATGCTAAGAGGCAACCCCTGCAGATTGACCTGCTCTCTTATCCGGTCTTTGATGAATTAGAATGTTCTGTTGCACTGTTTAAAAATATGTATATCTATTTAAAAAAAACTGCAAAATAACAGAAAAAAAATATTTTTTTTTTTTTACCAAAGAATATAAATAGAGTCCACACACCAAGTGTGAGAATGACAGATATTTTCAACGGGAAGATTAGTTTAAAACTCTAGAAATTCTTAGTCATCTTTATCTTGAAAGTCATTTTCCTCATAGCACTGGAGAGATCTAAGAGAAAACCAAATTATAAAAAATGAGAATTGATATTATATATACACATATAATGTGTACATAAATACGGGTACATATATAGGCATTATATGTGTGTATATATATGTAGGTAGGTTAATTAACTTTTTTTAAAGATTTTATTTATTTGACAGTGAGAAACACAGCGAGAGAGGGAACACAAGCAGAGGGAATGGTAGCGGGAGAAGCAGGCTTCCTGCTGAGCAAGGAGTCTGATGCAGGGCTCGATCCCAGGACACTGAAATCATGACCTGAGCGGAAGGCAGACGCTTAACGACTGAGCCACCCAGACACCCCTAATTAAATTTTTATATATGTGTGTATATGTATGTTTTCTTCAAACTTCAAAAAAATATATTTCCTAAATATTTGGCATTTAAAGAAAACATGTATTGCTCTTTTCTCTACTGGTATTATACCTTATTATCTCTATGAAGAAGAAGAAACTTTAAGAGGGGAGGGTGGTTATCTATGCCTTGCTGTCTCTGTTTCATTCTATTAAATCCTCCTGTACCCACAGGTACAGCTGTATCATTTGAAACACGAATGCTGGTATAGAAATGCTGGTATAGAAACATTTTTCTATATGAAAAGTGAAAAGAACAGAGAGGTTAACTAGCAACTCCTGGGATCCTTCTAAAGTGAGTCAGTTAAAAGCATACGGTAGGTGAAATGGGTGTAAATTAGAATATGAGCTACAGTCATAGGTTTTCAAATGCCCATTATAAAACACAGTAACCTATAATAGGAGCTGGATTGTTCAAGAAGGAAATCACATCAAAGTCTTGACAGCTTAACAATCATTGAAATAATCCTGCTTAAATTCCACTGAGAATGTATAAATCCAAGTACCAGAACCAAAGTGACAGAGTACAGAATTAGAGTTTGTAATGCCTAGTGCCCTTACTCTGGGTGTGGACTTTGAAAGTGTTTTATCTTTGCCTCCTCCTACCCTCTACACGCACAAACACACACGCTCATAACCCACACCTGAATTACTAGGGGCATATAGGCATATTGAATTTTGATTAATTAGTTTTCTGTTTTTACATTATACGTTCACTTTAGGAAAAATGAATATAGTTAAAATATATTTAAGGGAAACATCACATTGCAGGAGAAACTTTTCCCCTTGAGCTCTTTTAAGTATAATAAACATAAGTAGGATTGGTATGGTGTTACACAACCTGGACTGGGTCCTGACGGAACAACCAAGCGGCACTCGGAGACTTTGGAGGATGGGAAGCTTTATTTAACACCCCAGAAGTCTCAAAGGAGAGTATTCTCCAAAGGTCTGAGCCCCCAACAGAAGCAGGGAGGATAGTTTATACCCTTCAGGGACTTCCGTGTACTTGTACTTTTGGCGCCCTCTGGTAACAGAGTAGGGAAGAAGAACTCGAAAGGGTTTTGAGACAGGGACTGGAATTCTCTTGCTGGTTTGATTGGGCCAGCTAAGAGTACAGTTTTTCTCTTATTAATGATACATGACATTTGAAACAGTAATTTTGCTTGTGATTTCATTTTGGATTTACTAAATTTCTCTGAAGTAGGGATTATTTCATAGCCCCATTTCAAGACAAGGGAACCAAGTTTGAGAGAGAGATTAAATGGTTCATTAAAGGCCACTTAGCTAATAAGTGGTTGAACAGGAATTCCAGATGAGATGTTCTAACTAAATAGACTTTCTGCTTGTCTTTACATCAGTGTCTCGCCAATTTTTATAGAAACACTTTAAATGAGGCTTTTAAAAAGACATGATCAATGAGTGGTTGACAAGTTGTAAGAGGAAGAGTTCCCATTAAATAAAGACTGCCTTAAATAACATTGTGAAAAGTTTGCTCTCTCACTAAAGAAAGACTCTTAAAAAGTAATTACTGGTAGATATCATTTTGTGCATTCACTAATCTATCCTCACCTACTTTAGAAAAAAAAAAAAAAAAGGAATCTTACTGAAAGCAGTAGAGCCAAGGTAGAGATAGCAGCACACAATTAGGTAAAGGATAGTTGCTGCAGATAAATAGAGCACTGGCTTAACTTTGATTTTTCTAGCAACCCACGCCAAAAAAAAAAAAAAAAGCGAAAAAAATCATTTCACAAATGTCTAGGTGCAATGCATAGAATCTTCTTTCTAACAGAGAAAACAAATATATTAATAAGAAGAACTTGGAACTTATTTATCTGAATTTGAAACTCTAATTTATCATCGCTAATCATTTCTTGCTTGATAGAGAGCAAATAATACAATTTCTATACACTAAGATTTTTTGGAGGGTAACAGGAAAATTATGAACGTTATTTTATAAACAACCAAGCAGGGGTGACTGGGTGGCTCAGTCAGTTAAGCATCTAACTTTGGCTCAGGTCATGATCTCAGAGTCCTGGAATCAAGCCCTACATTGGGTTCCCTGCTCAATGGGGAGCCTGCTTCTCCCACTCCTCCCCCCTTGTGCTATCTCTGTCTCTCTCTCTCAAATAAATAAATAAAATCTTTAAAAAATAAAAATAAAACAACCAAGCACTATTCAAATATACTTTGATTAAAGTGACTGCTAATGGAGATATTATATTGATAAAACTAGTTAATTTTCTTCTTTTTTTTAGATTTAATTTATTTATTTGACAGAGAAAGAGAGAGAGATCACAAGTAGGCAGAGAAGCAGGCTTCCTGCTGAGCAGAGAGCCTGATGCAGGGCTCGATCCCAGGACCCTGAGATCATGACCTAAGCTAAAGGCAGAGGCTTTAACCCACTGAGCCACCCAGGCGCCCTGGTTAATTTTCATTAATAGCTATCATATTTATCAAGCATTTACCTAGACTTCTTACATATTACGTCTTGTGAAAGTTCTTTGCTTCCAAAAATGAGAAATAAGAATAGGACGACCATAGCAGAACCAAAATAAAATAAGAATTTTAAATAGTTCCTTCTTCCATTTTTAGGAATGTTTTACACCCCATGGTCAACTGTGTTAATGATGAGTGAAGGTGTGTGAGAGAGAATATACAGAAAAAGCAAGAAGTGATAGTACTAGTACTTAATGTGATTCACGCTTTCTTTGATTTTGGTTTAGGTAATAAATGTTAGAGTAGAGATGAA
>CM053604.1:94597637-94631916 GCA_028646535.1 Procyon lotor
GGTTGACCAACTTTGGGAGAAGTAAGTAGATGGCTGGAATATAATCAATATTCCTTTGAACACTTATCATGCCTTAAGGATTATACTATGTGCTTTATGTGTATTGTTTTATTTAACATTACAATAATATATGGTAACTTCTAACATTCTTACTCTAACAGATGAGGAAATTGATAAAATTTATTTCAGAGTTATTAGGGAAATAGAAAGAATTCATACTTAGGATTCTTTGTGTTATACCCATTAGTTCTCAATGAGTGGTCCTGAGACCTACAGCATTGACAACACCAGAAAACTTCTAGAGAAGCAAATTCTTTTTTTCACCTATTAAAACACTGAGCTTATTTCACATGTACATTTTCAATTCCCCACCATTTCCATTTGTTGTATCACCACCACTACTATGTCTTATTATAATATTCCATATATACTTAAAACCAAGCAAAGGGTGGAATTTCATCTTTAAAAACTGAACAGGCAATTTAGGCAACACATCCTTGGCAATGGAACCTGGATAACATTTATCCGATACAGTAGCAGAAATTCTCACTCTGCATTATAAAAAGGACAGCCTGGGGCACCTGGGTGGCTCAGTGGGTTAAAGTCTCTGCCTTAGGTTCAAGTCATGATCTCAGGTTCCTGGTATCAAGCCCCACATTAGGCTCTCTGTTCAACAGGGAGCCTGCTTCCCCCTCTCTCTGCCTGCCTCTCTGCCTACTTGTGATCTCTCGTTCTCTGTCAAATAAATAAATAAAATCTTAAAAAAAAAAAAAAAAAGACAGCCAGATATCAACTGTGACAGAAATGAAAGAAGATGGAAAATTTTAGCAAATTGTTTAAACTACTACTTTTTTTGTTGTTTTGTCTGTTTTGTCTGTTAATTAAGCAAATTGTTTAAACTACTTCTTAAAGATACTTGCTCCATTGCCAGAGATCCTGAGTAGACTCTTGGTCAGTCATCTGGAAGCAATTATTCACATAATTGATGAACTTGGCTTCCATTTTGGGAAAAGGGGTACCTTTTTATATACTTGGTTGCATTTTTGCTTTAATGTCTTCTACAAGACTAGGTCCTTTCAGTATTTTGGGAATTTTTCCTGTTGTTGTTGTTGTTGTTGTTTTTTAAGATTCTTGACCTTTTGATCTTGGTGTTGATTGTTTTGAGTCTATTCCACTCTGGTTTGGTTTTTGTGCATTTTTGGCCAGAGTATCTCATATAGATTTCTTTACTAGACCTTTTCTTCAGCTTCCTCATCATCCAAATCATTATTATTATTTTCATCATCATCTTCATCAGCAGCAAGTTTTACTTTTTTCTGTGGAAACTTGTTTTCACTTCTAGGGCAGAAGAATTTTCCAGATATACTAAGGAGTTTCACATCTTCTTCCTCTGTATGTTCTGATTGCATTTTCCTCCACAGCTACTAAGTGTTATCCACAAATATGTATAGGTAGTGAACCACATTTCAGTGTAAGACTACAAGTGGTATTATTTCAAAGCCCCCAAGGGAAACTGTTGCCTATACTGGCATTTTTCAGAGTTGCCAGTGTGACTTTAATTGGACTGCCTTCATAATTCATTTCCTCTGTTTCAACAATGTGCAATTCATCCTTTGCACCCACCCCTGAACTGACCATTCTTAAAGATAACTGGTGCTTATTTTCATTGTTATCCACCCTAAAGTGGTAATCTCTGTCAGCCCTTAGTTCACAACTGAAAAGATAATTCTGGGACCTCAGGGGGGTCAGGTTCATGTCCACCTAATCTTCCATCCAATCTTCCAGGTGGCACACACGTGGGTGGGAAAGAATGCAAATGGAAATAAACTACTACTGTTCCTCAAAACAACTATGCAGGACAGCCTCACACGAGGGCTAGAGAAACAAATTTTTGAGTCCCAATCAAAAATCTATTGAATCAGAAACTCAGAGGCCAAGTCCAGCAACCTATGTTTTTAAAAGTCCTCTGGGGATTCTAATGCATGCTAGTGTTTGAGTGTAAGCATCATAACCCCATCTCTTACACATGGTATTGCACTTAAAATAGATATTTGTTCTAGTATCTGTACCTGAATTAATTGAAATTATTAGAGTACTATTGTAGTAAGTTTGGGCTGCTGTTAAAATATTTTATTTCTCATAGTTCTGGAGGTTGGTAAGTTTAAGACAAAGGTACTGGCCAATTCAGTGCTTTGGTGATGGCTTTTATTCCTGTTTGCAGATGGCAGCCATCTTACTGTGTGTTAATATGACCTTTTTTTTTGTACATGCACAGTTGGAGAGAGAGCTCTTGTGTCTTTTCCTATACTTAAAAGGGGACTAATAGGGACGCCTGGGTGGCTCAGTTGGTTAAGCAGCTGCCTTCGGCTCAGGTCATGATCCCAGGGTCCTGGGATCGAGTCCCACATCGGGCTCCTTGCTCAGCAGGGAGCCTGCTTCCCCCTCTGTCTCTGCCTGCTTGTGTTCGCTCTCTCTCTGACAAATAAATAAATAAAATCTTTTTAAAAAAAAAAAAAAGGGGACTAATATCATGAGGGCATTACCTTATGACTTCATCTTAACTAAATTACCTCCCAAAAACCCTACCTTCAAATACTATATCAGATTGGGGATTAGTGCTTCAACACATGAATTTTGGAGAAACACAAACATTCAGGAAATAACAAATTCCTAATATTATAATGGATTTCAACAATATGATAATTCTTAATTATGAAGCTCAAATATATCCTTACTGCAAGGCTCTAGTAGATCTTCCACTAATGGAATATCAAAAAAAAGTCTATAACTCTTGAAATTATTAAGCAGATGTCACATTTAAATAGATTGTAAGAAAAAAATAAAGAAATAAACCTGATTTTCACTCTAGTTGAACGAACAATGTTTTCAGTTGTATTTAAAATTTCTCCACTTTTCTGTTAATAGAAATAATATATGGTTGTTTAAAAACTGCATACATTTTTTCTCATGGTATTATTAATTTAGTAACGATGAAAAAATCAAATGCTGCCATTGTTTTAAAAATGTAGTTGAACACTGTATTGGAAAACTGTAGATAGAAATGTTTGAACTCTGAAAACCTTCAAAAGCATAGAATGATTTTCAATAGAAAAGTTCAAAATTATATGAATGTAGATAAAACATATCCTCAAAGATTATGTGCTTGATAGGTATATTAGTTTCTTAAGACTACCATAATAAATTACCATTATCTGAGTGGTTTCAAGCAACCAAAATTTATTCCTTTATAGTTCTGGAAGCCAGAAGTACAAAATAAGGTGTCAGCAGCGACACTCCCTCCAAAGGATCTAGGGGAGAATTCTTCCTTGTCTTCTCTAGTTTCTGGTAGCTCTTGGAATTCCTTAGCTTTACAAAACTGTGCCTTTCTATGTGTTTCTGGGTGATTTTTCTCTTTTCACAAAGGATACCAATCATTGGACTCAGGGTCCATCTTAAATCCAGGATGATTTCATCTTGAAATCCTTTAGAAATTACATCTTTCAAAGATGTAATTTCTAAATAAAGTCATGTTCAGAAATACCAGGTGGACATGAATTATTGTAGCACACTAACCTAATACAGTGGACAAAAAACTAAAAAAATAGATTTTAAAAGTTAAACTTATTAATTACATGCTTTTTTATAAGAAATGATTCAAATCACTATAAACTAGTATTGTTCATAGTACTTTGATTTATTTCATGTAAATCATCAAAATTCCAGTCTTTAGAAATAATTTTCTTCTGAAAAGTATACATCATTCTGAATTTAAGCTATTTTGATCCAATGTTATTGCAGCTCATTTATATAAACAGCAACATGGTTGGCCACAAATACAGTTCAAATTTTATGAATATTTTTGTTTTATTTGAGGGTATGGGCATTGTTATGCAAATTTCAGGAAGAAAAAACCTATTGCATTATTCTATATTCTCAAGATCCTCACAAGGATATTTATAAATTTTGAAATTCCTTTAAACCCATAATAACATAAAGACTGTCTATTGTAAACTATCTGCATGGACAATGATATAACTTATAATTATCGGTTAAGAAATTCACTTTATATCCACAATGAAAATTTACACAACACACGTAGGTCTAACAATTTCAGATAGGCTTATTTATTTGGTAATAAGCCACAGATACTGTGAATAAGTTATGTATGACTCACACTGATGAGGATTCATGTAATGTGTTTTGAGACACACTCAGCCATTATGCAAATTTCAGAAGATATAACTCTAAACAAAGGAAGGCACCAAAGAATTAACATGGCAATATAGAAGTCACAAAATTAAATATCCCCAGAAGAAATTCAGGATTCCTTAAAATGTGCAGAGCAGGTAAAGGGGGAAACAAAGGCAATAATGAAGACTGGAAAATTGTCAAATATATACCCTATCTAATAACATTGAAATGCAGAATACCTAAAATAAATTAGGGACCATACAGTACATGTTACCACTGCTTTCAATCTGAGACACCAAAGCACCTACAAATAAAAATAGGTTAGTTACACCAGCAATACCCATATAGAATGATAAATGTTATATTAAGGACATGTACACAAACAAATTCAGGAGTCAGATAAGACTTTTCTGTAACACTGGCATCTAATTTGAGGGTTGAAAGGAACGGTTGGGTCCTGACAGAGTGAGAAGGCAGAAGAACATTCCATTCAAAGAGAACAGTGTGTTAAATTACCTGAAGCCAAGTTCGGTTTACTGTATCACTGGGTTTGGGAAGAATAATGCTAAAAGCTAAAGCTGGGAAGGTAAATAAGGGCCATATGGAAAACCTAGTAAACCATATAGAGTTTCACTCTGGAAACACTGGGGAGCTAATAGCATAGTTTACCAGAGATGTGACATGATCAGATTTGTACTTTAAAAATAATATTTTGGCTAGAGTGTGGAAAATGGATTTGATTTGTAGACACCGCTGGAGGTAGAGATTCTAGTTGGAGACTATTAAAGTAATTCAAGCCAGAGATCCTAGTGGCATGGACTGAAGTACATCAATGGAAATGGAAATGAAATAGACTGATGTGAATCATATTTAGAAGACAGACCTGACACAGTCTGGTGATGGATTATATGTGGGAGACAGGAAAAAATGAGACAGCAGAAGAAGTCTGATGAAACATAGTTTCCTGGCTTGAATAGATGGGTAGATAGCAGCGTCACTTTCCCTTAAGGAGTAAGCAGAGTTGAACATGCTAATCAAGATTACCATTTATCTCTTATTTTCCCCCATTCAGTTTCTTTCACAGCATAATTCCACAGCTCTAAATTCAGCTTGAGGACATAATATGAAAGTTGTGACTCTACATAATATCTTGCCAAAGTCAAAGTAGCACATTTCTTACATTTTATTTTTCTGAAATCAAGATATCTTATAATTCGTGCCAAAATAAATTTGCCAGGCACTTGGCAGAGGATTACTGTGAGGAAACTTCCAGAGGGTGTATTCTGGCAAAGTTACACCTGTGTGCATTTGCACTTCCTTTTCTTTAATTAGAGTAGTTAATAAGGATGCACACATAAACCGAAAGTCATCTTGGAATCACCAAGAATGTCCTCCATGAGAAGAGGAAGTGAGGGAAGTTTCATTCAGGTTCCTGCATGAAGGCTACCACAGCAGGCCAAGTTTGGATCCACATAAATCACTGAGTTTTGACTCTTGCAGAGGATGAGTCTCTGGAGAAGGGAAGGAAATTAAACACTTCTTAATTTAAGATTTGAAACAGACAAGCAGCTTGACCTGTTTGGGGAATGGGGAAGATTGTGGGAGAACATTTATGGGTCTCTCAGGTAGAAGTTGCTGGAACAAATACTATTGCTAGCAGCCAGAAAGAATAAATATATGTGAATCTGAAGGCAGAATATAATGACTACAATATTAAAGACATATGTCAGACTCAGCACCAAGAGAATGACTGTGTTCTTTGAAGAATAATGTAGTCTGACTAGGATGAAGCCAGCAGGAAATCTTTAAATCAGAGAAATCAGATGACCAATGTTTGGTACATGCATAATGTGGCGTTAAGGGCGCCTGGGTGGCTCAGTGGGTTAAAGCCTCTGCCTTCGGCTCAGGTCATGGTCCCAGGGTCCTGGGATTGAGCCCCACATGGGGGGGGAGGGGAGCAGGGAGCCTGCTTCCCCCTCTCTCCCTGCCTGCCTCTCTGCCTACTTGTGATCTCTCTGTGACAAATAAATAAAATCTTTAAAAAAAAAAAGAAGCAATAGAAAAAGTCAACTAGGCTGATTCTAGTATTCATTCAGTGTGTGAGAGTTGAATTGTGCCGTTTGAGTGGCACGGGAATCCTAAGTTACAAAATTTACACAAAGATCCAAGCAAGCTATACAGGACTTCTTACTAATAAGTTATTAAATACATCCAGCCACAATGAGAAGTTGTTACTGTGTGTGCACTCCAAACTTAAGAAGTAGTTTATATATGTTTAATAAGTTATGGCATTCACCTTGTCTGTACCAGAGTGAAGGTAGCAGTACAAGAATGTATCTCTTTCACTAACTGTCACTGTACTTGATTTACTTGTATAGGGAACAAAATAAAATTGGATGTTAATTTAAATGTTCAGCCTTAATTCTTGATAACAAACATTAAAATACCTACTAAAAGAACATGTTTTGATAATCTAAAAATGAGAACCTTAATCTAATTATAATTCATTTAAGATCACATACCAGACAGCACATTATAAACAAAGAAGTTGCCAAATATCTTGGAAAGTTTGGAGTTTTCTCCCCTCATAGAAAGACTGTTGTTACTACTTCTTTAATTGTTAACCACTATGATTCTGGTACATACACCTAAGGTAAAAATATCCTATGATACACAAAAGATGCTTATCACTTAATGATTAACACACAATGAAAATAGGAAAATATATTATGAGTTTAAATAAATATTAATTAGGGACACATGAGTGGCTCAGTTGGTGAGTGTCTGCTCTTGGCTGAGGTCATAATCTCAGGGTCCTGGGATTGAGCCCTGTGTTGGACTCCCTGCCCAGTAGAGAGTTTGCTTCTCCCTCTCCCCCTGCCCCTACCCGCCACTTGCATGTGTTCTCTCTCATTCACTGTCTCTCTCGCAAACAAACAAATAAAATATTTAAAAATATTAGTTAAAAACAAAATAATATATGAGTACTTATGATAAGTTGCTTAAGAGTATAAAATCACAAGCATGGGTTATAAAATATAGTGTGGCCATGTTGATGCATTCAAAGGATTAAGAAGATTAGAACACAACTGAAAAAAAGCTTAAATGCAAACATTTGTTGTGATATGAATAAATACAGGATTTTCCCCAGTTATAAAGTTTTTGTATGTATATATTCCAAGTAATGTTAGCATTTCTCCCACTAAACTGCTATTAAAGTGATACTATGTCTACAAAAAAAAAAATGCCATCTTAAAATGAAGAAATTCTGGTCATGGGACGCCTGGGTGGCTCAGTGGGTTAAAGCCTCTGCCTTCAGCTCAGGTCATGATCTCAGGGTCCTGGGATCGAGCACCGTGTTAGGCTCACCGCTCGTGGGGAGCCTGCTTCCCCCTCTCTCTCTGCCTACTTGTGGTCTCTCTCTCTCTCCGTCAAATAAATAAAATCTTAAAAAGAAAAATTCTAGTCACATCTGTGTTTCTTTTAAGAAACAACTACCTGAGATTTCTAAAATGGGTTTTATTTTTATTTATCATAGCATAAACTGAATGTAGAGCCAGGGTTCTCCAGAGAAACAAAATGAATAGGAAATTATTTTTTTTTTAAAGATTGTATTTATTTATTTGACAGAGAGAGATCACAAGTAGGAAGAGAGGCAGGCAGAGAGAGGGGGAAGCAGGCTCCCTGGGGAGCAGAGAACCTGATGCGGGGATCGATCCCAGAACCCTGAGATCATGACTTGAGCCGAAGGCAGAGGCTTTAAGCCTCTGAGCCACCCAGGTGCCCCTGAATAAGAAATCATATACATAAAGTTTTATTATGAAGTATTACCTTACATAATTATATTCGCTGAGAAGTCTCACCGTCTGCTGTTTACGAACTAGAGACTCAGGAAAACCACGGTGTAGTTCAAAGAACTGGGAGCCTAAGAGTCAATGGTGTAGATTATAGTCTGGATCCAAAGGCTTGACAACGAGGGTACTCTAAGTTGTATATGTAAGTGTAAATCCCAGTTTGAGGGCAGAAGATTGATGTTCCAGCTCAAACATTCAGGCAGAGCTTGAATTCAATCTTTCTCTACCATTTTGTTTTACTCATACCCTCAGTGGATTGGATGATGCCACCATTGAGGAGAGCCATCTGCATACTCAATTGACCATTTCAAATGCTAATCTCTTCCAGAAACATCCCCACAGACACAGTAAAATAATATTTAGCCAAATATCTGGGCATCTTGTGCGCAACTCAATTTGACACATAAAATTAACCATCACACTGAAACTCAAAAGGAATTTCTTATATCAAAAGCTCACAATACTCTGTACATCTTAAGCAATCAGGTGCTCCTATGCATGCAGAAAGACACAGAAAGTTCTGGATTAAGCTATAAACTTCCAAATGTATGCAACAAAAGAGAATTACGATATCACAGATCCTTATCTTACTCAAATATTTTTCACTTTCTTTAAACAATTGCACTCTCTTCAGTCTGCAAAAACCCCAATCGAGAAGGATAGTACCCATGCTAAAAACTCAAAGAATGCACACTTTCATTTCATTCAAGCTTCCTACTCAAATGGTATACATCAAAGAAGTCTTTGTTTACTTTCCAGTTACACACACACAGGCCTGCCCCACCTTCACATATTATCTTACTATATTTCACTTTATAAGATTATTACTACTTAAGATATTATTTTAAAATCTATATGTTAACTTGTTTATAGTTTGTCCATCTATTAAGATGTTGACAGAATGAGGAAACAGCAGTGACTTATCAACACAGTATCTAATATGTGTAGAACAGCACTAGAGGAACATAAAATGCTCAATGCAAATTCTGTTGCGTATGTGATTCACCAGTATGCCCTATCAAAATGCCCTTGGAAGTAACTCCTGATTATAGTCCTTGAAGGAAAAAATCGTAAAAAAATATGATCCTAGAAAAATACTTACTTATTTAGACAAGCAGATATTGGGAAGTACTGACCAATCTTGGAAAGAATTGGCAATAGCCATATGAATTTTACTAACAATCATAATAAACTCTGTTTTTGTCTCGTTTATTTTTGAAAAGGCATTTTAATATTTAGTTTTTCCATTTTAGTTCTTGCTTTCAAGTTGCTTCTTCACTCCATCGTTGTTCCCAATTATTTATTAGTATTTATATCATTCCTTTTTTAAAAAGAAGATTTATTTATTTTAGAGAGAGCGAGAGCAGGGATAAGGAACGGAAGGAGAAAGAGAGAGAGAGAGAAAATCTCCCTCTGCTGCTGCTGAGGGTAGAGCCCAAAGGCTGGATCCCAGAACCCTCATATTATGACCTGAGCTGAAATCAAGAGTCAGAAATTTAACTGACTGAACCATCCAGGTGCCCTATATCATTTCCTAACAGGAAACTAAAAAAATTTCCTGATGCTTAAAAATGTCACTGGCTAATATACAGAATGGGCTTATATAGAAAGTTATCATTTTCATTTATAAATATTTCCCTAGATTTAAAGACTTTTTCTTTAGCTTTGGCTTCTTGGAGAGATTCTCTTTCCTTAACTTTGAAAGTGCAACATTCATATGCAAATCAATGATATGATTATGTACTTAGAGAAAAACAACTCCTGCAAATACAGAATAAAATGTGGGAATAATAGGAAGAAGGCGACAGGGCTAAAATAATATCAGATTTTATAAATTAGCCTGAGTTAGAAAAACTCCATTAAATGGTTTGCTGAATATGGAGACCTGAATATGGAGGAGATACTGAATAAATTATTGTGTAATTAGATTTAACTGGGAAAAAAGTTTGTAAATTTTGTCAATTTAGCAGAAGATAAAATATGTCACTTTTTACTTATGCCACATGAATTCATAATAAATACAAGACTAAATATGGGTGATATGTTAGGGCCGGTGGAGGATTTTAAAAAGTGCTAAGATATGTATCCTGCTTTCAATATTAATAGACACATGGATGAGATCAAGAGTGATGAGTAAAAGGAGAAACACTCAAAAGTCATGGGGGGTTCAGAGACCAGAGATAACTTCTAACTGCAAAGATTAGGAGAGGTTTTATCAAGTAAACTACATTTGTTCTTGTCCGGAGAAGATAAATATGATTCAGACATTTGGCGGTGGGCTGTGTGTATTCTGAATAGTGGGAACAATATGAATAAGAACATAACTTGGTGAATTTATGTGCACTGATGAAAATTCTACTTACTGAAGTTTGAGACCTGGGAAAGAATACAGAGGTGATACTAGAAATTCTGTATGCAACTAAATCATGTAAACCTTGAGTGAGAGTAGAATTTTTTTCATTGGTGATGGAAGAGCTGTGAATATTTTTCCACAAAGGTGTGGGATGATCATTTGTATTTTAGGAATATATTTCCAAAGTTAGTGAATATGGAACATAAGAACAGCAAGTTAGTTAAGAAACTATTTTCAAATTTCATAGAAAAGATAGTAGAATCTTCGGAAGCAAAAGCTTAGCAATAAGCTTGGAACTACAGTATAGATATCCGAGATTCTTAATGAAGGAAGATGAAATTTGGACAAGAAAAAATAAAGGAAATTATAGACAATTTAGAGCTATGATAATAATGCTTAAAACTTTTCATAAAATTGCTACATATAAACAGCTTATATCACTACTATATATATATATCGATATATATGTATACATATATACATACATATATGTATATGTGTATACAGATATACATATATGTATATTTATATACATATAAACAGTATATATCACTACTATCACTATATTTATATCTATATTGTATATTGTCCCTTAGTTGGGATTTGTCTGATTTTTTTTCTCTCATGATTAGAATGGGATTATGTTTTTTTTAGGAGAAAGATTACAGAAGTAAAATGTTATTTTTATCACGTCATATCAAGGTCACTGTTGTGGGTTGAAGGATGTCCCCCTCAAAAAAGATAAATTAAAATTCTAACTCTCAGTACCTCAATAAGAATGAAAGTACCTCAAGGTCATGAAAAATAAAAAAAAGTCCGAGATACTGTCACAGCACGAGCCTAAGGAAACCCATAAATCAGTGTAATTAATGTGATGTCCTACCTGTAATCCTGGAACACAAAAGAACAGTAGATAAAACTAAGGAAATCTAAATAAAAGATGAACTTACATTAATTAATATGATGTATTAGCATTAGCTTATTAACTGTAACAAATTATCATAATTTATATAAAATGTTAATAATATTAGAAACTGTGGGACGTATGAGAATTCCCTACACTATCTTTGGAATTTTTTTCTGTAAATCTAAAGCTCTTTAACTAGAAAATATTTATTTAAAATATATTTATTATTGGGATGCATGGGTGCCTCAGTCAGTTAAACATTTGCTTTCGGTTTAGGTCATGATCCCAGGGTTCTGGGATCAAACCCAGCATTGAGCTCCCTGCTCAGTGGGGAGCCTGTTTCTCCCTCTGCCTGCCGCTCCCCTTGCTTGTACTCTCTCTCTGTCGAATAAATAAAAAAAAATCTTAAAAGTATGTATTTATTATTACAGTTCCCAAAGGAGTTAATAAATATAAAATGCTTTGCACAATGCATTGCATATAACAGATGATATATAGTAGCCATTATTTATATGTTTCATTATATTTGCAAATATTAACATAAAAATTGAATAATAATTATTAACAACAAATGAAATAAATCCACGTTTGCCATGTCAGCCTCCTCTTTCCTGTTTTTAATATAACATGCTAAATGTATATTTCCTGCTGGGATCTGCAATGAATGAACATGGTTTAGCAAATTTATAACTTGTGCCAATCTTTAGATTGCTTTTGTCACAATTAATAGTTTAAGTAAAAGCCCTGTCTTCCTTATAACAAATGGGAATGGTTTGGAATTATATAAATCCATTGCATTTAATAATGCTCTAAATGTCTGGATAAAGAGACAAACCCAATTTCCGTATGCTGACAAACGGTTTGGATCAAGAAACTCAAAATAATTATGCATACTGACATTCCTTTGGGATATTCATGGGTCTGTATGATCATGGCAGCTTGAATCACGTCGTTTAATGGAGATTCTTGAGTTTTCATGAAGACTATTGCTTAAGTGACAGAGATTCCAAGCCTTTATTTCAGAAATACAGAAGATGATCTTGTGGCTTTAGGATTCTGTTAAAGTAAGAATTGAGGGCCCAGGGCAGGTCACTCCTTGCAGCGGCCTAAGGAATCATCACATCTGTCCATCTGTCCAGATAGTCCCCCTCTCCCTCACTGAGTCTCTTCCCAAACCACAAAGCTTCTATCTCATCTCAAATGCTCCATACCATTTCCTGCCTCAACTCAAGGTTTTTGTACTCTCTTTGAAATATCTTTCCTGATCGCTCGCTCTCTTCCCTCCTCCCTCTGTGTGGGTTACTGTCTGTGAACACTCCCTTTCCAGTCTCTTTAAAATTGTGGTGCCACCCACCCTTATCCTCATCCCCTTCCCCTTCCCTTTCTCTTCTCCCTAGCACTGATCTCCCTTTAATATCCTACAGTTTTCTAATTCTTGTTTCTAAATTGTCCTCTCTCACTAGACTAAAAGCAGTAACTTTGGCCTGTTTAGTTTTCTCTTCCAATCTGGTGCACAAAATAGTGCCTGGCACATACAAGATATTTAGCACATAGAAATTTCAAATTTCCATGGAGTCGTCATAAATATTATAAAGGAGGGGCACCTGGGTGGCTTAGTGGATTAAGCCTCTGCCTTCTGCTCAGGTGATGATCTCAGGGTCCTGGGATCAAGCCCCACATCGGGCTCTCTGCTCAGCAGTGAGCCTGCTTCCCCCTTCCCCCTCTCTCTCTGCCTGCCTCTCTGCCTACTTGTGATATCTTTCTCTCTCTCTGTCGAATAAATAAATGAAATCTTAAAATAAAATAAACTTTATAAAGGAGTCATTATAGTCTTAAATATATAATATAATCTACTAAATCTCAAGGATATGAAAATCCTATAAGGACAATATATTCTTTTTGATTTTTTTTTATTCTTTTTGATTTTTAAAAGCATCTTATTGATAACTATAATAAGATGGTTAAATATATCTGTGTGACCTATTATTTACTTATTCTAGGCTACAGTCCATTATTTTCAGTTGTGGATTTTATACACCCTTGAGTTATTAACATAATAGACTGTGAGGATTTCCCTGGCAACATGTTGGTAGATTACCCATTTATATAATAAAATAAAATGCTGTAATTCTTATTAACATGTCATGATTCCAGTAATGCACTAAAACCCTCATAAAAACATTAATTTTGATGTATGGCATAGATAAGGACTAGATAATAAACACAGAATGAAAATAGTTGTTAATGATTTAGATCCATTGATAGCCTCTAAATTAGCCATCAACTAAGAAGGAAAAAAAGTATAAAGACATCAATGTGATTAAATAAATGTGGATGTCTGTTCAGTGAACTAAAACACGTAAGACTGTAAGCATGTATACTGCATGAAAAAAGAGAGTCTTATCCTGTACCTCTATAAATGTGAGGTATTTACTTTCAATAATATTGGCCATTACACAGTACAAATATGATTACATAAATAAAAGTGAGAAAAATTTTAAAGCTGCCGTTATTTAAGGTGTTTTTTTCCCTTTTGACACATTGTTTGCTACATTCCAGTTCCTTAAAATATATTTATTCTTTTTACTCTACCTTTTGAACTAGTTAAAACCCAATAATTTATGCAATTTGCCTGCGGGCAAGGAAAAGAATACACAGACTTTCTCCCTGTATTTTATGCTTTGCTGATGGCATTTATCTTCATAACTAATACTTATTGTATTTTCATGTTTATAAAGATGGCATAAATTACTTAAGAAACTGTATTTATTTATTTATTTATTTTTAAATATTTTATTTATTTATTTGTGAGAGAGAGAAAGAGAATGAGAGAGAGTATGAAAGGGGGAAGGTCAGAGTGAGAAGCAGACCCCCACCCCCAGCAGGGACCCGGATCTGGGACTTCATCCCAGGACTCCAGGATCATGACCTGAGCTGAAGGCCGTTACTCAAGCAACTGAGCCACCCAGGCGCCCGAAGGAACTGTTTTTAACTAAAGAAAAGAATTAATATTGTAAAACACAACCACATATACACCCCCAGATTTAGCTTTTTATGAACACTTTGTATTTTCTTCAAAATACATTTTAATGACTACCTAACATTTAATAATGTTTAACTAGCCCTGTACTGTTTTAAATCTTGGATTTATTTTTAACCTTATAAATAATGTTAGGATTAAAATCCTTAGACTTTGTCTAATTTGAGTTCTTCATGAAACAGAGCTAGGAGCTGCTAGGAGCTGCCTTTACTTACCATACTTCCTATGGTAAGTAAAGGCAGGGAGCAGTGGGCAGAGGAGGAGAGAGCAGGGCATTAGGGGACGGAAAATGCAAATAAAGAGGCAATTAGAGATCCTATGGACGGCAGGACTCCATGTCCCCATCCACTGGGAAGAACTGTGTAAATATACCCCCAGAATTGTCCTTCCTAGGACAAACAGAAGATTTATTCATTTTGTTCCCCTGCCTCTCTCACTTCCTAGCAGTCCTGGACCCTTAGTTGGTGTAGCCGAGTTGAGGAGGTTTGGAAGAGGCCTGGGGAAGCAAAGCAAAAGCCAGGGTGAGCACTTGAGTTGTCAGCATCTAAGAGACCTCCTCCAGGAGCTGCTGCAAAAATGAAAAGCGGACCCTGGAGTGGAGGCAGGCAGGAATAACTTCTCCAGTTCAGGCGGAGAGGCAATGAGAGGCCAGCGGGAATGGCCCTCCCACGGCCCTCCAGCCCGCTGCCTCCCCCGGGCTCCGCCACTGCAACTCCTCCCAGAGACCTGAAGGTGGCAGGAGCGACTATTGAGAGACCTTGGACTCTCAGCCCTGGTCAGGCGAGAACCAGTGGAGCCCCCGGCGGGACATCTGGGATTTTACACAGGAATTGAACAAATAGGTCAGGTTCCAAGTATTCCTCCTCTACTCAGACTTTGCTGTTAGTATGCAGACATGGCATTATTTCCCTCATCTTAAGGGAGGAAAAAATCCCTCTTGACTCTCCCTACAGCTATCACTGCATTTCTCTCTGCAGCTAAACTGAAAGCTCTTTTTCTACTCAGTCTCAAATTCCTCTCCCACTTTCTTTTGAAAATATTTCAGGCAGGCTTTTGCTACTAATCCACTGAAACCTCCATTGTCAAGTTCACCAATTACCTCCCTGCTGCTAAATCCAATCTCAGACTTCATCTTATTTAACCTATTAGCAGAATTTGACACAACTGTCTCTTCTCTTCCCTTGAAAAATTTCTTCAATTGACTTAAAGGACTTTTTCCCATGTATCACTGGCTGCTTCATCTTGGTCTCCTAGTGTGTTTCCTCCCCACCTTTCCTAATCTTAACATTGCTGTAACTAAGGCCTCACATCTTGGTCCACATATCTTTCCCATATATAGTTTATTTCTTGACCATCCCTTCCAGTATCCCAGATGTAAATACCATCACCACACTGATAATCCCTCAGTTTACATTTTTAGCTGAACCTCTATGCTGACTTCAAAAATCATACATTCAGCTCACAACTCACTACATTCAGCTCACAACTCACTTGGATATCTAATAGGCATATTAAATTTGTCAAAAACCAAACTCCTGATTTCCCTCTCTTACAACAAACAAACAAAATATCTCCTCCCAATGTCTTCCACAGCTTAGTGTTTTCTCCATGCCTCTGACTTTAGGTAATTTCCTTAACTTGTCTTCTTTTGCCTTTACCTATAAGCCCTACTACCTCCAACTCAAGATGTATCATCTCTAGGCACCTTGGCCCAAGTCACTTTTCACTAAGATTATTGCAAATCTC
This sequence comes from Procyon lotor, assembly GCA_028646535.1. Lineage (NCBI taxonomy): Eukaryota > Metazoa > Chordata > Mammalia > Carnivora > Procyonidae > Procyon > Procyon lotor. The sequence goes on from CM053604.1 coordinate 94,613,729, forward strand.
AGAAGTCGTTTTCCTTCTATTTTGTTTAATTCCCCTTTAATCTATTCAATACAGAGCAATCATAGTGATCCTGAAAAAAACCTTCATCAAAGTATGTTTCCTATTCTCCTCCTCCCTTCAGTGGCACCCTGTTTCTCTCCAAGTGAAAGCCATTATCTTACATGGCGATAAGGGCTATAAGGGCTATAAGCCCTTATAAGGGCTATAGTGTATACTCACATCCTTTCTGTCCAGGCACTCACAAACTATCACCATTCTCATTTTCTTCACAGGAATCTCTAGCTCTTCTTTGAACAAGAGCGTGGAGGGTACATTCAGATCTCAAATGGTCTTTGTATTTTTTGTTCTCCGCCTAAAATGTCTTTTCATGGTTTACCTGCGTCAGTATCTTTCATTACTTTGACCTCCCTATTTAAATTGCCACAACCACTTCTTTGCTGCCATTCCATCCTCCTTTCCTTTATTATTTTCCCCTTGTACCTATCACCATTTAACTTACCGCATGTCACACCTATTCTCTTTTATGGTTTTCCTCTTTACTGTAACCTTCTTGAAAAAAGAAATTGCCGACCATTTTAATAACTGTTAAATTTCATTGATAAGAAGAATATCTGGAATATGTTAGGCATTTAATTGAGTAAATGTTGAATTAACATGCAACTTATCATTTTATTCTACACAGATTCAAAATTTGTGGCTAGCCCATAGTAAATATTCAATGAATATTTTTGTATTAAAGAATAAATAAAATTTATATCTTAACACATTTTTATTGGTAGATTACTGTTAATTAGACACTTTATAAATAAAAGTCATGGTTGATTTCTTTACAAATTGAGACATCACTAGGAGTCTGAGTTCTTTCACTTTCTGTGATTATCTTTCTAAATGTCTTCTATGTCTCAACATTTACTGTGGAGATATGTTGCCAACATTAATATATAGAGCAAAATTACGTCTTATGAGAAGAAAAACACCATTCTATGACACATCTGCCATATTACTCCATGTTGTAAAAAGAATCTACAGAGCCAAAATGAAGTAATACAAATAATAAGATATTATGCACAATTTTTTTTCTCAATCTTCACCTCCAAGGTGAATATGGAAATATGGAATGAAATATGGAAATGAAGAAAAATCTGATTTCATGTTCTTTAAAATTTCACTGTAAAATCATTATCGGATGCCAACAATATTCTTGTCTATGTTTTTGTAGTTTCCTTTCTCATTCTTTATATATTGAATGACTACTATACGTTAGATGCTTATGAAAAAAATCACTATTTGTTAAGGTCCTTCTTAAAATTACCACTCAGTTTCCTTGTAAGAGACAACTATGACAACTGGACAATGAGGGAACTGACAGTTTACTCATCCAAGGAGGATGTGAAAACATAATAGTAGACAAGAGGATATGCAAATATGGCCCTTTAAATCAATTTCTCAACATAATTCTATTTCATTGTTTATTAATCTATTAATATTTTAATAAAATGCGCCAAGAATCAATTATATATTCCAGGTGTTTTGAATTTTCAAATATTTTCTTTAGTGTTTTAGAGCAAGACAATTTGAACAAGTAGAATATCCAAAAACAAATGTTAAACACAATTTCATCAAATGCTAAGTTGTCTCTATGGGAATATAAAAACTATTCTCTTTAATAACATTGTTCATTTAAAGAGTAGACCTTCAAGGATTTTTTTTATTGAATATTTAACTGCCTAAGCCAAATTTGTCATTACATTCAGCAAGCTGGCTGCTTAAATCTGTCTTAGAAGAACTTAGAAACTAATCGATAACAGTAAAAATAAAAACATTCTAATGATTTAGCATTTCTTCTAAGTAAAACTAATAGAAATCGGATTATTTGAACTGTGATTTTCATTAAGCTGAAAATCCATTTATTTTTTAAAGGAAGAGCTAATGCTTTCCATACAAATCATCAAACTTTAGATAGTATTATAATGCAAAAATATAACCCAAAGCATATTGAGTTTTGAATTACAATTCGAAGGAAATTATTTCAAGATGTTTAGACACTAATATGTTAAAATAATGAGTACCAGAATATTATCATTTACCAATCATAATCTTAAATGAAAAATTCTTTTGTCTAATGTCATATATCTAGTTTGCATAAATGAATTATGCATCAACTTTGAAAATATTGAATTTTGTAAAAGTAAAACTAATAACGTCCTTTTCAAAACATATGTCCTCTCTATAATTATTAATTTATTAAAGTTAATAATGTTAAATTCCATCATATTCTGGTTTAAATTAAATTTTATTTCTATTCTACTTCAAAACACAAAACCACTAAAAGATTGCCAAATATTTTAATGTGTTTAATTTACTTTGCTAATTAGGAAAATAATACTCCAATATTTCAAATGCTGACCTTCCAACTCTTAGTTAAATGATACAATACAAGTTCTTTATTTAAAATGAGACTTATCATAATCCTTTAAATGCATTGCTTATCATCTTTTCAACCTAAATTAGTTCAGTTAAAAAGAGGCTTAGGTTTAAGCATACACACAGATATAGATTAAAAAGGAATACAAATACAATATAAATATTGTACAACATCCATTTCTTACTGAGTATCCTTCGGTACTAGGTTTTATAACACTTTTTTAAGTTAATCTTCTTAAATTTTTTTCTCAAAAATTTTGATTTATGTTTTACTGACACCAGAATTCATGTAAAGAAAATGAATCAGTTTTAAGCGGATAGCTAAGATTATATGTCAGTAGTGGAAATAGCAGAAACAGTTGTGTGTGTTAAGACCAAGTGCTAACACTTGTGCTTAATAAAATTTTCTTTGCTTTAAAACTTTGCTTACTTATATGCTTCTGTTTACTTGCCTGTTTGATTTATGATACATAATATAAAAGCAAGTTACAAAATACAAAATTTTGTTTAAACAGCAGTTTACAAAAAGGTTGAAAGTAGGGTGTAGAATAATGAAAGTAATGTCTTCTACCAGTCCCTTCTCTTCCATTACTCAGAGGCAAACACTATTTACTCAGCCTTTTGGTGAATCTTTTTAAAGATCACACTTTAAAACAACAACAACAGTAACAACAAAACCCCGGTATTAAAAAAAAAATCACCTAATTGGTCTATACAGTACTCTGATAAACTGTTCTTTATCTAGACTTTACTGAACAATATATTTCAGAAAGACAGAAGGGCTTATTTCATTTAAGTTTTTTTAGTTAATGGTGAGATAAGTCACAATTTTTCTTTTGGAAAAATGTCCAGGTCTCATCTGTCATGTGATATTTTTTTTCTTTTATATTGTTCGTACAGATTGTGTGTGTGTGTGGCTGTGGCAGTAAAATCCTTTACTGGAGAGTTGAGTCTCACTGGCTCCCAGTAAAGCCCTCTTCTGCCTGCGAATTAAGAATCAAAGACTCTCTTAGGCCCCGAAGCACAAAAAACAAAGATGATGATTCTGCATGTCTCTGCTTGTTTATCACAGAATATTTTTAGAGAATGTGATAGAAAATTCCGAACACCCACCTCTATTATATTGATGTCCACAGAGTGCCACCCAGTTTGCAGAAACCTACTCTAAGAGAACTGTCCAGGGGTCTTCTCTCATTTATCCCTTATCTGTTGAATCTGATTTTCTGTGCTTGGCTCTGTTCTTTGCTCATATCACACAATGCCCTTATATTGAAAATATTAAATACAGTGGCATTTTCAGTCAGATACGTTTGCATGGGCAATATGAGTCCGTTGTTGTATTGAGACTTCATGGGATGCTTTCAACAGCTTCAGTGTGTACGCATAAGTGCAACTCTATCAGTTGGCTGTATGTGTGAGGGGTCCAACTTGCATTCTTCTGTTTTAGTCATATGATTATGGAAATCTGACATTCGGGTTATGTAGCGCTATAACTTTTTCATAAAAATGCAAAGAATAAATGCTTTAAATTAATAAACTTGGCTAGATAACTTGAAAACGATCACTTGACTATGTTTCTAGAGCCGCTTAAATTAGGAAAACACAAAAATCAAATTAATAGTTTTTACCTTATTTCCCAGCACTTACTCACATAGCATTTCCTTAACTTTTTAATATTCTTATGTTACATTGGTGTGGTAAGATTCTTATAATGTAATAATGTAAGATGATTTCTTGCTTTTTGACTCCAGAGAAAATTCAAGCTGGTGTTCAGCAGTCCTACCCAATTATTAATACTAATGACATTTCGTTTTTCACTAAGTTTATACTTAAGAGTCAAGAACTCCACACTCGATTTATTTGTAATGAAGGGACTGGTCTTACACGCATCCTAGTTATTGAAGAGTGTTCAGAGGGAGTGATTTGAATTGAGCGTGAATAGATAATTGTCACTGGGAGACCCACTGCTCATGGTAAAAAGAAGACACGTCGATAAGGTTCCATAAGTTCACTCCCACTTGCTTTTCTGCTGCTGATGATTTAGAAGCTTATGCAATGCAGCTAGGCAATCATTTTGTGCTTATTTTTTCCTTTTTTCTCATTCTGCTTGTCCTGGTCAGGTTTCCTCATCGTATGTCCTGCATATTGTCATCCTAAATTCCAGTGATTCAGTTTCACACTCAACCTGGACAAATTTCTGCCTCTTTATCTTTGCTCTTTCCAGAGGTTTTTTTTGGTTACATAAATTAACTCATTTATTATAGGCTAGCAATGTTTCAAATGGTGGAGGTTTTACTGGTCTTTCAACTCCTTCAGTCTTCTGATGGCAGACTTTACTGTGATGGCACTAAGTGGTATTGTAGGTCCAGGCACCACCAGCGACAGTTTTCATGCAGAAGCCACAATGCCAGATCCCCACAGCTCGTCTTTTCATCTTGGTTTTGCCACAGAAGGAGCAAGTGTACTTGGCGTGCTAGCTTATCTCAATCTTCTTCATCATTTTGCTGAGGGAGGCACCATAACGGGTCCCGTATTTGCCCACAATTGCGACCTTCTTGGTGCATTTAGCCATATCGCCCCAAACCAGGTCTGAGCCCTGAGAGCTCTTTCCAGAGTTTTGTGCTGTCTAAGTGCTATTTATTGCTTCCTTCATCATTTAGTGCCTAGGTCCCCAAATCCTTCTATTTTCCCAAATCCATCTTAGGAAAGATGGTTTGTTTTCCACTGTCTCCTCTTCCCCCCACTTTGAAACTATCTATGGAATTGCATTTTTTAAGTCAAACTAATCCCCTGGGATATCTGAGTTCATAAAGGGCAAATTTGGTGTAAAGGGAAACTTCCTTCTATCCTCTTAGTTTTTGTCACTGGGTCTGAGAATTAGAGTGGTAAAGACAGATTAATAGGAGAAAAGTGTATACATTTAATTCAATAATTTTATGTGCACACAGAAATCTTCACAAGGAAAATGAAAACCCACAAGAGCAGTTAGGACTGAGAGCTTATATACTTTTTTTTTTTTTTTAACAAAGAATTGATCCATTTTTGGAAAAGTGACAAGATAAAGGGGTTTGTGCTGGGGCAGTAAATTGTGGGAAAGGGGCTAGGAAATATATGGAAAAAACCAACGGAAGATAAGGATTATTTTAGTAGGTGTGTTTGTAGAGATACAGTTGGCAACAACTCAGTCTCCAGTGATAAGAATGTTCTCTTCCTGGTAGAGGAAGGGCATCTTTCTCATGGAAAATTTTATGTTTTTATTTTATTTTATTATTATTATTATTATTTTTTATTTTATTATTTTTTTTAATAATATGTTTAGATGGGAACCAGAAGTCAGAAAACCTTTCCTGCAACTGCTATTTCTCAAGTAACATTAGCTCAACATAATCAATATGCAAAGTGGCATTTTGGGATTAGCATGTTCTGATCCCCATCGTGGATAATAAGTAAAACCTTAGTGATTATGTTTAAATATGCTTCAATGGAAAGCAAACTGGGGGTGGATAGAAAGAGTGATAATTGGATTGTTTCCTACACCCTTTCCTATCCAGTTTATAAAACTTTTTCTTCTTTATCTCCTAATAAGACATGGTCTCTGGTGCAAACTTAAAGAAACTAGGAAATTGGAAAAATTTTTGAAACTCAAACCCTCTTTTAGAGCATTCTTTCTTAAATTAAAGAGAATGCACTTGGTCAATTAAAGGTGCTCTATAATGCAATAGAAATAGTAACAACCATTAATTCTAATAACTGAACCTCTCCCATATGTCATTCACTAAATTAATAACTTTAACACATTAAGAATGGTAATATATTATATAATTTAATGTATGTATGTATTAATGAGATAGATATTACTAAATATATTTTAAAGATCATCAAAGTGATTAATTTATTTTTCTCAGGTTAATAAACTAACAAGTATTATAATAAAAATTTGAACACAGAGATTTCTTACTTCAAATCCTTTATTTAAGTCACTAAATTATACTTTTTTCTCTCTTACTAGTCCTAAACCTGATCATAACAACATAACCTGTACTCTAAGCAACATATAAAATAAGAAGGATGAAAAGGTCTTCCAGCAAATTAAGGGTAGATGTCTGTTCTTTCTTTACTGTTCGGTGAGAAATCCTCCTTCATTTTAAACAAATTTGCTATCCATACATCCAGATAACCTTCTTGATTTTAAGAATATGTCTTATAGATTTTCGAACATGTTGGATTTAAATAGAATATCTTTATGTTTGCCAAAAACTTATCAAAAATTACTTTTCTGAAGAAGATCTAGCATACAAAAGTTACAGGCCAGTTCACAGATTCCCTTTATTTTTAAAATTAATTAATTTCCATATGGAGCTATCTAAAAACATACATTTGCATGAGGTCTTGAGATAATCCAAGTAGTAGAATCTGAGAGTTGGCAGTGAGGTGAATGAAATTTTTTTATAACAGTTCTCAAGGAATAATTCTTCTTATGACTAATTTTAATTTTAAATCAGACAAACTTGAATGACTATCAGAGTACATTGAAGGAGAGTCCGAAATGGATGCATTTTCTATATTAATAGAAGGTCATTTCAAAGATCTTGCTTTTATTTATTTATTTTTAAAAAGATTTTATTTATTTATTTGACAGAGAGAGAGAGATCACAAGTAGGCAGAGAGAGGTGGGGAAGCAGGCTCCCTGCTGAGCAGAGAGCCCGATGTGGGGCTCGATCCCAGGACCCTGAGATCATGACCTGAGCCGAAGGCAGAGGATTTAACCCACTGAGCCACCCAGACGACCCTCAAAGATCTTGCTTTTATAATAGTTATAAACTATTTGGTTTTCACCACTAAAGAGGTTTCTTTTAAATATAGTACAAACAAATTTTGCAGGTTTTATTTAAAAAACGGTAGTGAAGAAAATTCATATTGGAATTGTGCTATGGTCTGTGTGAGATGAAATTTCAATTCTATTTTGCATTATTTTGTTCTAACTTTATTAGTCAAACATGAACCAAATAATATGTATCCTACTTATATTACTATTAACAACAATAATGAAGATCCAATTTGTATAATCCATGTGAACACTGTATCAGAAGTAGAGTTAACCAAGATATATTCTAACATTAAACTTTAGTCTTTTATGAAGGGACATTTTGAATATCACAATTTTTTAAAATTTCTAAATATTTCCATAACCTTTAAATAAATATTCAAATATTAACATTGTATAAAACATACTTACCACCTAACATTCCTAAATTTCTACTATTTACCATGTCAGAGGAATGTAAAATAAACTTATATTTTATACCTATGTAGATGTGTAAATTTTCAATTAATTTCCTTGATAAAGTAAAAGATGTGAACTCCGAGTGAGAAAAATGTTTATTTAGGAAACTAGTTACTTGGGGAGCTTGGGTGCTCAGTGAGTTAAAACCTCTGCCTTCAGCTAAGGTCATGATCTCTAGGTCCTGGGATCCAGCCTGGAATAGGGAATCTCTGCCCAGCAGGGAGTCTGCTTCCCCCTCTCTCTGCCTGCCTCTCTGCCTACTTGTGATCTCTCTCTCTGTCAAATAAATAAATAAATAAAATCTAAAAAAAAAAAAAAGGAAACTGGTAACTTAAATTCTCTGTAATTCATCAAAGTAATATATGGATCAAGGTGTTAAAGCAACTAACGCACAATCTACATTTTCTGGGAAAAGGAAAGCCACTTTAAAAAAGAAAAGTGTTTGCTTAGAGACTTGTTTAATAAATTCAGATTTAAAATATCCCAAAAATATTTGAAACTTAAAAATAATGCAAGAATATGGGTGGCACATCCTTTTAATGTCACATAAGGGTGAAATCCATCCAAGGATTCTTTGGGAAAATGTACTTAGTTAAACTTACTGTTTCCAAACCTATTAAAGCTACATGATAATTTGTAGGTTTTTGTTCAATAGTGGTGCAGGATAATTCTCAGTGAAATAGATAACTCCAAAGGGTTCCGCCCCTATTAGATATTAAACATGTGTAGCTAATCCAGAAACCCAAATTTATAGTCTGTTAACCAGTCATAAAATCTCACGGCTTCTCTCATTATATTCCCCCTAAATTATGAAATTACCTTTTTATATTATATTTCAACGAAAGACATTCATTTATGAAGGAATGGATACAAAATAAATTGTAACATGAGATCAAATGGTGTCTGAGATGTAAGAATATACAGAATGATGTCTATAGGTTAACACGAGTAATGTCTTTCAAAAATGCTTTGTAGGGGCACCTGGGTGGCTCAGTTGTTAAGCGTCTGCCTTCGGCTCAGGTCATGATCCCAGGGTCCTGGGATCGAGCCCTGCATTGCATTGGGCTCCCTGCTCCGCGGGAAGTCTGCTTCTCCCGCTACCATTCCCTCTGCTTGTGTTCCCTCTCTTGCTGTGTTTCTCTCTGTCAAACAAATAAAATCTTAAAAAAAAAAATGCTTTGTAAAACCTAAAGATTTTTGGAAGAATAACATATTTAATAAAGAGGAATGGATGAATCTGCTGCTTGTAGCTGAAGATGTAATGTAGTTTATCAAAAACAAAACAAAACAAAAACATAACCAAACTTAAACAAAAACAAAACCAACTCTTTCTATTGCTTCCTTACTTCTTTTTTTTTTTTTTTTTTTTACTTTTTTGAGATTTCATTTTTAAGCATCTCTACACCAACATGGGACTTGAATTTACAATCTTGAGACCAAGAGTCACATGCTCTACTGACTAAGCCAACCAGAAATCCCCCCATGCCTTATATATGACTCTAAAAATATTTTCTCAACTATATCAGACCCATTACTCCCTTAAAAAATACCTAATAGACCTTGCTTTTAGAGCAGTTTTAGGTTTACAGAAACAATGAGCAGTAAGTACAGACAGTTCTCATATGTCTTCCATATACACACAGTTTTCCTTATTCTTAGATTCTCACATTAAGGGCGCCTGGGTGGCTCAGTGGGTTAAAGCATCTGCCTTTGGCTCAGATCATGGTCTCAGGATCCTGGGATCGAGCCCACATCCCGCATCGGGTTCTCAGCTCAGCGGGGAACCTGCTTCCCCCTCTCTCTCTGCCTGCCTCGCTGCCTACTTGTGATCTCTCTCTTTCTGTCAAATAAATAAATAAAATCTTTAAAAAAAAAAAAGATTCTCACATTAATGTGGCATATTTGTTACAATTGATGAACCAATATTAATACAATACTGTTATTATTATTATAGTATAATTAACATACAATGTTATATTAGTTTCAGGTGTACAATATATGATTTAGCAATTCCGTACATTACTCAGTGCTTATGTGACAAGCATTGTCATCAGGTTAGCAAACAATGTTATTATCATCTATTGCCTATATTCCTTATGCTGTACTTTTCATCTGTGACTTACTTATTTTGTAACTGGAGTTGTAGCTCTTAATCCTCTTTATCTATTTCATTCATCCCACTACCCATGTCCTCTGGCAACCACCAGTTTGTTCCCTGTAGTTGAGTCTATTTTTTGTCTTTTTTTTCTTGTTTTGTTTCTTAAATTCCTGTATATTTGCCTTTCCCTTTCTGACTTATTTCACTAACCACTACACCTTGTAAGTCCATCCATGTTGTTGCTAAAGAAAAGAGTTTGTTCATCTTTATGACTAATATTCCATTTTACATACATACATACATACATACATACATACCACATTTTTTTATGCATTTATCTATGGATGGACACTTGGGATTTTTTCATATCTTGGCTATTGTAACTAATACTGCAATAAACATAAGGGTGCACATATCTTTTTGATTTAATGTTTCATTTTCTTTGAATAAATAGTGATGGAATTACTGGATCATATGGTAATTCTATTTTTAATTTTTTGAGAAAATTCCATACTGTTTTCCAAAGTGGCTGCACCCATCTGCATTCCCACCAACAATAAACAAGATTCCTTTTTCTCCACATCCTTGCCAAAACTTGTTATTTCCTGTTTGTTTGTTGTTTTTTTATTCTAGCCAGTTGCTAGCTGTAAGGTGATATCTCATTGTGACTTTAATTTGCATTTCCCTGATGATTAGTAATGTTGAACATCTTTTCATGTGTTTGTTGGCTATCCATATGTCCTCTTTGGGAAAAAAACTAAATGTCTATTCAGGTTTTTAATCTATTTTAATTAGATGATGATGATGATGATAATGATGATGATTGGTATTGAGTTGTATAAATTCTTTGTATATTTTGGGTACTAACCCCTTAACAGGTGTATTATTTGAAAATATTTTCTCCCATTCAATAGGCTGCTGTTTTGTTTTGTTTTGTTTTTTTGGTGCAAAAGCTTTTAATTTTGGTGAGTCCCAGTAGTTTATTTTTGTTTTTGGATCTTTTGTCTGTGCAGACATATCTAGAAAATTTTTTCTGTGGCTGATGTCAAAGTAATTAATGCCTATGCTTTCTTATTGGAGTTTTATCGTTTCAAGTCTCACGTTTAAGTCTTTAATCCATTTTGAGTTTGTTATGGTGTATGGCAAAAGAAAGTTTTATTTATTTCACATATCCAGTTTTCTAACACCATTTGTTGAGGAGACTGTCTTTGCCTCATTAGAGAGTCTTTCCTCTTCTGTTGTAGGTTAATTGACCATGTAAGTGTGAGTCTATTTCTGGGTCCTGTATTCTGTTCTATTGATCTCTGTGTCTCTTTTTGTGCCCGTACAAAACTGTATTTATACTACAGCTTTGTAGTATATCTTGAAATACTACTGGGACTGTGATACCTTCAGCTTCGTTCTTTCTCAAGATTATTTTGGCTTGGTACATTATTATTAACAAAAGTCCATAGTTTATATTAGAATTCATGCTTTGTGTTGTATACTCCTATGGCTCTTGACATATGTAAATGCCATGTATCTACTATTATGATGTCATAAAAAGTAGTTCCATTGGCTTAAAAAACTCCGGTGGTGCGCTTATTTATATCTTCCTCCTTCTTTCTCTGAAACCTTAGCACTGATCTTTTTACTGTATAGTTTTACTTTTATAAGAATATCATATAGTTAGAACCACAGTATATAGCCTTTGCAGATTCGCTTCTTTCACTTAGCAATACACCTCTAAGAGTCCTCTATGTCTTTTTGTGGCTTGATAGATTGTTTTTTTAAACACTGAATTAATCTTCCATGATGTATGATATAACGTGTGTTTTTTTTTCTTCATTCACCTACTGAAGGATATCTTAGTTGTTTCCTTTTTTTTCAGCAATTATTGACAAAGCTGCCGTAGACAATGTGCGTAGGTTTTTATATGGATGCAAGATTTCAAATCATTTTGGTAAATGCCAAGAACTGTGATTAGTTGATCATATTGTAAGAGTTTTAAGAGTAGAGATTTAGCTTTGTAATAAATTGCTAAACTGTCTTCCAAAGAAGCTTCCAAAGTACCAGTTTGCATCCCCACTAGCAATGAATGAGAGTTCCTATTGTTGCATATCACTGCCAGCATTTGGTATTGTTATATTACTCAATTGTTACAGCAAATATTTCATAAAGTTTCATTTAATATCCAAAAAAAGCATGACTGAAATAATCTAGAATCCATATCTTAAAACAAAATAAATGTTTTTTTATATTAAGCAAAAATAGAAATAATTTATTGTACCATAATTTTATTTCAAAATATAAGTATTTGGTCTTGAGTAAGCCTAATAGCATAATATAGTAATCAGATGGTTTCAACCTAAGCAAATATTAATGAGAATGCAGAAACTACAAACACAGAATGATCTCATTGATTTTTATGACTGACTCAAATATCACAAATGATGGTGGTTATCAGAATGGTGATTTTTCTGAAATCTGAACAAATATTGATAAAATCCCAAACAAAACAAAACCAAGTTTTCCCTTAATTTGTGTTGCAGTTACTTCCTGAATATGTCAAAGTATTTTAAAGATCAATATGCAAAAAATACATATCAATATTTACACTCAAGTCTTAGATAATTATAAATAGAACTTTTAATGTACAAAACCATTACCTGGAACATTTGAAAGCCATCAAAGACATGGACCTGTCCATGTAGGATGTAAGAAGAATTCTTGGCCCTTGCCTGTAAGTTTCAACACAATACCATCAGTATAACAAACAAAATTGCCCTGAAAATTAAAAACAAAAAAACAAAAACAAAAAAATCCACATGGGGCTACAGTACTCCAATAAGAACCATTGACCTATATCACAAGAGGCAGGTCAAATTCATTTAATTGCACGATATAAAAAGATAAAATGTTTAAGGCATTTCAAATCTGATAGTTTAGATATTGGTAAAAATAAAATTTCATTTCAGTGCAATTATCTTCAAATCCACAATTTTATATGTCTGAAATAGCATCTTTCTTAATTAATTAATTAATATTATTTTTTTTTGCATCTTTCTTAATTTCATCAGATAGGGGAGATGCTTTCTTTTTACTACTTCAACTACAGCTATCATTCTATTATTTTTCTCTGTCTTTATTCTGGGTGTATCCACACCATACTTTTATTAATAAGGTCCCAAATCTCTACTAAGTATTATTTCAAATATTTTCAAGGATTATCTTCGTTTTATATCTGCTGTCATTTTTACAATTTTATTTATTTTATTATTTATTTTTTAAATTTATTTTTATTTTTTCAGTGTTCTAAGATTCATTGTTCATGCACCACACCCATTGCTCCATGCAATAGGTGCCCTCCTCAATACACAACACCAGGCTTACCCAATCCGACACCCCTCGCCCCTCCAAAAACCTCCAAAAACCCTCAGTTTGTTTCTCAGAGTTCACAGTTTGTCATATTTATTGGTTTTCAGGTAATCTTTAACTAATGGAAAAATCATCATCTGTTTCTGAGAGAATTTCAGAAACTTTTGTCATTTTATATTTCATAGACTCATATAAAATTTGTTTTTGTTTAGCATTAAAAATAATAAGAAAGAAGCCGTTAGAGATTTCTAGGTTGAAGTTCTGAAGATTTCCACTTAATGTGCGTGACCGTAAAAGCAAAAGAAGGAATGGAAAAATGTAGTAAGTAGTTTGAGGGAGCATGTCCTATGTATTTGCTTAAAATAGTAAGTAGATTTGATTATTGGTTTATATGTGTTTATGGAATAATATATGAAGTCAATGAAGCAATTGCTAGTTTTTCCTAATTGAATCTTTGTCTTATTTTTATATTTTATGAAAATGATGCAATGATTATATTAATTTATGAAAATTTTATTAAAGCATATATTTAAAAGTATTCTATCCATACATTTTAAAATGTATTACATTGGGACATTCTAGAGGGGAAAATAAAGACACTTAAGACAGTATCTGGCACAAGTTTAGAGATGTTACAGTTAAAAAATTAAAAAAAAGAAAAGTAGGGTGGGATAAAAAGTAACAGATTTTTTGTTTAGTTTTGTAAGTTATAGCACTCTTGGTAAAATAATGAAATCCTAAGTATTAGTTACAATTTCTATGAAAATTTACTGTCATAATCTTTTTTTCTTTTCATTTTTCTTTATTTATTTGACAGAGAGAGAGGGAGAGAGAGACATCAAGAGAGGCAGCACAAGCAGCGGGGGAGTGGGAAAGGGAGAAGCAGGCCTCCTGCTGAGCAGGGAGCCTGATGTGGTACTTGATCCCAGGACCCTGGGATCATGACCTGAGCCAAAGGCAGATGCTTAATGACTGAGCCACCCAGGCACCCCTACTTTCATAATCTTAACCTATATACCTTACTTAATATTGTGACACTAAAGCCACACGCTCGTTTATGAATATTCATCTATCTCCAGGAGACAATGACATTTCCTAAACTAATGCTAAGGCATTATCTTTAAGATAGATGATTAGTTCAATAATATCTGTAAAAGTATTTCACTTCTTTCTGTTAGTTGGCTTACTTGTGTAGCAATTTGATCACCTTTATGACTAAATAGTGTTTAAAAGAAAAACTTCACAATCACTCTCTGTTATTGCCATATATATATCAAGATATTTCCATGGCATAACTTTGAATGCAGGTATAGTAACTGAGTCTGTGTCTTTTTTCCTAAAAATGCTGTATCAAGTCATTAAAAAAATTTCATTTCAACTAAAGCTATTGATGTTTAAAAAAAATCTTAATCTAAAACTATTGTCCTGAAAGCATTTCCTCTATTGATATATCATGTGATAGAATTTATATATAGAATTAATAGTTATATAAGTTATGAACACTCAAATCAGTTCTAATTATTCATTATAATATTGCCCTAATGTATACACCAACGTGTATGTGTATGTGTGTGTGCTATTTGTGTATATAAATATATATGTGTTTCTATGTGTATATGTGTGTGTGTGTATACACATATACATTTTTCATATACTACCCCCAAAAATACATATAAACCAACAATCAACTTTAACTATTTTCAGCAAATAGAAAACATGATCTTTATTCAAAATGAGTGTATTAGACTTGCAATGAACCTAAGAGTCTGAGAGTCTACTGATATTTACTTTTTTTAATATAGCCCATTCAAGTACAAATGAAAGTACTCAGAGTTCCTTGAATGTTTCATATATCCTCATCTCAGCCTCCTTTTCTTTATTCTCTACTAAAAAAAAGATATATAGATATATGCATATACATACACACAATTTTGTTTTTCAATAAGATTGCTATCCTTTGCAGACACAAATCCCGTCTAAATTGGCAAAAGATGTGGGCTTCCTTGATGACTCGGTTAAGTCTCTGACTCTTAGTTTCAGCTCAGGTAATGAGCTCATGGGTCAGGAGATCAAATTGTGCATCAGGCTCTGTGCTCAGCAGGCAAGAAAAAAGATTCTCTCTTGCTGCCTTTCCCTTCATGCATGTTCTCTCTCTCTCTCTCTCTCAAATAAAAAAAAAATAAATAAATCTTAAAAAATAAAAATAAATTATCTAAAATAACAATAAATTACCTAAAATTAAGAAAATGGTTAAGAGAAAAATATTTTCAAATACTAACATTTGTATTGCTCCTTTTTTCTTATTAAAGTATATTACATTAATTTTGAATTCTTGATCTAAATGCCATTAGAGTAGGTATTGTAAGGAAGGAAAAAAGTCTTTTGTAATCTTTTCTTCTCTACTCATGTTGGCTTCATTGGTTATAGTCCTGTAAATTAAGCTGCAAAAAGATAAAGAGAAAAAACCATTTATTAATGTGTCTATTGCGCATATACATGGAAGTATTCAGTGATGAGTAACTCAAAATGGTGGTTAAAACTTGGGCTTATATAGTGTTATAACAAAAGTACAATATATTTTGTAGAGAAGTAACAAGAGAAAGGAAGAGAAATTTGAATTTCTAGGGGCAGCAAACTGTGGCAAGGTAAATATTTATGGGGAACCAAAGGAAGATGAGGGTTAGTGAGTAGGGATTGTTATGTAGATTCTTCCGGGGCCCTCTCTGGGATGATAAAAGTCTAGAGTTGTCTCCAATGATTAATATCTGTCCTTCCTAATAAAGAAATGGATACCTTTAGAAATTTATATACTGCTTTTAGAAAGTAAGTAAAGTGAGGGCAAAAAATTTCTCTATTATCTGTTTGTCCTCAATTGTCATCAGCTCAGAATAAACAATATCTTGAAGTGACACATTCTGATATCCTTAATTGCTGTTTTTCTAATTTACTGGTAAGCAGGAGCTTGGGTGATTTAGTCAGATGAGTATCTGCCTTTGGCTCAGGTCATAATCAGGGAGGGTCCTGAGATTGAGGCCCATATCAAGCTCTCCACTCAGCAGGGAGTCTACTTCTCCCCCTCACTCTCCCTCTGTGCTCTCTCTCTTTCTCTCTCACTCAAATAAATATATAAAATCTTAAAAAATAATAATTTTCTGGTAAGAAAACTAAGATATTTATTTAAATAAATGGGGTACTATCACAAATTTAGTAAATAGAAAAAATGAGTTTAAGTGAAAGATTTATGATTTAGGTATTTTAACAGTAAGATATATAATGGTTATTATGTAAATTTTTTGTGGCTATTAATATATGTTCCTTAATACATGTTCCTCTATCTTATTCAATAGTCCAAGGAGGGTAAAAAACTATCTGCTTCTTTCTTAAAGAATATTTAAGGAATTACATTGCTTTTCTGTAATATTTACATCTTTCTGTTTCCATAAATGAGTAACAGACATTTCCTTAATTAAGAGAAAAATCTTATATGAAATGTTCAAAATATTTCTAAAATAAATTTAATATAATGATTATTTATTTATTCTAGGAATATATGCAGGCATATACATTTATATTTTAGTCTTAATTTCCTTTTCTATATTAATTTCCTATTTTTGACATTTATTTTATAAATATATATATATTTTTTTATTTTTAACCTGTTACATGATATGCAGAGAGTCTTAGACTTGACTTTTCCTATGGCCCTTATTAGCCAGATGAAACTATTTTCACAATGAATGCTAGGCAAATCTCTACAATGTAGTATAGATTTTTTATGTTAGCTATTACAAAAAAATTATTTTTCAACTTTAAACATCTTTGAAAACTAACTTTATTATTATTCACCTTGGGATACTTGTAAATAACATTATTTAGAGTATATTATGTGTTGATTATTGTAAGTACACAATAGGTTTTATATAATTTATTTTAAATATCATAATTCTATAAGGAGATAGGTACATTTCTTAAGGTTATTAGCGAGATTGCACTTATTAGTCAGATTGATTAATCAAGCTATCCAGATTATTGGATAGACTTATAACCTACTCCTTCCATACCTGCGAAACCCAAATTCTCCTTAATACACTAATGAACTACTTCAGACTTTCTTGTAAATTATTAGCTTAAAAAATAGCAAAGTCCTATTTTTATAAGGATATAACTGTAAATCAACCTGAAATTTATAGATTTATGGGGAAAGGCTGGCTGGAAAATGAGTGTAATCACCTAAGCACCTTTCCTGTCTGAGTACTTAAGGGAGTGAAAATGGAGAAGTTAAGCAACTGAAATAGCTCTCTTTGTTGATCAATGTGTTTACATATATTACTTATGTATTTCTTATTCTTCATTTAAGTTGGTAAAGTTTGGTGCTCGGTAAGATCATATGTGTCTGCTGTGACATTTCTGCATTATACATTTGTAGCGACACAATGGAATACTACTTTTTCATTATTCCTGGCTTTTTTTATTTCACTTATGATGCTCCTGAATAAAAAATCATATAAGCAACTAGGTGCTTATACATGGATCAGAAGGTGTTAACATATCTCAGCAAAATCTATTCAAATATCATCTATTTATGTACATTTATTTATTTGTATTCTTCACAAGAAGTGCATGGTTACACATAGGTAGATTTATTTGATTAAATATTTATCAATGAAGTCAAATTAATCCGTTTTTGTAGGAACCAAAAGGGCTGAACCTGTCTCTTTGTTTACCATTTTCTCCTCAGAATTTAACACAGGCTCTTACTAAGTCCACTCTTTTTTTTTTTTTTAAAGATTTTATTTATTTATTTGACAGAGAGAGAGATCAGAAGTAGGCAGAGAGGCAGGCAGAGAAGAGAGAAGGAAACAGGCTCCCTGTTGAGCAGAAAGCCCGATGAGGGGCTCCATCCCAGGACCCTGAGATCATGACCTGAGCCGAAGGCAGAGGCTTTAACCCTCTGAGCCACCCAGATGCCCCTCTTGACAAATATTTACTGACTGAAGCACTGCAAACTTAAAGATTATTTATATT
>CM053604.1:94632416-94658681 GCA_028646535.1 Procyon lotor
CATCGGGCTCTCTGCTCACCAGGGAGCCGGCTTCCCCAACTCTCTCTGCCTGACTCTGCCTACTTGTGATCTCTCTGTCAAATCAATAAATAAAATCTTTAAAAAAAATATTCAGTAAACCATGTTGTAAACAGACGTGTTGCCATCCAGGCTTTGTTTTTTCATTTATAGAGCGTAGGTGCATTAAACTTAGCATAATTCTTAAGGGACCTACAATTTGCCAAATGGTAGATGAACTGACTTCAACTTAAAGTCAACACCTACATCAGCCCCTAACAAGAGAGTCAACTCTCTTTGAAGCTTTGAAAACAGACATTGGTTTCTCCTCTTCAACTAAGAAAGTCCTAGATGGCATCTTCTTCCAATAGAAGGCTGCTTTGTTTCATTGAAAATCTGTTGTTTTGTGTAGCCACCTTTATTACTGATCATAGCTAGATCATCTGGGTAACTTGCTGTAGGTTCCACATCATCATCTGCTGCTTCACTTTGCACTCTTCCGTTATGGAGATGGCTTCTTTTCTAGAACCTCATGAACCATCTCTGCTAGCTTCAAACTTACCTTTTGCTGCTTCCTCACGTCTTTCAGCCTTCATAGAACTGAACAGAGTTAGGGCCTTGCTCTGGATTAGGTTTTGGCACAAAGGGAAATTGTAGCTGGTTTGATATTCTCTAGAGACCATTGAAACTTTCTCCATCACAATAAGCTATTTTGTTTTCATATCATTCATGTACTCACTGGAGTAGTAGCACTTTTAATTTCCTTCAAGAACTTTCCCTTTGCATTCACAACTTGGCAATTTGGTGCAAAAGGCATAGCTTTCAGCTTATCTTGGCTTTTGACCTGCTTTCCTCACTAAGCTTAATTTATTATTTCTACATTTGAATTTAAAGTGGGATATGTGCAATTCTTCCTTTCACTTGAACACTTAGAGGACATTGCAGGGTTATTAACTGGCCTAATTTCAATATTGTTGTATCTTGGAGAATACGAACACCTATTTCCAAGAAAAGGAAAGAGAGAGAAAAACAGGAGACTAGCTGGTAAGTAGAGCAGTTAGAACACACAAATTTATGGATTGTTTGCTTCCTTAATGTGCATGGTTCATGGCACCACACAATAATTACAATAGTAACATCACTCACCATTGATCACCATAACATATATAATGATAACAAAGAGTTTTGAAACATTGTGAAAATTACCAAAATGTGACATAGAGATGTGTACCGAGGAAATGCTGTTGGAATAATGGTGCCTATAGACTTACTTGACACTAGGTTGCCACAAAACTTCAAATTATGAAAAACATGATACATGTGAAATGCAAGGAAGGGAAGCACATTAAAGCAAGATATTCTTGTAAATGAATAAAGCATGATGACTAAATTAAATCCCATTAAGTTCCGTAGTTTTTATTGCAATAATAAATGCAAATAGGTTAGTCTCTCTTATAAATAATCAATGAAATTTGGTTTTAAAAAGTCAATGGCATGTCATTTCTAATAGACACTCCCCACTAAACAGTGACCTCAGTAGGGCGCCTGGGCCTTCAGCTCAGGTCATGAACTCAGGGTCCTGGTATCGAGCCCCATGCCAGGCTTTCTGCTCAGCAGGGAGTCTGCTTCCCCCTCTCTCTCTGCCTGCCTCTCTGCCTACTTGTGATCTCTCTCCTCTCTGTCAAATAAATAAATAAAATCTTAAAAAGAAAAAAAAAAACAGTGACTCAGTGATATAAAAAGTAGTTATATTTTTCTCCCCACAAAACTTTTTCAGAACAAATATTCCTTGGATACACTTAGTAAAGTTGTGTCCTGGCTGCTATCCAATGTCCAATGGTTTATATATCTTCAGACTTCTAAACAAATAGCCTTGTCCCTACATATTCTGGATTTTTTTTAGGTGGAGAGAAGAATATAAAGAGTATATCATCCCCCAAATGTGCCACTTTGGTATGTTGATTATTTTGAGCCATAGGCAATTGAAAACCAACAAACACAACAAGAAGCTTTCTCTTGGTAATGTGATTAAATAGGAGAACTTGAAACTGAGGGGCTCTATCTAATGCCCAAAGCCCACATGAACAAAAGGAAATCTAAACCAGAATAGATTCCTGTAAATGCATCAAGGTTAAGAAATCATAACTAAGAACAGCCAATCACAGATCGACAACAAGACTTCCCCCTAATAAGACAACTGCTTAAACTATTATCAATCAAAACATCTCCTTGCTTTGCTTCCTCATCTGCTCTATAAAAGCCTTTCCCAGAGATCCTAACCACCTCTGGTTTGGCATTGCCTCGAAACAATGTTGGCTCAGAACAACTTTTGAAAAGTTTAATGTGCCTTAGTTTAGCTTTTAACACTTGAACTTCCCTTAATTTGTTTAAAGACAAGCAGATCATCCAAAAAGAACTCCATGCCAAAAATCTCCTTTCTGGGAATTTCACCACAGGGAAGATTGACACCTGTCACAGGAGAGGAGACTAAAAATTGACATCCACTCATCTAGCAGACTTTATCACAAACTGTTTTACCTCCCTTCCATTCTTCCAAGGGCCCATTCACCTTCCCTAAAAATAATTTACTCTCTGTAAAAAGCCTGCATTCCCTCTCTCCTTTCCCTAGGAAGATGGTATTTGAGCCAAAATTCTAAGCCACCTCAGGGAGTTACTCCAATGCATACATGAAATATACATATTAACAAACTTATTTCTTTTTTCTTTTTAATTCATCTAACAGAAGTTTTGCTAAAAACTCAAAAGCTGGGGGCACCTGGGTGGCTCAGTCATTAAGCGTCTGCCTTCGGCTCAGGTCATGATCCCGGGGTCCTGGGATCGAGCCCCGCATCAGGCTCCTTGCTCAGCAGGAAGTCAGCTTCTCCCGCTACCATTCCCTCTGCTTGTGTTCCCTCTCTCGCTGTGTTTCTCTCTGTCAAATAAATAAAATCTTCAAAAAAAAAAAAAAAAAACCTCAAAAACTGTAGAGGAAAAATTATTTTTCCTTCCCTACACAGGACTTACAAAGTGGTTTGTATTGAGACACACATTACATTATATAAATTTTGTCATTCTGATTTTTTTCTTGTACATTGCCTAGTGACTCCTACATTGCCTAGTGACTCCGCATCACCCCACTTTATATTATACATATTTAAAGGCAGTTTTTAGGTGTCAGCCTGTCTAGACTGTCTGGCATTTCTTTAGACTGTCATTGATCCTTCTTTTCAGTTATGACTCATGATAACTGGCTAAGATATGTAAAATCTCCATTTCCTATTGAAATATCATCAGGAACAGTTTTCTTCCAAGTTCTATAATTGTGAATCATTTAAACATCTCAGCAAATCATGTTTGTTTCACTCAATACAAGGTATTTTATCAACAGAATCATTAAATGTAGCATTTTGGTTTAAGAAAAATTGCAATATTCATTTATGAGTATTTGAGTATGATAGAAATTTAAATATATTTTTCTTCAGCTATCCAACTTTTATATGGTTTCAACTTTTGAAATGAACTAGCTTATTTTCAATGTAACTTTTATGTCATGGTTTTATCTGATATTATATTTTAGCTACAAAGGACTTTGAAATCATTTTTGCAACATTTTTAATGGTTCAACTGTTTCATTCCTAAAACTATTTATTTTCCTTATGGTGCATAATAACATTTTATTATGTTCTTTTGTGCATTTTATTACATATTCTGAAACATAATCATTTTATTGCCATTCATTTTGTTGATGTCAATATTGAACAATAATAAGAATGTAACGACCTGTTTTAATAAGTCTATTATAAGCATTCATGTATTATAATCTCTATTATGATTTGGTATTCATAAGTGTGACTAGATGGTTTATGGAGAGTAAATAACTGAGTAATACTATGTTTGTAATCTCAGAGAGAAAATAAATGATTGTGTGTGAGAAATAAGTAAGTGAACATAAAACACACTGGTGGTCGCAGCTTTTTAGCTCTTGAAAAATGATTGTAAGTCCATTAGGTTCTAGAAGGCACCGAATTTCATGAGCAGTTAGTGCTAATGGCTTTGTACTGTAAGACATCCCTGGGTATTTGCAGTTATGGCAATAAAGTTTAGATGACATTAAGGCTACATTTGATAAATCTGACTGACATCTGTGAAGAATACAGTGCAAGCGTAATTGTAATGTAATTATGAATAATTCTATATAAGAAATTATAACAAGAATAAATTTATGGATTGAACAATAAAACGTGTTTAGAATGAATATGCCAATGACAAATATTAATGATTATTATGTGACTTCAAAGGAGGTGGTTAGAAAGACTGAAATGCCACAGGCAAAGCAATACATGCATATCCCTAGCAGTCAAAATCAAAGTAAACAAATTCATGAAATGACAAGTATATTATTTCAAAATACTTGATACCTCATCAGTGAACATTCCTACTTCTAGTAAAGTTCGAAAACTAGGAAGAACCCCAGAAAGTAATGCTATCTTCTCTTTGCATCTTCTCTTTTAAATAGAAAATGAGAGTACATGAATATACAATAGAGTTAAATAGAGTTTCACTCTCCATTAAGGTGTTAGCATATGTAATCATGTGTCATACTTTCAGCAGAGAAGAAATTATTATACAGCTACCTTCATGTTCTGAGGTATTGAGTACTTTTTATGTATCATCAGAGTATCATCTTTTTATGAGAGAATCACTTAAAGGTTTTGACCTTTATCTCATTGACAGAAGACAGAGGATTTGAATTCAAAAAGCTCCTCTTAACAAAGTGCCAGTGTGTGTGTGTGTTTGCATGTATGTGTGTGAGTGTGTTTGTGTTTAGATGGAATAGATGACCGTATTTTTCTGAAGCTATTTTACTAAAGAATTCTAAACTAAAAGCCTAATAGATAAACCATGGAAGACAGTTGAACTGAAGAAATCTACTAGAACTATGTGTGTGTGTGCGTGCGTGTGTGTGTGTATGTGTGTTTAGGGGAGATCATTATTCTGAAGAAGAGACCTAGCTTCCATCAGAGTTTCTGAGTGGATTTATGACATGACCCCTAAAAATGGAAAAAATAAAAATTACTGCATGAGTGCTTATAATCTCAGTTCCTCAGGTGAGATTACCCTCAAGATCAATGTTTGGTGATAAAGAATTTATATAAACTTATGTATCTGTGAGTGTGTGTGTGTGTGTGTGTGTGTGTGTAGTAACCATGTTTCTCACTGAATATTTACAATTTAAAATAGTAAAAGTGGGGCATCTGGATGTTTCAGTCTGTTAAGCATCTGACTTGATTTTGGCTTCAGTTATGATCTCAGTGTCCTGAAATCAAGCCCTGCGTTGTTGGGCTCCCTACTCAGCAGGGAGTCTGCTGGTCCCTCTCTCTCTCCTTCTGCCTCTCCCCCTACTCATGTTCTCTATCTCTCAAATAAAAATAAATAGATCTTCAAATAAAGACTAAAAAAATCAAGGCAATTGATCATTTAAGGCCCTAAAAATGCCAGAATTTTTCAAGAGATTTTTATATTTTATTTCAATTTACTTTATTATTTAAAATTTTATTAATAAAATTTTGATAAAATTTACATGCCATGATATTTATCATTTTAACTCTCAGGAAGTATACAATTCAGTAGCATTAAATACATTTATAATGTTTTATAACCATGACAATTATCTAACCCCTAAGATACTTTCATCAGCCTTAATAGAAATTCTGTACCCATTACATAGTAACTTCCTAGTTTTCTCTCTCCCCTAGACCTTGATAACCTTTATTCTGCTTTCAGTCTTTTTGAATTTGCCTATTAGAGATATCTCCTATAAGTGAAGTCATGCAGTATTTGCTTCTGTGTCTCACTTATTTAAAGGAGCATATGTGTTCAATGCCCATCTGTGTTGTAATAGATAGCAAAATATTCATTTTCATTGATGAATAATATTCCATTATATGGTTTTTTGTTTTTGTTTTTTTTTTCCATTATATGTTTATACCACATTTTTCTTATCCATTTATCTGCTTATGGACACATGGTTTATTTCTAACTTTTTGCTATTGTGAATAATGCTACTATGAACAGCAGTTTACAAATATCTATTTGAGACTCAATTTTTTGTGTATATGTATCTAGGAGTGAAAATGCTGGGATTTATGGTGGTTTTTTATTTAACCTTTGAGAATTTTGTTATTTGTTTGTTACATGTTTCATAGTTTCCTGTCCTTTATTTTTCCCATCACTGACTATTATGGTATTTAGTTAATTTTTTGTAGTGAAATATTTTGATTCTTTTCTCACTTCCTCTTATCTATATTCTATAGATATTTTCTTTCTAATTACCATGGGGTTATATTTAACATCTTATGTCATAATAATCCTATTTGAACTTCTATCAACCTTACCAATACCTTACAAAAACTGTTCCTATAAAACTCCTAGCTATCCCCTATTCTATTACTGATGTCACAAATTATATCTTTTACATTGAATACCCCAAACTATAATTAATAATTTACTTTTTTATACATTTGCCTTTTAAATTATGTAAAAATAAAAGTTGGATTCATTAACTAAAAATAAAATCATATTAGTTTATAATTTTTCATGTATTTACCTTTATCAGAAGTTTTATTTCTCCATATGGCTTTGTCACTGCCTACCTTCTTTTCATTCAATCCGAAAGACTCTCTTTAGCATCAGTCTAGTGTTAACTTCTTCAGTTGTTATTAATCTGAAGATATCTTAATATTGCTCTCATATTAGAGGACAACTTTGCTAGATATTGAATTCCTGGTTGACCATTTTTTTTTTTTTTTTACTTTTTACTATATAAACTCACTTCTTCCTTTTTTTCAAAGTTTCAAAGAAGAAATTGGTTCAGTCTTATTGAGAATTCTTTACGTGTGAACAGTCTTCTCAGAACTTCTCTGAACCTATGTCATTACCTGGGCATTGGTTTACAATGACTTTCTAAATTCCACTACATGTGTGGTTAATTTTGAATGTTCAAAAGAAACAAACAGATTGCTGTCCCTTTAAATTCTCTGAAAGCTGCTTCAAATTTTATTTATGTATTTTAAACATGTAGGATTATTTTTGGCTTCTTGTAATATACTATTCATCAAAATTCAGTTCATCTTCTCTCTCCACACACTAGATCATTGTGTATTAAGTTATCACATTTTCTAATTGAGAAGACTGTCATTAAGAGTAATTTTATTCCTCAACATAGAAATACTTACATGTTACTTTAGCCTTAAAACTTCAAGAGATTCCAGCTATAAAGTACACTATGTAAAAGTATTTAATTTATTTAAAAGTATTTAAAGGTATTTTATTTAAGCTGAAGTTCTAAATAGATAAATTATGACTCTAATTTTAGAAATAATTGATAGAAGCTTAGAGTAAAAATATATTAATAGACCCAAAGCAGTGAGTATGTGAACATATGATTTGTGCCTATGTTCACATTTTACATCTTGAAAATTATTATTACAGGCATTATTTTGATATTTTCAGGATTAAGTATTGCAGCTACCTAGTGTCTCAAAAAATTTAGGTTAAAGTTGCATTTTATTATACTGTCTATTAGAAAATAGAAAATTATAATGACCACTTTTTTTTTTTTTAGGGCAGCACTCAAACTCTATTTCATAAGTGAATTTTGATTTGGCCTCACTTGTCACCACTAGTGACTCTACTAAAATCTCTTCTTATTCATTTTTCTTTCCACAAGTGGCTGATTTACATCCATTACTGATTCTGAGTTACTGGGAAATATGAAACAAAAAAAATATAAAAAATAATATTGTGTTCCAGATAATTATAGTTAGGATACCACTTATACTAGAGATTTTAAACATGCTGTGGGAAATATTGAAATAGTATTACACTACAATAATGCATTGTAGTTTTCTCATTAGTATTTCTCTTCCTTTTTGGTCATATATATATATATCACCAAATACATTATAGGAAACCTTCCTAAAGTTACTTACACTGAATAACAACCATAGGTCATTGGACTAGAGCTCCTTTTCTGAGGGCTGCTAAAAAGGTCTTTCTTTAATGGTTAACAGCTTTTACTAACTTCCTGGGATTCCAGAAATGCTAATCAGCAGTTCTAGTCTGCAGCACATTTATTACACCCTGACATGCTGAAGACAGCCAGTTACAAATAGAACAGCCTCTTGAAAAATGCTGCTCCAGTGTTTTATAATAAAGTGTACCAATTAGATGCATTCATTAGGACAAACTGCTTGTCTTTTCCCATATTAGAGCTTTTTAAAAAGCACAATGTATTTCATAGTTCACCCTCCTCAGTATTATTATTAATTGAACATAGCATATTCCAAAGTTTTAATTTAATAACTGTAAATACATAATGAATAATATTTCCTTGGGGACTGTCAGGTCTGCAGGAGCCCACACTTGGTTTTGTACTCCAGGATAAATAACACAGAAATCTTTTACTTTTTCAAAGTGTTCCCAAATACTTGAGGGACAGCACTGCAAAAAATTACAATATTGACTTATAATTCCAAGTTGTCATTTCATCTAAGAATTGATTAGAGTCCTCTCCTAAAATAAATCATAATTTTGTTAGAAGTAAAGATTCATAACTCTACACATAATACTCTTAATATTATATATATTGCCTTATTAACTTTATTTCCACATTTAAGGTAATATTTGGTATCAATAAAGTTCTGAGGGCAAGAATTCCGAAAGGGAAAATGGAATTATAAATGTTGAATGTGGACAAGGATCACTTCCTGCCAGGGTGGGGAGGGCACAGGTTTATTATATAACACTGTAAATAGAATAGAGCAAGATTGATGGGACTGCTTTTTCTGCTGGCAAGAATATCATCACTCAGTTTCTTATTTATATGCTATCTGGCAATTCCCAATTCCTCTCTACAATGAATGTAGTTTGCATGAGAACCGTGACTTGTATTACAACTTTTTAGGCTTCTCTTTGAATGGAGAAGCATTAGAGATGATAATGCACTCAGCCACTCATTTATGTATGTTCTTATACATTGCCGAAAAATGGAAACATTCAACTGCCATGCGTTATTGGATTGATCTCAGACTGGATTAAGAAAATGAAGATAAGAAATGTTAGTTAATAGAAAAAAGAGCAATACTCTTATAAATTCTTCAGAATATGCATTGTAGGTGTTTAGGATAGAAATCTGCTTTTTAAGAATATAATAATTTTTCCCTTTGATTTATTTCACTCAAAAATAACTTTGTTAGTTGGTGCCATTTTTAAAAATTTTTAAAAGATTTTACTTATTTATTTGACAGGAGAGAGATCACAAGTAGTCAGAGAGGCAGGCAGAGAGAGAGAGGGAAGCAGACTTACTGCTGAGCAGAGAGCCCGATATAGGGCTCAATCCCAGGACCCTGAGATCACGACCTGAGCTGAAGGCAGAGGCTTCAACCCACTGAGCCATCCAGGAGCCCAGTTGGTGCCATTTTTTAGTGAAGTACAAATAACAAATCCTCTTACACCCTTCCATTATCATAAAGAAGGAATTATGGTCACAGGTCTGTTCTAACATTTTTTTTTAAAGATTTTATTTATTTATTTGACAGAGAGAGAGATCACAAGTAGGCAGAGAGGCAGGCAGAGGGAGAGGAGAAAGCAGGCTCCCTGCTGAGCAGAGAGACCGATGTGGGGCTCGATCTCAGAACCCTGAGATCATGACCTGAGCCAAAGGCAGAGGCTTAACCCACTGAGCCACCCAGGAGCCCTGTTCTAACATTTTGATATGAATAACAATAAGAAAGATATTTGGAATATAAATGTGAAAAGTATATAAATCATATCCAGGATGAGTATTGAATTCATTTACTATTGTCTATGGTGTGAAAGAAACATCAGAATTGATCAATTTATATGATACTAAACTTAACTGTCTGGCTACACTGGCTTTTACTGGCTAAATAGTAATAGATGCATATATAAAACTAAAGTAAAAAAATTCATCAAGTATAGTTACCCTTGATATTTGAAATTAACTCTGACTTTCCCACTGTCTTCTCTTTTAATCTAGTTTATTTCATGTTAAAGTATTAGCTACAAACCAGTACACTGATTTCATGATCCACTGAGATAAGCTCTGCAATTTGACAAACATAGCATTAGGTAATACCATGATAGCATTAAAAAAAAAAACCCACAATATTTGTAGTACTTTTCTTTTCCAAGGACATAGTGAGATGTTTGGTTATATAACAGTTCTCTATCATCATCCACGTACAACATAGTTTTAAAATATTTCACAAATATTTTATTGGATCCCCTCTCAATATTATGCAAGTCATTTGCTATTGTAACTATCTTCATCAGTAAGACTATAAAGATATGCTTTTCTGTATCAGTTTTGTTTTATGATATATATGTTTTACTATTTAGCTATATTAGTGAAGAAATTTAAAAAAATCATAAATTACCTTAGCTCTAGAATCTTATTTTTAAGTAATAGAATTTTTATGCATAATCAAGTATAATTGAAAGATATGTTCTAAAATCAGCTTAAATTATGGAAAATTTAAGACTCATTTGCTATTTAAATATATTAAACCTTGGGGAACCTGGGTGGCTCAGTGGGTTATGCTTCTGCCTTCGGCTCAGGTCATGATCTCAGGGTCCTAGGATTGATCCCTGCATCAGGCTCTCTGCTCAGCAGGGAGCCTGCTTCCTCCTCTCTCATTGTCTGCCTCTCTGACTACTTGTAATCTCTCTCTCTCTGTCAAACAAATAAATAAAATCTTTAAAAATAAATTAATAATTATATTAAACCTTCTTTAGACAGGTCTACTTGTTTATAAGACATTAGCACTTTGAGAAATAATTTTTTCTTGCTATTTGTTTTCTTATTATGGTATAAAATTTAATGTGATAGTATAAATGCCATAGTCCCAGAAAATTCACTTTTAAGATCTATGGTTAATTTTGTAATATAATGTTGTGATGATTTTTAAAAGTTTATTGATTTGGGAGATAAATACTTCTGCTTTTTTATGGTGTCAAATGGAGTTACATATGAACATAATTACAATGAAAAAATGACATAATAGTGACTAATGAGCCATTATATATCTTTATGTTTGAACATCTTGGAAACATTGAAAGTAAAACCATGACATAATTATTGTCACTTTGAATAATTGTATCCCTAACAGAAAGCCAAAGAGCATCTTAATGTCCTCTTATTTTCAGCTATCTTCAGCTTGTTCTGAGTCTTTGTCTGCAACAACCCTAGTTTATGTTATTCTAATATATGGTTTCTTGACACAGTCTGTTACAATATTAAACTTGCTTTTTTTCATTATTCTTCGGATGCATGTATTTTTATATCATAGATAGGTAAAGAGCTCACCAAATACTGTACTATATGAAATGATTGAAAGGTAAAGCCACAAAAGGTGCTGTAGCTCAGGATCATAATTTTAGTCTTTCATAGGATTTATGAGATGTCTCATGTGTTAAGGAAGTAAGGAAATCCCAACATTCAAAAAAAAATAAAGTAAGGAAATTATTTTACCTGATAGTCAATCAGAAGCAAGATGATAAATGAGCGGCCATCCTTACTCCTCTCAGAGAAGCCAGAGTCCTGAGTCGATCTAATGTAATGGCAGTTAGACCCCGAGTGTGAAGAGAATCAACTCCATGAGAGTCAGTGGGAAAAAAGAAGTAAAAGCAGTTCCTGACTAAAACGCATGGCAGGAAATGAAAGAGCAATACCTTTTGACAAAGATTGAATCCTTAGTTTATGCAAACACAAAAGCAGAGCATGCATATTCCCTACTAACAGCAAAGAAAGCTTTAATACTAGGAGGTGACAACTTAGGACAGAGAAACCGGAAATTTGTAATACTGTGAACAGACTATGGATAAATAACCCTTATATGGGATGGTTAGAATAGAAACTTTTCACTTAGCTGTAGAGATGCTCTAATGAGGGGAAATTGGAAATTTTATCATAAGAATTGTATATCATGAATAATTTGTCTTGTACAAATGTGCTTAACTTGACCAGCAGTAAATTGAAACAATTCTCATGCTTTGGTGAGGGTTCAGTAATATGCCACAAATCCTATAGACATCTTAATATGGGGGGTCAGGGTGTCCTCAGTTAAAGCCTCCCTTTACCATTGTGAATAGATGGATCTCCAGAGTATCTCTATCCTTTTTCACTGCTACAGTTTCTTTGGAGATCATCAGGCCAGAGAAAGCAGACCAGGCAAAAGGCAGTGATGTTTGTGAAATTTTATTTTTCACTTAAAAAGATTTACACAGAATTAGGGCAGATAAAATATATGTACATCATTTAAACCAATGACACAGTTGTCTCAATGACTGACATACTTAAAGGACAGTTGGTTTGAAAGGGCCTTTGTTGTTTACAATTTTGAAGATACATACTATTCGAGTTTGTTTCTGTCTACATTTGGTATGGGTTAAATGCAGCACTCAGAGATTACAAAGCAAGAATATCGATGACAAGAGAAATAACTTTAATATTTGTTAAAAACACCTTCTTCTTTCCATCTCAAAACCAGGTCATAGTGAAAATCCTCAGGATTGTTTGCCTTGTCTACTCATAATAATCTTGTACATAAAGTCAGTCTCTCCGAATAATCTTCTTCATTGTTACTATTTCTCTAAAATGTAAACTAAAACACAAACTAGATCATGTTTTCACTCTCCTGATTACTATATGTACACTGCCTTGTGATTCCCTAGAGACTGAAGTTAGACAGCGACTACTGAGCTGTCCCAGCTACTTTGGAGTCTGATCTGCCCAAATGGCTGCATCTTGCTGCATAGTAACCTTTAACCACTCAACAATCCTAAAGTTGACATCTTCAACCATGTCCATGTGCCTTTGCATGTGTTCTTGAATTTTCCTGAAATGCATTTCCCCACTTATATCCTAAGAAAATACTCTCTCTCCTTCAATTCAATCTCTACATGAAATTGCCCCTTATTACTATGTAGTAATGATCAATAACATCTGTTTTCATTAATTAGGTTATTCAAGTTGAGAATGCATTTAGTTCATTTTTATATTCCTGGGCACACCAAAACATCCAACAATGTTTGATTCTAACTTAAAGACTGTCTAAATTCTCATTTCCTGCTCTTCTAGTAGCCTTAAAATTTTTAATAATAATAAGAAATTCAAGATGCATGCATAACAGTATTCAGTGTTTTATCTCAAACATTCAACAATCTGATAAAAAAAAAAAAAGAGAGAGGCCTCTGAATTGTCTATACACCAAGGACAAAATCACTTTTCTGGGCCATATGTTACTTGTAAATGTCTTTCTTACCATTCTTATTTTGAAAATAAATGCAGCTTCAAACATTTACTTCAAAGTCTTCTTCTGAAAATAATGGATTGCTTTGCATTTGAAATCACATTAATTTGTTTATCTCATCAGCAACTCAGCAGCTGTTTGAAGTTGAAGCTGTCAGTATCGACTATATCAAATTTGAGTTGATTTTTTAATTGATCACTTATCCAACTGCAAGCTAACCTCAGGTCTTAAATTTTTACTCAGATTCATTAACGTTATTTAGTGCATGAAAAAGAAGCATATTACTCCCCATACTCTGTCAAATCCTTTGAATATGCATACCGATTAATTTGTTAATTCAGCACATTTTCAATGTGTAATTACAACAGTAGTCTGAACAATAGGAGAATGATAATAATGAGGAACATTTACCTAGGCTGTACTATTTAAAAATAATAAGCCCCCCAAAAGTTTTTTTTCTCCTTCATGAGCACATTTTTATACAAGCATACTAAGTTCATATATTGCAAGGTAGATTAATAAAGCTCACTTTTTTTCATATTACAGCAATATTTGGACTTGGGGTTTTTTACAAATTGAGATGTATCTTTTATAAACTTATATTCTGAAATATTACTTTTTGTTCACTTTTCCTTGCCAATTTTTCTACAGCCTACGATATTAAAAAAATAATAATCAAATAAACTTTCATATTCTAAAATATATAACACATATAATATCATAAACTTTGAAATATATATAATATTTTAGAATTACATATGCAGATAATTCTACATAGAGGACATGCCTTAAGCATTTAAGTTTATGAATTGTTTAATTGTAAAAGTATCTATGCATGTGGAAATGTCCACTTCATAAATGCCCTGATAATTTTTGGCCAAAATAATAATGAATTCCTCCTTAAGCTATTATCTTTTCAATTCCAAAATTCAGCATAATGTATATTTAGATCATTCTGTAACATATCAAACTGCATGTTACCTCCTGGTCATATGGTAAATGTTTGTGACTTTCATTAAGAAAGAAGATACAAGAGGAAGAGCAGAATAGGGCTAGATATAAAAATTATTAACTATTTTTATTTTGCAAATATAGATTTTAACCTTCTTATGATACACCTACAGGCACAGTTCTCCTGAGAAACTTTATATGTGTGTCGGCATCTTTATATGGGTGTCAGCTCAAGAGTTTTATTTTATTATTATTAATTGGTTTTGGTGATAAATTGGGGCATGTTTAAAAGCTTATGAGAATGATGGAGCACCTGGGTGGTTCAGTCGGTTTAGTGTCCAACTCTTGGTTTCAGTTTAGGTCATGATCTCATGGGTTGTGAGATTGAGCCCTATGTCAGACTCTGTGATCAGTGGGAAGTCTGCCTAAATATTCTCTCCCTCTGCCTCTCCTCTTCCACCCACCCCTGCCTTGCATACACATATGCTCTCTTTCTCAAGTAAATAAATAAATCTTTAAAAAAAATAAAAAATAAATAAAAGCTTACGATTATGAGGCATTAGAGAGCCTGAGACTAAAGATACAGGAAGATAAGAAATAATTGGCAAAGTGAGGTTCTTGAGAAGGAAGCAAAGATAGAAAGCAGGGCCTGGTTAGAAGGAATCAATCTGAGGAGCGAGATTGTACATTTTAACAAAGAAAAGAGGAATGTACATTCTGGTGCAAGTAAGTTTCTTGGTTCAGAGGTAGAATTTGAAGAGATTCCTCTCATGACTTATAATTCCTTTTTGAAATAGAAAATGAAATTATATCTTTAAAGTGGAGTTTTAGGTGACTATAGGTGATGTTTTGAAATAATAATGAAGAGAGGGAGAAAGGAAATAGGAAGAGACAGTAGAATGGAAAGAGGGAGGAAGAGGAAGGAAGGCAAGAAGGCAGGTTGGAAGGAAAAAAATAAGGAAAGTAAAGACAGATGTAGGACAATCTTAAAGGTCTCCTTGAGTATGGATATTAGGAGTTTAAAATGGAGCCAATCTGTATAGTCCTTACCAAGCTGGCCTAGAATCCACAAAAGATTATTTTTATTCAGGGTTGGAATTTTCCCAATTTTTTTTTTTTTAGACAAATATCTTGTATGGACAATGTGACAAGGCAATTGGGTTCACCATATTTGTATCCATAGTCTAAGAACTAGATGCAGATAATAGAAAAATATGGAGCACAGAAAGACTTAGAAAAGTGGAAGAGTCAAAGAAAAACACATTTAAAGTAGTCAAAGAGATACTGAATTTGTTTTTGTAAGTGTTTCTGTAAAAAACGTATACAACCCTACACCAAATATTCCCTTACCAGGGCACTCTTTTCTTTGTGAAGATTGTGTATCCCAGGCAGCTGCATAAGTTTGACTCAAATAAAATTTTCTTTCTTTTCTAAAAAAATAAAAATAATTTGTTTTTTAAAAATGGAATGAAGATGTGTAGACAATTGAATCCAGAATGCTACTCCAAGTATGTTTCCTTATTCATAGAGTTCAGCTATGTAAAATTCATATGCCGAGTTTGAAACATTGAAATCAATTTCCCTTTTCTGTTGGAGTAACAATAATTAATACTTTCCATTTTGTGGTTGCATAGAAGCAGGGAAAGCAAAAGTCACTTATGTAGCTTATCACAAGGAAAAAGGAAAGGAAATAAGCACACAAATAGCTTCAGAATTTATAGTTGCATACATTTCCCTTACTGAATGAATTTTGTAATGTTTAATTTTTACCTCATTAAAAAGCTTTAACTGAAATTTTTAGTCATCAACACATTATATCTTAACCACAATCTTGTTAACAAGATATCAATAACATTAAACTTTGAACTTCCATCTTCAGGAAGACATGATAATAGTGTCACGGTGTATAATCAGTGATTCTCTTCTGTGTATGTGTGTAATGAAAGTTTTCCTCTCATTTATTATAGACTCTTCTCTTCCTGTAAAGATATTAGGAAAAAAAAAACAAAGAAAAAACATTTCAAGTTGGTAATTAGAACTTCTGTGAAATAAAGTTCCCTAAAGGAATTTTACTTCATCTGTCTCTTTTCGAATTCACAAAAGAAGCAAAACAAACAAACAAAAAAACACCAAACCAAAACAAAACAAAGCAAAACACACAAAACAAAAAAACCCCAGAAAAAGAAACAAACAAACGAAACCATAGCTACAAGTGTGTGCCTACACACTTTAGTTTCATGTGTGCCATGAAACTAAAAAACAATGAAAGAAACTATTCTGTGACAGTTGGACTAAAATAGATAAAGATTCATAAAAACAAAACAATATGAGAAAAAACAAAAAACCTAGAATAAAATGTACAATTTCCTAGAAATCATTCTTGATTATGAAAATTCCATATGATGGGGTGCCTGGGTGGCTCAGTGGGTTAAAGCCTCTGCCCTTGGCTCAGGTCATGATCTCAAGGTCCTGAGATTGAGCCCCATGTTGGGCTCTCTGCTCAGCAGGGAGCCTGTTTCCCCCCCTCTCTGCCTGCCTCTCTGTCTACTTGTTTTCTGTCTCTCTTTGTCAAATAAATAAATAAATTCTTAAAATAAATAAATAAATAAATACATAAATAAATAAACCTTTAAAATAAAAAGAAAATCCCGTATAAAATTTTTTACTAGAATATTATATCTTAGAATCCTGATCAAATCATGGAAGAGGTTATTTATTCTTAGAGAAGAGAGAATGATGTAAAGATAAATACCATGCTTAAACGTAGTTTCTATTTTGAATTTAGCAACCACCTAGCCAGATATTAAAAAAAAAAGAAGGCAGACAGAGACATCCAGGGAACACAACATGACTTTGTGATTTAATATGGCGTTGCTTTGTGCAGCACTAACTTTTGAAACACCAACTTCCGAAATTACAATTGCTAAGAAAATAACAGATTTGATGAGAGACTATTTGAAGAGAAAACATGAATCTTAATGTGGACAATTCTCAATCTCCTTCCTCTCTTCATTTCTTTTTAGTAAATTGATGACTATATTTAAATACAAGTAATATTTTTCAAGATATAACTATATGTGATATAAATATATAAAGAACTTACGGCAAAGAAAGATTATTAAAAAAAAATCTAGTTAATAAGTCAGCAAAATCATAGCATGGTATTGTGAAGTAAAACAAAATAAAAAGTACCATAGCAATAGCTCAATGATGAGACAATTTTTTAAAGAATAAAACAACGACAACTTGACAACTTTGTGAAGAAAGAGAAGAATAAAAAGAGCTTCGAGATTAATACAAGATTAAACACCAAAAATATGTATATATATTGTATAATATATATATGTATGTATATATATACATACATATCTAAGAACATTTAAAATACTTTCTGAAAGTCATGCCACAAACTGAGGAAAGGCAAAAAGGTATAAATATAAATAAAAATTAAATTGCAGAATTAGAAGGCAGAAAAGTTCCAACATGTACAAAAATAATAGTGTTGATAAGAGAACAGAAAATAACGGGAAAGAAGAAGAAAATCTGAGAAAAAAACTTAAAAATACATAAACATTACAACACAAAGGCTTACCTTTTACCTAAGTAGATATGGAAAAAAAAATAGTAATATAAGTTCATTAATTATTCAACTTTAATGTTAAAAAAATCACAGAAGCAAATAGACAGAAAAATCAGGTTACCTACAAAGGGGAAGTGAAGGAATATTATTAGTCTAATCTCATATTTCTCCACAGTACATACCATTCAGAATGAATGTATGAATTCAGATGAGCTACACCCATAATTTTATGAAGGAAATAAACAATGTCTCATGAGTTTTACTTTAATCCAAAATTCGCTTCAGTATAAATAGAGTATAAATTTGCTTCAAATATAAATAGAGCAATAAATATACTGCTTCAATATAAAAAGTCAAAAGGTGTAAATTATAAATATTTATCTAGTGTTTCTGCAGGTTGTCATGATTGAAATTATCTCCAAGTTGTTTTTGATTTTGAGAAATATTTTTAAGAAATGAATCTTATACTCAGAGAACAGGAATAGAAATAACACAATGAGTATTTTTTTCTCAGTATTTAGAAATATGCATATAACCTAACCACAAGAATTTTTTCTGTGTATAAATCATAGAGAAACCCTTGTGCAAGTGAATAATTATACCTGTCCAAGAATATTTATTGCATAATTTCTGAAAGAAGAGAATATCCAAATGCCTAAGTGATCCACATATTAAAATGATTGAACTAAGACTATTCATATCAACATGTATAAATTTCACAAGCATATGAATGGAAAAAATAGTTGCAGAATATTAACACAATTCCAGAAAAAAGAATATTAGAATGTTAACAACATGAAAAGTCAAATTAACAACTTAACAACTAAATGAGATAATCTAACAGTTCACAACAGATAGTAAATTGTATTATTTTGCATAATCATACAATTTTGCATAATGTAGCACTTTAAATATTATTTAAATCTTACTCTATCATGAAAAAAACATATATTAGCATAAACCCTTCCATATGTATATATAAATCTACTTATCATGGAGAGCCTTGCATAATATATAAAATTGTCAAATCACTACATTGTATACCTGAAAGTAATATAATAGTGCATGACAACTATACTTCAGTTTAAAAAAATGTGCAGGGCGCCTGGGTGGCTCAGTCATTAAGTGTTTGCCTTTGGCTCAGGTCATGATCCCAGAGTCCTGGGATTGAGCCTTGCATCAGGCTCCCCACTCAGCAGAAAGCCAGCTTCTCCTTCTCTCTTTGCCCCTCTTCCAGTTTGTACTCTCTCTCCCACTTGCTCACTCTCTGTCTCTCAAATAAATAAATAAAATCTTTAAAAAAATTAAAAAATGTGCAAGACATTCAGTTGTCTGGACTTAAAAATGTAAGCCCTGTAATATATTATAGCCATATAATGCATCCATCTTGGCATGGACAGTGGTACTGGTAAAATAATCAACACTTTATAGAGGTATAGTTTTTTTCTAAACATTTTATTCATTTATCTGAGAGAGAAAGAGAGAGAGAGCATGAGCAGGAGGGGTAAAAGGAGAGGGAGAAGCAGACTTCCCACTGAACAGGGAGCCCAAGTGGGGGTGGGGTTTGATCCCAGGACCCAGAGATCATGACCTGAGCTGCAGGTAGATGCTTAACTGACTAAGCCACCCAAGCACCTTTATAGAGTTATAATTTTTTTTATGGAATTGTGTTACTTCAAAATCAATTCAAATCTATCTGTAACAGTTAACACATTAGAAAGGATAGAGAAAGTACACTGTGATATATAAAAGAAGATATCTAAAGAACTATGAATAAAACTGCAGACATTATTAAAGTTTTTTAAAATTTCATTTGTTATTTAACATTTATATATTAATGTTCAAGTGCAAAAAGTGCCTTTTAAATTTTATTAATCATAAGGATAATGTAATAAAGTGAATCGTAAGGATAATGAAATTACTTGAGGCACCTTGGTGGCTCAGTTAGTTAAGTATTGGTTTCTTGATTTTGTCTAAGGTCATGATCTCAGGGTCATGGGATTAAGCGCTTGAGGAGCCCCATGTTGGGCTCTGTGATCAATGGGAAGTCTGCCTAGGTTTCTCTCTCCCTCTGCGTCTCCCCCAACCTCTCTCTCCCTCACTCTCTTAAATAATAAAGAAATCTTTAAAAATTAAAAAAATAAATTTCTCTTAGAGATGGTATCTAAACTTTCCCTTTTAAATGCACTGATTTGTACTAAATGTATTTGCTGTTAGCTGATTGGAATCAATATTAGTACCATTAATGTTCACATATAAACACAACAAAATTATTGACCTATTTAAATATTAAGTAGATTTTAGAAGATAGTTTTGAATGAAAAAGAGATACTTGGCAATTCAAGTTTAATTTAATAACATTCAATTAAATCTAAAGAACTATTTAAGGCACTCATACCAAACAACAATGTCTTATATTACAATTTTCTGTGACATAAATAAAATATAGCTATAATTTTGGGAGTTAAACTTTATTTTATAGTTAATAGAAGACAACTCATCATCACTAATAAAAACTCATCAAAACAATTTTTTATAAGACTTTATTTCTTTATTTGAGAGAGAGAGCATGAGCGATAGGAAGGGACAGAGGCAGACTCCCCACTGAGCCGGGAACCCAATGTGGAGCTTAATCCCAGGACCCTGAGATCATGACCTGAGCAGAAGTAAAACACTTAACTGACTGAGCCACCCAGGTGCCCCCAAACAATTTTTTTTTAATTGCCAGTGTCTAGATAAGTTATTGTTTTTACCTTACATGTAATCTGATTTGTTCAACTCCATGAACCTGTCCCATGAAACATATGCAAATGTTTATGCAAGAAAATGTCAACTTAATTTTAAAAGTATTGATCATAAATATGCTACTTAAGTCTTTCTATTAATAGTTAAAGATAGTGCTATGCCAAGAAAATACTAATGTATAGAATGAGATATAATGGACAAATAACTGGCAAAATAAATACTAAAATTGGATAATTGAAATGTAAATGTAGCTCAAAATTGTACTTTGTTTCTCAGATTTTTAAAATTATTCAGATGTTTACTTCTTTTAAAGACTCACTAAAAAATGCCTATGATTAGTAAAACAAGTCTCGTTATTTCTTTTCTAGTTTTCTCATGGCTACTAGGAATGTTTTCCTTGAGACAACCAACTGAGTTTTATATCTATATTCACAAAGTGTACTTGGCATTGTATTTTTGCATAATATATATTGTTTTGAAACAACTAAAACATCAATATCAGCATGAAAAGCTAGGCTAGAATCTATAACTCAATAAATATGCATAAAATGAATAAACAGAATTCAACCTTTCAGAAGCTCTGAAATACCAACTAAGAATAATGGGAATAATGGATAATTATTTTAGTGCATGAAAATAGGCCACAATGACATAGAAGCAATATATTTGAAATGTACTGTGATGGTCTGTCAAATCAGGCTTGTCAGTCAGATGCACAGCTTTTCATTCTCTCATTTTCTCTCTACATTCTCATCTATCAAACACAATCGTGGGTCTCATATTTTACCTAAAGACTTTTCTGACAACTTTGAATTCCATTACTTTTTCTCTTCTCCATTCATTATGTTATTTCTCAATTATTTTTGATATATGTTCATATGCAAGAGGTAAGCAACATTTACTAAAGTTCCTCAGGAATAAATAATTATTTATTATTTATAAATAAATAAGGTAAGTTAGCAGGCTTTCAGCTATAAATACCAATACTCTTCTAAAATTGTTTTAAAAATACATAAACTGTATTAGCTCACATAAGAGGAAGTCCTAAGACAGGGTAGTTCCAGGCTTCTTTAATTCAAAGACACTGTCAAGTTTCCAAGTGTGTTTATAGTGGTCTTCTCTCTGTGTTGGCCCATTAGGCTGGTTCTTCTCATGGGTTCTAGACAGCTGCAAAAAGTTCCAGTTGTCGGGCGCCTGGGTGGCTTAGTGGGTTAAAGCCTCTGCCTTCAGCTCAGGTCATGATCTCAGGGTCCTGGGATCGAGCCCCGCATCGAGCTCTCTGCTCAGCGGGGAGCCTGCTTCCCCCTCTCTCTCTGTCTGCCTCTCTGCCTACCTGTGATCTCTCTCTCTACTCTGTCAAGTAAATAAAATATTAAAAAAAAAAAAAGTTCCAGTTGTCTTCAAGCCTTCTAAGCCTTTTTTCCCCCCCTCCTAGCACTTACAACCTGCAAGGCAGTTGTTGGTTCAGAGCAATTGGTATTCATTCCTGTGTATATGGAAAACACCAACCATAATGATTCTGAGGCAAATCACATTGACAAATAAATAAATTGTACTATCAACTTCTATCTTTTGTTTACTTTCGATTTTTAAGAGGAAGAAGTGGACCTGACCATGGAACACCTGATTTAACTGCTGAGGTATATTGAATTAACCTCGATCTAAAAGGCTGATTTGTTTGCAATCTGAGATTTAAAACTTTCAGCATACTAATATCTAAAGATGAACATCAATAACTAAATACTCAATTGTTAATAATATAGTGGCTACAATAGTTTAAGTATCCTAGAGTTGCTAGCCTTTCATTTCTCAAAACTAGTCTTGATATTTCCTACCTTTTCACTTTTTAAGTTTTTTTTTTTGAAGATTTATTTTACTTATTATTTTAAAGGGAGAGTGTGTGTGCAGGTGTGCAAGGGGAGAGGGGCAGAAGGACAGAGAGAATGGAAGCAGACCGCCGCCCCTGAGCATGGAGCCGGATGCAGGGCTCTATCCCACAACCCTGAGATCATGATCTGAGCTGAAATCAAGAGTTGGATGTTCAAACGACTAAGCCACCCAGGCGCCCCTTTTCATTCTCTCTCTCTCTCATTTCTCTATCCCTCTATCTCTCTATCTCTCTTTCAAGTTTTTATTTAAATTCCAGTTAGTTAACATACAGTGTAATATTAGTTTCAGGAGTACAATATAGTGATTCAACACTTCCATACAGACACATGAAAATATGTTCAGCATCACTGATCATCTGGAAAATACAAATTAAAACTCCAATGAGATATCACCTAACTTTATTCTTAAACTTATTAGACAACAGGACTCTCATGCAGCTCTTGAGAATACCGACGTTACTAATCTTGTCCATGTGTTTTCTTAGATCTCTAACTACTGCTCATATCAAACTTCCATTTCAAAAAAACAAAACAAAACAAAAACAAAAAACTTCCATTTCTTGATGAATGCTGATCTCAGTTGATGATTAAACTTAAAAGTTCTGTAAGAGATTTGAATGACCAATAGGCTTAATGTCTCTGATGAGTCATTAATATTTTTAATGTATTTTAAATACCCTAGATTTCTAATCAGTGAAATTAGAAGGAGAGATATCTCTAAGAATGGTTCACTTCAGTATTTACTAATTATTCTTTTACAAACTGGAGCAAGATTATTTTCACTCTGTTGGAAATTTTGTATGTTTTTGCATTAGCTCCAAATTCTTTAGATTCTAGAATGTTTGATGAGGAAAAAAAAAACCTATTTTGACAAAATTTAGGTGAAATTTGTTCTCCTTTTTTGTTTAAAAATTTGGTACATATAATATTCCAAAGATCATAATCTCATTTAGATAAAGGGAAAAATAGAGAATGAGACTTGCATTTGTTAAATATGCTTTTTGTTATTAACATTTACATGTGTAAATGGTGGTAGTCATCCTTAACATACATGGAAAGAAACATAATTGTCATGGAGAACATGACAACATTCATAGGTGCTTTGCTCATGGTTAGATGTCTGTTTTACTCCTTGACATACTCACACTAGCAACGTGTTTATCACCCTTATTCTTATTATTGGCTCACAATCAATGAAGCATCTTTATAAATAGATTCTATATCCCATTTCCTTTTTGGCTTATGCTTTTGACAAACCCAGAGAGTGTTAATAAAAGACAAAAGAACTTTGTGATTTATCTTAATTGTAGAATTAATTTTTTAATTAACACATAATGTATTATTTGTTTCAGGGGTACAGGTCTGTGATTCATCAGTCTTACACAATTCACAGTGCTCACCATAGCACATACCCTCCCCAGTGTCTATCACCCAGCCACCCCATCCCTCCTATCCCCCTCTACTCCGGCAACCCTAAGTTTGTTTCATGAGATTAAGAGTCTCTTATGATTTGTCTTCCTTTCTGGTTTTGTCCCATTTCATATTTTCCTCTTTTCCCCCATGATCCTCTGCTTTGTTTCTCAAATTCCACATATCAGTGAGATCATATGATAATTGTATTTCTCTGATTGACTTATTTCACTTAGCATAATACCCTCTAGTTCCATCTACATTGTTGCAAATGGCAAGATTTCATTTTTTGATGGCTGCATAATATTCCATTGTATATATGTACCACCTCTTTATCCATTCATTTGTTGATGGACATTTAGCGTCTTTCCATAGTTTGGCTATTGTGGACACTGCTGCTATAAACAATGGGGTGCATGTGCTCCTTTGGTTCACTCATTTGTATCTTTGGTGTAAATACCCAGTAGTGGAATTGTAGGTCATAGGGTAGCTCTATTTTCAACTTTTTTAGGAAACTCCATACTATTTTCCAGAGTGGCTGCACCAGCTTTCATTCCCACCAATAGTGTAGAAGGGTTCCCCTTCCTCCAAATCCTTGCCAACACCTGTCATTTCCTGACTTATTAATTTGAGTCATTCTGGCCAGTGTGAGGTGGTATCTCATTGTGGTTTTGATTTGTATTTCCCTGATGCGGAGTGATGTTGAACATTTTTTCATGTGTCTGTTGGCCATTTGGATGTCTTTTTTGCCAAAATGTCTGTTCATGTCTTCTGCCCATTTCTTGATTGGATTATTTGTTCTTTGGGTGTTGAGGTTGATAAGATTTTGGATATTAACCTTTTATCTGATATGTAGAGTTAATATTTAAACATTATATGTTTTAGTCTCAGACAATGAAGATTTACTTCCTTATTTACAAGTCCAAGTGTAGTGAAATTCATTGATAATGAGAGCCAGGAATACAATTTCATGCTCGTTCTCCCCAACACTTAACTTGAATCATTGAGTACCCTACAGGAATGAAAATAAAAGGAATTGTGAAGGACTTCTGCCCTTATTCTTTTGCCCCTATTAAAAGTAATCTTGTACCCAATGGGCCACACTAAAAGAACATATCATCCCCTGAAGTATGTTTAGAACATATTTTGCATTTAATTATTTCATGTGAACATTTGCTATCTCATTGTAGAATTGTAAACTCTTTGAGGTCTAGCCTCAAGTAATTTTAAAATTCTGGTATTTGCTTTAGCATCCTCTCAAATAAAAAAAAATATGTACTCATTAAATCTCATTGAACATTGCTTTGTATAGTTAAAATAACTATAATAATATTTTTGGTGACAAGAGGTAACATACCATATCAATTGCCATTTAAATAAGATCCTGGCATTCATGCACAATTTTTATATGTTTAGAATAGAATATCCCTTACAAGAAGAAGAAATATCTTCAAGTCCTTTAAGTTACCATAGTCTATTATTTTCAATGTTACTCTTAAACTTACACCTGTTAATATTTTAAGATGACTAATTAGAAGATGACAATTATCAATATATTCTTGAAGAATAATGTAATAATTTGTGTGATAGTGAGCATATAACACAAATTAATCAGCTGTTTTGGAATTGAGACCTTGGATAATACATCCTTGACTGATTTATAGGGATTATTCATGCAAAGTGTTTTCTTCAACAAATATTTTGTTGATTGGTCAACACAAGCATTATCTTAAAAGAATTTCCAAATGAAATAAGAATGTCCATTCAGATACTAGTTGAACGGATTCTAGGTCCAGGTAATCATTCAGCTTGGAAATCTTACAAAAAAAATTCTTTTACAAAATGAAAAATAGGGGCACCTGGGTGGCTCAGTCATTAAGCGTCTGCCTTCTGCTAAGGTCATGATCCCAGAGTCCTGGGATCGAGCCCCGCATCGGGCTCCTTGCTCAGCAGGAAGCCTGCCTGCTACCATTCCCTCTGCTTGTGTTCCCTCTCTTGCTGTGTTTCTCTCTGTCAAATAAATAAAATCTTTAGAAAAAAATGAAAAATAAAATATTTTACAAAATAAAATATAAAATAACAAAGTCATTCAGCTTGGATATTTTTACATAACTAATTGGATCACTTTCACATCTTGTGATATTACTCTGAATACAAAGAACAGACAGTCACTACATTAGAATTAAAAAAAGAAAAAAAAGAGCAACTC
This sequence comes from Procyon lotor, assembly GCA_028646535.1. NCBI lineage: Eukaryota > Metazoa > Chordata > Mammalia > Carnivora > Procyonidae > Procyon > Procyon lotor. Next base: position 94,658,532 of record CM053604.1, read on the forward strand.
CTGACATTCTGAAGATGTCCTGACACTCACAACTAGGCTCTTATTTTCCTTTAAGACATAAACAATTTCACAAATCACCATCCTTGGCAGGTTACTCTAAGATCATGATTAAAATGGGACAAATAGAGGCCACTTTTTAATTTTGTCTAA
>CM053604.1:94659181-94683595 GCA_028646535.1 Procyon lotor
AGTATAATATTAGTTTCGGGTGTACAATATAGTGATTCGACAGTTCCATACAGCAGCCGGTGCTCATCATAACAAGAGCACTCCATAATCCCCATCACCTATTTCGTCCATCCCCCACACACAAAATTCAATATTTTTAAACTTTTAGGATAGGGCAGAGAATTCAAAAAGCCTATTGAGAAAGAGTAATTATAAATATTCGGTGCATGATCAATAGATGGTCAGAAAGGCTGAATAAACTAAGGAAAAGAATGCTTTTTGAGGGCATATTTTGAAGCTCAAGTTAAATGATAGGAATAAAGTAAACTTTCATAAAGAATAGTCTGTTGGGTTCTGAAATAAAAATTTAGTTACACTGTCCCACTAGTTTGAAATGAAATTTGTATTTACAACCCCATTATTTTTAAATAGACAGAAAATTGTATCTCTTCTAAAATCTGTCTTTGCTGTTTTTTCTCCCAATCCTTTCCCTCCCCCTCGTTTTTTTTTTTATTAAACAGGAACTGCTTCCAAAAATGAATAATTAGCATAACAGAAGCAAACCTGATGTGTCATATTATTTAATGTTGATTTTGTTTATAATTAACTTTGACTAATTCCCTTTTCATATGTAGATTATGTGAAAAATCATAATCATTTGGAATTAGAGGTATGTTCAATGTGTTTACTAGTTACAATATATATGAGATTTGAAATTTGTATGAATGTTATTACCATTCTAATAGTTCATTTTCTTTTTAATTTTGTTTGGAGAAGGTCATTTACAAAGCTATATTGTCCTGTTTAGTATGCCTTTATACACACATGTCGCCCTAATTCAATCCTCACACAGGCCTAAAAAAATCTTTTAAAACAGAAAAGTGCTCACAGTACTCCTATTTAAACTATTCAGTAGCTTCTACTGCAATTAGAGTAAGATCTAAAGTCCTTACATGACATAATGGTATTTCATTTATATCTTCCAAGTATACTTTTCCTTTTCAACTGAATCATCATATCCATTTTGTTTTGTTTTGTTTTATGAACATTCTCCTGGAATTCCCCAAATTCCAACTCTCGTTTTTGGGTTCTAGTGGGACCAACCCTTTGTGGTCACAGCGTGAACCTGTTGCCTTATTTAGAACAACCAGGATCTTTATAAGGATTTTTATTTTTCATATTGCATTGAGGATATAAGCCTCTTTTGCTCCTATAATAGAAGTAGTAATTCTTGCTCCTGCCTCAGGGCAAAGCTTATTTAGTAGAACGCAGAGAGAAATAGAGGACTCCTGGTAGCTTATCGATTCTGGGTTCTGGCTCGCTGGGTGCACCAAACAGTCTTGGTTTCTACCTTTTTACAGCTTTGCTTCTTCAGCTACTACTTTGGTATCATAGGCTGTCATTTATTTTCAAGTTGTTCCCTTTTTTACCTACCTATATTTGTTTATCACAGTTTTATCATGCACCAGAAAGATGAAACAATATATCAGCCTGAATTTTGAAGTATGATGTAATGCTAAATGTAGAGGAATATTCTACACCTGGCTGCATCAAATTATACCTAATTTGTATGTGGGAACTTGTTTGACCTCTCCTTGCCTTCGTTTCTTTATATAAAAAAATGATAATTACTTTTATATTTCTCAATCTTTTGAATGGCTTCCTCCTATAAGACTTGGGTTAAAGAGCCCTGAACAATTTGATAGTTGTATTGCTCTGTCCTATACTCTTCCATTATATTCCTTTATTTTTCTACCTCTCTACACTTTTGCTGTCTTTAGAAAGGCCATGGGTATTTCCCCTATATAGAGGGCTTTAAATAATCAATAAGTCTCAAGAATTGGATTTGAACACAAACTTAGAATATATTCTAAGTTTCCATACCTTTATATACTAAATATTTTCATTGATGGTCCTCAATAAATGTGTTTAAATAACCGAATTCTGAATATATACCAAGGTGCTAGAATACCGTTGGACTTCAATTTGTATACACTGTTAAACTAGGCATTAGTTTTATAATATTTGATGGGTCAAATGTTACTGCAACTGTATTAGAGCACAAGATAAACGATCTAACTGAAGTCATGATCTTAGTCAAAATGCACAATAGCAAGTCTAAGCTAGTTAAAGAACTTGAGTTTTGGGGAATGACTTGGAAGAAAACAAAAGATTGCCGTGGTTTAAATCTACTGACTAAGAAACATTATTTGTTTTATATCTAAATTAAGTACTAAATATTGAGTTATTCCCTGGTTTAGTAATAAATCCATTAGGATATTTTTGGTAGTAAATAACATAAAGATTACCTACAGAGCATTTGACACTTACATATAAAGAAATCCAGGGCATCCTGGCTGACTTAAATGGTTAAACATCTGACTTTGGCTCAGGTCATGATCCCAGAGTCTTGGGACTGAGTCCCAAACCAGGCTCCCTGCTTAGCCAGGAGCCTGCTTCTCCCTCTCTCTCCACTGTTCTCTTGCTTGTACTCTCTTTCTCTCTGTCAAATAAATAAATAAAATCCTGTAAAAAAATCCATAAAGTTGATTCAGCAATTTAATATTATAAAGATTTCAATTCCTTCACTCCTTCCAATCTTCCAGCTTTGAGGGGAGTGTTACTATTATCCTTCAAGTTTACAAAAAAAGGTGTCATATTTTCAAACATGAGATTGTCACACTTTAGCATTTTCAAAATAAGGAAACAAAGAATGGAGGGAGGGTGGGAAATGTGAGCTACAGAGACACGAAGACTTTGTCCTTGTCTCAATTTTGCATTTCATCAGAAATGAAAAATGTCCCTTCAAGTGTAGGTAATAGCTGTGAAATCTCTAGTCTATTGGTTTTAGCATTAAACCATTAAAATATTTGATGATTTTGAAAATACTGATACTGGAGGCATCTGGGTGCCTCAGGCATTAAGGGTCTGCCTTTGGCTTGGGTCATGATCCCAGGGTTCTGGGATCAAACCCCACATTGGGCTCTCTGCTCAGTGGGGAGTGCTTCTCTCTCTCTCTGCAGCTTCCTCTGCTTGTGTTCCCTCTCTCGCTGTGTCTCTCTCTATCAAATAAATAAGTAAAATCTTAAAAAAAATACTGATACTGTCTTTATACCTAACCAATTAGTCCAATGTTCCAGGGCATCAGCACTTCATAAAAGTTCCTCAGTGAATATAATGTGCACCTGGGTTTTAAGATTCACCATTTAAAGCTACCTGCAATTTATCTCCCTTCATCATGGCACTTTTTTATGAATAAAATGAGAGTTCTGTAAGCAAGAAAGAAAGAAGAATAATGAATTTAAATATGAATGCCATATAGAACCTTAATATAAAATGGATTTACAGCATCTCACCTGATTCAATTGTCCCTGAAGAAAACTAAAACGCTAAGAGGCTTTCTTACCAAAGAAAACATCTCTGAACCCTTTGAAAAGCATCTTAAGAAATGAAGCCTAAAACAGGCTACACTTAACTTCATGAGGGCCTAAGTTAGCATAACGGTTACGGGTTATAATTACCATGAATTATAAAGCGTGTATATTTGTGATAATTGTGAGTATGTGTTTCATGATCTTAGGGGGCAGAAAACCATATCTAAAGAGAGGTGATTTTTTTTATGACTGCATTCTCAAGGTTCACAACTTAAAGCAACATAAAATGTCATTAAATTTTTTAACATTGTAACATTTTGTTCAAAATCTTAATTTCTGATTAAACATCTAATTTGTTGTACAAGCCAGATTTACTTTATTCTTGTAAATGAATGTTGATTTAAATGCAAACAAAAATATGGCCACACAATTTTAGTAATTTAAAATGTGTACAATATAGGACATAATATTTTTTGAAATTGACATATTCATTACTCTTTAAAGATATTGTGCTTTACATACATTCTTACATGATTTGGTGATAATAGAAACAAATACATGGTTTAATTTTTGAAGATGTCGTGAGCTTGTTCACAAATTAGAAAACGAGTCCCAAATACCAAAGATGTGTGGTGACCTGCAAATGAGTAAAGTATGGGTTAATTGAAAAATAGGGAGAAAGTAAACTAGGTAGAGGGCTTGAGAAAGTGAAGTAAAATAAAACAAAACCAAGCCCCTAAAATGTTGCTGGCCAAGTCAGCACTTAAACATAGGAAGAAGCTGATAAAATTTGTGGTGCAAACATATTCCAAGTAGTTGATAATAATCACTGAAAGTATATTGGAATGAATAACAAATCAAAGAAGGAAAAAAAAGTCTTTCATTAACAATCCGTTAATCCTATACTATTATGTCAAAATGAAACAATTCAGAATGTTCTAAATAAATTTCCACCAGGGAAAAAAGAAACCTCAGAAGTGTCACAGAAATAATCTTAAATTACAAAAGATTTTTTATTTTTAAAAATGTACATATATATACATTTAAAAAATGAACACACATATTTTAGATATCAGTCACAGGTGCAATGTTATTTTTAATGGAGTAAAAATATTCTTATTAGAATTTGTCAGGTGTTCTGTGCTGACAAACATGCTCAAGGAACATGTCTTAGAGTAGATCCTCTGTTAGATATTTTGGGCACATTTTCATTTTAATCAGTTCTTCAGTCAAGCATCTCTGGGAAATAGTCATTTCAAAAATTAATGAAATACCATACACAAGACAATAGCTTTCAAATTATCCTTCACTTATTTTTATAAAACAGCAAGTGATGATAAGTCATGAAGATACTAAAAGCTCAGGGGCGTGTGGCTGCCTCACGTGGTAGAGTAATGTGACTCTTGATCTCGGGTTGTAAATTCCAGCCCCACGTCGGGTATAAAGATTATTTAAAAATAAAATTGTAAAAAAAGATTAAAAGTTCAATATATCTATGTTTTTAATAAGGATTGTGATGCTGATTGATATGCTTCCTTTGTTTTCATAACCTATATGTGAAATTGTTCAGCAGATACTCATGAATAAACCTTCATATGATGTTCTTAGTTTCTTTACTTGAAATATTTTAATCCTCCATTTCAAACAAATACTAAGTGGACAGGTGAAACTATCTCTTAGATTAAAAAATCTTCTATTATTTAAAATATAGTACAATAAATAATAGACTATGAAAGAACTTATAGTCTCCTAAAAAGGGAGATTTTAAAAAGTGAATATAAATTAACAATCACATCAATATAAAAAGTGAAAAATATATTTTAATAGCATGTTTTATATTGTAGGCTAAGAGTTCAGAAACCAGAGAGGCAATACAAATGATAAAAAGTTAGCTAATGCTTTATGAAAATATGTCACTCAGAAAGAGTAACTGAATATATTTACCGTGAACTTGACCCTCTTACTGATAATTTTGCATTTATTTGTTAGACATAAATATATCTAAATTTGAAAGAAATGTTAATAAATTGGAAATTAATACAAAATAAAAGTTTATATGTACCTCAAAAATCTTTCTACAAAAATACACAATAGAAGACACAATAATACTGTAGTTGGAACAGAAAGTTCTATTTTTTTTTCTAAGTTCCTTAAAAATTTGGGAAGAAATTACTTTGTCATTTTATATTAGTTCAGAGTTGTCAATTGTTCATTGTTGGATTTGAGTTCAGACAACAACTGATTTCTCTTGTTTAGTGATCTTTTTATCCTTTTTTGGTTCTTTCTGTATTTTCTTCTGTGATTAACTGAAAAGTTAGGGAAGACAATGTGATATGGGCTTAGGCTGACACCATTTTAAACTAGAATTCCCATTAGAGGAACAGCAGGGGAGAAATAAAATTGAGTAGTGTCTCAACATGATCACTCTGCCATAAACAAAATAAATAATGGATTTTTATGGATTAAGCTAAAGAGATAAAGCTATTAGAAAGAAGGAAAATAGATCTAACAATAGAGTCAAAACTAGGGAAAGGATATTGATACAGCTCATGAAACATTTCATAATGTAAGAATAAAAACAATTTTGTATAATAAAATATCAAAAACATAAAAAGGCACTTTGATAAATTTTTACTATAAAATGATTAAAATAGTTAATGCTTAAGAAATAAATAAACCTTCATAGAAGATATAGAAAACACATAACCAAATAAAATGACAAAGTATTTGAATGGTTATTAAATATTTGTAAAGAGGTTTATCTACAAGAGTACTAAATGCACTTTAAAACAATATTTCTGTGTTGTTGTTTCCTTATCACTCTAACTTTCTAGTTTCTTCCATTGATCTATGTGTCTTTCCCCACTCAAATGTCACACTGACTTGATTAATGTAAACTTTGTGTGCATCTTGAAGTCAGGTATAATTCCTTTTTTGGGGAGGGGCAAGATTTTTGTCTTCTAGGTCTTTTGTATTTCTATGTAAATATTGGAAACTGTTCATTATTATTACAAACAAAGAGAAAGCTTACTGGAATTGTGACTGGGATTGTATTAAATCTCTCATTCATTTGGTGGCAAAATGATTTCTTAAAAATACTGCATCTTCTAAATCATGAAAATAGAGTAACTCATCATTTCTTTAACTTCTCTTTAATTTCTCAAATTTGTAGTTTGTTTGTTTTGTTTTGTTTTCATTATATAGCTCTTTCTTACCTCTTGCTAAGTGTTTGGTTAACTTACATGAATTTTGACACTATTGTATATAGAATATTTTAAATTATATTTTTGTATTGCTTGCAGCTAGTGCTTTAAAAAAAAACTTTACACAAAAATTAACTTTTGTATATGAACCTTGTATTCTGCAAATGTGCTCAATGGAGTTATTATTTGTAGTTGCCTTTCTGAACACTCCTCAGAATGTCAAATGGCAAGATTGGATAGTGTGAGTTCAATATTCTGTCATTCATTATGATATTAGCTGTAGATTTACCATACTTGTCTTTTATTAGACTGAGGAAGTTCGCTGCTATTCTTACTGAGAGTTTTTAACAGAAATTGGCATCGATTTTTTCACATTCTTTCCCTTCATTTATTGAAAGGTTTGTTAAAACAATCTTGCATTACTGAGATAACATTTACCTGGTCATGATGTATTATTCCTTTGATATGTTATCAGATTTGACTGCCAATATTTACAGTATTTTTGTACCTATATTCATGAGCAATATTAATCCATAGCTTTCTACTATTGTCTTTGTGAGTTTAGGGGATTATGTTTTTTCTAGCCTCATAAAGTAAGCAAAAAAAGAGATACTTTTGTTTTCTGGATGAATTTGCATACAATTGGTATTATTTCTTGTTAAATGTTTGATAAAATTCAGCAGTAAAACCATATGCGTCTATAATTTCCTTTGTAGCAAAATTGTTTGATGATAAATTCTGTTCCTTTAGTAGATATAAAGCTACTAAAATTTCCTATTTTATTGCATCTGAGTTTAGCTCACTTGCTTTTTCCAAGGAATATATTCATTTCATCAAAGTTTTCCAGTGTGTTGGTATCAAATCGGACAATTAATATTGTCTTTTATCCTTTGACTATATATAGGCTCTACAAAGATAATGTCTTCCGCATTCATGATATTATAATTTGTGAAATATTTTTCTTTTCGTCAATCTGAGTAGATACTTAAAAAGTATTTTTGTTTGTTCTTGTCATTTTTTTTAATTTTCGTTATGCTCAAATAGTCAACATGTGGCTTTATAATTTTTCTCTTTGTCAGCATTTTGTGTCTTATTTCTGTTTGAGTGTAATTTACTTTTTTTGTGTATATTTTTTTTTCATTTAAGATTTTAATTTATTTATTTGAGAGAGAGAATGAGGGCATGAGAAGAATGAGGGTCAGAGGGAGAAGAGACTCCCCCATGTATATATTTTAAGGTGAAATTTTGGGTGATTGATTTTGACTAATTTGGAAATTTTTTCCCTCCTACACCGTTAGTATTTAAAGCCTTAAGATTCTCTCTAAGTACTATTTTGGCTCTATACCATGAATTTTTATATGATTTTATTATCATTAGGTTTGATTTTTTTTTTCTGACTGATTCTGAATTTCTAAATACTTGGTATCTCCTATGATATCTTATTGTTATTGATTTCACTTGCCCTTAGTGTGGTCAAAAAAGTACTCTGTAAATTTACTGAACATTATTTTTTAAGAAAAAACCAATATTTTCCCTGTATCACAAACTATAAATATAAATTTAAATCCTTATTACTGTATTATCTCATAACTTTATATCTTCACCTTTTTAAAGAAATTCAAATTTATATAAGCCAACAAAACACTAGCAAACTTGAAAAGTCACTACACAGTTAAGCACATACTACTGAAAATAACCTGGTATTTTGGTACACTGAGATTAACACACTGATGGTGAATATTAAGTTTTATTATTAATGTTAAATCTATTATTTTTTCATAAAGTGTAATTTTGATACAAACATGAAAATGTTTCTTTACCTTTTTAGGTTTTAAATGAATTTAACTAAGTACCTTTACATTCATATAACTTAAAAATATTTTTCCAAACTGAAATAAAAGATGAATAAAGAGGAAGAAAAAGATTTGGGGAAAAGAAAGAAGGACCATAAAGCCCTATTTAGTCTAAATTTATACCCAAAATTTCACCTTAAAATATATACATGGGGGAGTCTCTTCTCCCTCTGACCCTCATTCTTCTCATGCCCTCATTCTCTCTCTCAAATAAATAAATTAAAATCTTAAATGAAAAAAAATATACACAAAAAAAGTAAATTACACTCAAACAGAAATAAGACACAAGTAGTGTTTTAAAACTAGATAATTATCATTTTAATGAATCAACAGTTTATATTTTTCTAATGTCATAGAACACATACATTTTTTTATTACAAACACAAATCTCCTCATGAATTATTTCCTTGTAATGCTTTTCTTTGTCACTGAGAAAAACATGTCTATTTCTATCCCATTTAGTTCATTTTTAAAAAGAATATTCTATCACCTTAATTCATAGAAAACAAAATCATGCAGGCTTTCACCAGTGTTAAAAAAAAATAGGAAGAGTACTTTGAACAGACTGAAAGAATCTACTGAATAAGCCATGAATAGGGAATTCCAGAAGAAAGAATAATGCTCACTCTATCAACAAAAATACATTTTGCCTCTGGCAAAGCTAAGGGCAGACATATCCCACATAGACTTAAGAGTCCTAAACACTATTCAGATGAAAAAGTTATTAGATTAAATGTCAGCAAAATAAACAAAAATTTCAATTACCCATCTTTTAGATGGTGTTCAGTACTAGTGCAGTATATCTACTAAGAACATGGACAGCTCTGAATTTAGTCAAAAGAATGTGGAACTCCCATTCAATAGCCAATATTTATGCTCTGAAATATTAAAATTTGAATAAATTTTAGAATATTCTTATATAAAGCAAGACTTTAAATAACTTATTTTTCTTAATATACATAGCAGATTGCTTATTTGGCTTATGGTACGTGTGAAACACTGGAGCTCCTGGCGCCTTGCTCGTGTAGGATACTGCCGTTATCTCTTGCTTGGCCTCCTAGCCTTTCACAGACACCTTCCCCACCAATTTATCACATTGAAATAAAAAAGATCTTTCAACATGCAAATATTATCATGTATCTTTTCTATCCTCATTACTTTCCAAGTTTTTGACTTGCCATTGGCCTTGGACTATTATGCATATACATGACCATTATACATGAATTGCATGAACTCTTATGTGAACTAGCTTCTTGTTGTCTCTCTTGCTCCAAATCTTACCACTCCACTCACGTCCACTTTCCCACTCTTCATAAATTAATTTGCGGCCTGTAATTTCATGATCTATCTACTTTGTTTTGGAGTATTTTTACATATTGTATCTTCTTCTGGAATATTGCTCCTGATAACTTTTTTTAATCTCAATTTTTTTTAACTTGATTTTATATCTTTTTTTATGTCACTCATCTGAGAATTTTCCTTTTAAAAATTTCTACCTTTGGGGGCACCTGGGTGGCTCAGTGGGTTAAAGCCTCTGCCTTTGGCTCAGGTCATGATCTCAGGGTCCTGAGATCGAGCCCCACATCGGGCTCTCTGCTCCGCAGGGAGCCTGCTTCCCCCTCTCTCTCTGCCTGCCTCTCTGCCTACTTGTGATCTCTCTCTCTCTCTGTCAAATAAATAAATAAAATCTTTTTAAAAAATTTTCTACCTTTGGCCATAATTACATTCAATACAACATATCTCTGTCTGTACTGGTTTGCACATCTTTGCATTTAAGGGTTTTTTGAAGAAATATCTCTCACATTTATAATTGTATCTCCAAGAATTAGCATATAACTTGCATATAATAAAATCCTTTAATATATACAAGTTAAATTGAGTAGACCTCATAACAAGGAAAAGTGTCACACTGCATTCTAAATGTAATTTCTATGCAATCAATGCATAGTATGCACATACTCATACACACCTTGTCCTTGACTTTAATTTATTAATGTTATCTTATTTTAACTAAGACAATTATTTTCTATCTTACATGTACATACCACTCTTTTAAGATCTGATATTCTCCTCTGCATTAATTTTTGCACAATCACCCTTGTTTCACCTATGTTCTCCTCTAGACATATTCATCTAGACATGAAACATATATATACATATTTTATTTTAAAAATTTTATTTGAGTATAACTGACACACAATGTTACATTAGTTTCAGGTGTAGACTATAGTAATCCGATAGGTTTATATAAGTGCAGCTAACATCTGTCACCATACAACACTATTACAGTACCATTGACTATATTCCCTATGATGTGTCTTTTAATTCCATGACTTATTCATTCCATAACACTGCAAGCCTGTATCTTTCACTCCCCTTCACCCATTTTGCCCGCCCCTGCTACGCTATTCTCTCTGGCAACAATCAGTTTGTTCTCTGTATATATAGGTCCGATTCTGCTTTTTGTTTGTTTATTCATTTTTTTTTAGATTCTATATATGATTGAAATAATATGGTCTTTGTTTATCTCAGTTGGACTAATTTGTTTCACTTATATATAGATTTTAAATTTGAACAAATATGATTTTTGCTTACTTCATTAACTTTTATATTATATATGATTTTTTTAACTTTAAATTATATTCACATATAGTACTGGTCCTATATGTTATTGACAAATCCGAACTTCTTGTTCCACTGTGCTGAGTAAGATTTCTATGGTAACCACCAGTCATCAGTAGGGTAAAACTGCCCTATCTCACGATGGCCTAATCTCATCTCACATTCTTAGTATTGGGAGAATAACCCAACACTTTGGAGTCCGCTTCACAACAAAGATCCAGTATCTAAGGACTAAAATGTGAAATCACTATAAACACTTTGCCACCATATTCCAATTCTCACTGTGGTAACCTCACTTCCTGCTTAAAACCAAAAGGGTCAGAATGATTGAGAGGCTCTGCTATCATAGTTTATATATGTACCAGAAATCGAGATCCATCCATTTTGCTCTTTTGCTTACAGAATGTGTCTGTTCTCCCTGAACCTACCTAGAATATCTGAATTACTATTTGACAGCGTACCATCCTAGTACTTAGGTTGTTGATGATAATCGGAATATGTTGAACTCAACAATGCTGTGGGCAGGACATTATGAGCTATGGTCTGCCATGAGAAAATAAACCAACTGAATTTGTTCCTTTGGAATATTATCTAAAATATACTAAATGTTTGACCCATTTTTAGGGATGATGAACTGATAAATCTAAATGGATATTATATACCAAATGTCAGGGAGGATACAATAGTCAACCCTATGTGTAAAGAAAATAATATAGTTGGTTAAAGAGAGAGGAGGATAGAAGGTGCATGAAGAGATGTAAAGATGATATTAAAAATGAAAATTGTCCATGTCTACAAAAGATAGGAGATAATTCTTTTTTTTAAAGATTTTATTTATTTATTTGACAGAGAGAAACACAGCAAGAGAGAGAACAAAGCAGAGACAGAAAGAGAGGGAGAAGCAGGCCTCCCACCAAGCAGGGAGCTCAATGCGGGGCTCAATCCCAGGACCCCGGGATCATGACCTGAGCCGAAGGCAGACGTTTAATGACCGAGCCACCTACACATCCCAGTGGATGGAAGATAATTCTATGCCTATAGGCATGTTATTAGTTAAACTTATTGTTTGACAGGAACAAACAAGAGCTAAAAACAACAAGAAAGTGATTTATTGAAGTAGAACACAGAATTGATAGAAAGGCTGAGAAATGACCAAAATAAAGAAATGGCCATTTTAACTGACAAGCTGTAACACCTAGTTTTGGGGAGACAAATAAATGAAATTGATATACAATGGATTTCATGGTTTAGAAAATCAGAATAAAACGCCCCAAACAAAAATAGAATTTAGAGTGGGAATTACAAATTATTCATATTTTCCTTTTTTTTTTCCACGATGATTCTTTGCCATAGGTTGAAAAATGTCATAGTGCAGGTCTAATTGGTTCTCAGGCAAAAGAAATGTACAGATGATCGTTGCAGATAATATGAAGAAATGTTAGCATTTAAGCCATCTCAGAGAATTAGCTACCCAATCCCAGGGGTCCCAGTTGTTGTTGACTGAGTTTGGTTCCCTAGAAAACTAGAAAATGACTTCCATATTGTCCAGGTCAATAATCTCATAACTGCTCTTCATTTTTTGTTTTTTTCTGAGCTGCCACTTAGTCCTCAAAACTAGTAGTCTTTTACTGAGTCCATTTGATTTCCTCTGGCATGGAATTCTTGAACTGGCAGAATATATGCTATACCACCAAAAACTCTTGATTATTAAGTAAAATCTATAAAAATAAATGTATAACTACATTCAATGAAATGAAACTATAGCTCGACAAACACATTTTTGAAGCCAGAGAGAAAAGGCAAATTACCCAGAGAGACATAATTTCAGGACATTATTTCTCATTAGTAAATATAGATGCCAGAAAGCATGCAGTAAGTTTGCTGAAAATAAATCAAAACTCTCAATTTAGAATTTCAAATCTAAATTAGCCATCGTTTAAGGATGAAGTAAAATATACCTAAATTATTCATAAGAAAAAAATTAGAGTTTATCACCAGTAGAACATCACTAAAATAACTATCAAATAATTATAAAGATTACCCTTTACAGAGAAGAAAAATAAACCTAAAGAGAAAACTCATGGCTGCCAGTTAAATTCAAATCCATTGTCAAATCTGCTACAAGTGAGGCCCTGGAGGTATTTTACTTTAAAAATAAATAAATAAATAAATAAATAAAGCACACTTTTTTTAAAAGATGGCTGGGATTTGAGAATTTATGAACACTTCCTTTGCCTAACAACTGCATCGTGATTTTATGGTAAGCATACATAGCTTCTAAGAGCTTGAGGATCTTGCAAAAAATACAAATTTATATATTCAAAAGCAGAACAAGAACTGCTAATTATAGATCTGAAAACTTTTTCCTTGTACCGTGCTGCTATTTGTAAAGAAAAGATTGTATCTTATTACTCACTAAAGAGAGGTTGTCCCATGATTAATATAATTACTTGAAAATATTTAAAATGAGCTTGATTTTGCTGCACCATTTCAAATACTTATGAGACAGTGAAATGACATAATTATGTTAACAGCTAAAAAATGGTTGCCAAAAATTCAGGCAAATGGGTTATTTCCTCTGAGCAGGCAAAATCATAGCTGTTTCATTAATTTCAATCTATTATTTTTAAAAGGTATGACTTCAAAATTATTGCCTAAATGGGAACAGTCAGGGTACAATGCAGTGCGTTAATATGTAGCTCATGCAATGTAACTCATGCAACGCAGTGCATAGGAAAAGTATTCACTTTTCCCACATTTAGGGAAAAAAATTAATTCTAGATCAAAATGGTGTCAGTGAGAAACATATGTTTCTTAATTATTCTTTCTGTAGAAACTGAAATATTTTTCAAGGTGTTTTTTTTCAATGGGTAGGCTCTATGGTCTAACTCTTCTAAGCACTTGGCGCTAGACTGGAGTAGAGTACTCTCCTATGAAGGTCATAATGAGAAAAAACCCGAGTGAGATACAAAATCATTCCCTTCACTGTGTTTTAATACTGTGTGATAGAATTCAGCAAAGGATATGTGGATACCATGGATATAGGGGCCATGATGATTATTCTCACAGAGACTGAAGATTTTCACTTGCATAAAAATTGAATTTGTTATAAAAGTCAATCTTCAATCTCATTTATTACGGTTAATTTGAAATGGATCAATCATATCTGCAGAATCAATATCACTTATAAAATAAAAAGATGTAAAACTATGTTTTATATGTGATCAATAATTAGAGGCTTGTGCAGATAGAAATACAAAAACCTGAGGAAACTATAGGTGATTATTGAGATATTGGAACTACTAGAGTTATCATCAGAATTAGTAAAATATAAGTCCAAATCAAAATTTAACTACCTTTCAATTTTGCTGAAAACTGAAGTCAAGATGTTTGATTTTGTGGTATATTTTAAATGACTGTTTTAGTTTTAAGACTTTTGAAGAAGAAGCATAAAAGTGTAATGTCCTGAAGATCCTTCAAAAACTCTATCACACACATTTGGACGCATGGGTGGCTCAATGGGTTAAAACCTCTGCCTTTGGCTCAGGTCATGATCTCAGGGTCCTGGGATCGAGCCCCGCATCGGGCTCTCTGCTCAGCAGGGAGCCTGCTTCCCCCTCTCTCTCTACCTGCCTCTCTGCCTACTTGTGGTCTCTCTCTCTCTCTGTGTCAAATAAAGAAATAAAATCTTAAAATAAAAACTCTGTCAGACACAATTATAAATCATAGAGTTTGAGATTGGTCACCTTAGAGCATTCATGAAGTTAATTTATTTTTATTTTCTGAAGATCATTTTCACTTAGAAAATGCTTGCTGTTTGAAATGCACTTTAATATTTGTATTGAATGTACTAGGTTTTCCTCCAAAATTCCTTGTACCACATTTATTAAAAACCAAAAACAAAACAAATAAGAAAACTATTAGATCATATTTCCACTGGCATTTTATTTAAAAGGGAGCAGTCCATATGATCTTTTTGAGGTGTTTGTCATCTGGTGATTATTGAGAATGTCTTCTTTCCAGCATTGCCTACAGATGTTTCTTTAGTCTTTTCATTAGGCTTTATTTTCTCTCTCCTCTCTTTCTCTCTCTCTCTCATTCCCTTTTATTTTCTACTCTATTTTTTAAGTATTTTTTCTATGAAACAATTTGGTTTCTGTGCCATCTATCTTGTGTAACCTACACTGTGCAGTGCCCTCGGCAAATTTCCCGGGTCCTTTGAAAGAGTAGAAGACATGGTAACAAGAACTTTACTGTTTACCCTTTCTTTTCAGCTCCTTAAGAGTTAGAGAAAACACCATGCATAAACATTTTGTGAGACCACCCTCACTCTGCCCCTTAGTATATTTTAGGGACTTAAAAATTCTCAAAGCCACCATATGGCCTGAAGTTTTGCTAGCATGTCTAAATAAAGACTTGGAAGTTCTTTGCTGTGTGCCCCTGGTGTCCAGGACAAAATTGTAGATTGCTTTTAAAAGTCAATTTAAAAACTCTAGCCCTCGGTAAAGATTAAATTAAAAACAGCTTGAGAAGAGTTGAACATGACAAAATAATAGTTCAAGGAGATTTAAAGATACTGTCAGAAGTTATGCTGAAGTTAGAAGAAACAATTTAAAGGTTATTCCAAGGAACTTGCAGTTCTCATTTTAATGCTAATGAACCAAGAAATATTAGGCTAAG
The DNA here is from genome assembly GCA_028646535.1 of Procyon lotor. NCBI lineage: Eukaryota > Metazoa > Chordata > Mammalia > Carnivora > Procyonidae > Procyon > Procyon lotor. Next base: position 94,674,893 of record CM053604.1, read on the forward strand.
GGAGTTAATCTGTATTCAGAGCATTCTAATAAATTAAATGAAAAGGGTGAAGATCTAATGCAACTTGCAAATGCCGGTTTCAATAATTGTCACATCAGCTGAGTATTTATCTAATCAGCACTGCTAAATTTACCTTTCCTGCTAATATTGCTTTTCTTTTTTGTCACATCGTTTTAGTGGCATTTAGTTAAACTGAGGATTTCCTCTCGATTCACTTGAAAAAGAAGGCTATAAAGTCCTTCTTCACAGAGGGATATATTACATGGGAGAAACTATCATATTAAAATACCTTTGCTTCTCAAAAAAATTACTTTTGCTTCTCTTGTAAGAACCATCCCTTTGAAGTACTTAGGAATTTTAGTCTCTTTATTTCTTCTGCATTCTGTAATATTGCTTACAATACACATTTACAGAGTGTTTTTAAAAACTTCATTAGCCTACATTATGTGTGTTGTCTCTAATTAAAACGATTTCTACAGTACCTTTTTTTGTGTAGTTCACTCTCATCACACACTAATTTTCCATGCATCTGTCTTCTTCCTTTTCAATGCCATTAATCTTGTTTTCTCTACTTTACTTAATAACAAAGTGATATATCTAAAAATTGAAGTATGGTGTAATGCCTGTGAACATTTTCAAATGTTTCACTCAAAAATCATCTGCCCAACACATGAATAAGAAGAGTATGAGGTCTCTTGTGATGTGAAGCAGCCAATCCAGGTTACAGCCAGCAATATACACTGGCACAAATGTGACTCAACTTTGCAACACCAAAAATGAAATGTAAACACAAGCATTCGTGATCTTTTTTGATTTAGCTTAAATTTTTACTTCAAGTTGAGGTTCCTTAAGCCTCTTGTACACATTGTTTTGCTTTCTTTCATAAGAGCGAAAACAAATCATGCAGTTTGTCCTTGGGTAATTCATTTATAGCATTCACAATATTTTTATAAGAAACTTAACATGAATTTTGTAATCCTTTACATGGTATGTTTCAGTGAAGGCTTTTTGGAAACATTCTTAGTGTAAAAGAAATTTCACAGAGAATATTGGAAATAAATGTGAAAAAGGGAGTCGTTTTAGTATTAGGGATATATGTGAAAGAGGAACAGAGTCTACTTACATTACTAGAAAATAATTTTCAATTTAGAAGTTAAAATGAACTGTCTTTTTTTTATAAAAGTGACCTTTTTAAAAAATGAAGAGGCGTGCCTCCTCCTTTAGCAAGATTGCATTAATAATTGTCAACCTGCAATTAGAAGAGGAGCAGGCTTTCAATTCTTAGAACTTTTTTCTAAAACGTGGGCACATGAAAAGAAGTGCCCTGGACAGATGGGAAATTAGCATGTCATAAAAATCTATAATAGATTGGCTGTTGCTGTCAATCTCATGAAAGTAATTACATCATGATGACTTTTCCTGAAAATTACCACGACTTAAAGGGAAAATATTATGTATATAAGGCAAACAGAAATACAAATCATTATCATTTTCTTTCAATACAATTTTCTCATCTCTTTTTAATTGTTTGCTATGATGGAGACTTTCAATTATTTGTGTATAATAGCATCAGGTAAAAGCTTCACTTTCTAAGATGATGAGATGTATGTGAGGTGTGGAGGGTGCTCAACCATCCCACTGCTCGAGGGCCAGTCTTCTGCGGTGGCTGCATGATTCTGCTTGGGCCAGAGGCAGAGGCTTTTCACTGCCACCCCACATTTCCCTTTAAAGCGTCCAGTGTCCTGGGTCATTGAAACACGGGTGAGCTCTAGAGAGCTCATTTGATTAATAACAAATTGTGGGGTCCGAAGGAGGCAGCAGAACTCCTTGGACAATTGGGGACTGACATGCTTGCTACCGTTAAGAAGGAAAATCCTTTCATTTGCAAAGAGCAGGCAGCTATAGTATCTCATTGGCCTAAGTGATGTTTAGCACTTACAGAAATGGGGACTTATGTTCTCTGCAAATAGATTTCATTCCCACAGGCTTCCCTAATCTCAGAGAAGAGTGCATTTTTAGATAGAACTTGGTGATCTCTGGCTTCTGGCTTTTTTCTCATATTAATGAGGTTCCCTGTTCTCCACTTCCTCTAGCCCAGAGTCTGCCAGCCTCAACACTATTGATATTTTGGGTTGGATAATTTTACATTGAAGAAGCTGTCTTGTGCATTGTGGGGTATAGCAGACCTGGCTTCTAACCAGTAGATGCCAATAACAGTTACAGCAATAAAAAAAAAAAAAAAAAAAAAAAAAAAACTATAGACATTGCGAATTGTCCCCTCAGAAGGAGATTTCTCCCAGTTTGATGTTCACTGTCTAGTGCATGAAAATTTTTCTATCTACAGAAATTATAAAGAATTCCATCTTACATCTCTCCTATACTGGTTTCACAGAGACAAGTCTTTTGAGGAAATGAACGACCTAGTCTTACTGCCTGGAGTGGGGTGGAGAGTCTTGGGAATTTAAGTGCAAAAATAAAGTATAAAATAAAATAATACGAGAATTCTCCCCCACCACCTATGCATGCTTACATATGTCAGAAAATATATTCATTTTAACTTTAAATGAGAGAGTCTATTAATTGAACCATAAAAATAGATTGGCTTTTCAAAATTTGTTTTGATATAACATAGATTTTGCACACTGTTCCATTTTCAATAACTAAAACATTTTATATAGTTAAAAGTGAAATAATAAAAAGAAGTACTGATATGTTCAGTCTAGTTCAGACTAGTAAACAATCTCTTCCAAATGTTTTTGCAATAATGAAAGAATATAACTGCAATTTTATATAAATATGTGTATATACACAAATATATATGGATAGATATATGTAATTTTTTATTGTGTTATGTTAGTCACCATACAGTACATCATTAGTTTTTGATGTAGTGTTACAAGATTCACTGTTTGTGTATAACACCCAGTGCTCCATGCAGTCCGTGCCCTCATTAATACCCACCACCAGGCTCACCCATCCTCCTACCTCTCTCCCTTCTAAAATCCTCACTTTGTTTCCTCCAAGTCTATAGCCTCTCATGGTTCATCTCCTCTGACACATACAATTTTTTTTTTTTAAGATTTTATTTATTTGACAGAGAGAAACACAGCGAGAGAGGGAACACAAGCAGAGGGAATGGTAGCGGGAGAAGCAGGCTTCCCGCTGAGCGGAGAGCCCAATGCGGGGCTCGATCCCAGGACCCTGGGATCATGACCTGAGCCGAAGGCAGACGCTTAACGACTGAACCACCCAGGTGCTCCTTAAATGTGTCTTTTCTTTACATTGATGATTCTAGTAAAATCACTACTATGGCCATGTTCTGTTTTCTTCTGTGTGTCAAATACCATATCTAATCATATGCACAAGTCACCTAGCAAAACAGATGTGGCAGGACAATATTATCTGTGCACGTGCATCATGTTTTTCCATAGAGTTATTAACTTTTTATACTATCGATCTATACCAGTGAATACTACAACTCCTGTTCTACATGATGTGTAGATATCTGTGTCAACTATGGGCTTTCAAGTTTATTAGGGATGGTTAGAATTCTATTTGCTTATCATTGGGAATTAAAAATGCAAGTGTCTTTTATGTAAGATAGCCCTAGATGCTGATACTATCTTCAGTTTTTTTAAAAAATTGTAAAATAAGTGAACTCATATAACATATTTTTAACAAAGAATTTGTGATTTATTATTGAAATACACTCTGTGCAATATTTGATTGGTGGTTTGTATTTATTCTGCAATAATTACGATTGAAAGTATATGTTCACATTCATGTATATATGCATGGGCTTAATGTTCTATTTAAAAGAAAACATTTTAAACAGCTTATGATAAATATGACTTTTTTGTTATCTTTAACACACGTTGTCTCCTCAGAAGTATAAGAAACATTATAAAATCATTATGATCACTGCGAAGAAATTCCCACTTCTTAGTTAAGCTTGAGCTCCCATATGTCCCTTTTACAGCATCTCAGAGAGTGTTGATGGAGTGGAGGACTGTGTTCCTCACTCATTTTCACATTTCACATTTTCATATTATCCCCCTGCCATTTGAAATGCTCTATCTTGGGCTCTCCGGACCTCCTCTTCTCTTCGTGTTTTCAAAGGCATATTTTAAGGTTTGTTTTTCTTTTTTTTTCCTTTACTACTGAACATATGGGAAAGTTTTCAGTTTGATTTATTCTATTCCCTCAGTATTAACTTTTGAAACTTTGGCTTTAAATTTTTTTCATGAATAACATACTTTTCTTATTCTTATTTAGATTAATGATAGGTTATAAAGAAAATAAAGTTAATCCATGACATCTGATAATATTTTTTCAGGAAATATTTCCTATCTAGTTGTGTTAGAAAGTCAAAGAAATACAAGTCCTGATATTTCTAGCATTCATTCATCCATTCATTCATTTATTGTCAAAACTTAACTGAGCATCTACTATGATTACTCTAAGTCAGTAAATAGGTTAGAAATTGTGGGCATAAAGTGTCTCTGCCCTAGAGAAGTTTAAAAAACCACACACACACACACACACACACACACACACACACACAGGACTATGAACAAAAAAATTTCCTGACATTATTTCAGAGACATTTTAAAGTGTCCTAATGGGATATAAACATTTTAAAATGCTTTACAACTGACTTTTGTATTTTTCTTTAGGGGTCATAAAAGTATGTCTTCTAGGGTTCATGAAAATAAACTGATGTTGATGGCTATGTGGTTGATTGTTCAAAATATAATTCCTAACTTCTTGGGAGAGAAAAAGAGTAAACATTGGAGAGACATTTCTCTAAATAAATTAGAATAATCATAGTTCATTTCTCTCTGAAGAAAGAGGATTAGTAGACAAAGACAAAACCCATAAGTTAAATAATCTAAACTAATTAATAGTATGTATATGTGTAAATACTATGCATATTATATAGACATGCACAGATAGCAGATATGATCTTACATATATGAAAGCAAATACAAGATTTTCTTAAAATTTTACTGCTTCATTGCTTTACTGTCTAAATGTGTTTCTAGTTAAACCCCAATTTTATACAAAAACCTAATTTCCATACTGTTTGATTTCCAGACACTTAAATTAATAAAATGGGTCAAGGTAAGGGCATATTTGCAGCTTTCCTTTGAAGAAAATGGTGTTAAACTATGAACATATTTAAGTACTGTAGTAGGCCGGTGTAACTGCCTTCACTTTGTAAGACTCAGCTAATTAAGGCAATTGTGAAGGTCACCAACACAGATCTCAAGTTCATAGGAAAATACAGATGTGCAGTGCTAACAATGTTCACAGTTTCTTTGGAAACATGAAACGTAAACCTACAAAATCTCCACAGTCCATAATGGATAATAGATACTTTTGAAAAAACAAGTCTTCCACAAACACTTTCACATTGTTTCCTTGACTATGTAAATCTTTTGATGTTAATTTTATGGGTCCTCTTGACTGGGCCATGAGGTTGCCAGATGTTTGTATAAGCATTATTGCCAAGTGCCTCTGTGAGGGTGTTTCTAGACAAGACTGACATTAGAATCAGCAGACCAAGTAAAGCAGATTGACTTTCCCAATGTGGGTGGGCCTCATCTATTCCATTGAAAGCCTGAATTGAACACAAACCTGAGTAATATGAATGGATTTGGCCAGGACACTGACAGTCATACTTGTAGACCTGGAAGAGTAAATAGTGCCTCTCTGAGTAATGAAAGGTAGCTATTATCTTGATGGCTCTGAGGTATACATAGAAATAACTCATTCAAAAATGTCAATAGTGGAATAATAATTTGGTTAAAGACAAAAATGCAGTTTCTTCTCAATTCAGCTTCTTAATAAAATTCTAAGAATGTATTAGATATAGCACTGGAATCTCTCTCAGTCTTTAAATGATTCAGAGCACATTCATGTCTCCCTAAGTTGCACGTAACTAGCATTTGGAGAAAGACAGAAGAGGCAGAAGGAGCAAATTTAGTAGATCATAAAACAAAGCAAGGTAGATAAGCCCATGCTCATACTAACTGTGGAAAATGAAAAATTCATTGTTATAAAGGATAAAATTAATCAATTCAAGGCAGTGAATGGATAAAATCACATTTAATCAAAATATCTGATTTATCAAGTTAGTAAGTTAGTAAATATAATTCTTAATTCTTAAATTACCACAATGTGAAGAAGGCAATGGGAATTTTATATTTGCTAATGAAGACTCGAGTGTCTACTAAATAATGAGCGATTTTCTGTGAGTATAAACATGTGGCCACATTAAGTTATTGTCCAAACAAATTCATATACTTTTGAAGCCATAGAAATAAGGACAAATTTAAAAGATTATCAAAAATTATACATTGGATTTTTAAGCATAATTTGGGTGAAGTATGTTATAGAGAGGAAGAGTAGCTGAATTTGATAATCTGTTTTTTACAACGTATGTTCAATAAAAATCCATATTACAATTAGAAAAAAAGAAAAACCTGGGTAAGGAGAATTCTATCTACCTGGTTATGTTGAAGTGGAAAATTAATCTTCTCCTACCTTCAGACTCAGCTTTGGAATGGAATCTACATCATTAGCTTTTCTGGTTCTTAGGTTGTCAGACTTGATTTTGGATTTCTCAGCCTCCATAATCACAAGTTAATTTCTTATAGTAAATCTTTCTCCTTCTTCCTTTCTCTCTCTCTCCTTTCTCCCTTTCTCTATATTTCTCATTAAATATACTATCCTATTCTGGTTTTTTTTTTTTTTTTTTTTTGGAGAACCCAGACTAATACAAGGCCCATCTCATAGACCTCCCAGTGAACAGAACATAGTCACGTTTGCTAAAGTCATACTATGATATAGTCAAATTTCAAAACATACAAACTACTAAAGATAATTACAGATCCTCATTTAATTGCTAATAAAGCAAATTATCTCTGCTTGTTTGAAAATAAAACAATAATTTTGGTTTAAATTGCATACAAATATTAGTATTTATAAAATAGTGTAAACAAGATAGATATATTTGTTTTGTAGAATTTTCTTTCTAAACTAAAAATTGAGTTTCAAGAGTTAAGTTAAGTTCAACAAAAAGAAAAAATTGTTCTATATCACACACTCACCTCTAAGTAATGCCCACGCTGGGCTACCAATTCCTTCCTGTCAATATTACTTAGAGAACCACAATTTTCGTTTTGTATTTACTCAACACTCAAAGTGCAGCTGACTCAGGGGAAGCTGAAGACAACCCCAGTTTCATGCTGAGTTCTGATTAGTGACAGTCAGTTCTGGTAATATCAAATCTTGCAGGAGTGGTGTTTGGTTCAGGAAGATAAGCATAATACCTGTTAATATCTGGTATCAAACTAATGAGTTGATTGGTTAGGTGTATGTAGATAACCTGAAATAGTTTAATCAAATTCAAGAAAAAAATGCAATTTATTATTATGCAAGCCCCCCCCAACACCTTCCATATGAATGTAAACAAAAACCTATCTTTCCTCTATAGCTTCCACCGCCCTCTTGAGCCATGAGGGCAATCATCAAAGGGTAGATGCTCATGTGCAGACAGGCAGCAAAGAGAACCGCAAAGAAATGAATCCATAGACTAGAGAGCTCGAGACATGGAAATCACAATACCTGTCTCTGTACTTTCTAGTACACGAAATGATTTTATTCCTTAATTTTAGTCTTTTATTTTGAAATTCAGTTTCTTGCAGAAAAAAAGTTCTGACAGTGGTAGATTCTGATATTGTTACCATTACCCCAAAGACAGATGATAGGGAGAATGTGGCTATCAAGATGATTCACGTCTTTTTCTTTTGTTTTTTAAGATTTTATTTATTTATTTGAGAAAGAGAGAGAGAGAACACACAAGCAGGGGAAGGGGCAGAGGGAGAAGAAGTAGATTCCCATCTGGGCAGGGAGCCCTATACACGACTGGATCCTAGGACCTGGGATCATGACCTGAGCTAAAGCCAGACACTTAACCAATTGAGCCACCCAGGCACCCAAGATGAGTCACTTCTTTAGCAGAATAAAGTGGCAATGTCCACATGCTACAGAAACCATTCCCAGTATTGGAAGCTCTCAATAAATATGGACTCAATAAAGATGTGTCTTTGTCATAAATGGATAATTTCTATCAAAAAGAATATACATTTCATAGAATTTTGTACTTAAAGTGTAAAACTAGAGAACATATACTCTACCCTGTTCCCACTATCAAAGTGAACATTATCTTTTGTCATTAAAAATAGAAATGAAACAATTTTTCAGGTGAATTTAGAATGATTATTTTCTCCTGGTGAATTAAAATCTCTGTCATTATAAAATGGACCCTTTAAAACTGCTAATGCTATTTTTGCTTTAAAGTCTATTTAGCACTATAATATAGTAAAAAATACTCTTCATTTTTTTTCCATTTTGTATGTAATATCACATTTGAAAACATCAAAGTTTAATTGTGCTGTTTATAGTTCTAATGTCTTTAATTGTGCCTTGCTATAAGTTTGTTTTCATCTTTGTCTTCTATTTATGTTTTCCAGCTAATACTTAACTGATCTAAATATGTAAAATCATGAGGGTTATACATTGAGAATGCCTTCCTCCAGAATTAGTATTTACATCTTTTAGGTATACTTGGATACTCCAAAGTTGAGTCCACTTTATTTTAATCTCTAACCTTTAGGTTTCTTGTATCATACATGT
>CM053604.1:94683695-94696965 GCA_028646535.1 Procyon lotor
CTTCCTTCTTTCCGTCCTTCCTTCCTTCCTTCCTTCAATTGTATCCAACTCCAATAGAGGTCAAGATAGTAAATATCACCCCTTTCTGGTCATCCTTAATCTCAATTTAATTTTATCCCCACCTTTCACTGAACAAGATTGGATTGAGGGAAACCTGGCTTTATATACTTATTTTAGTTCTAGCATTCTTATTTGCATGAGTGTAAGTTTTCATATTTTTAGCCCTACACGGCCATTAAAACATTGTCTTAATGCAATCAAAAGATTATTTCTTGTTATTTCCTCTGGATACCTTCATTCTTCAATATTGATCAATTTAAAACTTTAATGTCAAATTTAATTAAATTATCATCCATCTCCTCAGTTCGCATTTAATTTTATAATTCAGGTGGACAGAAGAAACAGAACATGGTGTCATTAAGACGCTTTTTTCTTCTTTCTCACTCATTTTATTTCTTCTGCATCTATTTTTTTTCTCCAGTATTGAAGCTTGCATGGAAGGACTGGGGAAAGGGTAGAGATGTTTTGTGTACTTATTTTGTAATCTATAGTGAACATCTTCAGTAGATATCTTATGTTTCTGCAGTTAAGTAGAAAGTGAAGGATTGAGAAGATGTATTAAGCCAGCTTTAGTAAAATGCACACTTCACAATGTTAACATACATTAAACTACTCAAAGAAAAAGATCATGTGCAAAACATTCTTATCATATTATCTGTAAAAAAAATCAATGTGTTGACTAAAATAACCTGAAGAAAAAAACAAACAAGCAATAAAGTGAAAAAAAAGTTTCATATCTTTGAATGTTCTTAAGTAGTTAAAAACCTTGGGTAAGTCAGTAAATTTTCACCCTCAATTTCCTTTCTTATTAAAAAGAAAATTTAAATTGGATAATCACTAATATCTTATCAATATTCTATTATAATTTGGTTGATAGAAATTACTTTTTTCTTACGGTGCAAATATTTCCTTCATATTTTATAATAGTATGAAAAATGAGATCTGAGCCTTTTCAATAACCAGCTTAATTTGAATAACCACTGGACATAACCATGCAAGAAATAAACACTAAATTATGTTTTGAGTTTATTTTCCTTTTTACTCTCTTGTATAGATAATCAAAAATACTGTATGTCTAGCCATCACAAGAAAAATAAATGTAATCAATATATTAACTTGGTTCTCTTGTCTGGGTTCTAAAATGCAATTATAATAGAAATATTTGGGTCATCCAAATTGACTTGACAGGGTGAATTACTCCCCCAACTCTCACAAATAATCTTAAGTCTTATTATTCTTTTGAAATTAGCAAGATTGATTCTTCTTTTAATATCAAAATACTCATGAAATGTTTCATTGATTTAAATATTATTAAAATTGGGGCGCCTGGGTGGTTCAGTCATTAAGCATCTGTCTTCAGCTCAGGTCATGATCCCAGGGTCCTGGGATCCAGCCCCGCATCAGGCTCCCTGCTCGGCAGGAAGCCTGCTTCTCCCACTACCATTCCCTCTACTTGTGTTCCCTCTCTGTGTTTCTCACTGTTAAATAAATAAAATCTTTAAAAAAAAAGATAATAAATAAATATCATTAAAATGAAAAGAAAGAATGGGGAAAAGTTAGGCAACTAAAAGATAATTTTAAACATTTTACCTATCTGAAACAAGACAGGAATTCTGGTTAAGTTCATATGAAACATTTTTAATACTTTTAATATAATTGCCATTTTTAAGGGTGTAGGAAATTGAATGTCAATGGCCTTGTTTCTTTTGTTTAAAAAAAAAAAAGTTCCAGAACCTGAAATTGAAAGTGATTAAGAGTAAAATGAATCCAATTAGGCTTACACATTTATTTTAAAATCTGTTTATTTCCCACATAGATATTTATGTTAATCATAGATTCATGATTAACTTAATAATTATATTAAAAAAATTGGTAATACTCTATCTCAGTAAGTACTGTCATGTATATTTGATTGTGTACTCTCATATACCCCTTCTCTACTGAAAGAGCAGAGCAAGGTGAATTCTGTGCTAAACTCCCTATCTTGCGCATAACCCAAGGCCAACTCTGTTCTGTGCTACACCGGCTATCTGTGCATAACCCCCACATGACTGGCTCCTGAGAAAGAAACCACAGAATGTTAGAATGTTAAAATATTGCCTAACCTGTCCTTGAGTTAGTTCGAATTAGAGAAAAAAAAATGTGTAAAAGGACATCTCGCCAACTGCGCAACAGGCCTGTGGCCAACCGGCGCGAGCCACGAGCATCACCCCACCAACTGTTACCAAGCCCCCTATAAAACTGCTGCACTTTTTGAAACTCACTCTCTCTCTACATCATGCAGCTGCGCCGGTGAGTGTGGGGACTGAGCTTGAGCTAGCTCGAATAAAGGCTCTTTTGCTTTTGCATCGGACTTGGCTCCCTGGTGGTCTTTGGGGATCTCAAAATCTGGGCATAACACTACTATAAGTATTTCTTAAGAGTTTTTAAATATCTCAAACTCTATGATACTGTGAATTAGGTTATAGGCACGTTAAAAGTTTGTTGTCAACAATTTATTGAGATTCTAAAGAGATATAAAGAAAGAAATAGTATATTTGATTCCTTATCTAAAATAGGATTTCAGTAAAAATAAATGAAATATAGACATTTTCAGTTGGTATGGTTTATTATTAAGGAAATCAGGTTAGTATTTTCAGATTTCAATAAATCAAAGAACTGGAAATATAAATAAAAATAATGTTTCTAAATATTTGTGCACAAAACATAAATAAAATAAAGAATATGATAATTAGTTCTAAAATGAAGGATAGTATCAAAGTCAGGCATAAGGTCATTAACTCTGCATAGAAATTAATTTTTGGTCCCTAAATTCATCTGGTCATCACTTCACCTCTGTCCACACTGAAACATCATTCTCATAGTATAGCTCTTCAAGCCCATTGTCTTGCTTCTCCTGATTCTATGCCACTCTTGGAGCAAGAGTTTCTATTTGTCTATTTATAGTTCTTCCTTTTCTAAACACATCAGCCACAGGGAAATTTAATCTGTTCTCCTGCCATATTCCTTACATTTTATTTGTATTTATTTCCTCTGGTTGATATAACAAATAATACAAACTTAGCAACTTAGACCAACACAAATATATCTTATAATTCTTATAAATCTTATAAATCTCACTGGGCTTAAGTCATGATATCAGGAAAGTGGTGCTCTTTTCTGGAAGATCTAAGGAGAAGAACCATTTTCTTGCTTTTTCCAGCTTCTGTGGACTGCCAACATTCATTGGTTCCTGGACTTTTTCCATCTTCAAATCAACAATGATCTATTAAGCCTTTTTGCATCCCTTGTATTCTCTTGCATCTCTCTCTCACTTATAAGAACTCTTAGGATTATGTGGGCCAATCCAAATAATCCAGGATAATCATCCCATCTCAAGATATTTAACTTAATAACACATGTAAAGTCTCTGTTGATAAAGCATACACATTCAAACATTCTGGGAATTAGGAGGACATATTGGGGTAGCATTATTCTGCATACCAGATCTCTGTAACTGGAGCCATCATTTTGTTTTCAAAAACTCTCCTAGTTCCTAAGGGAAACTTCAGCCACAACACGAGTGATTCTCCCTTATTGAGTCTGCGTCTGATGTTGTATATGAGATTCCCTTTCACTACTAAGTACTCCAATCTTATAAGCACTACTAGATATTTAGTTTGCGAAACAAACACTAATAATCAGACTACTTTTGGCTTCTGTCTTGTCTCATATCTTTCACTTGACAATGACTAAAGAAACAAATTCAGCAAAAATAAGAGAGAAAAGAAAAATATAGGTTAATATCTCAATATATCACAGAATCTTATATGTTAATTTTTAGGGGCTCTAAAAATCCTTGCCCTAGTAAATAAAATTGTGTAACACCAATACATAAAAAAAATAAAATCCATAAGGAAGATCATTTTAACATCAATTATGTTAAAAAGATGTTCTCATTAGTTAAAGCAGAGTTGAAAGTAGAGCACTTCACATCATGCAGATAATGAATATGAGTAATCAAATCCCTTAAATAAATTTACTTTATTACACAAATTATTCACCTCAATTATCAATTTAGCCTGTTGTCTTTAGATGATCATTCAATTCTCATGTGTGCAATTTTCCTCAGAACATGTGATGAATATGATAGAGATGGAATTTTCTAAATGTTGGTGTATTGAATCTGGCCCCAGTGCTAATTGTTTTTTGTCACATCACACAGTTTCATGACTTTTGTGAAGGATTTATTTGTCTACCTGAAATCACTTATCCTTGTTGTTATGAGCACTCATTTCTAAAACTTAGCACAGTGCTAGCACAAACTAAATCTTTTCCAAAGGCATTTTTATTGAGTAATTTAAACATCAGTTGAAATAATATATGTAAGTCACCAAATATAAGAAATATCTACACAATTATGCCAGGATAATATTGATTTTATTTATTTATTTGAGAGATAAGGAGGAGAGAGCACAGAGAGAGAGAGGGAGAGGGAGAAGCAGACACCATGATGAGCAGAGAGCCCAATTCAGGGCTCAATCCCAGGACCCTGAGATCGTGACCTGAGCTGAAGGCAGAAGCTTAACCAACTGAGCCACCCAGGTGCACCCAGAATAACATATTTGTAAAAAGTTTCTACCAAATAGTCTGTCTTTATTTTACACAATCTATGAAATATTTTGTCTTCAATGCTGGGGTCACATTACTTGATTAGTGCTGTAGGAATTTTTCAATATTTAAGAACTAAACCTGCTGCTTTGCAGCTAATCTTAAAAGATCTCTCTAAAAATGTAACTTTTTTTCCAGTGTAAATGACTTGTACACAGACAGGAGAATGGAATGCATACAGAAAGCCACCAATAAATCAGTTCACCTCATTAGAGAATACATAGTATTTGAAGAATTTGCTAAAACTATGGAAATGGAGCAAGTTATAGAAATGTTCTATTTGTTAACAAACTGCAATGTATCTTATATTTCCACAGATAACACTCTCATTTGAAAGACAAAGTCTTCAAAACATCAAAATGTCTCTACATTTGTGTTATTTGCTCAAATACACATGTTAAAAATATATGTATTGCAAATGTAAACCTGGGCAAACTTCATACTAAAATGGTGTTTTGTCATTTAAATTCTATTGTAATTCTTATCCTAGGACATTCCTGAAGGATATCTGAAATAAAGCTATACCAGTGAAAAAAGTAGTTGAAGGCAAAAACTAAACTAATGAAGCATAGCTTTTCTGAGGCCATTTTTCTATCTCTTTGCGTATATCCTTATGTAATATGGAAAGCCTTTCCTCACTTTAGGCCATCTGCCCCTTTGTCAAATATACTTGAAATTGTTGGTGAAATTAAAATGATTTAATATGATAATCCCTCCAAAATGGACTTTAAATGTTAGTTTCACAGAAAAGTGATTTTAAAAGTATAATGTTAAATTTCTAACTGCCATTTAATGTGAAATCTGAAGTAGAAAAATTTAAGAGTGCTTTATTTTATCTATTACACCACCTGTGACTGACTCTTTTTTTAGATTGCAAGCAGTTTTGTGCTGGAGTGGTTGCCTTTGAAAAACAATTGTGCCTACGTCCTCTCAAGTCTGTATTCCATGACAACACATTGGTAGCTTCAAATCAATTTAGGGGTATTTATAGAACACAAATCAACAAATGACACAAATCAGAATTCCTTCCCAGCCAAATATTAACAATGTGCCGGCATTCCACTGTGATGTTGAAACTAGTGGTCTCTGTTTTACCAAATAATATGCCTCTAGATAATAACTAAAGTGAAATGTTTCAAAATATAGCAGTCTCTTTTCCTGTTTGAATTAATATAATTTAATTATTGGGTGCAGTTAATTGTTCTTGTGTTTAAAGATGGCTAAGCTAAAGAAATGTGTTGATTTTATACTTTCTATATTCCATTACTGCACTCAAAATATGAACATATTTGTCTAAAAGGGTTTAATTAATGGATAAAAGGAGAAAGCCATTAAATTTAGATTGCTTATTAGTAAGTGCTTAATAAAAGCATCAGCCAGATGCAAGGTGAAAATGAGGTCAAATGGAAAATTTTTGATTGGATGTTTATCTAAAAAATTTCAGTTGAACACAAATGAATAAAAATATACACTATGTTATCCAAGGTGGTTAGAGAAGCAAGTTATTACACTTTTTTTTTAGTAAGTTATTACACTTAAAAGAGAAACAGCTAAACCAATATTTATAGAATACTGTGATAACTACTTTCATAAATGCCAAAGTATTCTGGGAAATCTAAGGCGCCATCTGAGATTTGAAGTCATGGAGTTAACCGCCATTATTTAAAATATATATATTTTTATTAATATATAATTGATGTATAACATTGTATAAGTTTAAGGTGTATAACCTGTTGCTTTGATACATTTATATGTTGCTATATGATTACCACAGTAGTGTTAGCTGACACCTCTATGATATCACATAATTTTCATTTCTTTTTTGTGGTGAGAACAATTAAGATCCAGTCTACTAACAGCTTTGAGGTTTATAATATAGTATTATTGTCTAAAATTATTATTCTCTGCATTAGCTTTCCAGGACTTATTTATGTACTAGTTGCAAGTATGAACCCTTAATCAACATATCCCAATTCCCCTATTCCCCAGTCTCTAATAACCACCATTTCTCTTTTTTTACAACTTCACTTAAGGTTTTTTAGATTCCACATATAAATGATTAATACAGTATTCATCTTTTTCTGTATGACTTATCTCACTTAATGTAATATCCTCAAGATCCACCCATGTTGTCACAAATGAAGGATTTTCTTCTTGTGGCTGAATGACATTCTATTGTACATAGCACTTCATTATACATTCACCTGATGATGGACACTGAGCACGTTTCCATGTCTTGGCTATGGTGAATATTGTTGACTTAAACATGGGAGCACATGTATCTCTTTGATATCCTGTTTTATTTTCTTTGAATATATACCCCAAAATGAGATTGCTGGATCACGCGATAGTTCTAACTTGAATTTCTGGAGAAACCTCCATACTATTTTTCATAGTGACTAAACCAATTTGCATTCCCACTAACGCCATAAAAAGTTTTCTTTATTGCGTTATCTTAATAGCCAAGGGCTATTAAGGGCTTAATAGCCACACCAGTATGTGTCATCCTTTATCTTTTTGAAGGTAGCCATTTTATTCAGTGTAAGTGATCTCACTGTAGTTTTGATTTGCATTTCCCTGATCCTGAGCATCTTTCATGTGTCTGTTGGTTATTTGGATGTGTTCTTTGAAAAAATGCTTACTCAGGTGCTCTGCCATTTTTTTAATCAGATTTTTTTTATTATTGAATTGTATAAATTCTTTATATATTTTGGATATTAATCCCTTATCAGATATATGATTTGCAAATATTTTCTCCCATCATGTAAGTTGCCTTTTCATTTTGTTCATTGTTTTCTTTGTTTTTTAATTTACTGTAATTTAATTTAATTTACCGATTAATTTAATGACTAATTAATATATTAATTTAATTTCCTATAATTTATTGTAACCTAAATGAAATACCCCATTTATTGATTTTTTGTTTTTGTTGCCTTTGCTTTCGGTGTCAAATCTGAAAAATCATTGCCAAGATTTATGTCAAGGGGATTATCCCATATATTTTCTTCTAGAAGTTTTATGGAATCAGATCTTATGTTTAAGTCTTTATTACAAGTTAATGCTTGTTCATGGTGTAAGATGGGGTCTCATTTTGTTTTTCTGGGCTCTCTATTTTGTTCTATTGGTCTATATATCTATTGTTATGCCACTAACATACTGCTTTAATTATTTTTTTGAGTTTCACTCTTGTTTTGTTTTAATAGAAGTAATATATTTACATGGTAAAGAGAAAAATTAAATCATGCCTTAATTTTTTTTTAAAGATTTTATTTATTTATTCGACAGAGAGAGAGCACAAGTAGGCAGAGAGGCAGGTAGAGAGAGGGGGAAGCAGGCTCCCTGCTGAGCAGAGAGCCCGATGCGGGGCTCGATCCCAGGACCTGAGATCATGACCTGAGCCGAAGGCAGAGGCCTTAACCCACTGAGCCACCCAGGTGCCCCTAAATCATGCCTTAATTTTTATAGCTTTGTAGTATAGCTTGATATCATCAGGTATGATGCCTCTTGATCTGTTCTTCTTGCTCAGGATTTGCTTTGGCTATTAAGAATTTTTATGGATCCATCTGAGTTTCAGGGTGGTTTTTTCTATTTCTGTGGAATATGCTTTGGAATTTTGATAGAAATGGCATTCAATTTATAGATATTTTGGGGTAGTATGGACATTTTAACAATATTAATTCTTCCAACCCATAAACACAAGATATCTTTCCATCTGTTTGTGTCTTCTTTAATTTCTTTCATCAAAGTCTTGTAGTTGTCATTATACAGAGATTTTACTTTCTTCATTAAATTTGTTTCAATATATTTTATCATTTTTTGATGTTATTTGGAGTGGGATAATTATCTCTATTCCTTTTCAAGATGTTTTATTGTTAGTGTAGAGAAATGTAACTGATCTTTGAATGCAAACCTCCATTCTGAAATCTAGATATAGAAGAATACAAAGAACCACAAGCAAGACCAGCTTACCTGGGACAGGGACCACTGGGGCCATAAATTAGTCAAAATTTAAATGATAATTTTGATAAATTGCTAGAGACTGAGTATATATTACTTTGAGAGTGAAAAGCTCCTGTGCACTTAGTCTTAGGGTATCTTCCACTTGTGGGTTTTAGCCACGGTAATCCCACCAGGTTTTCAAGATAAATATCTGTGAAAAAAATCTCTCTATGTTTCTGGCATGTGAAGGTAAAAGTATCCACTTTGAAGCATATTCACAGAATTCTCCATTAAAAAAAAAAAAAGTTCCACTCTCCATGGGAAAATACATTACCAGAGCACTTTCTGACTTGGAAAAAAGGCAATTATGCAATTCTATAAACCTATAGTCACCCTACTCACTGAAGGGAGTCAAAAGTCTAAGAAATATTTGTGGAGGTCATAGCTCAGGGACACAAGACCACTAAAAGATGAAACATTAATCATGAGATTATAAAATGTTTTCCCTTTCCTATACCTGGACACTTCATCAGTAAAGCTGTAGTGGAGTAAAGGTGGATTACAACTGAGAGAGGTGCAAGGCACAAACAGCATCTAAAGAGAAATTCTTAGGAAAGCCCAAAGATAACAAAGGAGACAAAATCAAGGACTCTGGATTAATTTGAAGCCTCTGTACGTAGAGCTATGGAAAATATCAAACACAGCCTAATTTATAGTCAGATATATATAACCCCTTACCCTAAAAGTTGATTTCTATTTCTATTACCTAATACATTATGTCTGGCTTTCAACATAAAATCACTAGGCATACTAAAAGACAAGAAAAAAATTCTGAAGGGGCACTTGGGTGGTTCAGTTGGTTAAGTGTTTGACTTTGACTCATGTTGTGATCACAAGGTTCTGGGATCAAGCCGCGCATCAGGCTCCTTGCTCAGCAGGGTGCCTATGTCTCCCTTTCCCTCTGCCTTCCACTCCCACTGCTTGTGCTCTCCCTCTTTCTCTGTCAAATAAATAAATAAAATCCTTTAAAAAATCTGAAGAGAAAAGCAATCATCAATATCTGACTCAAATATGATACCAAGAATTAACAGGCAAAGATTTTTAAAAAATTATGATTAGTATGTTAAGGGCTCTAATGGAAAAAAGTAGACAGTATGAAATACATAAGGGAATGCAAATACAGTGATTACAACTCTAAGAAATAATCAAAAGGAAATATTAAAAACCAAAAACATAATAATGAAGAATACCTTTGATAGGCTCTTTTGTATCCTGGACAGGGCTTGAAGGTATGAACAGAAATTTCCCTACTGAAATGCAAAGAAGAAAAAATGAAATGAACAAACAGAATATCAAAGAATGGTGGGAAATTTTCATGAAGCATAATGTGTGTAATTGGAATATTTAGATCACTAACTCACATGAAATTGATTTATTTTATGGGGAGAGATAAGGATCAGGTTTGATTTTTATTTGACCCTCCAGCTGACCCAGAAACAGTTATTAAAAGGCCATTTTTATGGGCTGAAATGTTACCCTGTCCTCAAATTAATGTCTTGAAACCCCACATCCAGTACCCCAGAATGGGATTGTATTTGGAGAAAGGGCCTTTAACGAAGTGATTAAGTCAAAATAAGGTTGTTGGTATGGGTCCTAATCCAGTGTGATTGGTTTCTTTATAAAAAGAGGAAATTTTGTAAACAAAAAGATACACCAAAGATGTGCTGGCACAGAGAAAAGGCCATTAGAAGGCATGCTGAGAAGGTGGCCCTGTACAAACCATGGTGGGAGGGAAGACTGACAAGAAATCAAACTTACCAAAACCTTGATCTTGAACTTCAGCCTCCATAGCTATGAGAAAATAAATTTCTGTTGTTTAAGATACCCAGCCTATGGAATTTTATTATGATAGTCTTCACAAACTAACACAACCATTTTTTTCCTCTACTGCTTTATAGTGCCACCACTTTCATCTATCAATATTTTATACCAATATTTTATTTCAATTATTTTGTTTCAGTGATCAAAACTACATCTTTAAAATGTTTTTGGGGGATACCTGCGTGGCTCAGTTGGTTAAGCCAATACCTTCAGCTCAGGTCATGATATCAAGGTCCTGGGATCAAGTCCCGTATTGGGCTCCTTGCTCAGCTTGGAGCCTGTTTCTCCCTCTGCCTGCTCTGCCTGTCGCTTCTCCTACTTGTGCTTGCTCTCTCTCTCTCTGAAAAATGGATGAATAAAATCTTAAAAAAAATGCTTTTGGCAGTGTAAAAAAATCTTGATAACTGTAGAACAAGGTCTTCTACTTTATTCTTCAAAATCGATTTTGCTCTTCTTACTCATTCTCAATTTTATATAAATTTTAAGTTGAGGTTGCCAGAATATAAACATTTTGCTAGATTTTTATTTTGTATTTTTATTTGGAATTGCATTGAGTTTCAAGGCAATTTGAGAACTCTTTTCAATATTGTGTCTTTTCCCATTTCTATGGACTTTGTTTTTTTTCTCAATATAGTATTTGTTTTTCGTGTTCAAAATAACTTTTCTTAGACTTATTCATATGCATTTGATATGATCAATTATTGTATATATTTTCCTTTGTCTATTGTTTAGACAAAATAAAGTTGATCATTTATTGTATATTGACCTTAGATTTTTAAATATTAAATGACAAACATCTCAACTGGATTATAATAAGTTATTTCCAATTTTGAGATATATAATCATATTACTTAACAAATACAGTTTTATTTCTTCTTTTCCAGTTTTTTTTTTTTTTAAGATTTTATTTATTTGACAGAGAGAAACACAGCAAGAGAGGGAACACAAGCAGAGGGAATGGTAGCGGGAGAAGCAGGCTTCCTGCAGAGCAGAGAGCCCGATGCGGGGCTCGATCCCAGGCCCCTGGGATCTGACCTGGGCCCAAGGCAGACGCTTAACGACTGAGCCACCCAGGTGCCCCTCTTTACGAGTTTTATAATTATTTCCTTTCTTTGTATTATGTTATTACACTATAACAATCTCATACAGTATTGATTATAAGTATTAATAACAAATATTTTTTAGATATATGTAGAGGAAATTTATATGTATGATGCTTGATGTAAGTAATAAGAGCTATTCTCATAATATGAAAATGAATCTTCTTCTCTTCCTGTGTGCCCATTATTTTCTTCACTAGCAAATTTGGAGTTGATTTTATTATTGTATTTTTATTCCAAATATTCCATCTGACTTTTTTTAACGTGTGTACTGATTTATTTTTTTCATATTTTTATTGTGTTATGTTAGTCACCATACAGTACATCATTAGTTTTTTTATGTAGTGTTCCATGATTCATTGTTTGTGTATAACACGCAGTGCTCCATGCAATCTTCACCCTCCATCTGATATTTTTTTATGATTTCCAGTTCCATTGCAAATGTTCAGTCTCTTATTTTATCCTTTTGATCATATTAGGCATATTTACATTTGTGTTGAAAACAGTATTTGTAACATCTGTGAGGTTCCTATTTTTATTATTTCTTATAGTTTTCACTTGCACTGTCCCATCTCTTGTGGCCAGGCGATGATGGTGATGATGATGATGATGTACCAAAAGTTATTTATAAAATTGTGGTAATATGAGATCTAATGTGATGTGGATAGATAAGGGCACTATCAGGTCTGGTTCATGGATATTGTGATGAGTTAAGTTAAATTTCAGTCTGTGGGAAGGTCAACTTATTTCCAATTCTCGCATTTATCTTCGGACCTGATACAAAACTTTGACACATAACAAACTCCGATTTACCTGGTAGTCCTGCTTAGCTAAATATTTTCTTAGCTTTTCTTTCTCAGTTTCATCTGTACTAGAATTAGTACTAGAATTAGTACAGATGAAAGGTTGAAAGGAAAGGTCAAATGTTTGTCTTTTAGCATTGGGTTTTAATTATCTTTGGGATCATGTCTCCATAATTCCTGATTCTAATTACAGTTATATGAAAATAATTTTTCCAATATTTTTACAGCTCTTCTAGATCTCACAGAAGAGTTGACTTGCTTTACTTCAATAAAACATAGTGCAACTTAATGCAACTGAAACTTTATAAATACATCTTTTCTTAGCTTTTGTTTTTGTGCTAAATTATTATAACAAACTTTCTCACTAAATACAAGCATATCTTTGCTTTCTAACTAGAGTCCTCTCTGTATGTATGTATCAGCATGCATCCCTAATCTCAGGACCCAGATATCTATATCCAACCCTGCCCTGCTAATAATACTGTCCCTAACACTCAAGATTATACATAGGCATATAAATAGGCTATCAAAATTGTTCCTCAAGTGGCAACTGCTGAATCTAGGATTGAATTTTATTCTCATTCAATATTAACTCTTGGTATACATTTTCCATTTGCCATCATTTAACTAAATTTCAGGCAAAAAAATCTAACTATTTGGTTCTTCTCCTTCTTTTACACCCTATATCCAATCCATTAATAAATTTTGTCTATCTTAACTTCAAAACACAACCTAAATCCTACATATTCTCATTTTGTGCAATATTGAAATCTCTTGTGAATGTCTTTTCCTCAGCTTGACTATTAAACACTTTCTTAATGATTTCAGTCTTTGTTC
>CM053604.1:94697465-94710978 GCA_028646535.1 Procyon lotor
AAATAAATAAATAAATAAATAAATAAAATTTGGAGTTCTTAATATTTTAATATTGTAATTGCTTTCCAAAGTAGCAGTAGTGTTTTATTGTTGTTATCATTACATTTTGGCTTAAGAACAGGAACATTCATAAGGAGCTCCTAAGATTTCATTTATCAGCTGGGCAAATCTCATATGCGCTGAGTAAATTTAAAATAAAAGGCAAAAATAAAATTATTTTATGATAATGTTCTCACAACAGTGCTTTTTCAAAATGCCTGTTCAAACAGCAGCTTCTTTCTCTACATAAGGTAAAACGTTGTGCTGTGGTACTCATTGGAAATCAGATACTTCAAACATCCCAATTTCCTTCATATATATCTCTCTCCATTTCTTCCCCTAATGCTCATCTTCATCACTTCTAGGAATTTCTGTTTTTTCAGCCAAGAGATAAAATGATAAAATAAGCAAGGTAAAATTCAATTTTATCTCTTAGGGATTCCAAGTTAGGTAATAGGGCTTTGGGATGGGGAGGGGGTATTTTTATTCACTGGGTTCTATAGCTTATGCACTCTGGACTTGCCCTGGCTGTAACAATGCGATATAAACCAAATCCATGTAATGTGGAATGAATGTAAAATACAATTTCCCATTTTGAGGGTGGTCGTTTTAAAACTGTGATAGGAAGGAACAGTTGTCTGATTCTTACTTTCTGCCAAACATGGTTTTGTTTTTTAAAGATTGTATTCATTTGACAGAGAGAGAGAGATCACAAGTAGGCAGAGAGGCAGGCAGAGAGAGAGGGGGAAGGAGGGTCCCTGTTGAGCGATGAGCCCAATGCAGGGCTCGATCCCAGGACCCTGAGATCATGACCTGAACCGAAGGCAGAGGCTTTAACACACTGAACCACCCAGGCGCCCGCCAAACACGGTTTTAAGGGCTGCGTGTATATTGACACATTTAATCTTCACAAAATTGTCTCCATACGGTGGGTACTTTTAACTATTCTGTTATAGAAAATTGAGGAACGCAGAGGTAAGTAAATTAAAGTCTCACAAGTAGTAAGTGAGGTCAACTATAAACCCGTGTATTAGGGCTAAATAATCTGTGTCCTTATCCACTACACTGTACCACCTCTAATTCTAAAATTATACTTTGCAGGTTTATTTTGATCCAAGCTATATCTTAAAGAGAAGACAGAAGATAAAATTGTAATAATCATGATAATGAAAGAATATAAATTATTGTTTTTATTTCTCAAGATTTTTAAAACATGCTTGGATATCCAATTACTTATAAATAATGTATCTTTAGATGTTTAAAAAAAACATGCTTGCGGCTGCCTGGATGGTGCAGTTGGTTGAGTGTCCAACTCCCAATTTCAGCTCAGGTCATGATCTCAGCGTCATGGGATAGAGTCCCACATGGGACTCTGTGTTCAGCATGGAGTCTGCTTGAGATTCTCTCTCCTTCCCACCCCCTCTGCCCCTCCTACTCATAGTCTCTCTCTATATAAAATAAATGAATCTTTTAAAAAATGCTTATATTTTACACTAATCTAATTATTGATTATGAAGTACTATGCTTTAAGATCATTCAATTAGTCATAAATAATTTTCCAAGAAATTAAAATCAGTGAAGATTTAACAATTTGGAAAAATTCAAAATTATCTCTCTTAAAGTATCTATACTTTGTTCATTTGTCTTATTTTATACATACATAATACACAAAGCATCACTGAAATGAATGTGTTTCTTATGAGTGCCTGCAGACTTAGAAGCATTGTTTTAAGTTTATATTAGGAAAGATCTTGGTCCAAGAAAGATTTTGATCCAAGAAGACAATATTTCATTGAATTTCAAAAAGTAATATTAACAGGTAAAATAGTTCTTTGTTGTCATGAGAAGGTAAAGACTTTAAATTTTTAGAAAGATAATGAAACTTCTATAATTGATTTAATATTATTTTTTAAATTTTCTTTATCATGTATTGTGTATAACACAGAAGATAAAAACAAAGGAATGGATCAGGTAACTATACTATGAGGTTACCAGAATTGATATTCCTGATATTTCTCTTCCCAAATTTCTATTAAAATATTTATGATTACAATCCTATCAACAGTACCTAAAAGTTCCCTTCTTTCCACACTCATACCAGCATTTATTTCTTTCTATTTATTCTTTTTGATGATGTCCCTTCCAATAGACATGAAGCAATATCTTATTATAATTTTGATTTGCAATTCACTAGTAACTAGAGTTGTTAAACATCTCTTCATGTACCTGTTGGCCTTTTGTATATTTTCTTTGGAAAAATGTCTATTCAGGTCACTTGCCTGTATTTTTAATTGGGTTATTTGGTGTTTTTTGCTATTAAATTATGTAAATTTTTTTTTTTTAAGATTTCACCTATTTATTTGTGAGAGAGGGAGAGAGAAAGAGAGAATGAACAGAGGGAGAATGGGAGGCAGAAGCAGATTATTTGCTGAACAGAGAGCTGATGTGGGGTTGGATCCAAGGACTCTGAGATCATGACCTGACCCAAAGGCAGACACTTCCTGACTGAGCCCCCTGGGTGCCCTTGTACATTCTTTATATATTTTGTATATTAAATCCTTACCATATATATGGTTTGCAAATATTTTTTTTCTTATTCCATAGGTATCTTTTCACTTTGTTAATGGTTTCTTTTGCTGTGTAAAAATTTTTACCTTGGTACAGCCTCTGTGAAAAACAATATGGAGAATCCTCAAAAAATTAGAAATAGAATTGTCATAATATCCAGCAATGCCACTTCTGGGAATATATCCACAGGAAATAAAAACATCAACTTAAAAAGATATTTTTACCCCCATGTTCATAGCAGCATTATTTATAATAGTCAAGACATGGAAATAACCCAAGTGGTCATCAATGGATGAATGGATAAAGAAATTGTGAGATACACACACACACAAACACACACACACACACACACACACAGGAATTTTATTCAGTCACAGAAAATAAGGAAATCTTACTATTTATGACAAGATGAATGGGACTTGAAAGCATTGTACTAAGTGAAATAAGTCAGAAACAGAAAGACAAATACTGTCTGATCTCATTTATATGTGGAATCTAAAAACAAAGAAAAAAACAACTCATAGGAAAAGATCAGACGTGGGTTAACCAGAGACAGAAGTCTGAGGGAGGGAAAATTGGAGGAAGATAGATAAATGTACAAGTTTCCAGTTATAAGATAAATAAGTGCTAGGTATATAATGTACAACATGATAACTATAGTTAACATTAACCTTATGATATATAGGAAAATTTTTAAGAGAGTAATCCTATTCTTTCTTTTTTTCTCTTTTCTTCTTTATTTTATTTTTATTCTATCTTTATGAAATAATGGATGTTAGCTGAACTTACCGAAATAATCATTTCATAATATATGTTAATTATATTGTATATTATATTAATAAAATTAGTTATAATATATAAATATAAATTATAAAGTATTAAATTATATAAACACATAAATGTATTATAATTATATAGCATAGCATATCAAATAATTATACTATTTATTATATAATCAGTTATATATTATAATATATTAAGATATAATATAATAATTAATTATATTGATATAATAGCATTAATCAAACCATCATGTTGTATGCCTTAAATTTATGCAGTGATATATGTCAGTTATTTCTCAATGAACCTGGGAAAAATGATTTTTGTACTATAAATACATCAAGTAGTGAAATAGGTTTACTTTAAAATTTTTTCAAAAATATTTATTATGAAATAAGACATACAAAAAACATAAAGCCATAAAGCATAGCAAACGTATTTGTACTAATTATCCAGATTAATAAAATAAAATGAAATTTGTTTTTAAATTAAAAATATTATTCATAACCACACCAGACAATTTAGAGAAATAAAATCCAGTATAAAAAGTTCACTAGCAGGGCACCTGGGTGGTTCAGTCCTTAAGCATCTGCCTTCGGCTAGGGTCATGATCCCAGGGTCCTGGGATCAAGCCCCGCATCGGGCTCTCTGCTCGGTGGGGAGCCTGCTTCTCCCGCTACCATTCCCCCTGCTTGTGTTCCCTCTCTTGCTGTGTTTCTCTCTGTCAAATAAATAAAATCTTTAAAAAAAAAAAAAGTTCACTAGCTTCATGGACTCTTACTCAAATTATACCCTCAGAACAAGTTCAGAAAAAAAGAAGCCCAAATAAAAAGGTGAAATACATTAAATTATTCCACTTTTGCATCCCTAAGTCTAAGTTGTGGGGCTACACTGAACCAAAGACAAGAATCTCATTATTCACTTTCATTGAGCCAAACAGAATGAATCTGCCACTGTTTTCTGGGATATTTGGTCACCCAAGGAAAATAATTGTGTGGAAGGCTGATTGCACACACACACACAGGTTATCTTTAAAGCTGGAGAATACTCTTGTATTATTAGAGTGTGCAAAGAAATGACAATCTGGGGTGTCTGAGTGGCTCAGCCAGTTAAACATCCACACTTGATTTCAGCTCAAATCATTTTCTCAGGATGGTGAGATCTAGCCCCTTGTCCCGCTCTATACTGGGCATGGACCTGCTTAAGATTCTCTTTCTCCCTCTCCCACTGCCCCTCCCCATCACTCTCTTAAATTAAAATAAATAAATAAATAAATAAATAAATAAATAAATAAATAAATAAATAAATGCTGTGAGAAAAGCAACTGTGTATATTCACATCACATAACTCTCAGTGCTGTGTTGAAGCTTCTTTGCTTTGTGTGGTGCAAGGGAACAATTAGCTAGACTTTCAGGACAACACCCAACATTAAACTCAGCCTTTCAGCATAGGACTCCCTTCATCGCTGTTCTGTGTTTCTTCGGTTTGGGGAAATACTTACAAGTTGCCTTTCAGAAAATGGCAAGTTTGAAAGTATTTCACTCTTGCCCACAGCATCACTCCTTGGTGAACTGGAAAAGGGCCATCCTCCTATCTGTACCTTGCTGGAGATATAAGGCCTATCCCTTTCCCAAGCACTAACTAGAGGCCCACTGTGTTAGAGACTTAGCATGGGTAAATTACACAAAACTTTTAAGAAGACTAGGAGGTAAAGTTTATAGCACATGAAAAGTACTTCAGTATTTTTTTTTTAAGCATTTTATTAATTTATTTGACAGAGAGTTAGAGAGAGAAAGCATGTAGGCAGAGTGACAGGCAGAGGGAAGGAGAGAAGCAGGCTGTCCACTGAGCAGGGAGCCTGAAGTGGGGTTCAATCCTAGGACTCTGGGATCATAACCTGAGCCAAAGGCAGCCGCTTAATCTACTGAGCCACCCAAAAGTACTTCGAGAGAAGTATGTGTTTTACTTTTAGGGGACACCATAGATGAGTATCAGAAGCTTAAACAAGTATAGCAGGAATCTAATCAGAGAAGATAAATGCTAAAGGGCATATTTCTCCTGATGGCATCATGAGATAGTTTCATTGGTTTATTAGGT
The DNA here is from genome assembly GCA_028646535.1 of Procyon lotor. NCBI lineage: Eukaryota > Metazoa > Chordata > Mammalia > Carnivora > Procyonidae > Procyon > Procyon lotor. Next base: position 94,702,950 of record CM053604.1, read on the forward strand.
TTGTACAATATATTGGGAGATTCTTGGACAAATCTTTATTATTATAAAGCAAAAGATGTCTGGATTTTAAAAAGGAAAAGAAGGCCAATGTGAAAACTGAAGATAACAAAGACAGAATGTTTCTAAAAATGAGTCGTAGGAATCAGGTGAAAAGATCACAAAATTAAAAAATCTTAACAAATTAATACACACTCTCAGATTCCTGGTTTACTACAAAAATATTATACAATAATTAAGCACACATAAAGTTAATAGTTACACATTATTGATGTCATTTTTATGCATGCATAATTCACAAAGGTTTGGTATGTGAGAAAATGATAGGACATCTTTTTTGTGGGATCCTACCCAGCCTATAAGGGTATCCTATTTGTAGGATCCTACCATCCTATAAGGGTAGGTTCTAAGTATGCCACAGAGCGCAGTCTTCTCCCTTGATTTTCCTGGACCAGCCATAAGTATTTTTGTCTGATCCACCATTACAGTATTGCAACTGTTTAAGAACGAAAATATGGTAAGTGGTAGACCAGTTGTACTTCTTTGCATTTACCCCAATGAACTGAAAACATGTTCATACAAAAGCCAGTATGCTTATATTTATAATAGTATTTATAACCACCATTTATAACAAATTGCCCAAACTTAGAATCAGCCAAGATATCCATCAATAGGTAAATGGATAAACAAACCAAGATATACCCATACCATGGAAGATTATTCAGTGATTTAAAAAGTGAGCTCTTATTTTTTTTTTTTAAGATTTTATTTTTTATTTGACAGAAAGAGATCACAAGCAGGCAGAGAGGCAGACAGAGAGAGAGGGGGAAGCAGGCTCCCTGCCGAGCAGAGAGTCCAATGCGGGGCTCGATCTCAGAACCCTGAGATCATGACCTGAGCTGAAGGCAGAGGCTTAACCCACTGAGTCATCCAGGCACCCCTAAAAAGTGAGCTCTTAAACCATAAAAGAATAGGAAGAAATCTTAAATATATCTTATCAATTGAAAGAAGCTAATCTGAAAAGATTACATACTGTGTCTTTCAACTCTGACATTCTGAGAAAAGCATAACTGTTGATACAATAAACAAAACAAAACAAAACAAAACAGTGGTTGCCAGGGATTCAGAGTTGTGAGAGGGAGGGAGAGATGATTAGATGAGTCATAGAATATTTAGAGCATTAAACTATTCTGTAGGATATTGAAATGGTAGTCAATTGTCATTATATATTTTCAATGTCATTATATACAATGTCATTATATATTTTCAAAACCTACAGAATGTACAACGCACAGTGATCCCATCCCCAATGTAAACTATGAACTATAGTTGATAATATTGTTATATCAATGTTGGCTCATCGGTTGGAACAAATGTGACACACTGATGCAACATAGTAATAACAGAAGGAGTGGGAGAGGGGAAACTTTGAGGAGTTATATCTGAAATCTCTACATCGTGCTCAACTTGTTCAATATATTTTTTAGCAAACATAAAATTGCTTTAAAAAAATCTTTTGTAAAGTTTGTGTGTCATAGTAACTGGTCTGGGTTTCGACAAAACACTGCTTGGAGGCAGCAGCACTAAAAAGTTAAAACCAGATGAACAGTAGCAAATTCAAAGACCATCAAATCCTGTATGTGTTAGACAAAAGCTCTTGGAGTTGAAATCACTGAGTGGATAATGCCACTTTTAACCAACATAGACCAAACATCTATGAGTTGTGAGGCTCTCCCCCACCCAGCCTACCCTCGCACAACCATGCCCCTTACCGAACACACCTATACCTAAGACTTCACCTCTTTACAGTGTCTTGCAGAGAGAGCTGCAATATAAAGAATGACTGAGATGAACTTTATCATATGTTGGGAAAGTAAGGGGACTTAAAAATGAAAATTTGTTTTTAATAATAACAATAAGGGGGTTCTGAACTTGAGCACTGGGATTCATATCTCATTTCAAGCTTTTTATCGATACAGATGAAATCAAACTCTTTTTTCCTCAACCAAAGCAAGTTGTGCTTAGCCATCAATTAACTACAATTTGAATGTACACTGACATGTACATGAAATCAGACGATGGAAGACAGGCGCAGCAGGACAGTCAGTGGACTTTGACCAAGAAAATTCTCACTATGCCAAAGGTAGAAAACCACTCTTATATATGTCACAGTATGCATTAAAGCAACATGCATTCATCTTTTGTATTACATATGTGAATGTGTGTGTATAAAATTTTTGGGTCCAACAAGTCTCTCAAGGCTTGTCATTTGATTAAGTTTAATCCTGATTTTTTTTTTCTCATGATTGCATAATCACGTATGACATACTCATCATTCTATTTGTTTGTATAGCCCACTCCTTTTCACCTGCTAACTCTTTTCCATTCATCTCTTTGCAGATTCAATGGCATCTCTTTTATGGATGTTATAAAATTGTCCCTCATTCACCAAGAAGACCTAATTCAACTTTGAGCTTCCTCAGCATTTTGTTGGTAAGTCTGTTGATGAGTAGTAACACATTATTGTTTTCACCTGTTAAAACATTACGCTATCCATTAGAATATGAAAGCCATGAGGATGAGAATTTTTGTCTTCTAATATTGTACCAGTAGTTCCCCAAAATGCATTTAAATAGTGGACACCTGATACATGAATGTTTCTATGTGTGATGAGGCATTTCAAGTCATTATACTAAGCACTTGTTGCAATTTTCTTCTGAAGAAGACGTATTTACCATCTTTATCATCACAGAAACAGAGTTGGAGAGATTATGACCTCTTCATAATCACAAAGCTAGTAGTATCTATTCAGTATATCTAACCCAGATCCCATTTTTATTGAAAAAGAGAAGGCATGACAGGATAATAGCACCATCAACTGTCAATATTGTTGTTGTTATTAACAGTTATTGAATGTTTAACATCTACCATCCGTCCATTCCTTCATGTCTTTTGAAGTTTCATGTTATCTACTTCTTGAAACAAGTTATGAAGTAAATTCTATCCCAACCATGAAGGACCTGAAAAAGATTTCAGAAACATGCATATACCATTAAATTCATTAGGTCTAGAAAGTACCTAAGACAAAGATAAATAAAAATGTCATTTCCTAATATATCGCAGTTATTTTATTAATGTCTTCAGGAATAAATATAGCAATGCCAATATATAGGCCCTGTTGTTTATCTCATTTAAATAAACTGTCATGCTGATATATATTTTTTAAATATTTTAAAATATTTTATATTTAAAAATAATAATATAAATACAATAAAAACAAATAAATACAAAAAATATATTTTTAAATATTTTACAGAGAGAGAGATCACAAGTAGGCATAGAGGCAGAGAGAAGGGGAAGCAGGCTCCCTGCTGTGCAGAGAGCCCAATGTGGGGCTCGATCCCAGGACCCTGAGATCATGACCTGAGCCGAAGGCAGAGGCTTTAATCCACTGAGCCACCCAGGCACCTCTGTCATACTGATATTTTTATAATCCACTGAAAGCATAGATAGTGTTCATTAAATTGATTTTGTTCCTAACACCTGAAAATATAATGCTAGAAAATAATTTCAAGTTTGGGTTTTCTATATAAGTAAGTTTAAGTTAAGAGGTATGAACTGAATAGTGTAAAAATGCAGATACTTTCAAAATGAATATAATTTTCTCCTTTCTATTCATTAGCTGAAAATAAGAATATGTAAATCAGGTATCAGTGGTTAAGTGTAATCAAATATGAGGGAAAGTAGAGCTAGACTATGGCTCTAATTTCAGATCCACTTATTCCTCTTAAAAAACAAATATTTTATTACAAATATGTTTTCCAAAATCCATTTTTATAATACTATACTATTATTATAATACTGTCAATTCAATATGGTTTTTGACATATTTGAAGCTATGTCAGAAACTGAAAGTTACCCATTTTAATTCAAATTTAAGATTTAAAAAGGGAAAACAATTTTAATATGCCTTTACAATAAAATAGAATTATTTCAAAATATTAATTAGGTGAACTTAAAGCTAAACAACATTTTGTTATTTGCTGAGAGATATTCTGGGAAAATAACAGAGAACCCAGTTCTACATTGGGGAGGGTATGTGCTATGGTAAGTGCTGGGAAATGTGTAAGCCTGATGATTCACAGACATGTACCCTGAGGCAAATAATACATTATATGTTAATTTAAAAAAAAAAAAAAGAACCCGGTTCTAAGGACTCCAATGAAATCTTAGGTTTTCCTGTAGGAAGAATTTATACATGCAAAACCACACAAGCACAGACACACATATCCAAATATATCCCAGAGAAATAGCATAGGTGGTAACTTTTAAAGCTCATTTAATTAGGAAATAGAAAATATGTTATTTATATTGGAAAAGTAACTTTGCTGTGTTTTGCTGAGAGCAGGATTTAGGTGCTATAGATGATTTCTCTCTGTATAGATGTGTTTGGTGACTTCAGACTGGCATTTTTGTTTACAGTCTGAGAATGAGATGCCACATAAGAGATATTTTCCCCATAGATGTTAGTCAAGACAGTGCTCTTGCTGGGTGCAACTAGCTATAGTTAGGTTTACTAACAAAACTGAGAGAAAAGTGAGCTTTTTTTTTTTTCCTCTCCAAATCTATAAGAATCTGATTCAAGTGTCCTTCTGCATGGTCTGTAAGAATAGAACCAATCACTGACATATGTATAACTATTGAAAAAATACTATTTTTTCTATCAGTGCAACACAGCTATTATGTAAATTTCTGGCAACAACCATTCCCATGCGACCAATTAGAAATTTCTTTCCTTATTCAACTAGCAATTCTTCCTGCATGGACATCATGGAAAAACCAATTCTATTCACGATGTAAACAGGTCCTTTATTTATTTATTTTTTTCTTAACAATTCCTTAGTTCGAGGAGGATAAATGTTTAAGGAGAAAAAAATGCAGTAAAGCAGCTCAGTGAAAGAAACAAGACACGTTTATGGATGTAGAACACAGTTGTAATTACATAGATTTGGAAGGAAACTCAATCAGGAGGGGCCCTTCTTTTTTGGTCTAATTTCATTATGACATGCTTGTTTTTGGAAGTCTTAAAAGTTCCAACTTCTGTAACAATATATTTTTATGATGTATGATTAAATTATTTTGTTTAATCTTACTTGTATGGAGGTGCTCTTAACCCACTGTTCAAAATTAAAAAAAAATTATAATGTAGAAAATACAGTAAGATGTAGACTGTAGATACAAAATCACATCTGTTTAATTCTATATCCACATCTTCTTAATAATATCTTCAGAAGCTTTCTGATCATAGCAAATATTGTTGAGACACATTTTAATGGCCTAGCAAAATTTATAATGATGATAATAATAACCAGCATTTAATAATAATAATAATAAATACTTATTTGTTACCATGCTTGGAGCTAAGTATTTTATATAGGCTATTCTTATATAAAAGTTTGTTTATTTTTTAATTGAGGTATAATTGACATCTAAGCTTATATTAGTTTCAGGTGTATGACATAATTATTTGTTACTTGTGTACACTACAAAATGATCCACAATAAATCTAGTTATTATCTGTCACCATACATAGCAACTTTCAAATATACAAGACAGCATTGGTAACCATTGGTAACCATTGGTAACCATGCAGCATATTAAATCCCCAATATAAAAGTTTTTATATGTTGATATAACAACATCCCCTAGTTGAGAGGCAGCATTGTGTAACTGTTGGGAGTTTTAATCACTTGACACAGAAAACTAAAATTTATGTCCTAGAACTCCCAAGTCAGGCTAATTTACCTGCTTGGAATTTAGTTTTCTCAGATTTGAAATAGAGAAGTGTTGCTGTGAGTATTAAGTGAGTTAGCATATTTAAATCACTTAGAAGAGTACCAAGAACATAGTAATTACTCACTAAAAGTAATTGTGATTCTTTGTTTTTGTCATAATAAATAAAGCACACCAGTGCTCAATGAAATATTTTAGTACACATTTTACAAATACTTTAAACAGAGTGCTGAAAATGAAATCACTGGAGCATACATTTTAAATATTCTCATGACTTTTGATTTATACTGCTGAAATTCTTCCCCAGATTTCTGCTCTAATAATTTCCATTCAGTGTAGAGAAAATATATTGGAGTGTTCTTTTGTTAGAATCATTGGATTCTATGTAATTTCAAGTTCAAAAACCAATAGTTTAAAAATAGTTTATTGGCAGCTTTTTATTCTGCTTATTTTTCTCATGAACTCCTAGTGATTTGGTCATAAGTTTGAATAAATATTTCATCTTAAGGCTATTATACTTTGTTGGTTTGATGTAATTTTTTTTTCATATTGTATTTTGACTTATATTAATGCCTTGTGTGTAGAATGACTATCAAAGTTTTGGGGTTTTTTGTAGTCAAATTTATTAACATTAATATTATGACTTTTAAAATTTTATTCCTGGAAATGAAATTATAATACAGGCCATATAAATATGGTAAATATTATATATATACTATTACATATATTATATTTACCACATGAAAATGTAATATACTTATGCATAATTTCATATGGATGTGTGTGTGACTATCACAATAATGTAGAGTGCTATATTCTCCTCAATATTCTGCAATATTAAGTATCAACACAGTATAGATAAAAATAAGCTCCAAAATTATATAATCTCACATATAAAATAGTGAAATACAGAAAAATCTCACTTTATTATATTCTAATCAAAATAGAAGCCTATAAAACATTCTTATAAAAAAGAGCAAGTTATTTGTGAAAACATTATAATTATAAAACATTATAATATTTAAAATCTGCCTAAACCTATTTAGATTGATCCAGTACAAATTGCAGTTTTGTTAAAGTACAGGCTTTCTTATGTGAGTCAATCGTTGCCTTTGTGTTGGTCAAATCCTGTAGATCATTTCCTCTGGATTAAAGTGTTGTGCTAAGGAGAGGGAATTAAGTACTTGGATATAAAGGATCATTGTGTGCAAAAAAAAAACAACAAATATAGTGCATTTTATAGTTTATCTAAATTTCACCTTGTAAACATAAAAAGGAAACATAGAAATAAAACATTCTTGCTTCTGTTGGAGCACAAGCACATTTTAGCAGGGCCAAAGAACCATTTCTCTGCCCCTATAAAACTATCAAAAGATTCATTCAAATGCATAATCATTATTTATTTAGACTTAGGCATTAAGAATAGTTCTATTTAGTTAACCAATCTAAGTGTTTTGTTTGTTTTGTTTCTTGCTCCTTTTCTTATTGATGTATACTTGTCATAATGTTATATTAGTTTCAGGTGTACACCATAGTGATTTAATCATTCTATGCCTTTTGCTATCTCATCATGCATGGACCTGGGGGCTGTTATGCTAAGTGAAAGAAGTCAAACAGAGACAAATACCCTATGATTTTACTTTTACATGGAATCTAAAATAAAAAATAAAAAACAGCAGACAAAAAGAGACAGAATAAAAAAAAAAAAGAGAGACAGAATCTTAGATACAAGGAATAAACTGGTGGACTTTGCTCTTGTTTCTGCTGTTGTATTTTGTTTATCAACCAAACAATGAAACTATTTCCCTGACTTAGCTAAAATAAATGCCTCTTATAAGGTAGAAACATCTTGTATACTTAAGAGACAGAGAATTTAAGTGTTTTAAGATTACACTGCTGATACAGTACTCACACTAGAGTTCAGACCTTATTCAACCGCCTTTGAAATCTTAAAACTTTTCTGCTCTTTTTCTTAAAACTGCAAAACCAGAAGATACTGGCCTGATTTCTTAGTAATGTGTCAGTGAGAAATTATATTGAACATCATCCGTGACATATTTGCTACTCCAAAAGGATGCTGATATTGGAAAGTTAAGGCACTATAAACGGTTCCCAGTGAACTGTCTTATCACCCAGGGTGCAGATATTTGTCAGACAGCATTTCATTGACTCCTTAAGTTAAATCAAGAGCCTGCTAACCATTCTACATATCAAGGAGCAGAAGAATTTGAAAAAATTA
>CM053604.1:94717446-94755981 GCA_028646535.1 Procyon lotor
TTTATTTATTTGTTAGAGGGAGTGAGTGAGAGGGAGAACACAAGCCATGGAGGAGAAGCAGAGGGGGAAGCAGGCACCCTGCTGGGCAGGGAACCCAAAGAGGGGCTGGATCCCAGGACCATGAGATCATGACCTGAGCAGAAAGCAGCCACTTAACTGACTAAGCAACCCAGACACCCCTAAGTGATTTAAGTAAGGAAACTCCACTTTCAAATTAAACCAACGGAACATTTGCATGTTGCTATCAAAACTTTAAATCCGATAACATAATGTTACCCATACTTCAAGAGACCATTTTAAATAACCATAATAAATTTTTCAATTCAGTTGCAATTTGATTTCCTCCTTCTCACTCATAATATAAAAATGCCAAACACCCAACTTTAGAATCATCTCTAAAACGATGGAATTATTAAAAGTACCAACATTTGATATAATAACCAATTTAAACATACATAGGAACATAAGTAATTACATAGAATCAAAGTAATATAAACTAGAGGTTGAGTTTAATCATTAATTTTTCAAAAATATAAATATTTGTGCATTTTCAAATAATAAAGCAAATATGGCCAGTTTCCTAATGTACTGCAAAACAGAAGAAACAAATGCAAATAGAAACTCTTTCACAGAAACATACGTAACTGAATTACAATCAGCGCAGTTCCCTGTGGTGGAGTTTGGAAGTTGTTATGAAGAAATTAATCTCTCAGACGAGGGATGGAAGATTTACCAGAAAGGGGTAATACAGAAAAAGCAAATTTAATATTGTAATACTCTTTTGGACCAAACACAAAGTAATCCAACTTTTTTCAAATTCAAAAGTAAAACTTGAATTTTATTTTTTGTTAGCATATATTAATAAACAAAGAACTAAGGAAGATCCTAGAAGGAGTCTTAAAATTGTAAATATGGCTTAATTTAAACTGTTCTTATAACTTACTTCACTAACATAAGTGTGGTCTCTGTTTTGGATTTTTTATTTAAATAAATTTGTATTATATTACAACAATAAAAATGAGTCTTTAAGTGTTGAATCACTAAATTATACACTTGAAACCAATATTACACTATATGTTAACTAACAGAATTTATTTTTATTTTTTTAAAGATTTATTATTTATTTGAGGGGGAGGGCACAAAGAGAGAGAGAGAACCTCAAGCAGACTCCAAGGGAGCCTAGAGCCCGACATGGGGCTCCATCTCAGGACCCCGAGATCATGATCTAAATGGAAACCAAGAGTCAGACACTCTATCAACTGAGCCACCCAGACACCCCAACTAATCAGAATTTAAATAAAAACTTTAAAATAATCTTAGGAACAACAAATTGAAAATATTCAAGTTTTAAAATTTTTTTTAAATGGAAAATAATAGTCTTACAATTTGAAGATATAAATTTTATCTCATTTTCTTACCCTTTACAGGTATCCTTGTACTTCGCTATGCCTCAAGATAGAAGTCAAAGATCAAAAGTGAGATCATTTAAACTTGACTTTAGATACTATGAAATGATGATCATTAGTCCTCAGTCAACACTGTATATGGAATTAAGTAGATTTTTGCTTTTTATTTTTTTAAGATTTTATTTAATTATTTGAGAAAGAGTGAGCATGAGTGAGAGAACAGAAGTGGAGGGGGAGAAGGAAAGGGAGAAGCAGGCTCCCAGCAGGGAGCTTGACATGGAGTTCGATCCCATGACCGCAGAATTATGACCTGAGCCGAAAGCAGCATTCAACCCACAACCACCCAGGCACCCCAGATTTTTTTTTAGAACTTAAGTATGACAACCAAAAAGACAATTATTAATCATTGGTTGCAAATAGTATTCATAACTAATCAACTAAAAGAAGCTATATTCTATACTTCCTAATTTCAGATTTTTTATTTGTATTTTATTTGTATGTTCATATGTTTATCTTCAAAAATTGAAAATTTTCTTTATCTTCTATTCATCTATATATCTATCATCTATCTATTGATCAGTTGATTTATCTATCTCGATGTATCAAACTCACAGTACTGACTGCTGACAAAGTCATAGAGCAACTAAATCTATGTTTGCTGGTGGGAGTGTAAAATGTTTCAGCCACTGTGAGAAATACTGTGGGATTTTTTTTTATAAAGTTAACATACACTTACTGCATAAAAGGACAATTTTACCCCTAGGTATTTACCCAAGAGAAATAAAACAAAACAACAAAAAATACTTTTACACAAATGTTCATATGAGTTTTATTCATAATAGCCCTAAACTGGACGACCCAAATACCTACTAACAGGTGAATGGATAAATAAATTGCAGTATACTTATATAATAAATAAAATGGATCAGAGTAAGAGTACACTCATCCATACAAATGAAACTCATAAATATTATTTCTGAATGAACAAGGCCACATATGAACATCATATGTGTCTATTTTTGAGAAATTCTAGAACAGACTAAAACTAAGCTGTATTGATATAAATCAGATCATTTGCTAGCTCGTTTAAGCATTAGATAATTGTAAGGGTTACACAAAGGTATATAATGGAATTTTCTGGGTAGGAGGAAGATTTCTATATCTTGATTGGAGTGATATTTGCACAAGAGTATGCGTTTGTTGAGCATTACCCTTGCACACTGATTTTTAAGATACTCAGATGATCGAAAACTTTGTGATAGAGTAATGTATTCTTATATTTCCTGGAGACACATTGTTGAATCACATTAACTATGACTTGGTTAAGTGTTTCTATTGTTTAATTCAAATAAGAAAAGAAATCAAATTATAATCTTCAGGGAGCATGGTGAAATAGCAAGTGCAACATATAAATATGATCTTTAATAAAATCCTCACCTTATTATAACATATTGCTTACTACTATTAACAAGATTTTCTTCAAAGATACTTTTTTATCAATTAGGAAGTGGGACACAAGTGATCCAAATCACAAAATGTTTGAATACTGAAATATTACTGTATCTACAAATGTGTGCAAATAGCTTTTAAAACTTTATCATGTGATTATTAAGGTTTAAATTTATTTAAATCTATTTTAAATTTAAGTTATTTAAATACTTTTGGATTTGAAACAACCATAAAGCATTTTTTTAAAGAGCATTTCTGCCTTTGTACCAGGTAGGCAATATTTCTTGTTGCATCTAAGGCTTAATTCTTAGTATTTTCATACTATGTTATTATGTATAGACAGTGCAATTTCTGTCCTCTATTTTACAACTTGAATTGTCTATTATATTCAACCAACATTTAGTTCTAGGCCAGGAGATTTGCACGTAGAATATTTTCATAATTGTGTACCTCATTCTGTTTACCTAATGAACAGTCATCCTGTGTGATTTGAAAATATGGTAGTGGCAGGATGAGAGTCTATTTTGGGAACATAGGTATTTTGAAGGAATGCATGATATATAACAAGCTTATATAATAAAAGTGATCAATTAATAAGAAAGAAAAAAGGATAAAATGATGTCAATTAATTTAACGGCTATTTTTGAATTTCATGAAGAAATCATATACAAAAAGTCTTTACCTTAAACTTAATGTCTAAAGAATCGGTATTAAAAATATATTAATCCAGAAAATATATAGTAATGGAAAATTCCAGATCATATTCAGCAGAAAGGAATGAGAGAAGAGTGAATCTTAGAAGTAATCTAAATGAAAAAGCAGCACTATTTGTGGTTTAAATAGACAGGAAAGTAGGGTGAGAGATCAAATGATAATTCCAAGATTTTTTGCTTCTTAGAGCAGGATGCTGGCAATATGTTCTGCAGATATCAAAGTTTGGCAATAGAAAAATACAAAGCTGCCTCACTATCTTATATTGCAAGTGGTGAAGTTACATCAGGATTTTAAATCTATATTTGACTCTCCCATTTCATGCAATGGCATTTCATATGACAATCACTTAAATGGAAAAGTATTTTGAAGCATACCATAAAATTATATCTTTATTATCATGGTCTAAAAATAATGAAATATATGCTATTTAGTAGGCAGATACATTTTAGGTACTCAAGGATTTAAATATTTTTCTTCAGGAAAAAGATTACATGGTGTTTCAGTGGAGAAACACTCATAGTTAGCTGATGCTAAGAAAAAATTACTTTCATGTTAGTTTAAAAATTTTTTTTTAAAGATTCTATTTATTTATTTGACAGAGAGAGATCACAAGTAGGCAGAGAGGCAAACAGAGAGGGGAGGAAGCAGGCTCCCTGCTGAACAGAGAGCCCAATCTGGGGATGATCCCAGGACCCTGAGGTCATGACCTGAGCTGAAGGCAGAGGCTTTAACCCACTGAGCCACCGGGGCACCCCAGATTTAAAAATTTTAAACTTTTCTGATACAATCTAAATATATAGACTTATTTAATAATACTTGTGACAATATTTATTAAGCAATTACATATAATAGGCTCTGCATTATAAAGTATACATGGAATGTCATATTTAATATCCATTAACATTTTTTGAATTAGTAATATTAATATTTCTCATTCATGCTTGAAAGAATCCTTTTGAAAGCATCTTTTGATCTACAGAGTTTACCATTTCACTGGTCAAGGTACACTATATTTATATACTAGCATGAACAGATCCATGGTTTAGAAAGCCAAATTTGACAATACACAAAGATGTAATACACAAAAAATGTTATGAGTTTTGTCTCTATAATTCCTGTCGCTTTCACCAGCTTCATTGCTTTCACATTTCACATTGCTTCATTTAAAATTAATAATTATAATTTTATTGAATGTTTAGTGTGCTAGCCATTTTCGAAAAATGAAAAAGGATGACAAGATGCAATACACAGAGTCTTAATGAGAGATAAAGAGGCAGAGAGGGAGGGAAAGACTGTTTATATCAGTTGCTCATTTTTCTATGAAAGTTTTTTGTTTCATTTTTATTAATAACAGTGTATATATATTCAGATTTTATCTTTTCCTACCATAAAAGTTCCAGTCTTCTGATTTATTATTTGCCTTTTAATTTTGTCTACTTTTGAATTATAAGCACTTAAAATTTTTTGTGTAGACCAGATATAGATATTTTTCTTTTTTATTATTTATTAGAGAGAGAGGGAGCATGAGCAGGTGAGGGGGGAGAGACCAAGGGAGAAAGAGAGAGAGTCTCAAGTAGATGCCCTGCTGAGCACGGAGTGCAACTGGAGGCTTGATCTCAGGACCCTGTAATGATGACCTGAGCCGAAATCAAGATTCAGATGCTTAATGGACTGAGCCACCCAAGCACCGTGAGATTATATTTTTCTTGATAGAATCAATTTTTTGTCTTTTGAGCTAAGAAATGTTCATTTGAGTCAGAGATTATATTGCAATGTAACTATCATATCTCTCTCTTTGCCTGATTTCTAAATTGAGAAGTAAATCTTTGAGTTTTCCTTATGCTTCACTAATTCGATTATATGCAGCATCGACTGCTTTAACTATTTCTAATTCTCGTGAAAATTTTACACAAACTTTTATCTCAGGTGCTACCCTGTCTCTCTCCTCATTCAATAGCCCACCTTTTTTAGAATGTAGGTGTACAGGTTATGCCTGCATTTCAGTGAAAATATTTTCTTATGCAGAATTGTAAGGGATAATATGGGTGCTCTTCCCAGATTTTCATTCATTCCTTTTATGTCTCTGTGCACACCTTCTCTAGTCTCTGTGTGTCTGCTTCAAAGGAACCTCAAAGAGAATTCTCTACAGATGATTGCCCCAAGTTATTTAGGTTGATTTTCATACAGAAGTGCCTAAGAATTTACATCACTGGGATGATGTGAGACAGCAAGAACTAGCCAATAAGTTACTGGTTGGGTAAATAAAAACCCAACTCTTTTGCCTAGAGTTTGGATACACTCAGGATGATTTATACTCTAAAGCTTCCCTGGCATGGAAAGGGAAAATTGGAAGCTGGAGGGTGATCTGGAATGTACCACTTGCTTAGCCTCTTCTTCTTTCTTCTACATTACTAACTTCCAAACTTTTCTCCCTGCAAATTTACTGTTAAGGCCTCATGTTGAATCTCATTCTGGGAAACCAGACTTAGGACTAGACAAGGATTAGCCTCTGAAAACTCAGAGAAATGTACATCCATGCTAAACTAAATTATATTTTATGTACAACATCATAGGTATATCACATGTTATATATTAATCTTATATCAATTTTATATAATATAATATATGATTTTATATGATTTTACATAGGTCATGTTTACTCTTTTTTATTTCATTTAGTTTCTTCTGGGGGATAAATAATATGTACGCATGATTCAGAATCCTAGCAATCAATACAAAAGCATACAGAGATGATCCCTCACTTTAGATGGTTCTACTTAGCAATTTGTTGGCTTTATGATGGTGCAAAAATGATACACGTCCAGTAGAAACCATACTACAAATTTTGAATTTTGATCTTTTCCCAGGCTAACCATATGAGATACAATACTCTCTCATGATTTCCAGTGGCAGTGAGCTACAGCTCATTTAGAGTGGGAAGTGATGTTCCCACTCTTTAGGACAGAATGTCTACATAAATTATTTTGAATTCTTTTGCACAAGAGACTTGCCTATTTATTAATTTAGTCAATAAGTCCTTTATATCAGTATGGGCTTGTGATATTATTTTATACTTTGGGCTATAATCTTGGGCAATAATCCAATATTATCTTATTTATTTTGTTGCTCAAACAGGTTGCTCAGGTTTTATCTTTCATACTTTTGATGTATATTGATTGATCATTGAGGGTGTTTTGGAGGATGGGGGTGGGGTGAGTGGTTTTTTTTAGTGTTTTTGTCTTGTTATGAGCACTTTATTTCTAGGCCCATATCAAATGATTAAAAAATATATAAATATGCTTGCTAACCCTTTTATATACACAAACCTATAAATATTCTTATATGTGGCCATCTGTATCTATGTTACGCTAAACATGAATTCGTGTTAATATCATTAACTCTAACCCATTACCACATGGATCATTCTAGCCTCTCCCCCTTGCAGATCTGTGAACTCCCATTCCATCAGTAAAAAATCTGGCTCTTGCCATCTGCCATCCATTTACTTAAGTTTTCGATGCAGTATACATATATAACAATAACAGAATTGTTAATTCATACACTCATAGAAACAACTTTATCAACTGAAATACATGCTTATTCAGTTTCTTTTGCCTTTAGTTTTCAGATTCAACTCATTTATACAGTATGGGCAATGCCTTTCTCTGCCACCACTTTCAGAAAATGAGGTTCTTTCATACGGGTGTGATGCGCTTGGATCATTTTGATACATGCTATATTCCACTGAGGATCCCCCAACCTCCAAAATAATTTTTAAAATTTGAATACGTTAAGATTTACTCTTTGTAGGATAAAGTTGAATGGGTTTTGACAAACGTATTGTCATGGATTCACAAACACAGATCATATAGAATGGATTCACTTCCCTACAATATTCCTCTGTTTACTTATTCATTACTTAGTTTACTTATTCTACCCAAACCCTCAGAAACCACTGATATTGTACAGTTGTTACAGAGCACAGACTGGATCCTGGCCAAAAAAAACAAGCGGCACTCTGAGACCTTGGAGGATCGGAGATTTATTTCATGCTAGCAGGCCCCGAAGAGACTAATCTCTCAAGATCTGAGCCCCAAGCACAGGCAAGGGGATATTTTATACATTTTTATTTCTGTATCTGTGCCACTCTTGCAGCTGCGACTGGTGGGGTTAGGGGAAAGCCTGGAATGGCCCTGAGGCCAGGACTGGGATTTCCCTGCTGGATTGGTCAGCTACCTCAGAACACAGATTTTCCTTATCATAGTCACTATACCTTTGCTGTTTACAGGTTGTCACATAATTGTAATGATATCATATGTACAATTTTCAGACTGGCTTCTTGCACTTAGCAATATTCGTCTAAACTTCATTAGCATACTCTTTTCATTAACATACTTTCAGTGACTTGTTACCTCATTTCTTTTTATTATTGAATAATATTGTATTGCTTGCATGTACCACAGTCTGTTTATCCATTCACATCTTTTGAAGGACATCTTGATTCCTTCCAGATTTTGGCAAAAATGCTCACATGCCACACGTTTTTGGGTGGATATGAATTTTCACATCAGTTGAGCTAGGAACAAAATTGTTTAGCCTTGTAAAAAACTGCAAAACTACTATTCAAAGTGGCTATAATGTTTGTGTTTCCAACAACAATGAAGAGATGAATAGCAGTTCCCATTGATTTACATTTTTCCCTAGCTATGGGTATTGTCAGTTTTGGGGGTTCTCTCTTTTTTTTTTAGTCACTTTAATAAGAGTGTAGTGATATCTCCTTGTTTTACCTTGCACATTCTTAATGACAAATTATGATACATGTTTTGCAAATATTTTTCTTCCAGTCTGTGGCTTGTTCTTTCATTTTGTTAACCATGACTTTTGCAGGACAGGAGTTTTTAATTTTAATAAAGTCCAACTTACCTTTTTTTTTTTCTTTCACGGATGATGGTTTTGTGCTGTATCTAAATTTTTAACCCCAAACTTAAAATAACCTAGATTTTTCCCCATGTGTTCATGAGTTTAATATTTTACATTTAGTTTATGATATATTTTGATGAAGTTTTTTGAAACAGGTAAGGTTTGTACGCACATTTGTTTTTGCATTTGGACCTCCAATAGGTCCTTGTTACTTTGTCAAAGATCAGTTGTCTATATTAGCATTGATTTAATTCTATCTATATTGGCATGGGTCTATTTTCTGAATATCATCTCAATTTCTAGTTTGACAAATTTTATCATGAATAAGTGTTAGATTTTGTCCAATGGTTTTTGTGTATCAATTGATATGATTATATTTCTTTGGTTATTTTGCATGTTGATACAGTAGTTTACATTGATTAGTTTGTTTTTTGAAGTATAGTTGACATAAAATGTAATTAATTTTGTTTCAGGTGTACAACAGAGTGATTCTACATATTCTATATATTACTCATTGATTGCCACACTAAAGGTAGTCACCATGTGTTACCACATGACATTATTACAATATGATTGACCACATTCTCCATGCTGTATGTTTCATCTCCATGACCAATTTATTTTATAACTGGAAGTTTTTACGTCTTAATTCCCTTCACCTATTTTATCCTCCCCTATTCACTTCTCCTCTGGCAACTACCCATTTGCTTTCTGTATCTGAGACATTTTTCTTAATTGGTTAGTTTTTATTGAACCTGCGTTGCATGCCTAGAATAAATCACAGCTGATCACGCTGTACAAATCTTTTTAGAAATTGCTGACTTCAGTTTGCTAATATGTTGAAGGAAATTTTTGCATTCTGTTCATGAAGGATGTTGTTCTGTGTTTTCCTTTCATGTAATGTCTTTGGTTTTAATATAAGCAAAATGTTGGCCTTATAAAATATTAAATCTTGCTTCTATTTTCTGGAAGATATTATGGAGAATTGGTATTATTTCTTACCATAAAAGTAAAAATGTATGTCTTAACTATCCATTCCCTTTTAAAACTGGCCATATAATGTACTGGTAAGAGAAGGACAAAAGAGAAGGAATGGCCTGCGTTAAGTCAATACAGCATTGAGAATAAGGAGTATGGGGGAAGGGGGGGTTCTAACATCATAGGTGTTTGCTACTGTTTATGTAAGGTGGAAATTTTCAGTCATTCACATGGACTAAATCTCCTTCTCTTTGTTTGAACTTACTCAGAAGAAAAGTGAACAAAATCAGTCTCCAACAGTTTTTAGTCATGTCACTACGTTTAGTGAGTTTACTTTCATTCCCTCCAGAACCTATGACATTATACAATAACAACTTTGAATACATTGCATTGTGATTTTGAAGAAAGTTTTTTGCTTTCATTGTTATTTTAATGACTATTTGTGGAGAGAAAAGAATTTGTTCATATTCCACCATTATAACCAAGAATTATTGGTTCTTAAACTTTTGCATGTCTTCTTCAAGAATGCAGTGAGTAGTATTAATAGGGATAATAAAAAGCTAGTAATAACTAAATATCTAATAATAGAAAACATATTAAGTATTCTTTACCTGCAGATAATTTTGCATTATATTGTCACTAAAGATTTTTTATGAAAAGTTTTTATGTTAAAAATTGCTAGTTACGCTGTAAAGTACAAAAGAATCAGAATGCAAAGGATTAACAAATATCTCGCAGCCTTTAAAAATGCACAACTGGAAATAAGCAAAGGCACATTTTTCCCTTCTCTTTTTATTTTTAAAAATTTATAAAACTGACGTATTAATCATATAATTAGAAAACATAAACTTTTAACTAACTTCAGTACAGTGAGTAACTTCTACCTAGTTTTTAACCATAACTATTGTTAAAACTGATTAAAGAACCGTAAACATTTTCAAAAAGTTATCTTGCAGGGTTCTTCGGTGGTTCAGTCATTAAGTGCTGCCTTCAGCTCTGATCAGGATCCCAGGGACCTGGTTTCGAGCCCCAGGGGATCCCAGGAACCTGGGATCTAGTGGTGGGTCAGGCTCCCTGCTCAGTGAGAAGCCTACTTCTCCCTCTCCCACTCCCCCTGCTTGTGTTCCCTCTCTCCCTGTCTCTCTCTCTGTCAAATAAATATATAAAATCTTAAAAAAAAGATACTTTGCAGTATCCAGATTATATATGAACATATAGCATAAGCTAAACTGTACAGCTAGAATTATTTTTCTTACTTTTCAAACATCTACTTTTTTGAAGAGATTTTAGTCTATTCCTATTTGCAGAGAGCACATTGATAACATCATGTATATGGACATGCCACAAATTGTTGTTTTTCTAAAGCCATGAAAGTATCAAACAACTTCATTTTCCAAAAAAAAAACAAAGGAAAAAAAAAAAGAAATACCACCTCATTTGCATGACAAGGTTTAGATTTCTTTAATGAATAACTTACCCTAACTCTGGGTTGGCATTTTTTTAAAACACTGACCTGTCTCTGGCACAGTAGCTGGGCAGCTTATGGAGATCACATCATGCTGCTTCCGGTGGAGGTTCATCAAGAATTCTATGCTTTCAACACCTCTACCTGGCAGCCTTCAGAAAATAAAGTGATAGATCCGGAGAATTTCACTTTCACATAGAATTTTAGCATAAATTAGGCAATCTTTCTCACTAAATGACCAGATGCACATTTTAGGCTTTGGAGGCAACATATGATCTCTATTGCAACTATCTACCATGATAGTAAGAAAAAAAATGGACAAAACTAGAACAAATGCATATGGCTGTGTTCCAATAATTTTTTTTTTTTTTTACAAAACAAACAATCGGCTAATAGGAGATAGGGTGCTAACTCCTAATGAGATTACAAGACTGACATTGTGTCTTGTGCTTGAGAAGTTGCATATTAAATATTTATAAGAAATAGAAATAATTGTTATGCTTTTTTAGTTTTCATTATCAAAGATTTGGTACTTTTATATAATCCATTTACTTGAATAATGAATTGCAAAAGTGGTTAGTTTTGAATCATTATCTTATATCCCTTCATATTAGGGTGAGGAGAATTCTGTTTTCCTTTTTAATACTTAATATTGCTTATTGTCCAATATAACACCAAACAAGAAGACATTTATTCCTCAGGTGGTGAGTTACCATCCTATACACGTACATAAAGTTTAGTATTCTTCCTTAGTACAGTTATGAGCTTTCCTGCTATAATTCAATATATGTGCTCCCCCAAATTTCACATCCTATAAAATTACATAAAAAGATATATGGCAATGAATATGGTAACCATATAATTTGTCAAATAAACCAGGACACTTTTGAGAATGAAAGAAGACATTGTTCCTAATTATTCCAGAAACAGAAAACTTATACCAGGATTGTCAGGGCCCACCCAGGACTTAAGATCATCCTATTAATGGAGAAACAAGAGGGAGGACAACTCAAAAAATATGCAAATCTATACCAAAGCTTATTAAGGGGCAATTGGTCTTCGGGGAAATATTTTGGGCCACTTAGGCAGTTCAGCCTGGTTTGAGGCTGCCCTCGAGATATTAAATAGTCAGAATATCCACAATCTAGAAATCCTGACAGTGGTTTCCTTAGTGTTAAGGCTACTCAGTTACTGCGAGCATGAAGCTGAAGCGGAACCCTGCATTAGCAGAGCTGCCATTCACATCAGCACCGCGGGCTCGGCAGCCTCATCAAGAGCCCAGAGTCATACCGCAAGAGGTTGAGAGTGCGCCTCTCTGTGGAAGAAACTCCAGGGCACGATACTCATTTTTAATTTTGTTAAAATATAGCCCAAAGAAGTCTAGCTCCAGTAAAGCACCCTTGCCTTTTCCTGTTGGAAATTTTAACTCTCCTCTATAACTTTTCTGGCTTTGGAAAGATTGTGTGTAAAACAATGTGACTTCTGCATATTCCCGATGTTTCCCTATTTAGCAATTACGCATGAAAATTTATGTTACAAAAAAGAACTTTTTTTTTTTTACAACTCCAGATAAAAGAATGCATTGAATTAACTGTCTTAAAGTTAATTTCAGATTTACATGATGTTGTAAGAAATAATATGTTGTAAGAAATAAAAATGTTGTACATTTCGCTCTGTTTTTCCCCAACATTTTGTAAAACTGTAATATAATATAATAACCAGGATATCGACATTGATGCAATCCACAGATCTTACTTAGCTTTGCCTAATTTTACCTATATTCGTTTGTGTGTGTACATGAAATTCTATACATATTTATTATATGCGTAGTTTCCTGAATCCATCTCCACAGGCAAGATCCTGTTCAGTCCCAACAGCACAGAAATTCTTTTCGTTTGCCTTATAACCACTCCTACCTCCATCATTAGCCCGTCACCTCTGTCACCTGTTAACCACTAATCTGTCCTCCACTTCCAAATTTTCGCATTTCAAATCCATACAAATGGATTCAAACAGTGTGTTAGTTTTGGTTGCTAGCTTTTTGTTGCTGTTCAGCATAATTTCCTGGAGATTTATCTAAATTTGTGCATGTATCAATAGTTTGTTCCTTTTGTTAGTGATTAGTATTCAGTGGTATGGATGTAACACCGTGTATTTAACCTTTCATCCAGTGAAGAACTTCTGGACTGATTTCAGTTTTTGTCTATTAGAAACAAAGTTGGCATAAACATTCATGTACAGGAACTTTTTGAATATAAGTTTTTATATAGTCTATTCATCAATGCCCAAAAGTACAATTGTTGGCTCATTTCGTAGTAATACATAAAGGTTTTACAAGAACTACCAAACTGTTTTCCAGAATCATACCGTTTTATGTTCTCACCATAAGTCAGGAGTGACCTAGCTTCTCTACAACCTTTCTATTAGTATTTAGTATTGACATTTTTTTCTCTTTACTTTTAACCATTCTGATAGATGCATAATGATATTGCAGTTTTATTTTCATTTCTCAATGGCTAAAAATGGTGAACATATTTTCATGTGCTTATTTGCTACTTGTACATCCTCCTTGAAGTGCCTCTCCCTTTATTTTGCCTATCTACTTTTATTAAGATTTATTTATTTATTTGAGAGAGAGAGAGAGAGAGAGAGAGAGAGAGAGCATGCAAGCAAGTAGGGAGAGGACCAAAGAAAAAGAATCTTCAAGCAGACTCCATGCTGAGTGCAGAGCCCAATGTGGGGGCTTGATCTCATGACCCAAGAGATCATGACCTGAGCCAAAACCAAGAGTTAGAAGATTGATTGAGCCACCCAGGTGACCCTCTTCCAATAGAAGAATCAAAGCGTTGTTGTTTTTTTTTTTTTCCTGTTTAGTTTTGAGAGTTCTTTATATTCTAAATACTAGTCAATTATTGGACATATAGCTTGCAAATATTTTCACCTAGCCTATAGCTTTTTTTCTTCTTTTTCTTTTTTTTTTTCACAAGAGCTTTAAAAGAACAAAAGTTTTAGTTTTGATGAGATCTAATTTAAGAGCTTTTCCTTGTGTGGAAAAGTATAAATACAAAAAGTATTTTTGTGTCAAATATAAAAAGTTTTGCCTAGCCACAATCTCATGATTTTCTCTGATTTTTTTCTTAGAAGTTTAGCAGCTTTATATTTTATCTTTAAGTACATGATTGATGTCAAATTATTTTATACAAGGTGGGAGGTTTGGGTTGAGATTTAAGTTTTAGCTATGGATACCTAATTGCTTTAGTACAATTTGTTGAAAAGACTATTTCCCTTCATTGAGGTGGTTGTGCAGTTTTGTAAAAAATCAGCTGAACATATTTTTGTGAGTCTATTTGTAGGTCAGCTATTCTGTTCCATTGATCTATGTGTTTATCCCTCCTTTAATATCACATTCTCTTGATTGCCCTAGTTATATAGCAATCTTGAATATTGGATAGAATAATTCCTACCATTTTATTCTTCTTGGGTAAATAGTTTATCCTAAATTTTAGAATAAGTTTGCTTTGTTTGAATTTTAATAGGAATTCTTTTAAAATGTAAATCAAATTTGGAGAGAATTGGTATCTTTACTATATTGTTTTCCAACCTATGAATATAGTGTTTCTCCATTATTTGATTTTTTCATCAAGAATTTATAGATTTTAGGGGCGCCTGGGTGGCTCAGTCGTTAAGCGTCTGCCTTCAGCTCAGGTCATGATCCCAGAGTCCTGGGATCAAGCCCCGCATCGGGCTCCCTGCTCGGCAGGAAGCCTGCTTCTCCCGCTACCATTCCCTCTGCTTGTGTTCCCTCTCTCGCTGTGTTTCTCTCTGTCAAATAAATAAAAATCTTTAAAAAAAAAAAAGAATTTATAGATTTTAGCTGTAAAACATCTCTAATGTTTTACTAACTGTATACTTAATATGTATTGTTTTGGAGTGATTATTGTAAATAGTACTGTATCTTTTATTTCAGTGCCCATATGTTCATTATTAGCATAGAGAAATACAGTTTTGTGTGTGTGTGTGTGTGTGTGTGTGTGTGTGTGTGTGTGTTGTTGTTGTTGTTGTTGTTGCTGTAGTCTGTGATTTTGCTGAGTTTATTAGTTCCAGGAGTTTTTTTGAAGATTTCTAAGAGGGCAATTTTGTCATTACCAAATAAGGACAGTTTTATTTCTTTATTTCCACTTTATAAATGTTTTGTTTCATTTTCTTATCTTATTTTGGGGCAGGTTGTAATGAGTGAGTAGTGAGAGAGAGAGTGTCCTTGCCTTGTTTCCATTTTTTGGGAGAAACTATTCCTCTTTTCACCATTAAGTGTCATGTTAACTGTAGGTTTTGTATTTATCAAATTGAGAAAAATTTCCTCTATTCCTAACTTGCTGAGAGTTTTTCTCATGAATGAATCTTATAATGTCAAGAGCTTTTTCAATAGATATAATAATCAATTATAGCAATAGATATAATATTTTTATCAATAGATATAATTTTCATATCAATAGATATAATAATTTTATTGATATATAGTTAGATATATTATATTTACAATATACAATAGATATAATATTGATATTATATATAATCGATATCATCGATTGATGTTTATTTTATATTGATAATATTGATATATATAATCAATATTATATCTATTGATACAATAGATATATTGTATCTATTGATATATGATACAATATATCTATTGATATATGATATAATATATCTATTGTATCAATAGATATAATATATTTTTTTTCTTTTTTAGCTTTTGATAGAGTGGATTAAATTGATTGATTTTTTTTTAATGTTGAACATTGTGTACTTGGAACATTAACCACTTGGTCTTATATAGAGATAAGATATATATTATATAATATAAAGATATATAATTATAAATATATATAAAATATATAATTATAAAGATATATAATTCTTTTCACACTGTTTTGGATTCTGTTTGAAAAATATATAATTTGAAAAATACTTTCTTTTAAGCTCATGAGAAATATTGGTAATTTTTGTTCATCTTTTTTTTTTTTTAATGTGCTTTTCTACCTTTGGCATTAGGAAAATCCTGACCTCATAAAACAAATTGAGAGTGCCCAATTCTTTATTTTCTAGAAGAGATTATATAAAATTAGATTTAATTATTTTGTAAATGTTTTGTTAGAATTGTTCTATGAAATTATCTGGGCCTGGAAATGTTCCCTTTGTGAGCTTTTCAACTATGAATTGAATAACATTATTGTTAAAAGTTTATTCAGATTGTCTATTTTATTGTGCTTGAGTTTTGGTAGTTAAGTTTTTGAAAAATTAGTCCAATATTTCTAAACTGTAAAATTTGTTAATTTGCAGAATTCTTTTACTATTCTTTTAATGGCTCCACAATTTTTTTAGCAATATATCTGTTTCATTCCTCATATTGATGATTTCTGTCTTTTTTTAATTTATGACTGTGGCTAGGTATTTATAAATTTTATTATTTTTTTCAAATAACTAGCTTTTCTATTTCATTGATTTTATCTGTTTTTATATTTTCAATTTCATTCATCTCTACTTTTTTTTTTTTTACTTTTTACCTGTTTACTTGCTTTGGGTTTATTTTGGTCTTTATTGATTTTAGACCTGTCCATTTTTTAATATAAGAATTTCGTTCTATAAATATTATTTTCAGCATTATTTAGCTGAATTTCAAAACTTTTGATATGTTGTGCTTTCATTTTCATTCTGTTCTATGTATTTTTTTTATTTCTTTTAGACTTCCTATTTAACTTACGGATTATTTTAAAATAAGTTGTTTTGAAACCCCAGCTGGCTCAGTAGGTTGAGCATTGGCTTTCAGCTCAGGTCATGATTCTAGAGTATTGGAATCAAGTCCCACATCAGGCTCCCTGCTCACAGAGCTTCTCTCTCTGCCTCTCCCCCCTGCCCGTGATTGTTCTCTCTCTCTGTCTCTGGCAAAAACAAATTAATAAAAAAAAAAAAACCCTAAAGAAATAAGTAAGTTGTTTTATTTCTGTATGTTTTTGGGTTTTTTTTAATTTTTTAATTTTTCAAATTATTATTTGAATTCTAATGAGTTAACATATAGTATAATATTGGTTTCAGGAGTAGAATTTAGTGATTCATCAATTACATATAACACCCAGTACTCAACACAAGTGCCCTCCTTAATAAACATCACTGATTTAGCTTATCCCTCTTCTACTTCCTCTCCAGCAACCCTATTTTTTGTCCAAGTTCAGTTTCTTCTTCCCTTCCCTCTCTTTTTTTCCTCTTATCCTATGTTCATCCATTTTGTTTTCAAATTCCACATATGAGTGAAATCATAGTATTTGTCTTCCTCTGCCTGACTTATTTCACTTAGCATAATACTCTCTAACTTGATTCAAGTTATTGCAAATGGCAAGATTTCATTCTTTTAGATGGCTCAATAATATTCCATTATATATATGGTATATATATACTATATATATTTATATATATATAATATTCCATTATATATGGTATATATATATATATATATATATATATACCATATATATAATGTTATATATATTATACACACACATATATATACTACCTCTGCTTTATCCATTCATCAGTTGATGGACATTTGGGCTCGTCCTATAATTTGGCTATTGTTGATAATGCTGCTATAAACATCAGGGTGGATGTGCCTCCTCTAATCAGTATTTTTGTATCCTTTGGGTAAATACCTAATAGTACAATTGGTGGGTCATAGGGTAGTTCCATTTTTAACTTTTTGAAGGACCTCCGTAATGTTTTCCAGAGTGGCTGCTCCAGTTTGCATTCTGACCAACAGAGTAAGAGTCTCCATTTTTTCCACATCCTTGCCAAAATCTGTCATTTCCTGTATTGCTAATTTTAGCCATTCTGACAAGTGTGAGGTGCTGTCTCATCATGGATTTGATTTCTATTTCCCTGATGATGAGTGATATTGAGCACATTTTCATGTGTTTGTTTGGCCATCTGGATGTCTTCTTTGGGAAAAAAGTCTATTCATGTCTTCTGTCCATTTCTTAGCTGGATTTAGTTTTTGGGTGTTGAATTTGATAAGTTCTTTCTAGATTTTGGATACTAACCCTTTATCACATATATCACTTGCAAATATCTTCTCCCATTTCATAGACTGCCTTTTAGTTTTGTTGATTATTTCCTTCACTGTGCGGAAGTTTTTATGTGCGTGAAGTCTCAATAGTTCATTTTTGTTCTTGGTTCCCATGCTTCAGAAGATGTGTCTGGTAAGAAGTATCTTTTTTTTTTTAAGATTTTATTTTTTTGACAGAGAGAAAGAGAGAGCCCAAACAGAGGGAGCAGCAAGCAGGGTGGGGGGAGAAGCAGCCTCTCCACTGAGCAAGGAGCTCAATGCAGAACTCAATCCCAGGACCCTGGGATCATGACCTGAGCCAAAGGCGGCTGCTTAATTGACTTAGCCACTCAGGCGTCCCCAGTAAGAAGTTTCTATGGCAAAGGTGAAACAGGTTGCTGCATTTATTCTCCTCCAGGATTTTAATAGTTTCTTTTCTCACATTTAGATCTTTCATCAATTTTGAATTTATTTTCTTGTGTGGTATAAGAAAGCAGTCCAGCTTCATTCTTCTGCATATAGCTGTCCAGTTTTCACTACACCATTTGTTAAAGAGAGTGTCTATTTCTCATTGGATATTCTTTCTTGCTTTGTCAAAGATTAGTTGACCACAGGGTTAAAGGTCCATTTCTGGGTTCTGTATTCTGTTCCATTGATCAATGTGTCTGGTTTATGACAGACCATACAGTCTTGATGATTATAGCTTTGTAATAGAGCTCGAAGTCCAGGAATCACGATGCCTCCAGCCTTGCTTTTCTTTCCGAAGATTGCTCTGGCTATTCTGGGTCTTTTGTGGTTCCATGCAAATTTAAGGATTGTTTGTTCTAGCTCTGGGAAAAATGCTCTTGGTATTTTGATAGAGATTGCATTACATGGATAGATTGCTTTCAGTAGTATTTACATTTTAACAATATTTTTTCTTCCAATCCATGAGCATGAAATGTTTTTCCATTTCTTTGTGTCCTCCTCAATTTCTTTCATTAGTGTTTTTTATTTTTCAGAGTACAGATCTTTTTACCTCTTTGATTAGATTTCTTCTTAGGTATCTTATGGTGTTTGGTGCAATTATAAATAGGATTGATTCCTTGATTTCTCTTTCTGCTGCCTCATTATTGGTGTATAGAAATGCAACAGATTCTGTACATTGATTTTATATCCTGTGACTTTGCTGAATTAATGGATCAGTTTTAGCAATTTTTTGATGGAGTCTTTCAAATTTTCTCTATAGAAAAAGTATCCTTTTCTATAGAAGGATCACGCCCTCTGGGAAGAATGAAAACGTGACTACTTCCTTGCCAATTTGGATGCATTTTATTTCTTTATGTTGTCTGATTGCTGCAGCCAGGATTTCCAGTACTATGTTAAATTACAATGCTGAGAGTGGTCATCCCTGTTTTTTTTATTTGTTTGTTTTTTTGTTTTGTTTTTCTTGACTGTACGGGAAAAGTCCTCAGTTTTTCCCCACTGAGGCTGATATTGGCTGTGGGTTTTTCACATATGGCCTTTAAGATATTGAGGTATAGTCCCTCTATCACTACCTTATTGAGTGTTTTTATCATGAATAGATGCTGTATTTTGTCAAACGCTTTTCTTTCATCTATTGAGAGGATTATATCCTTTCTTTTATTAATGTGGTATATCACACTGATTGATTTATGAATACTGAACCGCTCTTATAACCCATGAATAAATCCCATTAAAATCTTTTTAATATACTGTTGGATTTGATTTGCTAGTATCTTGTTGAGAAATTTTGCATCTATGTTCATCAAGGATTTGTCCTGTAATTCTCCTTTCTAGTGGGTTCTTCATTTGATTCTGGGATCAAGTAATGTTGGCCTCAGAGTTTGGGAGTTTTCTTTCCATTTCTATTTTTTTAATTAATTTGAGAAGACTAGGTATTAACTCTTCTTACATGTCTGGCAGAATTTCCATGGGGAGCCAAAAAGACCTGGACTATTGTTTGTAAGGAAATTTTATTTTTATTTATGTTTTAGGGAGAGAAAGCAGAGGAGCAGAGGGAGAGGGGGAGGGAGAGAGAATCCTAAGTAGGCTCCATACCTAGCCCAGCATGGAGCCGGACACCTGAATTGATCTCATGACCCTGAAATCATGATCTGAGCTGAAACTGAGTCAGATACAGAACCCACTGAGCCACCCAGGCACCTCGGTTTTAATCATATTTGCTGCCTTGGTTTTAATCACATTTGCCCTAGTACAAAAGATACCTGCAGAGCAAAGTTGGGAGAACTTGGTGTAAGAGGACCAAGCCTCCACTGTGTGTGCTTTGCCACTAGTTGAAGTCCATCTATGCTGATGGGAAGAGTGAAAACTGGCATTGGCCCACTCTCTTCCCCAGAGAGGGGAGTTTGTGCCTGCCACTGTTCGGGAAGCCTTTGCAGAAGAATGAAGGATCCCCCAACTTGGGTTCCCAACTTCTTCAGATCACTGCCTTCATCTTGTCTGTATCTAAGTCAATGTCCAGCCTGGTGACACAGTGCTCCTGTGTTTTATCTCAGGCATACATCTGAAATTCAAGACTCCAAATTTTAGGGACCTGGCTTAGCTTGGAACTACATTAATTCTCTGGGGAGGGTCTCCTATGCTATGGCTGGTACTAGTCTGCCCCAGAAAAGCAGTCATAAGGCCACTAGGGGTTTAGAATCTATGGCAAAGCATAGCAAAAAGCCGGCATCCATTTTAGCTGCCCTCAGCAGGCCTCTCTGTTCTTATATGAACAGGACAGCTCAATGGCACCCACTGGCATTTTGTCCCCTGGGAGACAATGCTGCCTCTTCCAGATGTACTCCAAGAAGGGGAACTGTCTCTCCCAGCATGACCCAAGGTGTCTTCAGAGCACATTTTCTGCTTCTGGGCCTCTGCCTTCCTTCTCCACAGGAACACCACTACACCTGCCAGGCTCAACCCTGCTGATAGAACAGACTTCTAAAACTTCACTTTTAACTCCACTGCTTATAAAAACTTGCAGAAAGCATCCCTTTTAGTTTTCCCAGTCAATGGTTTTGGGGAAGTGTTTTTCTTGCGTAATTCCTCTGTGCTCTCTCTCTCACTCTCGCTCTTTCTCTCACTCTTCTCCTCTTTCTTCTGTGATCAGGACTCCTTTCTCTCTGCAGCACCCCTAATTCTTCTCTCCCCAAACCACATGTCTTCACCTCCTACATTCTACAATGTGGACTTTTTCTCCCTCTGGTTGTGCTTTTGTTCTCTCAGTCCTCAGATCAATATCCTGGGTATTCAGAATGATCTGAGAATTACCTAACTGTGTTCAAGGGGTGAGGCAAGCATAAAGTTTACCCATTACTCTGACATCTTAACTCCTCCCTTATTTCCATGTGTTTAGAGATTTTCTTATTGGTTTTCTGTAATTAATTCCTAGTTGTATTTCATTATTGTTGGATAACACAATCTGTATCATTTCAATTCTTTTAGATGTGTCAAGGTTTGTTTTATGGCCCTGGGCATTGGCTCTCTTAGTTAATGTTTGATTGGCATTTGAGAAAAATAAATAAATAAATCGGCTTTTTAATTGAGCACAAATGTATTCACTTTCTTAGATGAAGTGTTACATGTCAGTCAGATCTTATTGGTTGATTCCCTTATTATCTTTTTTGTCCTTGCTAAATTTCTGTAAAGAAGTCTACCAGTTACTGACAGGGAAGTATTGAAGTTCCCAACTGTAACTGAAATTTTTTTAGATCACCTTTTAATTCTTTTGGTTATTGCTTCATACATTTTAAGATTCTAATATTTGTTAAGTCTTTCTAGTAAACTGAACCTATATCTATGTAATATTTCTCTTTATCTCTAGCAGTTTTCTTTGTTCTGAAATCTACTTTATCATGAGTTAACTTTTAAAAATTTAGTGTTTAAGGGGCGCCTGGGTGGCTCAGTGGGTTAAAGGCTCTGTCTTCAGCTCAGGTCATGATCTCAGCGTCCTGGGATCAAGCCCTGAATGGTCTCTCTGCTCAGCAGAGAGCCTGCTTCCGCCCTCTCTCTGCCTGCCTCTCTGCTTACTTGTGATCTCTCTCCTCTCTGTCAAATAAATAAATAAAATATTTTAAAAAATAAAAAATAAAAATAAAAATTTAGTGTTTAAAAAATTGATTAAAAAATTTAAGCTTCAATTTTCCTTTCAATTGTTCCATCTTGAATATATATATTTCCCTAACATTCATCTTAATCTATATTAGTCATCCTTTGTAGATATATAGTATAAAATAGAGTTTATTTTTTAATCAAATTTTACTTTTAAATTTTAATACCACAACATCTGTGTGCTTATCACATATCTATCTTTTTTCTAGAAAGTTTCCCTGAGGCAATGACAAAAGCAAAAATAAACTATTGGGACTATATTAAAATAAAAATCTTCTGCACAGGAAATGAAACAATCGACAAAACTAAAAACTAACCTACAAAATGGTAAAAGATATATATGCAAATGACATACTTGATTAAGGATTAGTATCCCAAATCTAGAAAGAATATCAAACTCAACACCCAAAAACCAAATAACCTAATTAAAAATGGGCAGAAAACATGAATAGACATTTGTCCAAAGAAGATATGTGGATGGACAACAGACACATGAAAAAATGCTCAACATCACTTATCATCAGGAAAATATACATCTAAACCACAATGAGGTTTCACCTCATAATGTCAGAATAACTAAAATCAACAACAAAAGAAATAGCAGGTGTTGGCAAAAAAAGAAAAACAGGAACCCTCTTGCACTATTGGTGAGAATGCTAACTGGTTCAGTCTGGAAAACAGTATGGAGGCTCCTCAAAAAGTTATAAACAGAAATACCTTATGATAAGCAATCGCACTGCTGGGTATTTACCCAAAGAATACAAAACCAGTAATTCACAGGGATACAGGCCCCCTTATGTTTATAGCAGCATTATTTATAATAGCCAAGATAATGGAAGCAACCCAAGTGTCCATTTATTGTTGAATGGATAAAGAAGTGGTACATATATACATAACGGAATTATTATTCATCCATAAAAAATAATACAATCTTCCTTATGCCAGGATATAGATGGAGGTAGAGAGTATAATGTTAAGTCAAATAAGTCAGTCAGAGAAAGAAATACCATATGATTTCACTCACACGTGGAACTTAAGAAACAAAACTAACAAGCAAAGAAAACAAAACAAAACAGAGAGAAACCAAGAAACAGATTCTTAACTTTAGAGAACAAACTGATGGCTACCAGAGGAGAAGTGGGTAGGGGGATGGGTGAAATAGGTGATGAGGATTAAGAAGTACACTAGTCACGATCAACACTGGATGATTAAAAAAAAAAAAAAAAAGAACCGTGACTTTCCATTTCTCTCTGGTTTAAATGTTTTAGATATAGAAAAATCCTACAAAGCTTTATTATGTTAGAATATGGTAGATTAATATTCCACAATTCATTTTAAAATGCCTATTTCAAAGTGAACCAAAAAATCTCTGAACTTAGAGTTTGTTTTTATTGTTTTTTGTTTGTTTAAACATATAGTTGATTTCAGCATCACATATGCTTACATGATTCCTTATGTTTAAATTCCATATTCTGACAAAATGCAAAAGTTTGGTGTATAAGAAAGTTTTGTTTACTAAACCTTCAAAATTACTATCACATTCTTTTTCTAAAAACTACTAACAGAACACTTGCATCATGTTGAGGATATTGTTTTATTGCTCTTTTATCTTTATTTTTTTATTATATATTTTTAAAAGATTTTATTTATGACAGAGAGAGGTAGCGAGAGAGGAAACACAAGCATGGGGAGCTGGAGAGGGAGAAGTAGGCTTCCCACTGAACAGGGAGCCTGGTGCAGGGCTCTATCCCAGGAGTTGGGATCATGATCTGAGCCAAAGGCAGACACTTAACGATTGAGCCACCCAGATGCCCCTCTCTTTTATCTTTAAAAAAGCCTTTAAAATAATACTAGAAAAACTTTTCTGCTGTTAACCAGTATGAAAGCATTTATAAAGATAAATGTGCTTGTTTTGAAATTAGTCCACATGTTCTTATGATCCTATTTTCAAGCTTAATGAAAGTACTCAAAAACTATAAATAACAGAAGATAAGAAGTTTGGAAACTTTTTATGTGATATATAGATGTTGTTGAAATATTTCAGAAATATGCTTCGGACTTAATATTTAAAGATGTGATAACAGCTATACTGAGGAACTAAAGAAGGTCTTAGTGAAAAGTCAAAGAAGGAAAAACAATTTCATAATTAATATATGGGTTTGCAATGCACCCAATAGTGATTTACATATTAAAGAGGAACAGCATTCACTTATATTTTCAGTACCAACTTACTAACTCATCATAAAAATAGGTTTTGACTCCTGGATATAATATATTTTCTTTATAAAATAATGTCCTGAATTTTAGATGAGAATTTTACATTATAAATGTACTTTACAGGACATTCTGACAAAGATTATAATAAATCCTTCTTCAAATTTTACTCTGATGTATCATATATAACAATGAAGAATGGAACCACACACATACAAAAGAAAAATGGAATATTCATTTTATGTGGTACTTCTACAAATCTCTCTTAACATCTGAAGATATAACTTTACTATTTTTAATCAAACACATTAGGTATACAATTATTGCCTTCACTATTGCACTTGAGACTATTTTTAAAAAGAACAGTCTACTCTCTTTTAAATGTGTGAGAAACATACCTTTAGAACACGCTAAATGAAATCTTTTTCTTATTGAAGTCATATTTCATGTGTTATATTTTTATCAAATGTCAAAATCTCAGTAGCAGCTAAAGGCACAAAATAGGAATATATCAAAAAACATATCTTCATTTGACTTAAAAATTATCAAAATATTACTTCTTTATACAAATTAAAAGCTTAAATTAAAATTCTAACTACTTATGCCAAAAGTAAAATAATATACATATTATTATATATAATATTACATATGTATTATTAAATACAAAGTATTTTGAAATATATATTTATACTTTAAATCACATCAAAACAAAATTAATAAACATCTAAATATGAAACTAGATAATATTTTATGTTCTAATATTCTTTACTACACACTACTTTGCTAATTATTCGTGGGTATTAAATAAAATTATCCAACATAAATTCTAAATTTGTAATATATTTATTTTCTAAAATAAGAGAAAACATCTACATAAGTAGAAATATAGACTATGAAGCAAAGCTAAAATTTTGTTCATGATTTTTCACAAGCAATAATGTAAAGGATTTGTGAAAAATTATGTGAAGTGATAAATTTCATCTATAAAGTGATACATTTTATGGGGGGACAACAAAAAGATGGTGGCAGAGTAGTAGAATCCTAGGCTCACTTCATCCCATGATCACAACTAGATAGCTATCAAATAATACTAAATATCAACAAAATTGAGCTGAAGACTGACAGAACAAACTCAACAATTAAAGAGAGAGAAGAGGCTAGCTACATCAAAGAAGGTAGGAAGTAGAGAAATATTATTTAGGTGAGAAATAGATCGTGGCTGCTACAGAGCGGAGGAAGTCATGGTCATGGAGAAGGGTGAGAGAGAGGAGCACACAGGGGAACATGCAAAGAGAATGTTTTTTCAAAGCTTAGAAAATGAGAAGGGCAGAATTTCATGAGTTCTTGCAACCAGCCAGGCTTAAGGCATGGAGTTTTAAAGGTCAGCAGGTTTGACTGGAATAGAACCTGAGGGCACTGTGCTGTTCCAGGAGAGAAGGCAGGCAAACACCCTTGGAAGGCCTCTATGGAAGCAACAATCTGAAGAGTGCCTGGGGCACACAATGAGGAGATTATTTGCTTTTCTCAGAGTGTCCTTGAGAAACAGCATTCCTGGAGACACCTCTCTGGGAACAAAGGAGCTTGGCTAGCACCATTTCCCTCCCCTGCTTAGGGAAGCAGGACAGAACCAACACTGGCTGTGTAACTTGCTTACAACACTCCTCATTTCCCTGCACTCAAGTGGAACTGCACTCTTCAGTCACTCTTACCTCACTCCAAACATGGTAGGCTCTCCCCAAGAAAACCAGTATAAATCCCTGACCAAAACCTGTCTCTCAACCAGAGAGTTTTGCAAGGGCCTTAGTTCCAGTGCAGGTGATGACCTGTCTCAATTCACAAGCAGACCAGAGCACCTGGTTAAAACTTGCCACATTGGACCAAGAACCAATCATGGCCCACAGCAGTCAAGGAGAGCCTCTGTAGACTACTGGCCTCAAGGATAGAGCAGCCAGAACACAATAACAGAGTACACACCACACACCAAAGAATCCCTGAAGTGCCAGACCCTGAGGACTACATGACCTTTTCTTCATAAGGCCATTACTTTCAGGAGCAGAAGACATAACTGGCTTTTCTAACACACAGCAGAAGGCAGAGACTTACAGAAAATGGGAAGACAGAGGAATTTATTCTAAATGAAAGAACAAGTCCATGGCCATGGCCATGATCTAACTGAAGCAAATATAAATAAGATGCCTAAAAAATAATTTAAAGCAGCAATCATAAAGATACTCATTGGGCTTGAGAAAAGAATAAAAGACATCAATGAGACACTTAGCATAGAGATAAAAGATGTAAAAAAGAATCAGTCAGAAATGAGGAATGTAATAAATGAGATTAGAAACATGCTTGATGCAATGAACAGCAGGCTGGAAAAAGCACAGAAATGAATTAATGATCTAGAAGACAAAGTAAGCTATATAAAAGAGAGAAAGAAGAATTATGCAAAATGAGAATAAACTTAGGGAAATCAGTGGTTCCATCAAACATTATAACATTCATATTATAGGAGTCATAGAAGAAGAGAAAAAAAAGAGGACAGAAAATTTATTTGAAGAAATAACCGCTGGAAACTTTCCTAATCTGGGGAAGGAAACAGACATTGAGATTCAAAAGGCACAGACAACTCCCACAACAAAATGGGCCCCTACAAATACAAAAAAAGGCCAACACCAAAGCATATTGTAACTAAATTTGCAAAATATAAATAATTTTATACATGAAATTATTATATATTTATATATAAAAACATTTTTTAAGAAAAAAAACTTAAAAGCAACAAGACAAAAGACATCATTAACTTACAAGGGAAAATCCATAGGGCTAACTGATGACTTCAACAGAAATGTGATAACCCAGAAAGGAGAGACATGATACATTCAAAATGATGAATATGAAAAATTAGCAGCCAAGAATACTCTATCCAGCAAGGCCGTTATTCAAAATAGAAGGAGAAATAAAGAGTTCCCCAGACAAATGAAAACTAAAGGAGTTCATGACCACACCACTTAACACTTAACTTTAACACACATCAAAGGGCAGATCATCTAAATGGAGAATCAACAAGGAACAATGGCTTGGAATGACAGACTGAACCTGATGGACTTAACAGAATATTCAGTACCTTCCATCCTAAGACAGCAGAATACATATTCTTTTAAAGTGCACAAGAAACATTCTCCAGAATAAATCACATATTATGTCACAAAATGGGCCCCTACAAATACAAAAAAACTGAAGTCACACAACACACCCTTTCTGGCCATACCACTATGAAACTAGAAGCCAGCCACAAGAAAAAAAAATCACAAAAGACTACCAATACATGGAAGTTAAACAACATGCTATTTATTAAACAATGAATGGATCAACCAAGAAATCAAAGACAAAATTAAAAAAAAAACAAAACCACGCAAACAAATGAAAGTGAAACATGACAATCCAAAACCTTTGGAATGCAGCAAAGTAATTCTAAGAGGGAAGTATACAGCAATACAGGCCTTCTCAAGAAGCAAGGAAAATCTCAAATAAGCACTCTAACCTTATTCTTAAAGATGCTAGAAAGGAACAACAAATGAAGCCTAAAGCCAGCAGAAGGAAAGATAGAAAAAGTATTAGAGCAGAAATAAATGATATAGAAACTAAAAACAAAAACAAAAACAAAAAAACAGTAGAACAGATCATTGAAACCAGGAGCTGGTTTTTTGAAAAAAGTAAGAAAAATTGATAAACCCCCAGCTAGACTTTTTAAAATGAAAAGAGAAATGACTCAAATAAAATCACAAATGAGAGAGGAGAAGTAACAATCAATACCACAGAAATGCAAAAAATTATAAGATTATGAAAAACTATTATGCCAACAAATTGAGCAACTTAGAAGTAATGGGTAAATTCTTAGAAACATAACCTACAAAAGTGAAAAAGGAAGGAAGAATTTGAGTAGATTGATTACCAGCAAAGAAATTTTGAATGCTTAAAAAAAGTTCCAACAAACAAAACTCCAGGGCCAGATGGTTTCATAGGCGAATTCTACCAAATATTTAAAGAAGAGTTAATTCCTATTCTTCTCAAGCTATTCCAAAAAAAGAGAAAAGGAAGGAGAACTTCCAAATTCATTCTATGATGTCAACATTACCCTTATGCCAAAACTAGATAAAGACATCACTAACTACAGGCTACTGTATCTGATGAACACGGATATAAAATTTCTCAACAAAATACTAGCAAACCAAATCCAATACATCAAAAAAACAGAACAAAACAAAAAAACAAACATTCACTACCATTTTGTGGGATTTATTCCTGGGTTGAAGGGGTGGTTCAGTATTCACAAATCAATCAACATGATACATCACATTAATAAGAGAAAGGATAAGAACCATATAAGTATTTCAATAGATGCTGAAAAACCATTTGACACAAGTACAACATCCAGTCATGAAAAAAACTCTCAACTATGTTTTTAGGAAATGCGCCTCAACATCATAAAGGCCATAAATGACAAACCCACAGCTAATATCATACTTAACGGGGACAAACTGATTTTTCATTACAGTCAGTACAGGGATGTCTACTCTCACCACTTGTATTGAACATAGTGCTGGAAATCCTAGCTCCAGCAATCGGACAGCATAAAGAAATAAAAACCATCCAGATCAGTAAAGAAGAAGACAAACTTTCACTATTTGTCAATGGCATGATACTCTATATAGAAAACTAAAAAGACACCACCAAAAAACTGCTAGAACTATTAAATTCAGTAAAGTGACAGGATACAAAAACAATGTACTGAAAAGGATATTATTGAATACATTGTTGTTCTCTTTTTGTGTCTCTCTATCTCTGTTTCTCTCCATTTATGTCTCTTTCTATACATATAATATATAAACTTATAACATGCCATATACATATTATACATTTACATATTTAAACATATATAATTATATACTTAAATGTATAATTATATATATAATTATTAAAGGATAAACTGAGGCATAGTAAAAATTTAAGAGTTTATTTCAGCCAAAATTGATTAAAATTGGGCAACATTCAATTTAGCTGATAAAAAGTAGCTCTGAGAAGCTGAACAAAATAAAGATTTTTATAGCCAGAGGGAGTGGGAATAAGAAAGTTTTGCGAGACAAAAAAGTGGGTTAATTATTGCAAGGTTACTTTTCTTTGGTAGAAGATAGGGGTCCATTAGGCAGATTAATTAAATGGTGCTGATCAGATGATTCATGAATGACTGGTGCAAGATTCCATTTTTGTGAGAGCCAGAACTGTGATTCTCAACTAGGTGTCCGGGGGCTTGGTATAAGCAACTCCACAAGGGCCATGTTGTGTTTTTAACAATGTATGTGTGTGTGTGTGTGTGTGTGTGTGTGTACGTGTGTGTGTATCATGTTTTTTAACTACTGTAAGATGCTTTCTCTCACATTTTATGTGTGTTGGTTTATTATTCATGTGGCTTTCTATGCCACATACTCATATACCCATTTCAATTTGACAAAAAGCACAAATAGATAGACTCCTAAGAGATCTTCCTGTTTTCTTTTTTTTAAAGATTTGGTTTATTTGACAGAGAGAAACACAGCGAGAGAGGGAACACAAGCAGAGGGAATGGTAGCGGGAGAAGCAGGCCTCCTGCCGAGCAGGGAGCCCGATGCGGGGCTTGATTCCAGGATGCTGGGGTCATGACCTGAGCCGAAGGCTTAATGGCTGAGCCACCCAGGCGCCCCGATCTTCCTGTTTTCAATGTTGTTTTCATTCACATCACCCTCTTTACTGTCATCAGAGTTCTTTTTAAAATGCAAATGTAAACATGTTCTGATCCATATTACATCCTCAAGGGGCACTTCATCCTCTCCTCACCTTTCAATTTACCATACTTGTCTTTTCTAATATAACAATATAAAAACATCAGAAACACCTGAGTTCTCTTCTCTTCTCCCCTAAACTTTTCCTCCCACCGTGACCTTCATCAATCAGTAAAAACAGGCAAGTATGTTCACATGGTCACCACATTCACACGGCAACACAGCCCTACCTTTGCTGTTCTGACTACTTTAAATGTTCATCTTTCACATTGCTTTTTGTATTATAGTATTTTTTGCTATCTAAAATTCAGACATCTCTCTACCAGGATATCGTGCTTGATATACTAAATATGATTAAATGCCTATCTTTTATTTCAAGATTTAGTTTTATCTTTGATTTTCTGTAGTTGAATATAATAATCTAGGTATCGTTTTTTGGTGTTTAACCTGCTGAGCTTCCTGGATCTGTAGTCTGCTGTCTGACATTAATTTGGCAGAAATTCAGTCTGCTCCTTTCTCTTCATCAAGACTCTTTCTAGTATTTCCATTATTCCATATGTCACACTTCTTGGAGTAATCCCACATTTTTTGGATATTCTGTTTCTGTTTTTTTTTTTTTTTTTAAGTATTTTTTCTGTTGCTTTACAGTTTTAAAAGTTTCTATTGACATATAGAGCTCAGAGACTTTTTATCAGCCATATAAGTCTACTAAAGAACCCATGAAAGGCATTCTTCATTTCTAATATAAGGTTTTGATCTCTAGCACTTCTCATTTATCTTTCTCAAAATTTCCATCTTTCTGCTTACACTACTCATCTGTTCTTGCATGTTGTGTATTTTTTTCACTAGAAAACTTAGCATATTTATCATAATTATTTTAAATTGCTGGTCTGATGATTTCAACATTCCTGTCATATCTGTCTTTAAACTTTTTTTATTTATATGTTTTTTTATTTTTTAGTATGCCTTAAATTTTTGGTTGAAATCCAGATGTAATATACTGGGTGAAAGTATCCCAGTACTATTCCCCATGGGAGTTTCTTGTGTGTCTCTACTATGCTAAGGTG
This sequence comes from Procyon lotor, assembly GCA_028646535.1. Taxonomy (NCBI): domain Eukaryota; kingdom Metazoa; phylum Chordata; class Mammalia; order Carnivora; family Procyonidae; genus Procyon; species Procyon lotor. Next base: position 94,748,691 of record CM053604.1, read on the forward strand.
TGATTCTCTGCATCCACCTATTTGTCTTTTAATTTGGGAGGCAGAAATAAGTCTTATAATCTCAATTCTCTGACAGACCTAAGAAGAGTTGTTGATTTTCAATTTATTCAGTTTTTTTTGTTGTTGTTGTTGTTTTTTTACTTCTTTTTAAGACAGACTGATGACTTCAGAATTCCTTACATGCTGGAGCAAAAACTAGAAGTAACAGCTTTTTTCACTGCCTGTCTTGTTTATGTCAGTAAATGCATTTATATGATTGTGTTCCTTAGAAAGCTGTATGTTACTCTAAAAATTATCTATATCAATTTTAATACAATTGTGTGGTTTTTTTTCCTACTGAATAATATGTATTTCAAGAGTGGCAATTACATCACTACTCATCCTTCTAACACTAGAAATTAACTCAATGTTTGAGTGTTAAATGGTTTTGGAAGTGGATTACAAAGAAGTGATAATTAAACTATTATTTTTGATGTTTTTAAGCTTAATTTTGTCTTAGATATTTGTAAACTTATTTCATACTTTTTTATGAACAGGTACTATTCAGTCAAGACAAGCTAATTTAAATTACAGTATCAAGAAATCCCCAAATCTCAGTATCTTCAACCAGTTAGGTTCATTTCTTGTTTATATTCATTAATGGATGTCTGAGGGCTTCGATGTATTTGGATTTTAATGAGACTCAACAAGGTGATAGAATCAAATATCAGGGGTATCAAATGTGAATAACTCACCAGCTTATACAGATTTTTCCTAGAATTCACACACTTGACAATTACATTTCTTCAGTCAAAGAAGTCACATGACCATACTTAATTATAAAAGGAGTAAGAACTTGCCAACCTACCACATGCTGGGAAGGAAAAATACATCTTCACTTTTCCCAGTTTTTAAAATTTATGTATTATTGTGAATCTTTTTTTTTTTTAAAGATTTTTATTTATTTGACAGAGAGCAACAAAGCCAGAGGGGGAACACAAACAGGGGAAGTGTAAGGGGGGCAGGGGCAGTGGGGGAGGGAGAAGCAGGCTCCCCCTCCCAGGCTCTCCCCGCCCCGCCCCGCTCCCTCTCCCCGCCCCAGCAGGGAGCCCTATGCAGGGCTGAATCCTAGGACCCAGGGATCATGACTGGAGCCTGAGGCAGGCGCTTAAGGACTGAGCCACCCAGGCGCCCCTAGAACGCATCTTCTAAACTGGTTCTACATAATAAACTGCCCCCAGGCTTTGCCATTAAATCCTGAACATCAGGACTCATTTTTTCAAAAATTTTCAAACTTCTTATTACTAGTTAATTTTCTTATTTTAAATATTTTCCTGTTTAAAAAAACATATTTTCCTGTTTAATGTGTAATGGTAAGAAATATTGAAAAAAATCTTAAATCATCCCTTGAGTATATTCATTGTTTTAACCTAAATCTGATAAAATGACAGCTCTCTCCAATAATTTCATTAAAAATAATTTCAAAATAATTGATAAAATATATAGGTTGTGTGCTATCATGGAAAAGAACATTGCAAAAGAAGTCAGTAATGGAAATGAAGCATTGCATCTAATAATTGAGGGCCCTTGGGCATGTTATTTAACCTTTTAGGATGCCATATTATGATCTTTATAATAAGACAATGGATTAAATGATATCTATGATTCCTTAGCTCTAAAATTCTGATTTATGAGAACTGGTAATGAAGATATATTATATGGTTGCAACTTCCTCCTATCTGCTCTGTTTATAAATTGCCCAGGCATTGAATTCTCAGTATTCCCAAGCCTGCTTTCGAACTTTTACCTTTTCTTTGACTAATTAGGCAGATGAAACTAAAATGGATTTGCACAATAATACATTTTCATGGTCTGCAGTTGCCAGGAAACACAATATCTGAAAGCATTAACTTTTCACATATTATTTTTAAAAAGCCATTAATTAGGAGAATGTATATTGAATACTTTAGAAACATAATTCAACAAATATCTTTTAAATCATTCCCACTAATTTAGTTAGTTTTAAGTTTTTGTTTCTATTAAGAATTCATTATACTAAATGTGTGAATTAGATCTCATGAGATGGTTTTTGTACATAATTGTTTTCAAAACTTTCTCTTTTCAAACATATAAGTAAAAAATTAAGGGAACGGGGTGCCTGGATGGCTCAGGGGGTTAAAGCCTCTGCCTTCAGCTCAGGTCATGATCTCAGGGTCCTGGGATCAAGCCCCACAAGGGGCTCTCTGCTCAGCGGGGAGCCTCCTTCCCCCTCTCTCTCTGCCTGCCTTTATGCCTACTTTTGATCTCTTTCTCTATCAAATAAATAAATAAAATCTTTAAAAAAAAATTAAGGGAACATGAGATTGATTTTGGCATCAAAACTTAGGGAAAGTGATTGAAAAATGTATTTTATTTTTTCTTAAGTAATACAATAAGTTTAATCAAGCAAAAGGAAATTGAGTTCTATTATTATGGTATTATAATGATATATGATTATATATGATATTATTATGATATATATTATATTAACTTATGACTGAAGTTTGAAAAGCGTATACCAAAGTTTAATTTTAAGATATGCCTCACAATTTCCATATTGCTGATGTATTTTTAAAGTGTTTTTGCTGTCTATGTTTTATATCATTTTGCTTTATTTATACATCTTTGCATTATACATCTTTACATTAAATATAGTCATATTTTTAAAATTTTAATATTCAACTTATAATGTTTATAAGTCTATATATTCAGGAATCCTATATTTTCCTAGGTAATTTCCTCTCATATTTGCTACATTAAAAAGTGAACTGGTTTCCCTCCAGAGAATCTACCTATTCTGTTAATTTATCTTCCTTTACTTCCATACCCCCTATATTTTATCATGGCAGGAGACCACTACTTAAAAAAAAATTAAATAGTACCTGGTATTAGGTATTAAAGTCTACGACTCAGTATTTAACACAGTGTTTTGATTATCTTATCTGTTTTGTTTGTAGGGTTACTCATATAATTGCCTTGCTAAAAAAGTCACAACTTAATATTTAAACTTTAAATAATATTTTGATGAAAACTTCATTCTAGAATCATATTATAATGGAGATATTCTATAATTTCTTTTTTGGAATACTGAAGTAAGTGTTCTTTCTTTGTATTCCCAGTGCAGCTTTTTAGTCACTTAGATTTTAAGTTGTATGTTATTTGACTTTCTGTTAGGAAAGAGGTCTTTTAAGTCTATTATGATCATTGGATCTCGGTAAAAAATAGCCAACTAAAATGCTGCAAGGGCTGGGAACATAAAAGTTATAATAAGAATTATGACATTTTCATTTTTCAGAATGTGTGTTATGGAGGAGTTTGTTGATTATTGAATACATTTAAAAATAATGGGCAATAGAAAACTTAAAAATGTAAATAAAATTCAAAAAGTAGAGGAGAAAATTATGAAAAATAAGGGACTAGTGTGATGATATTAAAATATTGAATATATTAATTAAAACTAGTAGCAAAGTATGTTTAGACCAAAACAAGAACTATTGAAAAACAGCAGTGCATCTTTACTCTGCTGCCTGATGTTATGCTAACTCTTCTGTTCTCTGTTACATTATAGTCTATGGGGGATTTATTTATTTGTTTATTTATTTATTTATTTATTTTTATATTCTGCAGAACATCACACTGTTTAACTGATAGTATCATGTTAATTGACCAGCTGGTCAGTTATTTAAAAGTTGCTTTATATACTTTGGAAGACATGGTGGCAAGAGGGTGGGACAGAAACCGTATGAACATTCAGATATCTGCTTTATGAAAAATTTTAAACTTTTAAAGATTTTAAAGATTTAATGATCTGGCATATGTGGGAACACCCCTTTATGATAATGAATAAGTCGTGACAACTTGCATCCCAACAATTCAGTGAGAGACAAAGCCCTTGGTGAGCCATTTGACTTGGAATCTTCATATACTGCTCTAGGTAATATTATTCTCCATCCCATTAATGAGGCTCCTAGCTGCAATCTAGACCCAGAACAGGAGAGGTCTTTAGAACAAGTCCAGGCTGTATGGTGTATTGTAATCTGCCATAGAGCTGTGGTTATATGACCCAGGGGATCCACTGATAATAGACTTATAATAAAATATGTCATATATTACCCTAAACCTAGATGGCCTTTCCTATTTGCTTTGCAGCACAGCTAAGGGAAGGTGGGAGTTCTTGCGGAAACTCCACCAGAATAAAAAAGGAGTAACCAAAGTGGAAACAGGCAAAGAAAGTAATATATATTTATTGGTTCACAAGCTGTTTCCTATTTTACTTCATTAGATAAACTGAGATAGAGATAATCGTCTTTGTTAAATTTTGGCACAAGAATCTAAGACCTCTCTCTAAGCCATTGATCTGGTTTCCTAGATGCAGTTTCCAAGTCAGCATAAATCTCTTTTTGAGGTGATTTACAATCATCTAGGGGGTATCCAGCACTAGTAGGAAACTCACCTGTCTATATGCTGACAGCCCAACTATGAGAACATATTAAGCTACTACCTAATATGACCTAGTGGTCATACCATATGCAGTATTAAAAAGTAGCATAGGGATGCCTGGGTGGTTCACTTCGTTAAGGAGCTGCCTTTGGCTCAGGTCATGATCCAAGGGTCCTGGGATCGAGTCCCACATTGGGCTCTTTGCCCAGCAAGAAGCCTGCTTCTCCCTCTGCCTGCTCTGTTTGCTGCTCCCCTGTGCTTATGCACTCTCTCTTTCTGACGAATAAATAAATAAAATCTTAAAAAAATAAATAAGTAAAAAGTATCATAGAGGTTATTCTATTATAGGACTAAAGATACTTGCTGATTTTAGTTTAGCATTTGTACCTGAATTAAAATATTTTATATTTCCCTTGAGTCATCTATAATTTTTACCCACAAAAATCAACATGATATGATTTTAAAAGATGGCTTTAATGATTCTCTTGTGGATAAATTATCCTGTGAACATTTTATTTATAGTGGTCAACATGAATCTGTTGATATACTACAGAAAAATAGCTCAAATTTTTAAAAATCAAATGTATCTTTGATGATAAAGAGCCTATGACCCTAATTAGTCAGAAAACAATTTTACTCTACTCTCATAGTTATTAACACTTCATGAGAACTTACAATATCCCAGGCTTTATGCTAGGTACTTTAAACACATTATTAAATTTAATCCTCATTTTGTAAGGTGAGTGTGATGCCCAATTACACATGAAAAAGGAACTGGAGGTTAGAAAAATGAAGCAAGCTATGTTTATGTATCTGGTAAAAATTAGGGGTGACTATGTCTATGCAATTGGAATAAACGATTTTTCAAATTTTATTCTCTCCTGAGAGAATTTTTTTCCTGTTTAGAGATAATAACCCTATTAGAATCTGGCATGTGCTGAAAATAAAAAAAAAAAAAAAAACCTTTTGATATTTTTCTGCTTAAACTATCAGCTTTTACTGATACCAAATTGATAGTCAATTTCACTCTTTTCTAAATTTTTATTAGAAAATTATTATTACAATCTGATAATTCACTTGAAGTAAATAAGATTCTTATGGTGATAGTTCTCCTTTACATTTATTTTTTTTTCCTTTTTTAAGATTTATTTATTTATTTAACCTCTACAATGTGGGGCTTGGACTCAGGAGGACCCCAAGATCAAGAGTCACATGCTCCACTGACTGAGCCCAGTAGGCACTCCTACATTTATTCTTTAAACCTGTCTGAGTTAAAAGCAAATCTGTTTCCTGGGAAAAATAAATTTAATAACATGTGTACTAAAAATACTAGATATATAATTGATATGTCATCTAAAAATTCTGTAATTAAAATCTAAATGCTCATAGCCATTTTGAAAAGAAAAATAAGAGTATATTGAAAATATCTTTGAAGTTATTTCTGATTGTTAATCAAGGATTATAGGACAATTATCATATACCTTTAGTGTAGTAAACTTGGTTTATAAATACATAATTTGCTATTTGATCATTTTAAGGATTTAAATCATCATTCATAACTTCTATTAATACGTTTATGAGAATCATGTAGAAATAGGCTAGATGAAAAATGTTCAGTATAATCAGTGGTGCTCTACATTTCATTCTTGTATTTATTTGTTAAATCATTGATAGATTATTTTTCTATCCACTGTTTATTTTTCCATTCATTTATTTCTTTTACTATATTTTAGGATCAGATAAGATAATGATGAGAATTCTTCAATTCTCTCTAAGTATACCTCTATAGCTGCATCAAGAATTCAATTATTTGGAGATGCTGAATATCTACTGATAAAACATAATCAGTTAGATGAGGTAGACAAGAGAGGTTTTAAAATATACAAGTTTTTGATAGAAATGTTATAACACAATCTGGGCTTCACTCAAGCCGAATTTGTATTAAATTTCATATTCATATACACATTCATTCAGCAATAAACTCTAGCACTGCATATACTTGAAATGATTAAGAGCATAGGTATATCCTTAAAGAATAATATCCTTTTCAGACCTAGGCATAGGAGTGTTATTGAACCTCTTGACTTCCACAATAACAGAAGAATTTCTTTGTCAAGTTGTGCATTGGTTGATTTACAAATAGCATTACAAAGGAACACTAAGTGATTGATAACTTTGTACTTCTTGACATTGTTAAAACACAGTTAAAACATCCTAAGTTTAAGGGTTACCTATGATAAATGCTAGGAGAAACAATAAGTTATATTCATCATGATATGCTAGTTTACACTCAAGAATCAGTAGACAGCTCTTTGTTGAATTTAAGTGAATAGCCACTTGACACTTCAGAAATAGTTCTTAAACTGAAAATCTCAATGCAATGTAATACTTTTCTCAAACTATCAGAGAAATGACTTAGAAATGGTTGTTTTGAGTGAGAGAAAGCGTGATCCATTTAGTATTCTAAACCATGCTTCAAATCCTAACTATGAATTTAGAGGAAGGAATAATAAATTATATGTAACTTATGTAGAACAGAGTAGGGCAAGAAGCATAAAAATAGTGGCCAATGAACCTCAGGTTGGAAATTCTCTTTTCATTTGTATCTGAATGTGGATGGCAGCATACTTAGACTCATTTCCTATGGATCCCATGATCATATCACTGTTACCATAGTATAGCACAATTTACACTTATATATTAATGCCTACATAAAAGCACCAGAAAATATTCAAGAGTTACCACAATTCTATGGGGTGCCTGGGTGGCTCAGTGGGTTAAAGCTTCTGCCTTCAGTTCAAGTCATGATCTCAGAGTCCTGGAATCAAGCCCC
>CM053604.1:94756481-94806627 GCA_028646535.1 Procyon lotor
AGGCTCTCTGTTCAGCAGGGAGACTGCTTCCCCCCTCTCTCTGCCTGCCTCTCTGCCTACTTGTGATCTTCCTCTCTTTGTCAAATAAATAAATAAAATCTTTTAAAAAAAAAAAGTTACCACAATTCTAAAGAGAAGATACAATCTAAATTTATTTATATAAATAATTACTTATAGGCCATCAAAGATTGATGTTATGTTAAATATAATAAAATGAGCTATTAATAATGTAAAATAATAATAAAAGCCCTGGTTTTGCCGTCAACAGAAGTTGGTTTTGAAATATGATTCCTCTATCTCTTATGTACAAATAACTCCATATGACTCATTTTTTTATCTGGAAAATAAAAAAAACTGTCATCATTATCATCTCATGAGATTATACTTGATAAGAACTATAATTCCATGTAAAGGACTTTGTAGGCAACCAATAATGTTTACAATATCTTTGTCAAATACCTCTTTATTAAGTACACCTTCTTCCTTTTCTGATCTGAATTAAGAGCTCCTCTACAGTTTCAACTTTGGTGAGAATGAAATTTGTGAAAATCAGTTACTACTTTACTGTTATTATTTTTTTTCTTTATTGTTGTATTTTGTTTAACTTCTATGCTGTTAGAAGAAATATTAACCAGGTTTCTGTTCAAAGAAAACATTGACATTTGTGCTTTATACAGGTGCATGTTGTTTTTTGGAAAGAGTATGACTGGTAGCTGAAATCCATGGATTTAGACATTGTACAACTTTTAGTTATGTGAAGTAGGCAAATCATTTATTATTCTGACGTTTAGACTCATCATGTGAAATTTTGGGGTATAATATAAAATGCACTTAACTGAATACATTCAGAATTAAGTGGCTTTTTGAACAAAAATTCTTTTTGCATTTGATCTGGCTTCTCAGTCTTTTTTTTTTTTTTTTGGCTTCTCAGTCTTAAAAATCAAGATCAACTGATGTCAGATAACAGGAACTGTTTTGGCTAATTCTGGTCTTCAATATAGTAAAGTCTCTAACATATCTCATGTTAAAATGAATCATTCTTGTAAAACATATACCTGTATATCCTTATCTACAAATGAACAATGTTTCTCTTTAAAGCCCATTTTTTCTATTAATCATTCTGGAATAACATATAGATATTTATAAGCATAAGTAATTTATTACACTAAACATAATGAAACAGTGTTTAATCTTTATATGATACTGGTAGTTATATTAGTAGTTATTTGTTTTAATAGCTTAAACTAGTGGTTATTCCTTTGTGCCTTTGACAAACAATTCATTTACAACCAAAACCGATTTTGGTCCACAATAAATGTAAAACTTAGTTCCCTCAAGTTAATCATTAATCATTAAAAAATATATATACACACGCATATGTGTATATATATGTATATACATATACATGTATATGTAAATGTATATGTAAATGTACATGTATATGTATATATACATATGTATATATATACATATATCGCAGCATATTGTTTATTTGTTTATTATGCCACACTTTTTTTCCCCAAGTATATTTCTGGTGATTCTACATGTCTACAAAAAGTCTTACAGAAATAAAACTCATGATTTTATAAAGCAAGCAGTAATATATTCACCAGATTATGGATTCTGGTTCTGAAATTAACAATGCCTGATGCTTCTTTTTAGAAATGTATATACATTAATCCCAAAAATATAATAGTTGTAAGTGAAACAGAAGTACAGGAGTATATTTAGGTCTGGTAGATTATCAAGAGGCAGAACATCTTTTTTGAGTACACTCTATTTTTATGTGACTAATTTGAATTCTTTCCCTGGATTTTTAATTAAAAGACACAGGAGAAAGCATTGCAACATAAAGATACTTAAAATACACCTAAGTAAGATTCTTTTCTTTTTGCCTTTTGAAGCATAGCTCTTACATACAGTTTCCATAATATTTTTTATCTATTACAGTAAAGTTTGCTTTTTTATTTAATTTATTTTGATGCTATTTCTATTCTATAGAACCCAATTTAATTCTGGTAGTGCTATTTGTGAATCTGAAATTTAAAAAAAGTTTAAAATCAAAAGTTTGTTTGTAATTCATTTGGCCAGAGAGTCTGGCAAAATCTAAGTCAACCCAAACTAACATAGACTACTTACAGACTTCATTTTTCCCTTTGGGATGATCATTCATATATTTTACTAAGAAATAATGATATAGGAGTGCCTGGGTGGCTCAGTCGTTAAGCGGCTGCCTTCAGCTCAAGTCATGATCCCAGGGTCCTGGGATCAAGCCCCACATTGAGCCCCACTTCAGGCTCTCTGCTCGGTGGGAAGCCTGCTTCTCCCTCTCCCACTCCCCCTACTTGTGTACCCTCTCTCACTGTGTCTCTCTCAATAAATAAATAAAATATTTTTTTTAAAAAATGATATAGAGCTCCACTAGGGATATTACATAATACAAAATGTAAAATTCTGAAATATATTAATTTGCAAGATATTATCATTTATATGCTTAGTTCAGTAATTTCAAGACATTGCAGTTTTTAACTTCTTACATCCATTGCCAAAATAGTTTGGTTTGATAAAATTCATCCCATTGTGATATTAAATTAAGTTTTCTTAAAAAAGCACACAAAACAAATATTGTAACCATATTTCCTTCATTTTCATTTAATAAATAATCAGGGATGCCATTCTAAGCCAGGACTTATTCTTCAATTCATTTAAATGCAACATAAATATTTAAAAGTCTACTAGAGGTTCTGCAATATTTGATACAGTTACATACACACACACAAAATATTATTTCCTAAGTGCCTAGTTGTACATTTACTAAAGCAATCAGGAAACAATTCATGAATATTATATGATATATTGCTAAATTGTGTACAATGAAGTTCTAAAAGCCATTGGGCAAAGAATATGAATTATGCAATAGATTTTGGTATCACTAGTAAATGTATACTGAAACAGAACTGACTTTACCCTCTGACATAAGAGGGAGTTTTGTGAGATGTCATCTAGGTAGTATATTATGACTTACTTAAAATTCATGAACTGTTTCCTCCATCTCATCCAAGTTGATATCAGAAGGATAAGACAATACAACATATGGAAAATAAAATTCTTCCTAAAACATTACAACATGATGTAGAAGACTTCAGTATGTTTCTCTACTCTGTTTAGAGTAATTAGAATATTTAGATTTTATTTGAAGCCACAAGTGCTCTTAATACAAAATATTCATTTTTTTCTTCTATAAACTATGCATTGTCCTTTTTTAAAGATTTATTTATTTATTTTAGAGAGAGAGTGTATGTGGTGTACAGGGAGGGGGCAGAGGGAGAGTGAGAATCTCAAGCAGAGGGCTTGAGAGGAGCTCATTTTGGGCTCCACACAGGGTGCAATCCCATGACCCATGAGATCACAACCCAAGCTGAAATCATGAGTCAGATGCTCAACTGCCTGAGTCACTCAAGTGACCCAAACTGTGCATTGTCTTTGTCTCAACTTTCAAGTCTTCAGACTTTACAATAAAACATAAAAAAAATTACTTATAGAAGTTGTGAATCGTAGGTGAATCATATATATAAAAATTAGTAAAGATTCAAGAATATGGGTTATTTTAGTCTGAATATAGTACTTAAAACATTTTTAGGATGTTAAGGTTAGCCAAAGTACCTACCTGTGCACAAATGAATTTTAAAGCAAATCCATAAGTACAAATTTATTGACATTGCTTCGGTCACACACACAAATTAATGGAATAACCGAAAACATAAGTTGGAATTGAAAAAGTATGGAGTTTTTAGGGGCACCTGTGTGGCTCAGTGGTTAAAGCCTCTGCCTTTGGCTCAGGTCATGATCTCAGGGTCCTGGGATCAAGCCCCGCATCGGGCTCTCTGCTCAGCAGGGAGCCTATTTCTCCCCCACCCCACCCCCGCCTGCCTCTCTGCCTACTTGTAATCTCTCTCTCTGTCAAATAAATAAATAAAATCTTTAAAAAAAGAAAAAAGAAAAAGTATGGAGTTTTCAAATTCTACTAAATAACCACTTTCTAAAAGTGTGTATACGAATGGGTACATGTGTAACAATAAATTTTCTACAGAAATCAAATTTTATGTTATTTATTTTAGAAAAAATTTCAAACAATAACATCAATGAATAAGAAGTTGAAACTGACAAAATGGAAAGTTCTGAAGCAAAAAGTGGCTTGTGTGTTGCTCTCCAAAGTGAAATTGAATAACTACTACCATGCAATTCCACTTGCATTCTTAGACTCCTTCTTCATTCCTGTTTTTCTCATAATGGTTATCTGATGCATTGCTACCCACTGGGACAATGCCACTAATGCTGTTGCTGCAATTGCTGCTGCAGTGGCATCAAAAGACTTCTTTAGGCTATTATGCCAGGTATAAGAGCAAGACACAAGTTCAATCCGGACCCCTGAAGAGCCTGTCGCCAAGGTCTTGTCAGCTGTAATCTCTCTGAAATTTCCTGTTCATCAGGTCAAGCTTAGAGCAAATAGCAAATCCCAATAGGTAGTCTGTTCAAGAGAATAGAAAAATCAGCGGAATTAGATGGTTTTATGGCAAGTCAATCAATGAATGAGGCAATCTTCCCATTTTTATCTAGTTTTTAAACATTTTACTTGGCTAGTACATAGGCACAGTCTCTTAAAATTTTTGGAAAAGTCAGTGCTTATATGCTCTGCCACTTGATTTTTTTTTTTTGTACTATGCTTGGAAATTATTGTCTTTAAATAATGCAGAACTTCTGAAGACAAGGGAAATACATTTTAACAAATGAAATCTAGCCAATGTATAGTTTAGTGCAAATAATCAAATTCCACTTAGATTATATATGGTTCCTATAACAAAACAATTTTTCTCATTTTGTTACCATATTATAAAATCTACTTTCTGATATTTTGACATATACTTGCCTACGTTGATATATGTGTCAAAAGTTGACCCTAAAATCTATCGACAAGCTATTTCATCTGAGTTGATTTAATTTAGTTCTACAGAGATATACTTTGAAAGAAAAAAAATTATTTGAAAACACATGTTAATAAATGTATTATTTATACTTAAATAGACTTCTCTCTCCTATTTAAGTGGTCCAAAACAATTTTGTTAGTAGTATAATCATTACTATTAGTAAAATTATAGTAAATGAGTAAAATAATCATTAATCAATAACAATACTTATGATTTTTTGGACTACAGATTTATAACACAAAATCTAATCAAATTCAAAAAATATATTTATCGACATGCTGTATGACAATTATATTTTGAAACTTTTTGATTTTTTTTAAAGATTTTATTTATTTATTTGACAGAGATAAAGGGATCACAAGTAGGCAGAGATGCAGGCAGAGGGGGAAGCAGGCTCCCTGATGAGCAGAGAGCCAGATGCTGGGCTTGATCCCAGGATCCTGAGATCATGACCGGAGTAGAAGACAGAGGCTTTAACCTACTGAACCACCCAGGCATCCTTGATTTCTAAGTTTAGAAGAATCTCTAAGCCAGAGGAAATGTACTACCAGTGTTCACATCTTCTGAATATCTCTTTATTGTTTAGACTATGCAATAACCACTAAGTATAACAACTGTTAACCTTTAACAAATTCCACCACTTTTTTATTCACTTTAAGAGGTAACCTTTCTTTTTTAAAGCAGACACGTTAAAATTTTAGATGTCCAAGAAGAAACTTACAATGATTTCCCATAAAAAGCGCCATAATTGGAATGGCCCATGTTGTGAAGGGAACACCAGCAGCATACCCTGCTCATTTTATGAACTATTTTTCAGTTCTAAATTTTGTAAGTAGTTAAAAATATGGAGCTAAATATTTAAAATATCATGACACTAATTCCTATGTATATGTAATGAAATACAAATTTTTATCATTAAATAAATTTTTTTAAAGATTTTATTTATTTATTTGGCAGAGGGAGAGTAATCACAAGTAGTCAGAGAGGAAGGCAGAGAGAGAGGGAAGCAAGCTCCCTGTTGAGCAGAGAGCCTGATGTGGGGCTCGATTCCAGGACCCTGAGACCATCACCTGAGTTGAAGGCAGAGGTTTTAACCCACTGAGCCACTCAGGTGCCCCCAATTTTTTTTACCATAAATTGTTTTCTAACCCTTTAATTTTTCTTTATCTCTTTTTTTCCTTTTTAAATACACATTTATTTGTATGAGTGCACAAGCACACTATTTGACCATGTTATAGACTGGGTTTGCACGTAGAATTTGTCTGATTTATTAATAATTTGAATAAAAACAAATGTTATCACTAGTATAACATCTGTGATTATCTTAACTGACTTGTTTTAGTGATTGGACTAGCTAATTATTTGGGGAAAAAAACTAAATACAACTGGTAACTTGCCCTCTACTGCAATATGTAAATTTTATGACAATTTCTCTTTGACTGAAAAGTGTAAGGGTGCCTGGGTGACTCAGTTAGTTAAACATCTGCCTTGGGCTTAGGTCGTGATCCCAGGGTCCTGAGATCGAGGCCCGAGTCTGGCTCCCTGATCAGGGAGGCCTGCTTCTCCTTCCCCCCTTTGTTGTTCCCTCTGCTTATGCTTTCTCTCTCCCTCAAATAAAATAAAATCCTAAAAAAAGAAAAGTGTAGATTACTTCTTTTTGTTAGTGACTTGTATCAGGTATATATAAATTACCTCTTCTAACACCTATCATGGATAAGGGAAATTCTAAGTTACTTAGATATGCTAGATTATATTCAATTAAGAACTCCATTAGGATCTAAAGTTTTGATTCTTCCATACATATTAATTTTAAGAAGTATAATGAGAAAAAATTATAATCATTAGTCTTGATTTACAATAGCTTAACTATATTTCTGTTAATAATTAAATTATTGCCTAATTTTCCAAGGATAGCAGAATATATGGAGGAATATAACTATCAAGTTTTATCTTTGATTAAAAAACAAAGGCAAATTATTTTATGTCATTTTGTACTTACTGACAACTATGGCTTAAATTCTAACTTGAATATCAGGGCATTGTGGAACCATCACTTTAAGTCCTTTGAAATTTTTAGAAAAACTAAAGCTTATAAAACTTATAGGTTTTTTTCCTTCTCTTGAGTCATAAAACCATCTGTGAATATACCCACAGATGTTATTGATTTTAGTAAGAAATAGAAAGATGGTTTCTAAATAATATAAAACAAATTAACTTAATGTTTCTTTCATTAAAATTTGAAGACAACAGCAATCCAAAATTATTTTTATGCCTATGTGAAGAATGATTGTACATTATTATATTTAACCTTAAATATGTCAATATGGGCTCAGAACATTTTTTAAAAATATAGCAATTATAGGGGCACCTGGATGGCACAGTCACTTAAGTATCTGATTCTTGATTTTGGTTCAAGTTGTGATCTTAGGGTCATGAGATGAAGCCCCAAGTTGGGCTTGGCACTCAGCATGGAGTCTACTTGAGATTCTCTCTCCTCTCCTTCTGCCCTTCCCACTTGTGCTCTTTCTTTCTCTCTAAAATAAATAAATTTTTAAATTTTTTATTTAATTTTAATTTTTTAATCTATTAACATAATATATTTTTTGTTTCAGGTGTTTAGGTCTGTGAATCATCAGTCTTACACAGTTCATAGCACTCACCCTGACACATACCCTCACCAATGTCCATCACCCAGCCACCCTATCCCTCCTCCACCTCCCCTCCAGCAACCCTTAGTTTGTTTCCTGAGTCTCTTATGGTTTGTATCCCTCCCCAGTTCCATCTTGTTTCATTTTTCCTTCCCTTCCCCCCAATCCCACTCTGCCTCTGAAATTCCTCATATCAAAGAGATCATACAATAATTGTCTTTCTCTGATTGAGTTATTTTGCTTATCATAATGCCTTCTAGGTCCATCCACCTCATTGCAAATGGCAAGATTTCCCATTTTTGATGGCTGCATTGTATTCCATATTCCAATGTATTCCATTGTATTCCCTTGTATTCCATACAATAGAATTTACATTCAAATACATTACATTCAATAGAATTTGAATAGAATAGAATTTACATTAAAATACATTACATTCAAATAGAATTCAAATACAATTTGAATTCTATATTCTATATATAGAATATAGAATTCTATAGAATTCTATATTCTATTTAAATATAGAATTTTGATTCTATATTCAAAATATAGAATCTATTCATTAATCTATGGCATATATGCATATATATATATATATATATATATATATATATATATATGCCATATCTTCTTTATCCATTCATCTGTTGATGGACATCTAAGTTCTTATCATATCAGTGAGATCATATGGTAATTATCTTTCTCTGATTGACTTATTTCTATTAGCATAATACTCTCTAGTTCTATCCACATCAATGTGAATGGCGAGTAGCCAACCTTTCTGTTGTCTGAGTAATATTCCATGGTATACATAAGCCACACCTTTATCCATTCATCTGTCTATAGACATCTCTGCTCTTTACATAGTTTGGCTTCTGTGGACATTGCTGCTATAAACATTGGTGTACATGTGCCTTTCTGGATCATTACATTTGTATCTTTGAGGTAAATACCCAGTAGTGCGATTGCTGGGTTGTAAGATAGCCCTTTTTTCAACTTTTGGAGGAAACTCCATACTGTTTTCCAGAGTGGCTGTACCAACTTGCATTCCCACCAACAATGTAGAAGGGTTCCCCTTTCTCCACATCCTCACCAACACCTATCATTTCCTGACTGGTTAATTTTAGCCATTCTGACTGGTGTGAGGTGGTATCTCACTGTGGTTTTGATTTGTATTTCCCTATTGCCAAGTGATGTTGAGCCCTTTTTCATGTGTCTGTTGGCTAGAAAATAAACAATTTTTTAAAACTACATAACAATTAAAATTTTAAAAATTTTTTAAAATTTATTTCAGAGAGAGAGATCACAGGTAGGCAGAGAGGCAGGCAGAGAGAGAGAGGGGGAAGCAGACTCCCCACCAAGCAGAGAGCCTGACCAGGGGTTTGATCCCAGGACCTCGAGATCATGATCTGGGCCCAAGGCAGAGGCCTCAACCCACTGAGCCACCCAGGTGCCCCAATAATTACAATTTTATTGATTGGTTAGATAATGAAGAAGGTATTTAGAATTGTTATATAAAGTACTCCCAAACCTGTGAAATACTAAACTTTACTCAGTATGACTGTCATTTACAAAATGGAATTAAAATGTGGTATTCGGATATGTTTTGTTTGGTTCTTTCATGCTTTTACTGGTATTATCTCAGCCAAAATCTTGTCATAGTTTTGATCTATATAGCAGACACCATACCTGGAATGACCATATTAAAATGAAAAAAAAAATAATGTGATACCAAAAATCTAACCATAAAAAATAGGCATAATTTAGATATTAAAAGTTTCTTAAAACTCTGTTTGGGATGAAGGGGCAAAGAGAAGAGAAAGAGAGATTGAGAAAGAGCAGGAAAGACATTAGATAAAGTATAAAATAACATATTTTAGGGTTGCCTGTGAGGCTCAGTTGGTTAAGCATCTGTCTTCAGCTCAGTTCATAATTCCAGAATCCTGGGATCAAGTCCTGCCTCAGGATCCCTGCTCAGAGGGGAATCTGCTTCTCCTTCTTCCTGCTGCTTCCCCTGCTTGTGGTCTCTCTCTCTCTCTCTGACGAATAAATGAATGAATGAATGAATGAATGAATGAATGAATGAATAAATATTTAAAAAAATAAAATAAAATAACATTTTATATTCATGATTGACTTGGTATAGGGAAAAAAAGAAGAAAAATCCTAGCAACAGAAAGTGACAGGAAAACTAAAAATGACCAAGCCAGAGAAAGGAGTGAATCCAGAGTCTGGTAAATATCATCTGTGATATTTGTTAATCTACATGTTTGCTTTTATTTGTGATAGCTCAGAAAGAGATTCCCTCCAAAAGCCCTGACTCCTGGAAATTTCATCTTCAATGAATAATTTCCTCTAAACCAAACTTTAGAGGAAAATAATATGAATAGAAATGTTTCATTTTCTTGGAGTTGACTCTGTGTGATAGTGGGATAGAAAGGAGCCTGACCTGAGAATTTATAACATAAGCATAATTCCATTTCAACTGGGTTTGAGGGTGGGATTTGTACAACTGTGTTGCTGAGGGAGAGAAGCAAACAAGAATTACAAAATGTTTGCTTTAAAGTCATCTAAAGCTGTTGGTGCTAACAGAAAACAAGCAGTAAGAAGAAAAAGTTATCTCTAAAAAATATACTATCATAAAAGACCTTAAAGAATTCCAAGACCTAATATACCATCGAACATGAACAAATACAACAGAAAAATCAAGAAAAAAATATGATAAACAGCAATAAAACATTTTGGCAGCAGAAAATCTAAAAACATGCTTTCCTACATGTTCTCCTAATTAACAGTGTAGGTGCCATTGCTGTACTGTGAGTGGGGAAAGAATGGTCTTTCTTATAGATAAAGCAACTGGATACCCAAGCAACTGGATTTCCATAAGGGAAAAATTAGCTTTGGCTTACTCTTTTCATTATGCATAAAAATCAGTTCCAAATTCTTTAAGACCTAATATAAAAAGTAAAAAATAAATAAATAGATAAATAAATAAATTTTTTTAGAAAGTAATACAGGAAAATATTTTCTGTATATGAAATTAGGAAACAATTTCTTAAATGTGACAAAAAATGTCTAATTATGAAAAAGAATGGACAATTTGGGGATCATTAAAACTTAAAAATATGTTTGGAGAGGAGGGACAGTGAGAGTGGAAGAGAGAAAGATGAGAGAAAGAGAGAGAGTTAAAATGCAAATATAAAATCACATTAAGGTAATATTTAGATTCAACAAATTTGTTTAAAAATAAAAAGAACATTTAAGAAAATTATTAAGTGCAAAATATAGAATCTATTTATTAATACTCCTGTCATCAGTTATGTTTACTGTAAATAGGAGAACAAAGTAATTTTTCTAATAGGTATCACTCCAAGGATGGAAGCCATGAAGAACTCCTGGCAAAAATTCTTCCAGTATTTGCTCAGGATATTTTTTTGGAATAAGTTAAGATTTCTCTGAATGTATGATATTAGTACTATCTCCCCAGAATTTATCATACTGTATATGGGCTTCTATTGTTGGTTTTAGCTACCAAGAGGAAGAACTATATATATTGAAGAGTAAATTTCCTTCTTGACATTGAGAAAATAAAAATTTGGTCTACCAATACAGATACTATTCCGGGAAAGCTGAAGTGATGCCTTGTCTAGTTCCTACCAAATGATTAAAAGTTATTAATGATATTTGAGTAGCTAAATAATCATATTTATTTATTTTTTTCTCTAGATTTTATTTATTTATATGACAGAGAGAAAGAGATCACAAGTAGGCACAGAGGCAGGCAGAGGGAGAGGGGGAAGCAGGTCTCTGCTGAGCAGAGAGCCCGATGTGGGGCTCAATCCCAGGACCCTGAGATTATGACCTGAGCCGAAGGCAAAGGCTTAACCACTGAGCCACCCAGGTGCCCCTAAATAATCATATTTAAAGTATAAAAAGTATATTTAGAAATGCAAACTCAGAAAAAGAACTATAAATAAGATGTTAAAAAACAAAATGATTCCTAAATGTATGTTGAGATTTAAATAAAAAGCATGAAGTTATGTATGCCTGATCTTCATGATTCCTTAAATTATCCATCATTTCCCAATGAATGTCAATCTCTTGTTCAATTGTGCACCTTCTGAATAAAAATCCTAATTCCCAGTTTGGTGCTTGTTTGTTTGTTTGTTTGTTTTTGTCTTTTTTTTTTTTTTTTTGGTACTTGAGTCACAATTTAACTTGATTTTTTTTAATCAGAATTGCTTGAAATTTTTTAATATCTATTTTTACCATGCATACAATGATTTATTATATTTTTTGAAATTTTTGTTTAAATTCCAGTTTGTCTTTTAAACTCAGCTATACCTCCCATCAAGCTAAAATTTAACTACTCATCTTACTCGTTATTTCCACCAATATCTTTTAATGAGAAAAAGAGAATGTGCTAACATTTTAGTCAAAAAAACTAAGAAAAACTACCTGTGTAAAGCCATGGTAAGAAACACAAGACCTGCTAAGGAATTGAGGGAAGGTCAGAGTGATGTGGATGCAGACATCAGGATCGAATATAGTATCTAAGGAGGAAGGAGAAGCAGATGGGGCAAACTTACAGACCCATCCTGGCCACTTTAATGTTATTGCTCCTCAACTCAAGGATAAATGGAAATATATTACAATGAATTTCACCAGAAAGGGATGAAATGGACTTAATCAAATTTGTATTTTGATAAAATCATGTTTGTTGCAATATGGTTGTCAATTGCAGGAAAGCTAGAATAGAAGAAAGAATTGTGAATTATGCTTATGAACTTTTGGTAGATTTAGCTCTCCCCAGTCAAGAAATCTGGATAAATGTATGTTGGACCCTGCCAGGTAATTCATTCCATCTTTGTGGAGCAAGAATCCAGGAGTGTTTAGGGAAAACAAAGAAGTATGGTGAAAAGTTCCCTATCTCAAAATTGGATTTATTATTTTCAGTTAACTTTCTCTAATTAGCTAATAGACTACTTCTATTAGATGTGACTGAAAGTTGTTATTAGGCATATTTGAGAGAACCGGCCTATATGACTTCACAAATAACATGGATAAAAGCAATTTTGACCCTGGCTATCGTGATACAAAATCCATAGTGGCAAAGTAAATGAGTTCTTAAATTCCTCTACTCCAATTCTGTCTCAAGACTGTGATGGAATTACATTTTTAAGTGAGAAGGATTTTACATGTAATTATTACTCATTCTTATTAATCACCAACTTGGCCCATCACGATTAATTTGCAAATAAATGACACACAATTAAATGGATATACAGTGTTCTAATTGCTGAGTGCATTCGGCTATAAATAAAGTGTTTTTCCAGAGTGTTCTTTTCCTTTTATTCTTCTGCAAATCTATGCATTAAAAATTGTAACCTTAACATTTCTTAATCTTGGTTTAATATTGGAGTGACCTAGAAGAGGTGGTCTTTTTCCAAATACCTTTCAGCTCAAAGAGCATAGAAGTTCAGTGTCTGAATTCATATTCACAGAAACTATTCCTAAGTTATATATCACCACAATCTAAGGAATTGGAAGCATTTGAGTAAGTTATCCATTTCATTGGCTTTTATTTTCTTATTTTCCTAATGAGTACAGAAAAAAAATGCATGAGAAATAAACTTAAGATAAAATTAAAAAGCAGTCTAAGTTTCTTTTTTTCTGAAATATTTATCAGTTGGGGCCATATCTATTAGTTATATTTAGGAATTACGCTTCAGTTTTGGTATTTCTGAACAAATTTTGTAGTAATAAGGAAATTTTTCACATACACAAAGGACTTAGAGTTAACAAAAAACTTGAGTTAAGCTGACCCAATTTTGGTTCTCTGGTGAATTATACTCTCACTGAGTGACATTTTAATTTAATTTACAAAGAGTGGCATGACAGTTCTAGTGGGGACTGGAATTTGAAAATTATGGCCATGATCCTCAGTTTGCAAGGACAGATAATACAAAGTATAAAGTGATCATCTCAGAATGTGATTTTGATGGGCCATTGACACTTGCAAAGGGAGAAAAGACTGAATGGGAAAGATTGTGGTGAGTTTCAAGGAGGATGGTACATTTTACTTAATCTGTATTTCCTAAGATCTTCAAAATGCATGCTGAGGCCTTCAAATTAAGAATACAGGCTAAGGAAAGTTACAAATAGGCCATAGTGGGGAAAATACTTAAAAACCACGGATGAAGTTAGCTTGATTAAAGGAAAGTGCATTAAATGTGAGATGCCTTCATTATGATTCTTCATTTTCTCACATCTCTTTTGTTTTTAAAGTATTACTCTTGTCCAGTCACCCGTTGATATTGTCCTGCCCAATGCTCAATTCTAAAGCAACTTTTGACTCAATCATTCTCTTGTTTAATCATCATGTTCAGGTGGCTTTTGTGGTGTCATAATTCTCCACACTTACCTACTCCACTGGCATGTTTGTCTCAGTCTTCTGGCATGTTTTATTCTTATTCCTTAACTCTAACTGTGGCCAGGACTGGTGTTTGCCCAAGGGCCTTCTCTTTCTCTATCTGTTGTCCTTGCTAAGTGGAATCATCTGGGACCGTGTTTTTAAATACTATATCTACACTGCTAACTCCAATTTATATCCTCAATTCAATCATCCTGGCTAAATTACATACTTAAATAATCTGTTAAATATTAAATAGGCAGCATAAAATTAATGTGCCCAAATCCAATTGTTCCCCCTTAAATTTTTATTTAAATTCTGAGTTAACATATAGTGGAGTATTGGTTTCAGTAGTAGAATTCAGTGATTCATCACTTACATATAACATCCAGTGCTCAACATAAGTGCCCCCTTTAATACTCATCACCCATTTAGCCCATCACCTGCTCACCCCTCCTCCAGCAAACCTCAGTTTTTTTCTTTATAGTTAACAGTCTCCTATTGTTTGATACCCTCTCTATTTTTTTCCTTTCCCCTATGTTCATTTTTTTCTTAAATTCTACATATGAGTGAAATCATATGGTATTTGTCCTTCTCTGACTGATGTATAACTTAGCATAATACACTCTAGTTCTACCCATGTGGTTGCAAATGGCAGGATTTCATTCTTTTTGATAGCTGTGAAATATTCCATCTCTATTTTACTCATTCATTGGTCAAAAGACAGGCTGTCCCTAAATTTGTCCACTGCTGATAATGCTTCTGTGAGCATCAGGGTACATGTATACCTTTGAATCAGTATTTTTGTATACTTTGGGTAAATACCTAGTAGTGCATTATCAGATTGTAGGATGTTTCCATTTTTAACTTTCTGAGGAAACTCCATACTGTTTTCCAGCTGCATTTGCTTTCCTAACAACAGTGTAAGAGGTTCCTCTCTATCCACACCCTTACCAATATCTTTTATTTCCTGTGTTGTTAATTTTAGCCATTCTAACTAGTATAAGGTGATATCTCATCATGGTTTTGAATTGTATTTCCCTGATGATGAGTAATGTTGAGCATCTTTTCATGTGTCTGTTGGCCATCTGGATGTCTTCTTTGGAAAAATGTTTATCCATATCTTCCACCCATTTCCTAACTGGATCATTTGTGTTTTGGGTTTTGAGTTTGATAAGTTTTTTCTAGATTTTGGATTCCAACACTTTATCAGATGTGTCATTTGAAAATACCTTCTCCCGTTCTATAGGCTACCTTTTAGTTTTGTTGATTGTTTCCTCCACTGTGCAGAAGCTTTTTATGTGGATGAAGTCCCAATATTTCATTTTTACTTTTATTTCTCTTGCCTCCAGAGACATGTCTAGTAGGAATTTGGTACAGCCAAGATTAAAGCTGTTGTTGCTTGTATTTTTCTCTAGGATTTTATGGTTTCTTGTCTCACATATAGGTCTTTCATCAGTTTTGATTTTATATTTATGATGGTATAAGAAAGAGGTCCAGTTTAATTCTTCCGCATGTTGCTGCCCAGTTTTCTCAACACCATTTGTTAAGGAGATTGTCCATTTCTCATTAGATATTCTCTCCTACTTTGGTGAAGATTAGTTGACCATATACTTGTGGGTCCATTTCTGGACTTTTTTATTCTGTTCCACTGATCTATAGGTCTGTTTTTGTGCCAGTACCATCCTGTCTTGATGACTACAGCTTTGTAATATAGCCAGAGTTGTGATGGCTCCAGCTTTGCTTTTCTTTTTGAAAATTGCTGTGGCTACTCAAGATCTTTTGTGGCTCCATATAAAGTTTAGGATTGTTTGTTCTAGCTCTGGGAAAAATGATGATGACATTTTGATAGAGATTGCTTTATATGTGTAGATTTCTTTGAGTAGTACAGACATTTTAATGATATTTGCTCTTTCAATCCATGAGCATGAACTGTTTTTCCATTTCTTTGTGTCCTCTTTAATTTTTTCATAAGAGTTTTATAGCTTTCAGAGTATAGATCTTTTACCTCTCTGATTAGGTTTCTTCCTAGGTATTTTATACCTTTTGGTACAATTATAAATGGGATAGATTCCTTGATTTCTTTTTCTACTGCTTCATTATCGGGGTATAGAATTGCAACAGATTTCTGTATGTTGACTTTATATGCTTTGATTTTGCTGAATTCATATATCAATTCTAGTTTTTGGTGGTCTCTCTGGTTTTCTACAGAGTATCATGTCATCTGCAAATAGTAAAAGTTTGACTTCTTCCATGAAGATTTGGATGCCTTCTATTTCTTTTTGTTGTCTGATTGCTGAGGCCAGGAGTTCCAGTACTCTGTTAAATAGAAATGGTGAGAGCGGACACTCCTGTCTTATTCCTGACAGTAGATGAAAAGCTCTCAATTTTCCCCCATTGAGAATGATATTAACTGTGTGTCTTTTGTATATGGCCTTTATAATCCTGAGGTATGTTCCCTCTATCCCTACACTGTGGAAGGTTTTTATCAAGAAAGGATGCTGTATTTTGTTAATGTTTTTTCTGCATCAATTGAGAGGATCATAAGGTTTTTATCCTTTCTTTGATTAATTTGGTGTATCATGTTGATTGATTTATAAAATTGAACCACCCTTGAATCCCAGGAATAAATCCTACTTGATTGGGATGAATATTTTTTTATAATATCCCATTGGATTTTATTTGTTAGTATCTTGTAGAGAATTTTGGCATCCATATTCATCAGGGATATTGATCTGCATTTTCCCTTTTAGTAAAGGGATCTTTGGTTTTAGAATCAAGGTAATCCTAGCCATGTAGAGGGGCGCCTGGGTGGCTCAGTGGTTCGGCTCAGGTCATGATCTCAGGGTCCTGGGATGGAGCCTTGCATTGGGCTCTCTGCTCAGCAGGGAGCCTGCTTCCCCCTCTCTCTCTGCCTGCCTCTCTGCATACTTGTGATCTCTCTCTGTTAAATAAATGAATAAAATATTAAAAAAAAATCCTGGCCATGTAGAATGCATTTGGAAATTTTCTTTCAATTTCTACTTTTTGGAATAGTTTGAGAAGAATACACATTGACTCTTCTTTAAATGTCCATTAGAATTCCTCTGGGAAGCCACCTGGCCCTGGACTTTTGTTTGATAGGAGGTTTTTTATCCTGTATTCAGTGCCTCTGCTGGTTATGGGACTGTTCAAATTTTCCATTTCTTCCTGTTTCAGTTTTGGTAGTTTACATGTTTCTGGGAATTTATCCATTTCTTTCAGATTGTCCAATTTGTTGGTATATAACCTTTCATAATGTTCTCTAATAATTGTGTGTATTTCTGTGGTATTAATTGTAATCTCTCCTCTTTCATTCATGCTTTTACTTATTTGGGTTCTTTCTCTTTTCTCTTAATAAGTCTGGCTAGGGGGTTATCAATTTTATTAATTCTTTCAAAGAACCAGCTCTTAGTTTCATTGACCTGTTCTAGTGTTTTGTTTTGTTTTTTTTATCTCTATATCATTTATTTCTTCTCTCATCTTTATTATTTCCCTTATTCTGCCTGTCTTTAGGTTTTATCTGCTGTTCTTTCTTTTTTAGCTCCTTTATTTGTAAGTTTAGATTGCGTATTTGAGAATTTTCTTGCTTCATGAGGTAGGCCTGTGTTGCTATATACTTCCATCTTAGGACTGCCTTTCTGCATCCCAAGGGTTCTGGACTGTAGTGTTTTTATTTTCATTTGCTTTCATGTATCGTTGTTCTAAAAAGTAAAAAGTATTCTTGTCCAATTCAGCACACTTAATATACCATGTCACTTTCTTCTGGCCTGTCAGATTTCTATGGAGAGATTTGGTGCTAACCTAATTTGTCATCCTTTGTAGGTTAGGGATTTCTGTTCTCTTGGTGCTTTCAAGATTTTTCCTTGTCTCTATATTTTGCAAATTTTACAATATGTCTTGGTATTGGCTGGCTTTTGTTGATTTTGATGTGAGTTCTCTGTGCCTCCCGGATTTGGATGTCTGTTTCTTTCCTTGGGTTAGGAAAGTTTTCAGCTACAATTACCTCAAATAAACCTTCTGCCCCTTTCCCCCCTCTTCTTCTTTTGGGACTCCTATGATATGAATGTTATTATACTTTATGGAGTCACTGAGTTCCTTAAGTCTACATTCATGTTCCAATATTTTTCTTTCCCTTTTCTTTTCATCTTCATTATTTTCCATAAATTTATCCTCTATACCATTTATTCATTCCTTTGCTTTTTCATCCTTGTAGTCATTATATCCAGTTGGTTTTGCTTCTCAGTTATAGAATTTTTTTAAATTTCAGCCCAAGTAATTCTTAGGTCTTTTATGTCTGCAGTAAGGGTCTTTCAGTTTCTTCTATGGTTTTCTCAAGCCCAGCTAATATCTTTATGACTGCTGTTTTAAATTCTGGTTCGCGTATATTACTTATATCTATTTTGATTAGCTCTCTGGCTGGTGACCTCTTCTTGTTCCTTCTATTGGGATGAATTCCTGTGTCTTGTCATTTTGTCTAGGACTTTGTCTTTTGTGTGCTGGTCTTCTTGGAAAAGGGCCCATTGCTGCCTTGGTTTTAATCATACTTGCCCTGGTACAAAAGGCAATGACACTGCACATGGAGTGGGGTTTGGTGTAAGTAGCTGGGCCACCCTTTGTGCTGTGCCACTTGCTGAATTCTGTCCTTATTGATAGGAGAGGTGAAAGCGGTTTTAGCTTGCTCTTTCCCAGAGAGGGGAGTTCCTGCCCACTGTTGTTCAGGAAGCCTTCACAGAAGAGCAAACAAATCACCTCTCTTGGTGTCCCTATCTATCTTCTGTTAGATCCCTGGCTTCACCCTGTCTGTGTTAGAGCCATCTGCCCAATGGGCAACTCAGTGGTCCTGGGTTTTATCTCAGGCATATAGCTAGTTTTAAGAATTTTAAATTTTAGGGACTCAGTTAGGCATAGAACTGTGCTGATACTCTGGGGAATGGTCTCCTTGTGCTGTGGCTGGTATTGGTTTGCCCAGAAAAGCAATTGCATAACTACCAAGGGCTTGGATTCTGTGGTAAAGTACAGCAAAATGCTGGCATCCAGGTTAGCTGCCCTCAGGAGGAATCTTTACTCATATGCTAATGAATGGGGCAGCTTACTGACACTCCACTGGATCTTTTGTCCACTGAGAGGCAGTGCCATCTCTCCCAAATGCACTCCAAGATGGGGAACTGTCTTTCCCAGAGTAAACCAGAGTTCGCTGTGCTCTCTTAAGCCTCTGTCCTCCTTCTCCACAAGAGCACCACCATGCCTGCCCGGATTAACTCTGGTGATGGCACAGACTTCTAAAATTTCAGACTTTCTGCTCCACTGGTTGTAAAAACTTGTGGCAATCAGTCTCTCTCATTTTCCCAGTCAGTGGTTTTAGGGAAGTAATGTTTTTCTTGTGCAATCCCATGCATGCTGCTTTATCTCTCCTCTCTCTCTCTCTCTCTCTCTCTCTCTCTCTCTCTCTCTCCATGTGTCTCTCTTTGTCCCTGTCTCTCCTCTCTGGGATCAGGGCTTCCTCTCCTCCACAGCACCTGTGATTGTTTTCTCCCCCAAATAACATCTCTTCACTTCCTACATTCCACAATGCAGCTTCTTTTCTCCCTCTAGTTGTTCTCTTTGTTCTCTCAGTCCTCAAGTTGGTTTCCTAGGTGTTTGGAATGATTTGATAACTGTCTACCTGTGTTTGAAGGATGAGTCAAGCATGAGGTGTCCTTACTACTCCAGCATCTTAACTATTCTCCCCACTAAATCTAAATTTGAATCCCATTCCCTCAAATGGCTTTTTCCAGATCTTCCCATAACATTTAATAGCAAATCTATATATTATTTTCTCAGGCTTTAAAAAAAAGTAGTTCTTTATTAATTTCCTTTTTCTATATCAAAAATTCAAATCCTTTAAAAATATCTAAAATACAACATATTTAAATTCTTTCTCTACCATCTTTCACTAGTTGGCCCATTTCATTAATCACATTACAATCAATTCTCTCCATAGCGGCTAATGTAATACTTTTTAGAATTAATTTTTGTGTTACCAATTTTTATGGGAAGTAATATATTGACTCTCTTGCAGATAGAAATTATAATTACTAGAGAAATACGGATAAAAACCAAAATAAATAGAAATTACCAGAGGGCTCTGGAGAGTGAACAAAATAGGCAGATTTCAGAGAGGAGGTGATGCATGGAGCAAGCAAACAGAACAGGATGAGTTTCTGATTTTTCTGGCTCAGTCTAGCCCACAGACTTTCTGGATTCTAGTTTAAGGTATCATAGGAAGGAGTCAAGAATACCAGGTTTCCTAGGCAGGCTTAGGGGAGAAGTTCTTAGAAAGAGAAAGCCAGACAAAGGTAACAAGAAAATGTGTATAAACTCCACCCTGGTTTCAAGCTGACTTCTAAATCAGGCATTTGAAAAGTAAACTGAGATCAATCTGAATTAAGATTTGAGCTGCCACCTATGGTAGGCAAAAGAGAGTTTACACTTTGAGTCTAATAAAGTTAATTGTCTGGTAAAATAAATATATCAACAGTCTTCAAAGAAATATAGTAGAATCAATCTGCATGAAAATATATTTGTATTGTCCATGGTACAGTTCAAAATTATTCGGGATACAAAAGAATATGAAAATGTGCTCAAAGGAAAAGATCAATATAGTTCCCCCTGTGATGGTACCGATATTGGAATTATAAAACAAAACCTTTAAAGTAGCTAATATAAAGGTGGTCAATAAGTTAAAGGCATTTACTCATGGTATAAATAAAAAGGTAGAAAATCTCAGGAAAATAGAAATTATTGAAAAGGACAAAATGAAAATTATAAAATTATAAAATTAATTTCTTAAATTAAAACAAAAAATGCTCTGGATGGATTAAGCAGCAGAAAGAATTTGAAAAAGAAAAGACTCAGTGACTTTGAAAATAGATGAATCAAAATTAATTAATAGAAAAAAAAAAGGAAAAATAATGAACAAAGTTCCATGGCTCTGGAGGCCAAAGAAGA
Source organism: Procyon lotor (assembly GCA_028646535.1). Classification (NCBI taxonomy): domain Eukaryota; kingdom Metazoa; phylum Chordata; class Mammalia; order Carnivora; family Procyonidae; genus Procyon; species Procyon lotor. The sequence continues at coordinate 94,777,535 of CM053604.1, forward strand.
AGGTCTATCATGTGAGTAACTGAAATCTAAGAAAAAAGAAGAAAATGAAGTGGAAAAGTATTTGAAAAAATAATAGTTGGGTATTACCTTCAAATACTGGAAGGCATAAATTTGTAAATTCAGGAATTTCAACAGAACTCAAATGGGTTAAATTTGATGAAAACCTCTTCTGGCCACAACTTACCCACACTACTAAGAATCAAATATCAAAAGAAAATTTTGTAAGCATTTTTTTTACCTAATAGCATGTAACATAGAGGCATCATAATGTAATGGCTAAGCACCCTGGCACTAAAGTCAAATTATATTTGCTCAAGTATCTCTACCACTTGAGCAGTCTGGCTGTTGGCCAAAAGTATATGTGTTATTTTCAGGGACAAACCAGAGACAATTACAAAGGCTTTACCTGATAAGCCCTGTGTGTTTGGGGCAGGGGGAGGGGGGATTCAACCATTCCCCACCCCCCACATACACACTACATTCAATACACAACCAGTGTGTGCACTCTAGAAGGAGTTGCCATCAAGGATTCAAGCCCTTCTGGCCATTGATGCTCTTAAGCCTTTTGCACTCCAAGCGCATTCATTCTTAGATTTATTTATCTAAGGCTTTAAGCCAAGATCTTCTTCAGGCACTTCTGTTGATGTTTCGTTATGTGCTGGGGTGGGTGGGGTTGGCGAGGGGAGGGAACCTTGAGACATTTTCTTCCAAATCTCTGTACCCAATGTTTTTCTACTATTAGCCCTCTCCTTTTTTCTTCCTCCTTAGTTCCTGGGTCCATAACACTGCCAAAGTCTCTTGTTCAGGGGTCCTTTGGCAATAGTTTTCATGTTCTGTGCTGATTCATCTAATTCTCTGCTGATGCTCAGATCCTTATGAAAAAATGCAACAGGGAGTAGGTGCTTTCTCTGGTTTTGCCCCTTGTTTACGGTATAACAGCAAGTAATTAAAGCCTTGATTCTTACTTCTATTTTGACTTGTTGCACTAATCTGCTACTCTGATACATGGCAGCTTACCTGTCTAGCTTAAAGGAACTGCTGACAAATTGATTCAGTGAACATGGAGTTGATTAAGTGTAATGCCATTGGGAAGAGGAAAAAGCCTGAAAATTCGTGAGTCTGTTGGACCTCCCACATGGGTGATAGTGGCTCATCTGTAAGAGTCTGAGGATCCCACATGCTTTTTACCAATGGGTCTTAGAAACACTGGAGTAGCCCATGGGCACTTTGACAGCCATGTCATTTCATCATGGGGAGTGCTAAGAGCAGCAACACAGCATTCTTGGAGTATGCTAACACATTATTGATGAAAGGGTTTTTTTGTTTGTTTGTTTGTTTGTTTTTGAGGAAGATGTTTGGATTTTTTCTTGCCCTTGACTCCTAACCAAGCATATTTAGTGGGTCAGATTTCAAGATCCAACACAGGGATTTGAAAAAAGCTAGGAAAGAAGTTCCCTAGCATAATTTGTGGTCTTCCAATAATAGGGCCATAAATAATTGGGGGATTCCTGGGAGCAGAGTAAACCTAAGCATGTTTCTGTTGCTGATAAAAACCCAGCAGTGCAGCAAATTGTTGAAATTTTAGTGTGTGTGTGTGGGGTGGGGAGGAGGTATAGAACCCTGCAGGACTGATTTGCCCAGAGGCATCAGAGACTTTAGAGATTTAGCTAGGTCCTTTCTAGAGTTATTTTGCTTTGGATAACAAGGGAGAATGGTCCAATAGATAAAATACAAGGTTAGTTAGACATGAGCAGGTAGGAAAAGCAGTGATAAGTAGGTTACGTATTAGAATCCTGGGGGCACAGTATTACACATTAATGGATTGGGGGCACAAAATCTTAGCTTTGTGGCTTCCAAGACTTCAAAACCCTGTCCTGTGGCTTCTAACAGACCAAGAGCCACATGTGCAGAACATGCACTCTTCTCTTCCTCCTGTGCCCCAGGGTAACCTCTAGACTCATCATAACACATTCACATTGAGGTTATTCCTCCCCCCTTGGGGGAAGTATGGCATGATGGTTTTGGTTACAAACTTTGTAGGGTTGGGTGCCTGGGTGGCTCAGTGGGTTAAAGCCTCTGCCTTCAGCTCAGGTCATGACCTCAGGGTCCTGGGATCGAGCCCTGCATCAAGCTCTCTGCTCAGCAGGGAGCCTGCTTCCCTCCCTCTCTCTCTCTGCCTCCTTGTGATCTCTCTCTGTCAAATAAATAAATAAAGTCCTAAAAAAAATCTTGTAGGGTCAAAAACTCTACCTCTCCCAAAGGATTGGAAACAGCTTCCATTAGAGACCACCTTATCTATGACCCAAGACCTCTCCCTACGTCACATAAAAGGAAAGGACTCTGTAACTTCAGGGCAGTTGTTACCTCTGAGCCTGCCCACTTACCTTTTTTGAGAGTGTACTGTTTTTAATAAACTGTTTTGTTTTTGCTACCTTCTTTCTGGATGTCTTTATTTGATCATGAATCTTCACATAAATTTTTCATAAGGAATGCAAGAACCATGACCTCCATTCATACAAGGCAGACTCTCCCACCACCCACACAGTGTGGGGTGGATTACTACCAACTTTCCCTTCGGAGTGCTCAGAAAACAGCTGCTGCCAAGGGAGGGTCACAAACAGCAGTAGTGACAACAGAGCTTGCCCTCTGCAGCCCACTGGAGTCAGGGCGGGAAACTGTGTCCACTTTTACAGGCTGTTTTGCCTAACCCTTCACCTTCCCAGCTCCAACCCAGAAAACTTGTAGGAGTGGTTGGGTTGGACTGACAAGGATTCTCTTCCTTTCAACCTTCCCTTTCTGTCCAGATCTCTAATATTCAGAAATAGACTAGACTAGAGGTTAAGCCTCTGTCCTTTTGTCCACAGGAAAAACCGGAGGCCCGGTGCGAGGATTAAAGTTAAACAAGGAGATGGAAGAAAATTGCACTTCTTGGATCTTGTAAATAATCATGTACAGGTGAAAAATCAGGAAAAAACAAATAATGCTTTCTGGTTTTAAGGGCTGAAACTACCTCCACCGGAACTCTTAGCCACACCTAACTGTAGGTTAGTTTCCTTGGGTTCCTACAAATATCCACTAGTGTGTCCCCCATTGCTGAGTGTATCATTGCTGTTGATGTATTGTCCAGGTACAACCTTGATAGCCTTCACCACTACCGTTTTTTTCTTGGTAACTATAAAGAAATAGACAAATTATATATAATATCATTAAGACTATGACATCTGAAGACAAAGAATCAGTATTACATTTTAAATTTGAAATCAGGACGTTAGGATTAATATGACTTCAAGCTGACTATTCATGATCTGTGCATACAGTATTTGGCTCTTCAATAACTCAACATATATTTATTGATCATCTATGTTTTAAGTATGGTACTGCAGACTCAATCTTTCCTGTCATACAGATTAATTTCTAAAATAAACATTGAGAAAAATAGTTCCAAATAAATAATTAAATAAAATTTGAAAGATGCCATGAAGGAACATTAAGGATAACAAAATACCATTTATTGGAGAGCTTAATCTACTTGGCTACTATTTAATCAATTTATTCATAAAATCAAGTCAGGACAATTAGATTCCACTCACTTTAATGGATATTATGGTTAAAATACTGAACAGATCCAATATATAGCTGCTTATTGAGCTTCGCATATTACATTAAGTACTTAGACAAAAAATAAAGTACGTAGTAAATGCTAAGGACTTTGCATGATGTTATGAGCATAAAATAAAAAGTTTATGCAAAAATAGGGAGAAGAGGGAATATGTGAGTTAAGAAAGTGTGAGAAAGCCGAAGTTTAAAGAAATGTAAGCGTCTTCTAAGAAAAGCGGAGGTAAAGTGAATAGAAGATGTCTGAGATGGTGACTGAGGTATCTGAGAGAAGGTAAATTATGAGAAGGAGCAGAGAAGCCAGGGAGAACGCAGAGAGGCATCAGTAGAATAAAAGGCTGGTAGAATTAGATAGAGCTCAGACATATTAGGTCATTTTAATTCATGTTGTGGATTTTAGTCTTGATTTTTTTAGAGCACTATGAAGCAATTAGCATATTTGATAACTGAAGTGAAGGATTTGGTTTTGTGTTTGGAACACTGCACATTGACTGCCATGTAGAAAATAAACTGGAGAAGGACCAAAGTAGTGTGGGAGGTCTAATAGTGACTCTAAGTCTGAGTCTCAAGAAAGGTCTTCCTCTAGCCTGTACATGTAAATATGTAAGTTTTCTGTACTCTAGATGGTAAGTAAAGCCGGGTGATTGTCTATGGAAGTGTAGAATAACACTGTATGTACATATGTGAATGGAGCTGTGTATTCAAACAGAAAAAAGAAACTCAGAAGAACGTGGATAATCATTAAACTGCCATTTTTAAAAAAGATTTATTTATTTATTTATTTATTTATTTATTTATTTATTTATTTATTTATTTGAGAGAAAGAGAGAATGCAGGGATGGGGGATAAAGGGAGAGGAAGAGAATGTCACAAGAAGACTCCACGCTGACTGTGGAGCCTGACAGGGTGCTCAATCTCACAACCCTGAGATCACTACCTGAGTTGAAACCAAGATTCTAATAACCAACCAACTGTGCCACCCATATGTCCCCAAACTTTGAAATTTATGGCCAGAATAAACTCTACCCTATACAATGGAAGATTTTTTTTCCTAACTACAACTAACATAGGGCTCTTGAACCCAAACAATAAGAATGGTAACCATAACATTTGATACTAGGCATATTTTAACTTCTGAAAATACCAATAGTTACACAGTGGTGGGTTAGGCAAGATTTTCATCCACCTGCTCTGCTCCTGTCTCAAAAACAATCTCTGTCTCAGTCAGCAAATAAGATAGGAATTATTTCTATGGGGAGGACAAGGTTTGTGATAAGGTCAGGGTCATTTCCATCCACACTTATATTGCTGACCAATTTCCAATTCTACCTTAGCTTTAAAAATTATTTTAAATCTTCAATTAGTTTTGTCGGGCTTTGACTTGAAGATGTGTATCAGTAGCCCATTGAGACTAGGGATATTAGTACAACAAGGGGGAAGTAAAAAGGCCCCAGCATACTGAATTATGGGTCCTACAATTTTTAATGCATCATTTCTAGTGATCTTGAAATTAACAAAAGGTAAATCCTTTCTTCATAGGTAAATAAACTTGACAGTGAGAAAGGATGTTTTCAGGCTAGAAAGTAGAATCACCCCAGATAAAAGTCTAGTGGATGCCAACATTTGATCAAAGAGTTTTCACACCACTTTGCAATTAATTTAAAGTTTAAAATAGAGATCTCATCACACCCAAGTGTGACATTAGAGGTTCAAAGAGAAAACATAAACTACATATTGACAAATAAACCTATAAAAATCTAAAAAAAAAAAAATTATAAAAATCTTTCCAAGTGTAAAGTTAAGTTAGCTCATACACACATAAAATAATTATGGTGTTAATGAAAAAACAATTTACTTCGTAAGTGAAGTGGACACTTTCTGTGAGGAATTGAATTATAAATAATATAAAATTACTTACCAGAGGGGTGCCTGGGTGGCTCAGTGGGTTAAAGCCTCTACCTTCAGCTAGGGTCATAATCCCAGGATTCTGGGATCAAGCCCCAAATCAGGCTCTCTGCTCAGTGGGGAGCCTGCTTCCCCTTTCTCTCTGCCTGCCTCTCTGTCTACTTGTGATCTCTCTCTCTCTCTGTCAAATAAATAATAAATAAAATCTTTAAAAAAAAATTACCGGAGAACACTAAAAATGTATGATTTCTGTTTATATATTATTAACCAAATATAAGAAAATAGATAACCTAGAGTCTGAGTAGTAAAAGGAGGGAAATAGCTATAAGATAAAAGATTATAAATCTGCAAAATAGAACACATAAGAGGTGGCAAAACAATATTCAAGAAAAAACAGATGCACTAAAATTTTAAAAAGCACTTGAAATGCTCTTCAGATATAGAGGATTCTCTCATTGCCAGTGGTATTCCAGAGTTTAACTACAATATGATTATGAAATGTGGAATGTAATGAGAAAATCACCACCAATAAAGAATGGTTGAGTGAAACTCTCTTTAAAGAATAAGACCAAATTAAAAATGTTTCCAGGAAATGTAATCAGATAGAGTTTACCACAAACAGATCCACTCTAAATGATATTTATAAGGAGATATTCTAGTAAGATGAAAAATAATCCCAGAAGAAAGTCTGAAATGCAAAAAAGTAACATCATCGAAAAAATCACATTTTATAAAACATCTATAATTTTATAGGTGAATATAAACAGACACACACCATATAAAATGGTAAAAAATAATGTACAAATCATTGGTTTAAAAAGAAAGAAAGCTTAAATATCAGAAAACATCATGTTAGTCAATAGGGGAGTAATCAGAGTTATGTTTTAATCACTTAAAAAAAGTAATAGACTGAATAATTTCTAAAAAAGTGGAAAACAAAAAAAATGATTGAACAAAATCATAAATAGAACAAAAGCAAAAGGAAAGATGAATAGGGAGAGCTTGGATATACTAATACATAAATTAAACTGACAAAACCATAGTTTTAAAAAAGCATAATTATTTGGAAATTAATGATACCTCTAAATAAATCATGCATCAAAAAATCATAAGAACAAAAAAAATCATAAGAACATTTTGAAAAGTTTTAGAGTTAAACAATTATAAGCCATCTCATATTTAATTGGAAAGAAAAAAACTAAAATAGTACTTAGAAATATTAAGCATTGAATGGTTATAACCAAAAAGAGGAGAAGCTAATAGTTACTTAAGGCTACCACTTAGATGTTCAAAATAAAGACAAATAGAAAAAAAAAAAAAAGAAACTAACGAATGAGTATAAGATAGCATATTAGTTCATTTGAATATAAAAATATAATGAAAAGACAAAAAAAGCCAACATATTTTCTTTTGAAATAGGTCATAATGATCAGTAAATATCTAGCAAACTTGATCAGAATATAAGGAAAGGCACAAATAAAGAATAGTAGTAGTTGGGAAAAGAAATTTCTAGAATATGCAACATTTGAAAACTTACCAAAGAAAAAATTTAAGTGTAAACTATTCTATAATTATTAAAAATGATTGATCAGGGGTACCTGGGTGGATCAGTGGGTTAAAGCCTCTGCCTTTGGCTCAGGTCATGATCTCAGGGTCCTGGGATTGAGCCCTGCATCGGGCTTCTGCTCAGAAGGGAGCCTGCTTCCCCCTTTCTCTCTGCCTGCCTCTCTGCCTACTTGTAATCTCTTTCTGTGTCAAATAAATAAATAAAATCTTAAAAAAATAAAGATTAACCAATAGCTTAAAATTTTCTCAGGTTTCACAGAAAAGATTGATAATATTTTTATAAATTCTGAAGGAAGATTACAGGCATACCTCAGAGATAATATAGGTTCAGTTCAGACCACTGCAATAAGGTGAAAATAGCAATAAACAAGTCAAAAAGAAGTTTTTGGTCTCCCAGTACATATTAAAGTTATATTTATACTGAATTATAAATTAGCACCCTATTATTATTATTATTATTAGCCTATTAAGTGTGCAATTGCATTATATCTAAAAAACACTTTAGACAAAAACACAATGTACATACTTCAGCCAAAATAAAGCCAATCATTATCGCTAAAGTAAAAGCCAACAATTATCTGATCTTTTATTTTATTTTATTTTATCTAAGATTTTATTTATTTATTCGAGAGAGAAAGCATGTGTGAGAGAGAACAGAAACGGTGGGGAGGAGCAGAGGGAAAGGGAGAAGGAAACTCCAAGCTAAGCAGGCAGCCTGACACAGGGCTTGGTCCCAGGACCTGGAGATTATGGCCTGAGCTGAAAGCAGATGGTTAAGGGACTGGGTCATGACCCAGGCACCCTTCCTTTTGCTTTTAGTAACTTATAATCTTTTTCCTGGTGGAGAGTCTTGCCTAGATGTTATCTGCTGACTGATCAGAGTGGTAGTTGCTGAGTCTGGAATGGCTGGGGCGATTTTTAAAAATAAGACAACAATGAAGTTGGCCTCATTGGATTGAATTCTTTTCACTAACAATTTCTCCATAACATGCTATCCTGTTTTATAGGATTAAACCAACAACTTCTTTCAAAATTATAATCAATCCTCTTAACCCCTGCTGTGGCTTTGACAACTATGATTAGGTAATATTCCAAATCCTTTGTCATTTCAATAAGCTTCATGGCATCTTCTCCAGGCATAGATTCCATCTCAGGAAACCAGTTTCTTTGTTCATATGTAAGAAGCAACTCTTCATCCATTAAAATTTCATCATAATATTACAACAATTCAATGACATCATTAGGCTCCACTTCAAATTCTAGTTCTTTTGCTATTTCCACCACATCTGCAGTTGCTTCATCCACTGAGGTCTTAAACCCCTCAAAGTCATCCATGAGGATTGAAATCAACATTTTCCAAATTTCTAAGAATGCTGATATTATGACCTCTTCCCATGAATCATGAATGTTCTTAATGACATCTAAAATGCTTGAGTTCTTAAAAAAAAAAAATAAAATGCTTGAGTTCTTTCCAGAGGGTTTTCAATTTACTTTGCCCAAATCCATCACAGGTATTACTATGACATCTATAGTAAAATTACACATAAAACATAAATGTGTTTCTTAAATAATAGGAATTGAAAGTCCAGAATGATCCATAGGCTGCAGAATGAAGGCTGTGTTAACAGGCATGAAAGCAACATTCACGTTGTTGTACATCTCCATCAGAACTCTTGGGTGATCACGTGCATAGTCAATGAGCAATAATATTTTTTTTTCTTTTTTTTTTTCAATGAGCAATAATATTTTGAGAAGAATCCTTTTTTTGGTGTTTGTTTTTTAAGCAGTAGGTCTTAAAAATGGCCTTAAAACATTCAGTAAACCATGTTGTAAACAGATGTGCTGTCATCCGGCTTTGTTTTTCCATTTAGAAAGCATGGGAAGATTAGATTTAACATAAGTCTTAGGACCCCTAGGATTTTCAAATGAGCATTGGCTTCAATGTAAAGTCTCCAGCTGCATTGGCTCCTAACAAGAGAATCAGCCTGTCCTATGAGGCCTTGAAGCCAGACACTGACATCTCCTCTCTAGCTAGGAAAGTTCTACATGATACCTTCTTGTAGTAGAAGGGGTGTTTTTGGTTTCCACTGAAAGTTTGTTGTTCAGGTTAGCCAACTTCATCAATGGTCTTCGCTGGATCTTCTGAATAAGCTGCAGCTCTCTATCAGCACTTGTTGCTTCAATTGTATGTTGATGTTATGGAGATGACTCTTTTTCTTAAACTTCCTGAACCAACCTCTAGTAGCTTCAAACTTTTCTTCTGCAGCTTCCACACCTGTCTCAGCCTTCACAGATTTGAAGAGACTTTGATTCATGCCCAGGATCAGGTTTTGGCATTATGGAGCATTGTGACTAGTTTGATATTCTATACAGAGCACTAAAACTTTCTCCATATCAATAATAAGGCTGCTCTGCTTTCTTATTCCTGTTTTGGCTGGAAGAGCACTTTTTAAATTTTCTTCAAGAAAAATTTTCTTTTATATTCATAACTTGGAGTTTGGTGCAAAGTCCTAGTTTTTGGTCTATCTTGATTTTCGACATCCCTTCCTCACTACATTTAATCATTTTTCGCTTTTGATATAAAGGGAGGGACATGTGGCTTTTCCTTTAACTTGAACACTTAAAGGTAATTTCAGGGTTATTAATTGTACTAATTTTAATATTGGTGTGTCCCAGAGAATAGGGAGACACAGGAAAGAGAGAGAGAGACTAGGAATGGCAGGTTGGCAGAACAGTCAGAGCCTGCACATCCATTAAGTTTGCTGTCTTATGTGGGCACAGCTCATGGTGCTCCTCCCAAAACTACAATGGTATCATCAAAGATCACTAATCAAAGATCACCATAACAAATATAATAATAACAAAAACATTGAAATAATACTGTGAGAATAACCAAATATGACACAGAGAGATGAAGTGAACACATGCAATTGGTACAGCTGCACCAACAGTCTTGTTCAACACGGGGTTGCTACAAAACTTCAATGTGTAAAAAAGGCAATATCTGTAAAGTGTAATAAGGCAACACCATCAAGCAGGTTATGCTTATATATAATACTCACAAAAATCCCTCTAAAGCATTTTTCAAGTGACAATTTCCATAACGCTTATCAATTATTATGAACCTAATTCCAAAATATGATAGGATAAAAAGGGAAGGAAAATTATAGGCCAGTCTCTCCTATAAATATGAATATAAAAATCTGTAATAAAATATTAGAAAACTGGGGGTGCCTGGGTGGCTCAGTGGGTTAAAACCTCAGAGTCCTGGGATTAAACCCCACATTCAGCAGGGTCCTGCTTCCCCCTTTCTCCCTGCTTGCCTCTCTGCCTACTTGTGATCTCTCTCTCTGTCAAATAAATAAATAAAATCTTTAAAAAATATTAGAAAATTGAATCCATCAGTGTGTATTAAAAATTAATGAATTATTACCAAGAATAGGTATCCTCAGTAATGTAAGCAAGATTTTCAAACAGAATGTAATTGAGAAAATTCCTGTGTCCTGGAAGTTTTCAATCCTGCTGGAGGTGCTGTTGAATGCTCAGGAAGTGGATGTCAGGGAGAGGAAAAGCTGATGCTGTTCCCAATCCCAGGGCATAGGCAATTAGTATTGCAAGCTTGAGACAGGACTAGGACTTGTAGCTAACAACTCAAAGTCCATTTCCACAATTTACAAGTGATGAAAACATGGCCTTTGGTCACATTTCTGTTAGGCCTTCCCTCTTGTTGGGCTTCCTTTCCATAACTAATCACCAGGTTCCCAGTCCTAAAATAGATCCAAACCTTTGAAATCTTTTTCTTCTACTCATTGATCTTAAATTATTACTGGGGAATGCCACCTTTTCCTCATTTTATTCTCCTTAACATTTCTTCCTTTCTTCTGCCTCTTCATCAATCTCAACATTGTGGTTTTTATTTCCCATTCTCCTTAATGCCTCAAAACTTAAATTATTAGCCATGACAAATTTATTTGGAACTTTCCTCAAAAGCAAGAACTTTAATTTTAATTTAAAAACCTTCATGGGAGATGAAGAATAAAAATTATTAGAATGTCATTCTTTTAATATAAAAAACCATGAAAAGGTAAGTTTCCATATTAAAAGAAAAGGCTAAACCTTTTATCATGCCATATAAACATAGTTTCATGACCATTAATTTCTTAGAAAACATACAGTCTGAAACAACTTACTGCCATTTGAATAAAGCATATTTTCTCTACAAAATCAGTTACAATATGTTTTATAAAATGTAAGGTTCTAATCTGTTAGTACCCAATAAACATTTTATGGTGACAACTTATTTCCAGACAAATGAGTACATGACACAAAACCTAACTCTTTTTTCTTAGACAATCATATAGAAACTACAAACACACTGGAAGTAGAACAATTTCCACTAGAGAATAGAGGAGTTCTTACTCTCAATTGTCAGAGAAAACCAAAGAGCTAATGTTTATTTGATTCACCACTAAGAATATATAAATAAACCCAAAGTCTGTCTATAAGGTCTATGCTGTCTGATTAAGGAGTTTTAAAAGTTTGGGCATATTTCTCTACAAATCAATCAGCCTGATACACCACACAATAAAATAAAGTATAAAAAACCTTATGATCCTCTCAATAGATGCAGAAAAAGGATTAGCAAAATGCAACATCCTTTCTTGGTAAAAACCCTCCACAGTGTAGGAATAGAGGGAACATACCTCAACATCATAAAGACTATATACAAAAGATCTACAGTTAATATCATTCTCAAAGGGGAAAACCTGAGAGTGTTTCCCCTCAGTCAGGAACACGACAAGGATGTCCACTCTCAACACTGTTGTTCAACATAGTACTGGAAGTCCTTGACTCAGCAATCAGACAACAAAAAGAAATAGAATGCATCCAATTCTGCATGGAAGAAGTCAAACTTTCACTCACTATTTGCAGATGACATGATACTCTATGTGGAAAACCTGAAAGACTCCACCAACAAATTGCTAGAACCAATACAAGAATTCAGCAAAGTCAAAGGCTATAAAGTCAATGTATAGAAAACTGTTGTATTTCTATACTCCAATAATGAGGTAGCAGAAAGAGGAATCAAGGAATTAATCCCATTTACATTTGCACCAAAAACCATAATATATCCAGGAACAAACCTAACCAAAGAGGTAAAATATCTGTACTCTGAAAATTATAGAACACTCATGAAAGAAACTCAAGAAGATATAAAGAAATGGAAAAACATTCCATGCTCATGCATTGGAATAACAAATATTGTTAAAATGTCTATTCTACCCAAAGCAATCTACACATTTAATGCAATCCTTATCAAAATACCAAGAACATTTTTCACGGAGCTAGAACAAACAATCCTAAAATTTGTATAGAACTATGAATGACCCAGAATAGCCACAGACATCTTCAATCACAATTCTCAATCTGACTTCAAGCTATATTATAAAACTGTGATCATCAAGACAGGATGGTACTGGCACAAAACTGACTCGTAGTTCAATGACACAGAATAGAAAACCCAGAAATGGACCTTCAACTATATGATCAATTAATCTTTTACAGATTAAGAAAAAATATCCAATGGGAAATAGTCTCTTCAACAAATGGTATTGAGAAAACTGAAAAGCAACATGCAAAAGACTGAAACTGGACCATTTTCTTACACCATAAAAAATAAATTCGAAATGGTTGAAAGACCTAAATGTGAGACAAAACTATCAAAATCCTAGAGAAGAACATAGGCAATAACCTCTTTGACCTTAGCCACAGCAACTTCTTACTAGACAGGGTTCCAGAAGCAAGGGAAACAAAAGCAAAAATGAACTATTGGGACTTCATCCACATAAAAAGTTTCTGCACGGTGAAGGAAACAATCAACAAAACTAAAAGGCAGCCCACAAAATGGGAGACAATATTGGCAAGGGATATATCTGACAAAAGGTTAGTATCCAAAATCTAGAAAGAACTTATAAAACTCAAAACCCAAAAAGCAAATAATCCAGTTAATAAATGGTCAGAAGACATGAACATTTTCCATAGAAGACATCTAGATAGCCAATAAACACATGAAAAGATGCTCTCAACATCACTCATCATCAAAACCACAAGGAGAAGCACCTCACACCTGTCAAAAATGGCTAAAACTTATAAATTTATAAAATTTATAACAAAGGAAACAACAGATGTTGGTGAGGATGCAGAGAAAGGGGAACCCTCTTACACTGTTCGTGTTAAGAACTTACACTTCTTCTTCCAGTAAGAACTTACTGGAAAACAGTAAGGAGATTCCTCAAAAAGTTAAAAATATAATACTCTAAGTTAAAAATAGAATACCATAAGACTCAGAAAACACACTAATAAGTATTTATCCAAAGGATACAAAAATACAGATTCTAAGGTGTACATGCACCCAATGTTTATAGTAGCATTAACAATAGCCAAAGTATAGAAAGACCCCACATGGATATATATATCCATATATGTGGATATAAGATATATATGAATATAAAAGAGATATGATATATGTATCTTCTATATAAGAATGTTATATAACTATATCTAGATAGATAGATAGATAGATAGATAGATAGATAGATAGATAGATAGATATCCTCTATATAAGAATGTTACTCAGCCATCAGAGAGAATGAAATCTTTCCATTTGCAACTGTGTTAATGGAACTAGGATGTATTGTGCTAAGCAAAATAAGTCAATCAGAAAATGACAAATATCGTGATTTTAGTAAAATATATTATTTAAGAAACAAAACAGATGAACACAGGGGAAGGGGAGGAAAAATAAAATAAGCTAAGAACAGAGAGATAGGCAAAGCATAAAAAAACTCAACTGTAGAGAACAAACTGAGGGTTCCTGGGGGGGACGGAGGTGGAGGAGGGGCTACATGGGTGACGGGCTTTAAGGAGGGCACTTGTGATGAGCACTGGGTGTTAAATGCAACTGATGAATCACTAAATTCTACCCCTGAAACCAATAATACACTATTGTATTACCAAATATACACTAAATATACACTAACCAAATATACACTATACCAATACACTACAAATATACACTAACCAAATATACACTACAATATTGTAAACCAAATATACACTAACATGAATATTTATTTATTTGTTTGTTTGTTTATCTATCTATCTATCTATCTATCTATCTATCTATCTATCTATTTGACACAGAGAGAGAGAGAGAGAGAGCGCAAGCAGGCAGAGTGACAGGCAGAGGGAGAGGGAGAAACAGGCTCCCTGCTAAGCAGAGAGCCCCATATGGAGCTTGATCCTAGGACCCTGAGATCATGACCTGAGCAGAAGGCAGAAGTTCAGCTGACTGAGCCAAGCAGGTGCCCCAACTAACTTGAATTTAAATGAAAACTTGAAAAAAAATAAATAAATAAAAAGAGTAAGAGTAACCATTAGGGAAAAATAAGAATTAGCACATTTTACTTCCTTTTTCTACTTTCTATTTCCCCATTGTGTAATTATACTCTGATATATTTTTCTGGATTATTACTGTTAAATATATATTCTGCATTTTATATACAATGTTAAATTGCCTTTAATAGTTTCAAGAAATATAACATTGACAGTATATAAAAAAAGGTTTAGGGATTTTTCATTGTATAATTTGACTGACTTATTCCATTAGTATACTATTATAAAATGTGAAAATGCCATTTTTCTAATAATCTATGCAAATGAAGTATTTGGACTGCCTAATATTTAATTTCCTCAATTCCAAATAACTTATTTATTAAGATCTAGATGCTAACTTTCTGAATATATATATACAACTACTTATTAAAGCTAAAAACTTGTTTTCAAGACAGTGTGTATTAAGCCTTCAGAGAATTACTCTTCTCTCATTTTGTCTATATACACAACAATATGTCCTTTATTAAAATTAACTTCCCCATATAGTTCTTTATATACAACTATGGAATTTTTGGTTAGTCATAATTAACATGACTAAATGTATAGTGTTTGGGTAATAGAAATAACATTTTTCAAATACAGTCTCATCTTTAGAGAAATGTGCAAATGTATATATTTCTACCTATTGCTTGGATGAACTCCTTTATCTTGGGAAAAAATGATAACATATGGATTGATGTTTTGTACATGATTTCTAAGGAATGAAAGAATAGCTTTTAAAATTGCCTGAATCTTTCCCATAAGCATAACCCTTAATAAATAATTTAAAGCACCTTTTAGAAAATACCTTCATAACCATTTGTTTTAAAGTATATGTATTTGCTTGTATTTTAATTTTTATATATTAAAAATAATTTCCCCCAATAAGTTATACCATTATCATTTTAATATTATTAAGTGAAAATATTAATTTAATTTTGTGTTTAAAATATGAGAAATAAGATATTTTCAAAGAGAACAGATCCCATAGAATTATAAGAAAAAGAGTTAGGTACAGATAAAAAGCAAAACTGCTAAAGGCACTGTGCTTCAAGTAGTCAGAGCAGTGAGATCTTGATGGCGGCTATCCATGAATTTTAAAGGAAGTGAACAAGAAAACCAGTGAACCTTTAACTGACATTTTTTAAAGTTCACTAGACTTGGGAGAGATTCTAGAGGATTTGAAAGCAGCAAACATGACTATGTTATTTCAAAAGGGTCAAGATAGAAGCAAAAAAAAAAAAAATGAGAGCAGCAAGTTGAGAAAAGTCTAAAGCTGCATGCGTACAGAATATTAGAAAAAAATATTTTTATTTAAAATAACACACATACACTCATCGGATAATGTAATGTGCTTAGGTAATATAAATAGCACACATAAGAAAATACATGTTTAAGTCTCGTCAATGTTGATATTGAAATACTTTGAATAGTCACAAGCACAGAGAAAAAGGAAAGTAAAATATTTGAGCATTTGAAACGTTTTTGAGAGGGTAAAGAAAAGGAGAAAAAAAGAACATGCTTTAAATTTCGAAAACATTGATTTAGTATAGCACTTAATCGAGGGATGAGTAAGTTACAAAGTGCAAAAACTCACTCAAATGGGTTAATACAAAGGAGGATGTCTGTGAACGTATCGGAGGGATCCCATGGGACCTAATTTTAGGAACATTTTCACACAGCCATGCGAAATGACTGTCTGGGTCTATTTTCTTTATTAAATCAGCTTCTTTATTAAATTTTCCCTCTTCCTGCCCTTCCCTCTGTCAGATCTTGATCTTTAAAGCTTTTAGTTCGATTCTTTTATAAAGCAAAGTTGGTTTGGTTATCAGTTGTGGCATTCTGACGCTGACTCATTATGAAGAACGTCTCTTAAATCCAATGACTGTCACTATCTAGACAAGTGCTTCCCAGTAAATTGTAGAGAGAATCAGTTGGCTTAGGTTGGGTAAAGTGTCCATTCCTCAGTCAGTAAACTATGCTCAAAAAACTCCAGATCACCTGGTTTACTGTCACCACACCTTCATCAGAGGCTACTGAGATAGCTTTCAGTAAAGGAGTGAGTAGGTAGTTTCAGTTTTCTGGGTTGTCAATTTAAAATACCTTGTTTAAAGACTTTGGAGATTTTGTTCAACATGATATGGTGATTATAAGGATGTAAGTAAGTCCTATGTGTTGTGCTGGAGAGCAAGAGTATTTCTATGTACTATACTACATGTAACAAAATAACTGTTGCAATTATTACTGGTTCTTATTCTGGTTTTCATTTTTATCTGATAGGGAAGGGGTAGCCACTGACAAATCTAGAGAAAGGTGATGACTGACAATGAGATTTGTATTTTAGATGTATTTCTATATTATTAATAGTAATACCTTTCTAAATTTAACATAATAGAAGAGGAAAACAATATAGTTATAGGCTTTTTCATATTCCTTTCTTAAAGATTTTATTCATTTATTTGAGAGAGAGAGCACAAGCAGGGGGAGCAGCAGAGTGAGAGGGAGAAGCAGGCTCCCCACTGAGAGAGGGGTAGAATATGGAAAAGAGTGGGGCACTTTTCCATATTCTAGTTGCAATATTACTGGGGCCTTAAGTAAGAAATGGACAACTGGGCTGGCAAGGAGGCATTGGGCATAAAGGAGATGTAGGCTTTATGGAATTAATGGGACCCAGCAAGTAATTAGATGTAGAAAGAGAGGAACAGGATCATATTCATATTTCTGACATGGGTGACTTTGCGATGAAATTGCAAACCACTATCATCATGAACATTGAAGAAGTAGAATGTTCAGTGTGTGATCAGCTTGGAGAGAAGTTAGGGGATGGCATTCATCAGAGTTTTTTTTCAAACAATTTCAAGCAATTGAAATTATTGGGATATTATTGAGTAGGTTACAAAATCAATGAGGTCTACAAAACCAGGCTCGGAAAACTGGCAGAAGTCTTGAATGTCAGACAGTGAGAGTTCCGACAGCTCTGTGCCATGCAGTGAGCTGCCTACTGGTAGCTTCTTGACACCATCACAGCCTCCTGCACCATTAATAATTTTCATTTTGACCTGAATTTCCCTGCTATTCCCTTTGGATCCAAGTCTCAGGTGAGAGCCAACTAACCAGCAAACCTACATCCTCTATTGCAGTTTACCAGCCATGAAGAAGACGTTTTTGTTTTCCTTCCTAGACAACAAAGTCCTGTCCAGTCATCTAGGAAAACGAGTAGGATATTCTGCTTAAATAAAAAATGCTTTCAGACGTCAGTTGGCTAAAGATAAAAGTCCGAAAGGTGAGAAGCCTCTGTGGAAGATTCCACCTACGTAGTTGTCTATGTGATTCTGGAACCTCAAATAGAGATTTGGGTCTGTCTTTTGTTTTTGTTTTTTGTTTTTTTTCAACATATGGTTAATTGTTAAAACTACTATGATCCTTCAGGAAGTAAATCTACATTGGAAAAAGGAAAGATTGCCGAATATTAAGGATCAGTGATATTTAAACGTAAGAGGAGACCCTGTAGCCCATAAAGCAGAATGTGAATAGTCAACAAAACAGCAAAAGAACGTGGAATGAGTAGCACTCACAAAACTTCCAAAGAAATGAGTTTGAGAGGAGAGATCAGCCAACCATGTTGAGAGCTATTGCAGTGGAGTAACCCATCAACTAGCAACTGGAGCTAACATTCTAATATTAGGAAGACCTTTATGACTACTAATCTTATGAAAACTTAAAATAGGAGACAGTAATTACTGGATTGGAAGAGCAGCAGAAAATGGTGAATTAAAGCAGTCAGAATGGAAAATATGTTTAATTTTTTTTTTTTTTTTTTTACTGTTAGAGAAAAGAGAGAAGAGTGGTTGATAGGTTTTGTTGCGTTCTTACTCCTTTGAATGTTTATTTGATTTTATTTATTATAATGAAGTGCTGGTAGGAAGGAGCTTGCAGATCTAGAGGTTGAAGTCATGGATAAGTGGGAATCTGGGGAGAACTTCAGAACTGACACTTTATACCTAAAGATTGGAATTGCTAAAGTCATTTTATCTCTTTTGGTTTTCCTCCTCAACTTGAAATATTTATACAAACACACACAAGGAAGAAGAGGAGAAGGAGGAAGAAAGAAAGAAAGGTAGGAAAAGTATAATATGATGAAGAGGCAAAAAACATAAGAAAAAAAGAAAATAAAAAAAATAAATCTCTGCAGAGAAGCACAGACAGAAGGCATAAGGTATTCCACACAGCTATCTACTTTATTTATTTTTTTTTAAAGACAAGTACTCTTTTTTAATACAGGCTAAATATTTTGTAATAATGCCTTTAGATAAGGAATCCACCAACGTCTTCTCAGGCAGAAATTTCTATATAAAGCATAGGTAATTAGGGCCTCAGGTTATGTATGAGCAACTAATGGCCCAATTAGTCCTTCAGGGAAGGTAGGTTTATTGTTCCATTGTTTCCTCTGCAGTGTTTCCAATTTTAATGTAGTCTCCCTATTTAGAAAATTTGCTTTGTACTTTGACTCCACTTGAAAATTAAGGAACTTTTGGCTCTTATTTATATATAAAATAAATATATATATATAATTTATATATGAAAAACAATATTTTTCTCTGCTTCTTTCTCTCTCTACTCATACACTCAAACAAGGTCAATATAGTTGACCTCTGACAAAAACCCTCTCTTTAAACTTTAGTCAAATTCCTCTGAACCTTGTTCTCAGCTAGGCCCTTCCTTGCCAGGCCACACAAAATGTGTCTATTTATAGTCTAGTTTTAATAAGAATCCTGCTGTCAGCTTAGAGCAAATCTCCCACTCTTGATATCTGGTGACTCTAGATATCTAATCAAATTCTGTATTTTCCTCCGTCCACCCAGGTGATGTGTTATCCCCCTGGCCCACCTTCAACAAGAATTTTGCTTGGTCACTCTAGCAAGAATTCCTTCTGCCTTTGTGTCTCCTCTCAGCAATTTCCCATTCACTAACTCCCCAATCCTGTTCCTTGGCTATAAATTCCCACTTTCCCTTGTCCTTCAGAATGGAGCCCAGTTCTATAACAAGGTCTCTTCCCCTATTACAATAGTTCCTGAATAAAATCTGTTTTTATCACTTTAACTACTGTCTCGCCCTAGTTTTCTTTAACATTTCTTTCCATTCTAACATAAAGTAAAGCTCATTCATATACTAAATAAATGCTTGTATATGCTTATTGTTTTACCAATAAAATAATTTAAAAATTTCCAACTTTCACTTAATAATAATTATATTATTCATGAACTTCTATTCAGGCATGCTATAAATTTGCTTCCAAAATGTATATCCCTTTGCAATGACTCCTTGACCCTTTAATGGATATTATGTAATTGATTTTAACCTTAGATATTAGCTTTGGTGAGATATGAAAATAAAAATACTTTTGCTTGTATTTCATAAAAATATAGTCATTTGGGACCATCCTTTATTATCAGATTTAAAAGTCTGTTTTATAATATGTGCATTTTTATTAATAAAGGAGGTAATAGAGTGGTCTTAGAATGCTTATTAAATTGTCATGATAATTATAGGAGTATTATTCTCCTCCCATTCATTTTATGCATTATTATTGTTCTTCTTTACATTTCATAATTTGAAATGTCCTGCAAAATATTCATATTTTTTGAACCAAAATGCAAATGAATAAGTATTTTTATTATTTTGAGTGTGTTTTATTACCAAGTGCTATCCAAACATCTAACACGCTAGCTAAAATTGTAAATGAACTACAATACTTACACTCATGTTCAGATCTTCCCTTTCCATACAATTTCATACAAATTAAATAAATTACAATGGATCCATTATTTATCTTGGTAAGTTACTTTATAACAACTGTGTTGCCATTTGATGCAAAGAATCCACGTATTCTTTGAACTATTTTACTTGTTTTGTATTCTAGAAAAATATCCAGATTGATCTATCTTCTATTCCTGATGATTCTTTGCATGTTTCTTGTGGCAGTATATTTCCACAAGTCAAAGGTGTTCTATTTTATTTCTGTTTAGACCAATATAGCTGCCCTCTTTAAGATCGGGTTCATTTCATTCAAATGACTACTGGAGTTAAAAGGGAATTGCCAATTTTGTAATCTCTTACTCTGCCCACTCCCTGCCAGTTTTCCCCAGGTCAGCCTTTGATTGGATGAGAAATTTATGCATTTTTGCAGAAGTCTAATCAGAATGCATGCAGAAAAACTCCACTGCACAATGGAGATGACTGCAAAAGCCCCAGAGTTTATGTAAATAAGGGGGTGTTCAAGGCAGCCAATCTAGGACTCAAAAAGCTTGATTTGAGTGTGCCCAAGAATAGCTATAAAAAAGCATCTCTAGTTTGCATTTTAGCAGATGAGTTCTCCTTGCCGATTTTTGCATCAAAGTTAGTTCAACTCTTTAAAGGAAAACAAAAGCATTACAGAATGCACTTTTGTTTTTTTCAAAGCACAACCAAGGACTGCCAGCTAATTAAATTAATTCACATTTTTAAAGGCTTATCATTACATACAGAAAATAAGTGTAAGTGCATTCTTTGTCAAGAGTTAATTCAGTCATCATTAAAGTCACTCAAAAGAATCCACCTCTTATCCACTCCTTCCTTTGACATATATTAGTCAGTCAATTGTATTATATGTTAATATACACACCCTCACTTGTTTATTTTGTAATATTTCTATATAAAATATTAAGTGAAATAAGAGTAGTTTTCTCAGTTCTTATTTGCATTAGCCAAAACTAAATTAAAATGCACGTTTTTCAAACTGAGTTTTTGAATATTGTCTCAAAACTGCCATATCATCCTAAATTATTTGGTACTTTGGATGTGCTCAATATTATTATTATAGCATAAACACATTTGTTTGTCAGTGCTCTCCAAAATCTTTTTTCCCCCTCAAGGACTGATCATAATAGAGGATATATATGTGTCATCCTAATTGCAGTTGTGTGAAAAGATCATTATGTAGAGGTGGCTTTCTCCTTTTGCCTCCATGCCAATAATGGTAAACAGCCTGTGTAGGTGGAAAAATGTCACACATATCCCAAAGCTATGTCTGAGCCCTACTCCCTGGAATCTGTAAATGTGACTTCATTTGGAAAAAAAGATCTTTGCACATATGATTTAGTTAAGGATCTTGAGATGAGAAAAGCATCCTAGATTATCAGGGTAGTCCCTGACTGTGATCACAAGTGTCCTTATAAGAGAGAGCCAAGGGAGATTAGACCACACACAGAGGAGAACGTGATATGAACACAAAGGCATTACTGGAGTGATGAGGCCACCATCTGAGTGATGCCAAGGGGACTCCGGCAGCCATCAGAAACTAGAAGAGGCAAGAGATAGATTCTCTCCTAGAACCTCCAGAGATAGCACAGCCTTTTGACATCTTGATTTTGGAATCCTGGTCTCTGGCACCATGAAGAAATAAATTCTGTTGTTTTAAGCCACCAAGGTTTTGGTCATTTGTTACAGCAACACTAGGAAATGCAGTCTCATCCCTGGGCTGTTTTCCTCTGGCAAAGGCCTGGACATCTTTCTTCTACTCTTACCCATTCTTTTGAGTGTGTTCAGATCAGTAAGGTTCAGGTGTGTTGACAAGTTAAAATTCTTCCAATTGTCTCTTTATTTTCCTTACCTTGAAAGGCCCTAAGACTAAAATCTAAGACTTGAGTTTTCCTGAGTAGGAAGTAGGGAGCAAAATGTCCAAAAGAAAGTTCTTGGTCTGAAGTTATTCAGGGCAATTTTTGGAAAACAGGATTCTACATATCAGACTATTCAGTTACCATATTGATCTGAATTGGAGTTTGGGACAAAAAAGCATCAACTAATGGTATGTGCATCGTAGTATTTACTATCTTTATTCTGTACATATTTTCTACAACATCTTATAAGTTGGAGTGATTAGTCTAAAGCAGTATTTAGACATTGTTATATCTTCTGACCAAGTATTAAATAATATTGATCTTATTTTACTTATTTACATAAATAAGTAAAAATTTTTAATATTTCAAAATAAAATTCTGAAATTGGCATTTATAGTAAATTATTTATTTACAGTATATTATTATAATTCTGGTAGACATATTACTCTAGAAAGGTAAAGCAAGTTTTTTTCAAAATTCTACTAATAATCTATCTTGTCAATTTAAGCTAGGTAGAAAAAAAAAACAACAAAAAGCCCATTTCAAAAGAAACTCTCAAGTATGTGATAGAGAATTATTTTATGTGCCACCAACACTGTGTATTATAGAGGTAAAACAGACTCTTAAAGAACCGGTACCCAGAGCAAAAACAGAAAAGAGAAACAGAGATCTTAAACCTATAGCAAGTCAGTGTATTGTTATATCTAAGTGCCCTGAAGTAGTTAGTACTTGATTCAAGGCAGAAGTGGAGTTTCTCCACTCTTCATCTTCAAGTAAAGACGAATGGGCTTTCATAATGGACCTTGCTCTGACAATGGGAATAAATGACTGTGATATCTGAACACTCTCAAGGAGACCCAGAGATTCAATATGCAAAGTCTTTCATTTTATCATTGAAAGTACAGCCTTGGATTATTACTGACAGCAAAGATGCAGTTAAAGTAAAGGTCATGCAGGCTACTGACAATAATAAATTTTAAGATTTGGTATCTTTTTTCTCAGGCCTTCTTCAGGTCATTTATCAAAATAAATAAATAAATAAATAAGATAAAGAAAAGAAAAGAAAAGAAAAGAAAAGAAAAAAATATTTTGTCCTAGAGCAATTTAAAACAACATATACATTTTTCAGATTATTTATGAATTCCAAAAAAAAACTATAGTTTTCAAAATTGCGTTAATAAAACTATTCTCTAAATTCCTAAGACTATCAAATCCTATAGGGACACCTGGGTAGCTCAGTGGGTTAAACCTCTGACTTTTGGTTTCTGCTCAGGTCATGATCCCATGGGTCTTGAGATCAAGCCACAAGTGGAGCTCCAATGCTCAGCACAGAGTAGGCATGAGATTCTCTCCCTCTGCCCCCTCCCCCCACTCATGCTCACACACTCTTTCTAAAAAATAAATAAGTAAATCTTTAAAAAAGAATAACAAATCCTATGAAGGCTGGTGGCATAATATAAGTGAGGTGACTATAGCCCCATATTTTGATTAAATTTCACAATATATAATAGAAATATTTTACTATATATAACAGATTCATAGATCCTCAATTTTTCAAACTAATTGCCCATTTTAATTATTTATTAATAGTTGTTACCTCAGGGGCACCTGGGTGGCTCATTTGGTTAAGTGTCTGCCTTCGACTCAGGTCATTATCTCAGGGTCCTGGGATGGAGTCCTGCGTTGGACTCCCTGCTCTGCAGGAAGTCTGTCTGCTTCTCCCTCTCTCTGGCCTTCCCCCAGCTTGTGCTCTTCACTCTCAAATAAATAAATAAAATCTTAAAAAAAAAAATAGCTGTTACCTCAAAAACAGGACAAAAATAAAAACTTTTACAACACACTATTAATCTGTTGTTGAGGTATTCATTATTAAACTGTGTGAAACTGTAATATTATGCCTCCATCAGAAAGGGTGAACGCCCAACTTTTGTATCAACATGGACAGGACTGGAGATTATGCTGAGTGAAATAAGTCAAGCAGAGAAAGTCAATTATCATATGGTTTCACTTACTTGTGGAACATGAGGAATAACATGGAAGACACTAGGAGAGGTGAAAGGAAAAGTGAATTGAGGGAAATCAGAGGGCGAATCGAACCATGAGAGACTGTGGACTCTGAGAAACAAACTGAGGATTTGGGAAGGGGGAGGGTTGGGAGATGGATGAGCTTAGTGTTGGGTATTAAGGAGGGCACATATTGCATGGAGCACTGGGTGTGGTGCAAAAACAATGTATCTTGGAACACTGAAAAAACAAAATTAAATTTAAAAAATACTGTTAAGTCGAAAATTACTTATTTATTTTCCCTTTTACAAACATTTGTCCTCTTATGGTAATATATATCTTTTTTTTTAATTTTATTTATTTATTTGACACACAGAGAGAGAGCACAAGTAGGCAGAGAGGGAGGCAGAGGGAGAGGGGGAAGCAGGCTCCCTGCTGAGCAGAGAGCCCAAGGTGGGGCTTGATCCCAGGACCCTGAGATCATGACCTGAGCCGAAGGCAGAGGCTCAAACCCACTGAGCTACCCAGGTCCCCCAAGATACACTTTATTTTAGAACTTTATTTTTATGGATATCAATTTTCTTCCTCATTTAGATTGCCCTTAGCTTTTCATTTTTAATTTACCAGTTCTCTATATTCTCCACTGATACAATGTATATATTTTCTGATTTGTTGCAATATAGGAAAAGTCCATTTGGTTTAAGGTTTATTTATTTATTTGAAAGAAGATCTTGTGGAAACTAAAACTTTCTTAATATAAAAGCAGTAAGTATAACAAATAAAACTTTCTGAATATACATTCAGAATATACCGTGTGGAAATACTTGATTCAAATTTAAAATCCCCCAGACAAAAAATTTGACTTTTTTTATAACATAATGGGATCAACATAAAGGATGACAGAAGAAATCATAGACATCACAAAAATTAAAATTTTATTAACAATCGATATCTAAAAACATAATTAAAAAAATGGATGCCATCAACTCAGCCCAGAGCTCTTCTGTTTGCACTAGTTCTTCCAATGCACAATTATTGGCACATGCATAGGAATGATTGTCAGAACTATTGCTTATCTGTGTGCCCTAAATTGTGACTATGAGAACTGCATAACAGGATAAGTAGCTGGAGAGCCTCAGCCATCTCAGTGTTTACTACTCCATATTTCTTCAACCCAACCACAATTGAGGAATATAAAGGGAAACTTTCCAAGAAGTCCCTCTTACTAGAGACACAAATTAGCAAGAATAATCTCTGCTCCTAACTCTGGCAGAAGCCTTTAAGAGGAGGAGGAAGAGTGGATCCAAATGCATCTTTACTGTATAAATTACAAGTACACAGAACAACAGGGTAATGCTTTCTGGAAGTGTAGCTCTTCAGAGGTTAGATAATAAGTGTGATCTGCCACATGAACTTGAAATGTACATTTTTTTTTTAAAGATTTTATTTATTTATTTATTTGACAGAGAGAGAGAGAGAGAGATCACAAGCAGGCAGAGAGAGAAGGGGAAGCAGGCTCCCCGCCGAGCAGAGAGCCCGATGTGGGGCTCGATCCCAGGACCCTGAGATCATGACCTGAGCTGAAAGCAGAGGCTTTAACCCACTGAGCCACCCAGGTGCCCCGAAATGTACATTTTTTTAAAAGATTTTATTTATTTATTTGACAGAGGGAGAGAGATAGTGAGAGAGGAAACACAAGCAGGGGGATTGGGAGAGGGAGAAGCAGGACTTTTCTATATTGCAGGAAATCAGAAAATAGATACATTATATCAATGAAGAATATAGAGAACTGGTAAATTAAAAATGAAAAGTTAAGCTGAGCAAGGAGCCCGATGCGGGGCTCGATTCCAGGACCATGGGATCATGACCTGAACCGAAGGCAGATGCTTAACGACTGAGCTACCCAGGCACCCCTGAAATGTACATTTTAACAATCCAGTGCCATTTAGATTTAGACAGTGACAGAAAGCAGTTTAATATCTCACTGTAATTTTACAAACATATATTAATCACCTACAGAGTGGCTGCACAGTGTCATTTATTTGAGTGACATAAAATGTGGAAGGAATGTAATAATTGCAAAAAGAAACATACTTAGAATTTTTTATCTTTACAGTACACTTATATTATAAATATATGCATTTTATATAATTTCTTTACAAAAGTGTATTATGGTAATGGAAGTTTGAAAATGTTCTGTATTAATAATTATGGCCAGGGGGTCCTGGGTGGCTCAGTGGGTTAAAGCCTCTGCCTTCAGCTCGGATCAGATCACGATCTCAGTGTCCTGGGATCGAGTCCCGCTTCAGACTTTCTGCTCAGCAGGGAGCCTGCTTCCCCCTCTCTCTCTGCCTGCCTCTCTGCCTACTTGTGATCTCTCTCTCTGTCAAATAAATAAAATACTTAAAAAAATAATTATGGCTAATATTAAAAAGCAAAAGATTGCACTGATACAAAATCTTCCTACTAAAAGCTGTATAATAGATCCTGGTCCCTGGTGTAGTTCCAAATTATTGACTGATTGGATATAATTTAGTGACTCCATAAAAAGTCCACAAATAATGAAAAAAAAGTAATATAGGCAATAAGAAGGTATTTCCTTTAATAATAATGATAATAAACCTGTATTGAGCGCTTCTCATATACCAGGCAGAGTCTCAGCATCTCAGTTCTTTACATGCATTAAATTGTTTAACCATTTCAAGATCCTAGGCACTCAGTGATCATTAATTTCAAACTTAAATAAGAAAAAAATAGAGGCACACAGGTAAGCCTAGCTAAATTTACACAGAAGTGAGGGGCAGAGCTAAGATTCATAGCATGACAACTTGAATTCTGGGCTATGCCGCTTTGATTTACGTGGACATTTGTTGAAATGTGTTTGACTTTAGAGACTTAACTCTTGAGTACGATGTTGGTTCATCAATTAAGGCATGGTATTTTAGTTGAAAAATTGACATTTCAAAATGACTGATGAGTAGAATGTTGATAATGTTGTTGAATGCATGCAGAATCCAAACTGAAGCAGTGTTCAGAGCCAAATTTTAAAGTGTCTTTTGCCTTTCAATTTATTCTGCAATTTTGATGCAGTCAGCCCCTGTGAGCATCTGTTTCCTCATTTCTGCAATGAGGAGGTAAATACATCCTCACAGCCTCATTATCAGGATTGAACTAGAGGCAGTTCCTGGGAACAAACTTTTCTGTAAACATGGTAGTTATTTTTATTAATATTAAAATTTGCAGATTAAAGTTGAAATAATTTCTTATTTATTACACTTTATGAACATCTTTTCTAAAATACAACTCCCGGGGCTATAAACTTCCACATTTTAGCATTATAATTCCTATTTCCTTTTACTATAAAACTTCCTTGTATTGTACACTTTCCACTTAAAGGAGCATTGTACCTATTTAAGAGCTGAAACCATCTTTAGGTTATGTACATCACATAAGCAAGGATCATACTTTTTTGGTTATCAAACCTAGATGTGTCAAGCTCTAGTGAATCAATTGGATCTTCTCTTTCCTGGTGACAGTACTACTAGAACAATAAAAAAGGTGGAAGAATACACAATCACACACACATGCACGCATCTATTTTAGTTTATAATAGTCTATCACACCGAAATGTTCTACTTCCAGATTTCTAGCTTTAAAAATAAATGTTAATACAGTTACTCATTTTACATGCCCATGTCAAGTGGTGAGAAAAGTTTTATTTGATTTATTCAATAATCATATATTGAATACCGAGAATATAATAGACTTTCGTTCTTCTCCATAAAGAGTTCTTCCTTTACCATTATTTGAGAGATTATACCTGCTCCCTCTGTGCTGAGCCAATGAGGGGATAACTGTGGAGAGTGCCTAGATGCTCAGTAAGAACATTTCTTTTTTGTTTTGGTCTGTGGTTCTCCTGGACGCAAGACCCACTGGCTTCCAAATGTAGGTGTTTTGGAAGCCACTCCCTCCATTGGGAGTCTTAAAAGTTGGAGTTCTAGATGTGGAGTCCAAATTCTTTGCTCCTCAGTGATAAGCTCAGAGTTAAGGGTTCCCACTCTCACTTGTATGGCACTGTGTTTAGGGAGGAACTTAGCCTTTTTTAACCATTCTGATGTGGGTATATTCTAATTTGTCTAATGTGTAGGAGTCGCTCAACTAGTTTCTGGATCTCTTGGAGAGGAAATTGGCCCACATATAGCCATGCATTTGGTGCATTTGTGGGAGGAGGGAACTCAAGAGCCTCCTATGGCACCATCTTTGTCAACTCCCACCAAGATCATACATTTGTATGATAACTAAACTGAAATATTCTCTTCCAATCACCAGGTATATTTGGATTTTTATATAATGTGCAGTACACTGAGAATTTGTATATTTGATTTCTGTTTTACAATTACTTTACAGTATTTTTGGAAAAGTGAAGTCAAGATTGAAATTTTAGGAACTTCTTCTAATGCTCTTTATTTATAAAATGACTACTACCATGAACATTTTTCCTTCAAAGAGATAGACAAAAAGTGCTATAACAAAACTGTTGGTAGCAGATAATACCTGCCATTGTATAGCTGCCAATTCACATTTTTTAACCCACTGATTGCATACTTACTAAGAATTTTAAATGTGAAGAAATAATTTTCAATTATTGAAAATTGCCATTTAATGCAGATGGCAATTATGTTGCTCTGTGCTCAGCAGCATTTCTGGAGAGGAAGAAAGAAAAAAGGAAGGAAAGGAAGTAAAAGAAGGAAAGAAGGAAGGAGAAAGAAAGAAAGAGAAAGAGGAAAAGTAGGAAGGAAGGGAAGGAAAGAAGAAAGAGAAAGAAGGAAAAGAAAGAGAAAGAAAGAAAGAAAAAAAGAAAGAAAGAAAGAAAGAAAGAAAGAAAGAAAGAAAGAAAGAAAGAAAGAAAGAAAG
>CM053604.1:94807127-94848806 GCA_028646535.1 Procyon lotor
GTCTATATGCATTAATGCCCATAGTACATTGATTTGAATAGAGAAAGTGTTTTATCTTTGTAAGATTAGGATGAAATCTAATCATGTAGAGAAAATTAGACAGAGAAGTATCAATGTCATGATTCTGGCTATATTACCTCTACTTGTGGAACTTAATTTCACTGCTAACCTAAATTTCATTTATTAGGGGTCATATGCACACTGAGGCATACATGTTTTCTTTAAAAATAGTGGATAGAGATGTACATACTTCATTAAAACAGACAAGGACAAGAAAATCTCAAATTTCCATGTGGTATTGACTCTGGAGATACTGCCTAATTTAAATGGGGGTTAAATTGAGGGTAGTTAAAATGAGGAGTTCTTTGAAATTGTCATCAGGCAGCTTATTCTATGCTTTTCATAGGTCCCTTTGTACTTGTACATTTGAGGAAAGTGGGTGGGATTGTCTTTTTAATTTTTACTCTATCCATGTTAGGGTCTTCTTTTCTACAATTGTATCACTTTTATCCTACTTTCCCTTTTCACAGTAGCATTGAACCTGCATTTACTGCACTGTGTGAAAGTCTCTGAAAATCACTCATCCTTTATAATGTTGCTTCTCTTGCAGTACTGCACTTGGGGGTAGGGTGATTGGAATAGAAATGCAATTCCTGTGATTGTACCCATCACTTAATTTCCTGTACCACTACTACAACATTAAATGGTTTTATGCCTACATAAAGATATTAAAGCCCATAAGTAGTCTAAAGAATGCATACTAAAATGACAATGAAATATAATTTCATAATGATTAGAAGGAACAAGATGTCAGATTAACAGGGTGGATGGGAATGTTGAGTACTAAGAACTCTAACTTACTTATTACTGTTTTGTGCATAAATTAACATAACCACATTGTAGAGAGAGTGGAAATTGCCTAATCATTAAACAAGTGAATAGCTTATGATCCAATTCCATGGTTAGAGTATTCACTAAGGAAATTCTTATGTATGTGCATTAATAGTAATGCTTGAAAATACTCTTAAGAATCTTCAAAAAATGGTGAAGATTCAGTAAGGATTTGGAAAGCTACCCAGTCTTTTTAATAGAGAGAATTAAACATTTAAAAATGTTAATAGATATGAATTTGTTAAATACATATCAGAAAAGGCAGAAAGAAAACAGAAAGTATTCCCAAAGGTAGAAACTGTTGGAAGCAGCTAATAGTCCTAAGACTAAAGGGGGAAAATATAAAAGATTGAAAATATTAAAACTCAAAGACTTAGGGAGAAAGCCCCAGAGCTAAAAAGTAGCCAGGAGCTCTGAGGAAGAAGTGGTGAGCTTGGATCTAGGTCTCTGGTTAAGGGGCAACGGTTATCCAGTGCTGGTGTCTCTGAGGAGATGGAGTAAGGTTTTGTGAATTGAGGTGAAACTACAAAGCAGGTCAAAATATTGTTACAGATAGGAACTCTTATTGCTGATATGAAGATGTTTGCTAGAATTATTCTCAAAGGAAACAGACAAAAGCAACAAGAGGCAAGTAAGGAAAAGCAAGACCATTCTTCTTCCTCTAGCTTCATAATCTCTCTAGAACACCCTAGATTAATGGAACCTAACCAGGAATCAGCTCACAAAGTGAAGACATGATTTGCAGAAGTTCTAGCCCAGAATCTCAAAGGAGGGTATAGAATTATGTTTGGAGTTGAAGATCAATAACCTAATAACCACCCAAACTGGAAATGACCTCATTGTCCATGGTTGGGTTGACACAAAATTATGGTATGTTAATTAATATACTATACTTCTGAATGAGTTAACTATTCTACAAAGCACTTTGTGCAGTGAAACACAAGAAAAAAATATTTATTTCTCACAGGTCCGCAGAAAAGACCTTTACCTAAGGGTGGATAGGGGTGAGCTGACCCAAGCTTCACTGAGGTGACCCTCCTTCAAGGTCCAAAGTCCAAGGCTAACTATATCTGGTCTGTTTTGGATCCCAGACAGCAGGAACTGCAGTAATATTAGTGATGGCAAAAGCACATAAGGACAAGCTGGTCAAGTTTCTTTAAGTTCAAATTCTTTTAAGATCTAGTCTTGGAATCACTTCCACCACATTTAATTTCCCAAGCAAATCACAGAACCGAGTCCAAAATCAAGGGGCCAGGAAACACACTCCACCTACTCCTCCTTCCTGAGGTAATGTCAAGCTTGTAAGGGGCAAAAGGTAAAAAAATAAAAACATGGCTATTACTTCAGTTTACCATAGTCTTCTCTCTTAGCCACAATTATTCATAAGCCTCCCATTCACAGATAGCACTCCCCCTCTTTTTAGGACCTCGTAAGCCTCATCTGATTCTAACACCAAAGATCTCATTAAATACATTAGACCCTCATATTTGATTGAAGTTGCTTTTGATGCAAAACCCTGTGAACTAAAAAGTTATCTGCTCTGCACACAACCAACCTTCAATCATCAAACAGTGACAGTTTGACAGGAAAATCACAATAAACACTTCTGTTAAAAAGAGAAGAACAAGAATGATGTGACAGTCTCTAGTGCATAAAAAGTCTGAATTTCCACTGAAAAAATGTTAAGTACACTACCCCTACTTAGAATAGACAAAGTACCTTGCTTAGGCTCCCATTCTACAACTTGGGAGTGTCTCCAATAACCCTGGGTCCATGTTTTGTGCATTTCCTGCTCCTTGCCTATAGAAAGTTCGGGGCTCAAATGTCTTTGTATGTCATAGTCTCATTTCCTATCATTTTAGTCTGTCAATGCTTTTGCAAATATGGTTGTCTCTAAGAACATTTTGGGCTTTCCAAATATGTGATTCTAATCAAGTTAATCTGCCAAAAGTCATACACACCATGATTATTTAAGATGTGCCTCTCTTTCTAGAGTCAAGTAGAAATATTTTGAACACATCAGGCTTCTGCAGGTCTATTTTCTTAACCTTTCTTGGAGTCCATTTCTAGTTGAAATGATAAGTTGTCACCATACCTCTTTTAAAGTTCATAACAAAGTTGTGATGGTTTTGGCCTTGACTCTTTCTGCAAAGTCAATGCCACATATTTTAAGATTGTGTTCAATTTGAGGCCAGAACTTGTCAACATGTCATGGTCTGGTCTAAATTCAACAGACAGGAAAGTATACTTGTCCAAAATGAGGCCTTAGCAAGAGTTTGGTTGTAGGGAGAGGTAAAGAATTGGGGTCAATACTTAAACAAAACATGAGTGACAAGAAATCAACCCCAGCTACATACATTGATATAGTTTCATTACAATATGTTAGAGGTGACTGAAAGAAGCAAATTACAGAATATCCACCATATGTTTACATTTAAATAAAATTTTAAGCTTGCAGAATTGAATAATGCATATTTTAAGGAAGCATGCACAGAGGATAGATATGTTTTAAAAGAATATCAAAGAACCGTTCATAAACTTATTGATAATTTTTAACTCTACGGGTGGCAAAAATGGGATGAGATAAGGGAAGAAAGCACAGAAGATTCTATAATAGTAGTGTTTGGAGTTTTTAGAATAGTAGTGTTTGGGGTTTTTAGTACACAGGTTTTCATTTATTATTATTTTTGTTTTATCTGTTTCTCTAAATTATATAAGCAAATTTTTGTGTGTATGTGTATACTACATGTATATTACAGAGGGGTAAGTTTTAATCTACTTAGCTGTGGGAACATGAAAATCAAGGGGGTACATAGTGAGATTGATCATTCGTCTGTTGCTCCCTAGAGGAGAGAAGAGTGCAAGATGTGAACAGGGGAGGACAGAATGGAGGATAAAGCCAAAAGCATGGCCAAATTGCATCAAATTCAAAGTTCCTTTGTCCATTCTTTTTCCTATGCTCAACAAATAAAATGAGGTAATTTCTGTTCTCGTTACAAGCATAAACATTAAAAGATTAGTACCACTGTGTATTAAGTGATATCCACATGGAAGCAAAAGAAAAATTGATCGTCTAATTCAGTGAGGAAAAAAGAAAGATAATCAGGTTTATGAAACATCATGAAAAATTAAATCTACAAGCTCACAAATTTCTTTCAGTCTATTCATGATATATTATCCAAAGCTAAGTAGTAATTTGATAATACTTTGGAACAATTGAAAGAAAGAGTTGAAAAGACATAAAAGCTTTTTTTTTTTAATTTGTCCCATAATGAATAGAAAGGATCATATTAGCTGAAAGTAATATGCCAACAGGATGCTCATCATAATTCATAATAATTCAAAAATACATTGGTATTAAATTTTTAAGTATTAATCGAATAGGTTAATTACTGGTTTGAATGGTAGATATTTGAAATTAAAAATATTAGACTCTAAAACTTTTATTGCAATTATCAGCAGAGATCTCTTTTGTAAATTTTAAATATGTTTGAATATATGCATACATTTTGCATACATTTATACATATTTAATCCATATTTAAATGAATTTAAATCATGAATTAAATCCAATTTTATGCAAAATGACAGAGAGAAAGTAACTTTTGTAAAAAGCAATTAAATTCAACAATATCAAGAGGATGTATTTTTCCTTATAAAACACCAGCAATAGCTAATCAAAAGAATTGCTGCATATTTGATTAACAGTGACTTAGCATTGGTATTATGCCTGTATTTTTAGGGCACAAAGATTTAATTATTAATGCACTATTCAAAATGAGTACGTAAAGATAAATGTGACCATTCACTCTCTTTTGTCATTTTCAAAAGTCTTGACAAAAAATCCATTTTCTTTGTTTCCAGTTAACCCCTGGTTATTGGATATATCTTGTAATCATCTAGAGAAATGTCAATAGCTAACTCTTAATCATCCCTTTGGTGGCTCATCCATTAAATTAATCTGCATCTTTACTTACTCATCTTTGAAGTCTTCTTGAATCAAATGACCTTATTTTAAAGGATCAGGTAGGGTTTCACTGTTCACATCACAAGGCTTTTCTCATTAAGTTACAGAAAACTTGAAAAACAAAGAAATTATTATTTCTAGGAAACTCTTCTCTGATTCTATGATGAGAAATAAAAACACTTTTAAGGATACTTTTGGAAGTCAAATTTTCATAAATGAAGGAATTTTAGGAATGTAATCATGATAGGTGTCCTTTATATAATAAATTTATTTTCTCTTAAAAGAGTTTTATTTTGGAGGGATAAGTATCAATGTATCCATATGGAAGGAAACATAGTGACCAACAGGACAAGAAACAACATGGAAAGAGGGACAGTGGAGGTTAAGGTTCACCTGTGTTTTTCCTCTTTGAGGCTCTTTTTTCCTTTTTCTCTCCCATCTGTCTCCCTCTCTTCTTGCTCATCCCACAAAATGCAAATTATACAGATACCTAATACTCAATAAAACCTATATTTGTACCTTAGGAAAAAACTTCACTAAGCCAAATAAATAATGATGAAATGAGGTGAGAAGTTTTTGAGAAAATAATAACCAACAATATTTAAATAAATTTGAGGATGAAAAATACAAAAATCAACATAGTAGCCATATATATCATTCATTCCCTAATTCTTCACTTTGGCAATCTACTCTGTACCATTCTGGTGTAGTAAAATGGTAGTCTTCATTTTAGGAACATGCAGTATCATCTGCAGTAAGCCAAAGCATTTCAAAGTGTTAGTCATTAATGCTTGAATCTGGATGGTTCTATGCCTTGTGGACTATCAACTAGTATCTAGTGGGATATCTAACTAGTACTCAAGAGGTTTGTGTGCACTAATTATAGCCTAAGTAGTAAAGAAACTTAAATTGCCAAGCTAGCTGATTGCTAGATATAATCATTTAGAGAGTTGTCGGGATAATTGTTTTTTATACTCATACACACATAAACACATTTAAATATTTTCATGAGAGTTAGTCTTCATTCTTGAAAACATTTGTTAATTCATTCAACAAATACTTTTTTGAGAGCCTATTTTATGCCAAATACTGAGCTGTAACAGAGTATATACTGATCAGCAAGGCAAACTCAACCCCAAGCTTGAAGAGTTTACAACCTAACAGTTGAAGAAATAAACTAATAAAAGAAAAATATGTCACTAGATATAATGGTAATAACAATTCAAGAAAAAACCCAATCAGAGAACATTATAAAGTGTCTTTATTTGGTGAATACTATAGAAAAGCCCCTCAGAAGAACTGCCATTTTAGGTAATATCTAAGAATAAAAAAGGGGAATTATTTCCAGAGAGAGTGAACTATAACTACTAAAGAGCAACACCAAAAAGAGCTTACTTATTTTGAGAATTAAAAGAGAAATAATGTGGGGGCACTTGGCTGGTTCAGTTGTGGAGCATGCGACTCTTGATCTCAAGGCTGTAAGTTCCAGCCCCATGTTGGGTGTAGAGATTACTTAAAAAAATAAAATCTTAAAACAAAACAACCAAAACAAAACAAAACACCAAAACCAAAACCAAAACAGGAATATTGTGTTTAGAGGGTGTAGCAGGATGTGATTGTTTCAAAATAAAGTAAGAGATAGATGTGCTAGATCATATCTTATAGGCCTTGTAAGCCATATTTAAAAGCTTAGATATTCTCATAACAGCAATTAGAAAACCGTTGAAGTGGTTTCACAAACATGTCAGCAAAGTAGACCATCTTGAAGGTTATTTTGGTGTACTGATGAGAAAAAATTCCTTGGTCTCTGAGTAGCAGTAGCAATGAAAAAAAGTGAATGACTATGAGAAATTAGGTGAAACAATTATGGAATTTGATGATGGAGGCAATTAAGATATGAAGGAGAAGGCAGTGTTAAGAATGACCCCCAAAGCTCCTTTTAAGGTGAATGCTAATGATATTTGAGTAGGTGAGAAAAACAGAGAATGCAATTAATTTGCATGGAAAAGAAATTAAGAGTTCAATTTTGGATGTGTTTAAATTTAAAATTCTTGAAAGACATTCCACTCTAGATGTAAATTAGAAAGGTGGATGTAAGAGTATGGCACTCAAAGAAGAGGTCTGCTCTGGGATAAACATTTAGTGTTCAGCCTTAGAAAGACAGCATCTAAATAATCTAAGAAAAGAGTGCAAAGATAGGGCAAATGTCAAAACAGAGCAGTGAGGAACTCTGTTTTTTAGAGATTGATGGAAAAAGAGGACCTAGACAAGGAGACTGAGCAAGAGTTACTGGAAGGTCAAAAGATGTTGTCACACATTTCTCCAAAGAAGACATCCAGATGGCCAACAGACACATGAAAAAATGTTCTACATCACTTAATATCAGGGAAATACAAATCAAAACCACAATAAGATACACCTTACACCTGTCAGAATGGCTAAATTAACAAATCAGGGATCAACAGATATTGGCAAGGATGCAGAGAAAAGGGAAATGTTTTACACTGTTGGTGGGTATGCAAGCTGATGCAGCCACTGTGGAAAACAGCATGGAAGTTCCTTAAGAAGTTAAAAATGGAGCTATCTTATGACTCAGCAATTATATTACTGGGTATTTACTCCAAGGATACAAATGTAATGATCCAAAGGGGCACATGTACATCAATGTTTATAGCAGCAATGTCCACAGGAGTCAAACTATGGAAAGAGCAGAGATGACCATAGGCAGATGAATGGATAAAGGTGTGGTTCATGTATACCATGGAATATTACTCAACCAATAGAAAGGTTGGATACTTAATCACTCACATTGATGTGGATGGAACCAGAGGGTATTATGCTAAGAGAAATAAGTCAATCAGAGAAATAAGTTACATCATAGGATCTCACTCATATGTGGAATTTAAGAAACAGCACAGAGGATCACAGGGGGAGGGAGGGAAAATAGAATAGACAGAAATCGGAGAGAGAGAAAAACAGACTCTTAGCTATAGAAAACAAACTGAGGGTTGCTGGAGGGGAGGTGGTTGGGAGGATGGGGTAACTGGGTGATGGGCATTAAGGAGGGCCCATGATGTAATGAGCTCTGAGTGTTATATGCAACTGATAAATTATTGAACTCTACATCTGAAACTAATGTTGTACTGTAGGTTGGTTAATTGGATTTAAATTTAAAAAAAGAAAGAAAGAAACGTTGCCACATATGTTAAGAGCAATATTGCCAAGAAAAAGGTAGTAGTTATGTACCAGACACTCTTAGAACTAAATAGAGTGTAGCACAAGGTGTAACAAGGGTATAAGGAGCTAAGCTCTGGGAAAGCATTGAAGACCCTAGTTATGGCACCAGGACTCTGGCTGAGTGCAGGAATTTGATGATAAACAATATAATGCAGGAATATAGGCTTCAAAGTCAAAGATTAAGATTTAGAGAATATGATGAGAACCTATTTAGAATTGGGTGGGGTGTCACAATATAACACCCTTTTTCTGTTTATGTTCAGTATTAAGTGAGAAAGGAAAGAGTCAAGCAGATTACTTTATTACTAAGAGAACCTGGAATGGATGTTAGGCTTACAGTAGGATCTTAATACTGAAACCCAGAAATTAGAGAGTCTTATTTATTTAATCACATGATTAATTACAGGATTTCTGCAAAGGGGACCACTCCACAGAAAACTTACAGCATGATAGAGTGAGCAGAAAATGTGGTTTCCTTGGGCTTCAGGCTTCCAAACTCAAAAGTTACTCCAACTTTCCTTGTGAGGTAGAGCATGTTGAAATGTGGCTAGAGGCTAAGAGTGCTTAGAAAAATCTCACATCATGGAAACCAGAAGAGACAGCCTGGGAAAAATCAACTTACCTCCACCCTTGTAGACACACTAATTGGAAGTGTGATAGTAATCAAATCCCTGATCAAGAAATAAAGAAAAAATGGAATTAATAGTTTTAGAGTACAAGTCAGAATTTCTTCTCCAGGATATCATATGGCTGATGTAGCTCATCTTAACATAGCTACTGGCTAACAGTTCCTACATTTCACCATCAGTAGCGACAGGATCGAACCTGGAGATTGAGAAACATTTGATTTACGGGGGGTTTAAAATGACTCCAGCTAGGAATAGAAGGTATTTCAGTCATGAACACAAATAGGCCACAGATAAGAAGGCACTATGGGAACCAGGTAATGATCAGGAAGTTCTTCTATCAGGACAATGAAAGAAGAAGTCTATACTCTATATGGCATAAAGGAGAATTTATGAGGTCAGCAAACTGAGGAATCGTGTTTCTAGATATAAGAAAAAGATATAGGTGATTTAGATTTTCGTTCTATATAGTTTTACCACAATCTATTCAGGAAGTGATTTTCCGGAATCAAGGAATATATGGCAAATTTTTTAGTTGCAAAATAAGCAGTATATTAATCAGAATGTTTGAGTTGAAAATGGCAAAATCCCAGCTCAAACTAGTGCCTAACATGAGAAGATTTTAAAAGGAAATTGTTATAACTGGGAAGTCTAGGTGTGGTATGGGTTTCACAACTGAGAAGGGCACAAAATATACGTTCAGTTCTCTTGTCTCTCTTCCTTCTCTCTCTTTGTAATCTTTTCTTGCTCTGTGTTCTCATATTTCCTTCTCACTCCATATAGACCAGATACAAAAGTTTTTGTAAGCTTACGCATAAAATCCAAGGAAATAACCAGAGATAGCTGGAGGCAAGGCTACCATTGACTGGCCTATGTGGAACTTTTATGTAAAATGGAAAATGTGTCTGTGTAGGTAAACCAAATAGATTTATCCAAAAAAGGTATATCATGATCCATCATAGCAAAGTATGCCTCTCTCTCTGGTGCAAGCAGCCCTGTATTAAGGCTTGAGGTTTGCCAAACAGTAGTTAGGCTAAATTTGGTCTCCCAATTACCTACTGCTTGTGCCTTCGGGCAGTTAGTAGGAGTGCCTTGGGCCAGGCTGACATTATTCTACAGAACAACCCAAAGAAATAGAAAACTCCATCTTGCAATATACACATATAACTTCCCTTAAAAAAACAAAACAAAACAAAAACAAACAAGCAAAAAATAGACTCTAGGGGGCCCTGGGTGGCTCAGTGGGTTAAAGCTTCTGCCTTCGGCTCAGGTCATGATCTCAGGGTCCTGGGATCGAGCCCCGCATCGGGCTCTCTGCTCGGCAGGGAGCCTGCTTCCCCCTCTCTCTCTGCCTGCCTCTCTGCCTACTTGTGATCTCTCTCTGTCAAATAAATAAATAAAATCTTTAAAAAATATAGACTCTAATTGCCTGGATCAATATGCTCATGATTTAGGATGCTTTGATTAGTCAGGCACCTGTGGAAACACATGACAAAGGAGGTGGCCATTATTATTACCATAAAAAAGGAAAGAAGGGCTGCTGAGTAAACCAAAGCAAGAAATGTTCCCTGCTTCTCAAGCCTAGTCTATTACACACACACACACACACACACACACACACACACACACAAACTCTCTTGACTGAATATTATCCTCCAGCTATGCAACCATTATTCTTTTTCTCTTCTCTTTCACAGGCAGATTTCTGAAAAATGTCTCCTAAAATTGCTGCCTCCATTGTTTTCCTTTTCACTTCTTTAGGCCCATGCAGGATTTCTCAAATCATTCTGCAGAAACAGTTCTTGTGAAGGCTACACATAACTTTCTTGTTAAATCAAAGAAACATTTTTTTTTCCTTTTTCATATACCTTGACATCATAGCAGAGACTGACTTCACAGACCCCTCCTCTCATTTCTTGAAGAGATTTTTTTCTTTCTGCACAAGTGACTCCACACCCCCCTGGTGTTTCTAGCATCTCTGACTGATTTCAGTGTTTCTTGCAGGTTCATCTTCCTTATTCCAGCTGTTAAATTTTGAAGCACCACGAATTTTGGTGCTTAGCCTGCTTCTTTTTCTTTTTTCTTTTTTTTAAAGATTTTATTTATTTGACAGAGGGAAACACAGCGAGAACGGGAACACAAGCAGAGGGAATGGTAGCGGGAGAAGCAGGCTTTCTGCTGAGCAGAGAGCCCGATGCAGGGCTCGATCCCAGGACGCTGGGATCATGACCTGGGCCGAAGGCAGATGCTTAACGACTGAGCCACCTAGGTGCTCCAGCCTGCTTCTTTTTCACTTTGCATTTCCTCCCTAAGCAATCTCAGCCACGGTTACATATCTAAATATACATAAGCAGAGATGGCTAAAAATCTATGCCTCCAGCTGAGACATTCCTTCCAAGCTATGGATCTTATCTCAAACAGCTATGTTAAAAATTTCTTTTGCATGTCTTAGGGGCACGTTTAATTAAACATGCAATTGTTAAAAACACATTGTTTTCCCCAATGTTTCCTTCTTCAAGCACGCACACACACATGATTACATGGCTCTCTTTTAATGATGTCATCCTAGTGTATAACATCACCATCTACCATCACCCAGTGACTGCTCTCCCCGACCCTTGTCATCCATACTCAAGGTATTTCCACCTTCTATAGATTTAACATTTTAAGATTATACTGAATTTGTCAATATCATGTCATCTTAATTTTCACTACAAAAACCAATTCTATATTAACTCATATCTGGAAGCCCACAGTAGCTGGTCAGGAGGTTCCCTACCATCTGTGCCTCCAATCTTTTCAGACCAATGTGGTCAAAGCAGTTTTCTGAAACTCCAGCAATACCACTCATCAACCAAATCTAACACATGACTCAAAATGGCCCTCACTATCTGCTCCTATCCACTTCTCTGATTTAATTTTGTGCCACCTTCTATCACTTTGGCTTTTCTCTCGAAAAGACCCAGATGTGGTTCTTTATAATCTAACAACAAATGCCTGAATGTTGGAGTATATATTTTAATGGAGCCAACATCATATGGGCCCATATCAATATCATATTGATAACATAATAATTCCATTCAGACTGGGAAGATTTAAAGCAAAGAAACAAACTTTAGTCACCTGTCCAGAACCTAAACTATACAGTGCTTATTGGTATTAATAAATACTTTTTTTTAAAGAACACTTTTTTTTAAAGATTTTATTTATTTATTTGACAGAGAGAGCAAGATCATAAGTAGGCAGAGAGGCAGGCAGAGAGAGAAGGGGAAGCAGGCTCCTTGCTGAGCAGAGAGCCCAATGCGGGGCTAGATCCCAGGACCCTGAGATCATGGCCTGAGCTGAAGGCAGAGGCTTTCACCCACTGAGCCACCCAGGCGCCCCAATAAATACTATCTTGACAATGGAATTAATTCCTTAGTCAGATGTAACAGATGCCCTGAAATGCCACTCAGGTTTCCCTGTTCCATATTTTATAATCCTTGTCCGAAGACTAAAGCACTAATTTTTCTGAGTATAGGGAGTGTTGTCCCTCAAGAGCTTTCAGATGAATCCACTTCTGGGAGTTGCTTTAGATGAATAAAGCCACTACTCTAGGTCATGCTTCCCCTCCCCCAGTTCATATTAATAGACTGATTGATACAAAGATACACATATCTAGACCTGGAGTTCCAATTTGAGACAACTCTGAAAAAAAAAATCTGTACTATTTTTCTAAGACTGTTATAATAAAACACAAACTGGGTGTTAGAAATTTACTGTCTCACCATTCTGGACGTTAGAAGTTTGAAATCAAAATGGAAGCAGGGTAGGGTGGATTATGTCTGAGGGCTGTGAGGAACAGGGCTGTTTCAGGTCTCTCTCCTAGCCTTTGGTGGTTGACTTGAAATTTTCTGATGTCTGTTGGCTTTTGCTGCATCGTCCTGATCTCTGGGTTCATCCTCCCATAACATTTTCCCTGTTTGCTTTCCATATCCAAATTTCCACTTTTTGTAAGGATATGGGTCATATTAAATTAGGAGCTCATGCTATCCAGTGTGGCCCATCTTAACTAATCATATCTGAAATAATCCCATTTCCAAATAAGGTCATCTTCTGAGGTATTGTGGGTTAGGAAATTAATATGAGTTTTGGGAGGCTCCCATAGGAACAGTGAGGTATCTGTTGTCACAGTCCAAATTTTATTTTCTCCTTTTTTCTTTATTCTTTCACAAATATTGGTCTCCAAAATTCTTTCCAATAACTTTTGAAAGCCCAAATATCTAGCTAACCTTATGCATTTGGAGAATCTGACTTAGAATATTTTGCACTGGAAATGATCTGAGACAGCAGACCATAAAACAAGATTTTGGAGCTGGAACAGTTGCTTATCAGTAGCTTGAAGTACCACATAATAGGTGAAGGGTAATGGATGAAGATAGATAGCTCTGGCATATACTAGTATTACAATTGTGAACGTTTTCATCAGAGGTGGGGTTCACATGCAGATGGACAGACCAGTGTGTGCAGTGTATCAGGAATTTATGAAATTTGGGGAAATGATAATTATCAGGAATATGAAGTCTAAAACTTATATTAAAGCAATTGATGATTGTGAAATAACCAAAAAATGATGAGGAAGATTAGTCACTAATAAAAACTTAAATGTGAAGCTAAAGAGCCTCTTTGGAATCATATAAATAGATTCTCATCACCTGAATCTCAAAGGCAGACAGATATGATGACCAGGCCCAGAACTTGAGTAACAGAATTCCAGACAAGGTTGAATTTTTAAATTCACGAGAATTTCAATTCTTTCCATGAGATCTGGGATAGGAACATTTGGGCCAACACATCTGGAAATCTTGAATCCCAGTAATCACCTAAAACCTCTGGACATTCAGAATTATTCCACTCTTCCCTACTGAAGTCATCTTTTACCTAAATATGATGCAGAGCCCTCTGCCTTACAAAACAACACACACTCCTTCCACCAAGATATACCTCCACTTCCCTCCTGGCTACTATACCAATGACTAGCTATGCCAGAAGATAACTCCAGTGGAGAAAAAGTGGATTTCTTAAGAGAAAAAAAGGAAAGACTGTATCTCAAAGTAGTTACAGAACCTAGATAACATGTACTGACAATTGCTAGAAGAATTGGCTAAATCCTATAAAGAGTAGATCGAGGGAAGTAGAATATGA
Organism: Procyon lotor; assembly: GCA_028646535.1. Classification (NCBI taxonomy): domain Eukaryota; kingdom Metazoa; phylum Chordata; class Mammalia; order Carnivora; family Procyonidae; genus Procyon; species Procyon lotor. The sequence goes on from CM053604.1 coordinate 94,821,032, forward strand.
AATGAATAAGAAAGAGTTTAGCAATCTGAAAATATATTCTTAAGTCCTTTTATATATAATTATAATTAAAAGTATAAAATTTTCCTAAGTAAATGAAGAGATTTGGCATGTTCATGGGTAGGAAAAAATGAAGGCATAAAGATTCATCCACTGATCCAACAACTATTTATTAAGTGTCAACTACATGTCAGGTTCTCTTCCTAGGAATTGAGATACCTCAGTGAGCAAAAGAGAACAAAACTTTCTAATTCTCCACATATTATTTGATAAAACTATCATGATTCTAATACAAATTATAGCAGTATTGTTTTCCTGAAAAACTCGAAGAGCTAATACTAAAGTTTGAATGGAAGAGCCAAATATAGTCCATATAACTGAAAATAAAAGGAAAGAATAGAAATAAACTTTAAAGAAGTTGACGAGAAGGAAGAATAAGAACATATCACATTATCAGTATCACCACCCTGTTCCCAATCAAAGCATGGAACAGGGACATTTCAATAGATATAGAAACTAGAGCTATTTTGCTATAGGATTATGCATCCTATTGCTTACGCTTCCCATGTTAGTTCCATGCAGACATGGTCCTAGCGCAGTGACGGTTCTAGAATTTATTAACTGGGTGCACGATGAAATCCTCTCACATTTACCAGATAAAAGGAATGTTATTGAGAATACTGCTTTTGCTTTGCAAAGAGATCCAATATTGTTTTTAGAGAAGATGAAGCTGTATAGAACTCTCTAAGATATATAGATTATCTTGGTAAAAGAAAGTTTTAAAATATTTTTCAGTTTATTAAACATTAAAACTGGTGTGAATTTGTATAGTTCACTTAAACTTGTGAAACCATGGTTTTTTCCTTTCCTGAAAAATAAGATGTTTAAACTAAATGACCCCTAAACTTTCTTTCTATTATAGATAAGCTTAATTCCTATTGTTCTTTAAGCATTATTATGGGTCCTATTATTCTCCAGCTCTATTTTGACTCAGAAACAGAATATTTTTGTTTTTTTCTACATTGATTATTATTTGTTTTGGAGGATCTATCATATTTTACTTGGCACATATGTTATTATTGTTGCCTTCTTTCCCCAGTTCCCTGTAAATTGTGAGATACTTGCAAATATCTATCTTTTATCATTTGTTTTTCCATTCTTAGTCCCTATCCACCCAAGTATGTTATATTTAGTAGCCAAACAATATTTGTGTTTAATAATTGATAACTTATTTTAACAAAACTGGAGTCAAGCCTTTTCAAATATCAAACTCAGAACATAACCCCTAAAACTAATGGACAAATATCCATTTGTAATTAGTTTTTTTAAATAGCAGCCTTTGGGGCACCTAGGTAGCTCAGTGGGTTAAGCCTCTGCCTTCGGTTCAGGTCATGATCTCAGGGTCCTGGGATCAAGTCCCGCATCGGGCTCTCTGCTCAGCAAGGAGCCTATTTCCCCTCTCTCTCTGTCTGCCTCTCTGCCTACTTGTGATCTCTCTCTGTCAAATAAATAAAAATAAACAAATAAATAAATAAACAAATAAATAAATAGCAGCCTTTACATGTAGGGTTAACTGGCTTCTCTCTGCATAACAAAGATATTGTCTTTGAAACAAACAACTGAATAAAATTTATAAACTGTTGGAAAAATATTGGAATGATCTTATTTGTTTGTTTTGTAGTATAACCTATTGTCTTTTTGTACCTGAAGTGCACTGTACAACCAAATTTTCAATTACTATTAAAATGCTAAGACATGACAATTACTTGATTTAGAAACTCTGGTTTATAGTTGTTGATTTTATTAACCAGAATCTTCCTTCTTTCTGTAGTGGGTATGAAAATGAACAGACATATCTGCTACAGCTTAGAAAACATATTAGGATTCCAATATACTAAGAGTTGAATCAGGCATTGCATATATATCTAGAGGAAGCCTTTGGTCAGTTAATTGCAGCTTCTGGCTTACCCAGTAGCTATAGGGCCTGAATATTTTGGTCACCCCAGTTTTTCTGAGGTACTGAAATGCCCTGAGAGAATTATGAAAATAGGATATTGCTTTCTTTTATATTAATCAAATCCCAAGTAGTTCATAGCAAATCTGGGGGACTTGTCATGCAAATGTCGACTCTTATGAAGTGTCCTATTAATTTTAGAAGACATTATCATCTCAGAAATGTAGTTAACCTCCAAATATCCTTTGATGTATTTATTTAATCTGTACATAGCTCTTCTGCTGTTCTCACCTTATTAAAAATAACCAAGAATAGTAACCAATGTTATCAAGATCCACCATGTTGTGCTGTAAAAGCAAGTTATGTGTTGGTGGGTTTATTACTAAAATACTTTTAAGCAACCCTCAACTAGGCCTTATATGATTTAGTACTAAGCCATACAAATTATACCTTTGGCTCAATTAGGAAGGAAATATTTTCAAAAATAAAATATAAATTTATACTTGCTATTGATTGACTGTATATGTGGTTTCAGTTTTCTCCAACCCATATAATAATACACAGAAAATAATTATGTTGGAAAAATGGATCAGCTAAGTGAAAATTGCATTGCTAACATAGTTCAGCATCAGATTTTTAACACTAAGTAGCTATTTAGCAGAATCAGCACTTTAGCCTAATAGGAAAAAAAAATAATCTTTTAATTATGATAACTTGGTCTCTTGGACATTTGATTCATTGTTACTTTTAGGTTACAGTGACTATTGATCAATTATTTTTAGCATAATCTGAGGCTGGAAAGTAATTATAAAGGCAAAAAATATATGTGTATTTGTGTTTCTTGATTTTAAAACTTATAACTGAACATTAATGTGACAGAGAAGATGAAATTCAAATGCATCTCTTTCAAATTGATGCTTTTCATCAATTTCCCATGACTACGTATTAGTTTCATTTTACTGAAATAGTAATAACGTCAACTCTTTGGGTATTACAAAGAAAGTAAATAAGAAACATTATACTTTTATTATGTAATTATTATCCTCAATTCAAAAATATTAAAAATAATTATAATATGAATCAATACACATTATATTATGTGCACATTTATGTATATTGAATCCATGACTAAATAGAGATATAAAATTCATAAACATGATTTATGGCCTCTTCAACATCCAAGGTGCTAATATTATTGAAATTAATTTTTTTGCCATCAAAACTTCATAATAAAATAGAAATGCCTTCATTTGTGAACTAATTTTCCCACAGCAATGTAATAGGAAGGCAAAAATAAATCTTTTTAAAGATATTAACATATTTTTGAAGTAAATTGAAGAGATAAACAAAAGCAATCAATATTCTTAATTCCTTTACAAAAATTTATTCATATATACTTGACCATCTTATGTCGTATGTGTTACAGTTTTAAAAGCAAAGAATCTACTCTTGATAACCTTAACCTTTAGTGAGCAGGTTATCAGTAATATCAAAAAGATGTTTAAGTCTTTTAACAATTCTGTGATAGGCCAGGACAAACTTTATGCAAGGGGAAAGTTAAGAAATAAATAATTGCTTACTTGAAATCTAATTAAACCCTTAATGTATTTAAGGTGTAATTGTATTTTACAATGGCTGAATGTGCATAATAATCAAATTCCTATGTAAGAAATGTAGTGTCCATTTTAGAGAAAGTGTTTGTCTTAGTCAGTCTGGGCAGCTATAACAAATTACCACAGACTTGGTGGTTTAAACAACAGAAACATATTTCTCACAATTCTGGAGGCTGAAAAATTCAAGATCAAGCTACTAACAAATCTAGTGTCTGCTGAGAACCTTATTTCTAGCTTGCAGATGGCCATTTTCTCCTTGTATCCTCATATGTGTGGGAGAGAGAGAGAGGAAGTTCTCATCACTTTTTTTAGATTTATTTATTTGTTTGTTTATTTTTGAGAGAGAGAGAGAGCACGTAGAGGCAGGAGGAGTGACAGAGGGAGATAATATTCAAGTAGACTCCCTGACAGAGTGCAAAGCCTGACGGGGAGCTAGATCCCATGACCAAAAGTTCATGACCTGAGCCAAAATCAGCAGTCTGACACTTAACTAAATGAGTCATGCAGGTGCCCCTCACCACTCTTATTATAAGGGAGTTATTCCAATTCATGACAGTGCCAAACTTGTGACCTAATTGTCTCCCAAAGGCTCCTCCTTCTAATATCAGCACGTAAGAAGTCAGGATTTTTGGGGAAAAAAAAAAGAAGGTAGTATTTTGACACATGAATTTTCTTGGATACAAATATTTAGTCCATTACAGTGTTTAATATAGAACAATGAGATATTTCAAATATTTATTTTGCTGGTTATGAATATTTTTTAGAGGATGAAACACAACTCTTAGGCTCTCATATTTTCATTTTTATTTTTTCCTCCCAAATTCACAAACTACCAAATAATTCTATTTTATTTAATGGTATTTTGTAATTGTTGCTTCATGCAGTAAAATTAATTCTTCTGTGGTTTAAAGTGCCTTTAAAAATAATCTCTGTGAATTAATTTTTAGCTTTTAGAACTGCACAGGCAGCAAGACTTTGTTCAAACACTTAATTCATATACAATCAACTCTTTTTCCATAATACAAACTACTGATACACACTGACACAGATTCTATTCCTAGAGTTATGGATATGGACATTTTAAACTGTAACCCACTCAACCTGATCCCTACAGCTTTCTTTGTGATATTTCATAAACCAATAGTCTCATCATCTTGTCCCAAGTTTTATATACTTTCCAGAAATGTTTTCCTCAAGTCATAAGTATATTTACCCACACTTATCAAAGCAAAGAAAACCTCTATTCACACACATTAGTTGTATTGCTTGAATAAATGGGGACATTTGTTTTTTTCAGTATGTCAAATTTCAAAGTTAATTTTTAGATTTTATCTATCTGTTTGTTTGTTTGTTTGTTTGACAGATAGAAAGAGAGGGCACAAGCACAAGGAGCGGCAGAGGGAGAGAAAGAAACAGATTCAGCACTGAGCAGGGAGCAAAATGCGGGGCTGGATTCCAGGACCCTGGGATAATAATTTGAGCTGAAGGCAGACACTGAACCAACTGAGCCACCCAGGTGCCCCTTAAACTTAATTTTTAAAATGAAATCTCCTTTCTGTTAAAATTGGAAAGGTCCATGAATTAGAGTCACATGGATTTATGTTTGAAACATGGCTACATTTCTTGGTTGAGTTACCTTGAGTAAGAGACTCTGTCCCATTAAGATTTAACTTCTTCATCAACCACCTCAACATGAAGTTAATAACATCTGTATGCAAGATCGTATACAATATGTCCTGCACCTAGTTCGTGCTCGATAGAATTTGGTCCACTGAAATTATTTAGGACCAGATTTTTAAAAATATCATTCCTTCTTTCATATTGCTAAGTGGATATGAACTTATAGACTTAGAATATTTTTGTACTATATTTTAGGACAGAATCAATCCAGACCTTTGAATCCTAAAGTTTTCCCTTAAAAAGTATAGTTTCTGAAATACTGACTGTTGTTTTTATTGGTAATGATGCAATTTATGAACTCCTCTAAATATTAACATATATATAATTTGAAATATATATATCCCTGGAGTACTGACTGAGCATGTAAACATCTCCCACAAAAATATATTTTGTATAATCGTTCACATAGAAAAGTTACAAAGGAATTGTTATAAGTAAACTGTATATTTAATGTAATGCTGAAAACTGACTTGCACAAAGTTGAAATAGTAAGTAAAGATTTCACATCTGAATGCTTTAAAAATATGCCTCAGTATGCTATATTTTTAGCTAAGCCAATACTTATAATCTCTAGATATGTCAAAGAGTATTTGTAATTGATCTGTAAAAGAGAGTGACTGACTTTAAAAAAATAATATATAACAATTCATTACATCAAAATATTAAATTTGGAGGGAAGTATCATTTTTTATAGTAATGAAAAAGAGACAACACTAGAGCTGGGATGAGAAGCAAAATATTTTTAAATGCAGCTTTAATTTTAATTATCTACTTTTTATGAATAGTTATCTTCATGAAAAAAACCTTGTTAGAGGCAATGATTTAGGAAGTGATGTAAATTTAAAAAAGCATTTTTCACTTTAAATACAAATGAACATTTGTCTATGGCTAAACATTATTCATGATCTAATATAATTATACATCATTACTTCTGTAGGCAGAATAAATTGTAACTAGAGCACAGATACATTTACATTCCCCCACAATGTATGAAAGTCAGGATATTAACGATTCATTGAAATATTGTTTTCAGGGCAGTTTCTCAGGTTACATGACTCAGGCAGACATGACTCAAGGATTCCTTTCATTTCTTAGAGGAGAATAAGATCATGTAAATGATCCATTCTTTTGTATAGCTTTGGAATTTTAACATTTAGAATAGATTTTAATACACCTATGGACATTAAAAAGTTTGTAAAAAGAATGGAAAGATTAGAGACTTATTACTTAAATTCTTCCTTCTTGCAACAGAAATCACAAGCATTCATAAGAAGAATGGTGTTTAAGAAGTCAAGTATTTTCAAAGGATCAATAGAACCATCTTGGGGTAGAGCATTCAATGGACAGAATATGCTGCTCTGATTCGTATAAGAAGAACTAAGAAAAGCAAATAGAATAATGGCTACATCAGCAGAATGGATTAAGGTTATTTATCACTACTTTTCTAAGAGGAAATGCTTACTGATACAGAGTTACAGATGTAAAAACAAAAACAAATGAATAAACTAACAAAATATTAAATAGTTGGACTCTGCCATAATGGACCATGACATCTTAGAAGATGCGATTGTGCACGTACCTCTGGGAGAAGACTGGAAATCAGCGGAAAGAAATGTTTTGCAGAGATCAACAATGATAATTACACCTATAGCTTCCCACAAGGGTAGGAGAACATCAGGTCTGAAACACAGAGAAACCTAGTAACAGGGTAAAAGAGAAGGCAAGCTTCATTCAGAAGTGTCTGCTAGCAAGCTTGCTTCATTTTCAGAGATACGTTTTGGGGCTGATGTGGAAATTGGCCTACAAGCAGGTAAAAACATGGTTCTGGCATAAGAAATTCCTCCAGTTACACTCCAAACACATCCACGCTTAGAAAATCGCAAAAACTACGATACAAATATTTTTCATATTCGTAAAGAACTGTTTTTAAAGAAATAATTTTTTCAAGACTAAGGAAAAATCGGTTGCAGCAAGAATTTGAGTTTTTGTAGTTTTATTTTTATTTTTTAAAGATTTTATATATTTATTTGACAGAGAGAGACACAGCAAGAGAAGGAACACAAGCAGGGGAGTGGGAGAGGGAGAAGCAGGCTTCTTGCCGAGCAGGGAGCCTGCCATGGGGCTCCATCCCAGGACCCTGGGATCATGACCTGAGCCTGAGGCAGATGCTTAATGACTGAGCCAGCCACGCACCTCAGGTTTTTATAGTTTTAAGAAGAGTTTTATTGATAATGTAACAGGTATAGTGTCTATGATTACAATGATTACATATGATTTTCATAGACGAAATAGAAGTTTAAACTGTCTAGTTAGCAAAACTGCTTGAGGCAGAAGTCTTTCGAGTTTTTTGTTTTTCTTTTTTTGGTCACATGTGCCTCTCCCTGTTCCAATAAGTTATTTTTAAATCATAAAGCATTGGATGTGTAATATTCACATTTCAACATAATGCATCTAAATAATTTTTCATTAGAAGTGAACTATATTATATTACTTGTGTTTCAAATTCCCTCACTCCCAATTACATTTTCCAAAGCAATAGCAATACAAGTGGCCTGATTTCAGATGAATAATGTCAAGCTCAGTAAAAATTATTAAACTCCAGTATCTGTAAAATAATCTGGCACCTGTTTTAGATTGTACACATCAAGAGAACACTCAAAGGAAAATAAAGTCTAATATAATCATTATTAAATGTTTATTAGTCACAGCTCAAAATCTCATTTATTGTATTGCTGCAAAGAAACACCTATTTCCAAAGCGTAAAGATCTTTAAGTTTTGATAATTAAAACCTTAGATATCAATATTCTTCTAGCTCAAGGTAGCAGGTATTATGATGCTTATCTAGTAATGAAATCTTATTACTTACCATTCAGTTTTTCTGTTTGTAAATGCATCTACACTATTTTGTATCTTTCCTTTCAAAATTATCCAACCGAATACTTTGAAAATGTTGCTTTGTCACTGACATAGCAAAATGTGGAGAAAGAATAAAACAGAAGATAAATAAACTAAGTAAAATGAAATACGTTACTGGCTTAACATTATAAATTATGAAAGAAAACTACTTTAGAACTTAGAAATTATGCTTGTACTTCTTCTCCCTATCCATGAGAAATGCTTAATGAGAATTAAAAAAAATAACTTGGGGAACTAACAAAAACAAATATTAATAAAGGGGAACCCTCCTACACTGTTGGTGGGAATGCAAGCTGGTACAGCCAGCATCTTAAAAAACAGTTCTTTACGAATATGAAAACAGTATGGAGGTTCCTCAAAAAGTTGAAAATAGAGCTACCCTACGACCCAGCAATCGCACTACTGGGTATTTACCCTAAAGATACAAATGTTGTGATCCAAAGGGGCACATGCACCTGAATGTTTATAGCAGTAGCGTCCACAATAGCCAAACTATGGATAGACCCTAGATGTCCATCAACAGATGAATGGATAAAGAAGATGTGGTGTATATATACAATGGAATACAATGCAGCCATCAAGAGAAATGAAATCTTGCCATTTGCAACGACATGGATGGAACTGGAGGGTATTATGCTAAGCGAAACATGTCAGTCAGAGAAAAGACAATTATCACATGATCACTCTGATATGAAGAATTTGAGAGGCAGGGTGGGGGTTTGTGGGGGCGTGGGGGAGAGAAATGAAACAGGAAGGGATGGGGAAGGAGACAAACCATAAGAGACTCCTAAACTCACGAAACGAACTAAGGGTGGCTGGGAGGTTGAGGGGTAGGGATAGGGTGGCTGGGTTGTGGACATTGGGGAGGGTATGTGCTATGGTTTTTTCCAAGACTTTTTCTAGCCCTTTGAAGAGCTCTAAGTCTCTTTGAAGGCAGGTATTTCATAAACTTTTTTTTTAAGATTTTATTTCTTTATTTGACAGAGAGGGAGAGATCACAAGTAGGCAGAGAGGCAGGCAGAGAGAGGGGGGGAAGCAGGCTCCCCGCTGAGCAGAGAGCCTGATGTGGGCCCCAATCCTAGGACCCTGAGATCATGACCTGAGCCGAAAGCAGAGACTTCAACCCACTGAGCCACCCAGGTGCCCCTCTCTTCTTTTTTTCTTTTCTTTTCCTTTTTCCTTCCTCCTCCTCCTCCTTCTCCCCCTCCTCCTTCACACTCCTCCTCCTCGTCCTCTTCCTGCTCCTCCTTCTTCTTGCTGTGCAGAAGCTTTTTAGTATGATGTAGCCCCACTTATTTATTTTTGCTTATTTATTTTGCTTTTCATGCCTTTGGTTTTAGTGTCAAATAAAAAAAAAAGCCAAAACTGATGAAAAGTTCCTTTCTTCCTGTTTTCTTCTATGTGTTTTACAGTTTCAGGTCTTTAATTTTAAGTCTTTAATTTTTAAGGTTTAATTTATTTGAGCATATGCTGTTAAGATAAGGTTCAGTTTCATTTTTTTGCACTTGGCAAAAAAAAAAAAAAAACCCACAAAACAAACCTGTCCAGTTTTCCCAACATTTACTGAATAGACTGTGTTTTCCCCATTACATATTCTTGTATGCTTTATCATATATAGGCCATAAATGCATGGGTTTATTTCTGGGATATCTGTTCTGTTTCACTGATAGATGTGTATGTTTCAATGTTAATATCATACAGTTTTTATTGCTTTTAATATGGTGTAAAATCAGAAAACATGATGTGTCTGGCTTTGTTCTTCTTTCTCAAGATTGCTTTGGCTCTTTAGGATCTTTTACAGTTCCATAAATTTTAGGATTGTTTGTGCTATTTCTGTGTAAAATGTCATTGGACTTTTGATAGAGATTGCTTTTAAATTGTAGATTGATTTGAGTAAAATGTACATTTTAATAATATTAATTCTTTTAATCCATAAGCATGGAATATCTCCCCATTTATTTGTGTTTTCAATTTTTTCCATTAATACTTTATAGTTTTCATTGTAAATATCTTTCACCTCCTTGTTTAAATTTAGTCCTAGGTATTTTATTCTTTTTGATGTAATAGTAATTTTTTTTCTCTTTCAGTTTATTGTTAGTATATAGAAATGCAATTAATTTTTGTATATGGATTTTGTAACCAGAAACTTTACTGAACTCATTTATTAGTTCTAACAGGTTTTTTGTTGTTGTTGTCTTTAGGGTTTCTGTACATAATATCATGCCATCTTCAAATACAGACAGTTTTACTTCTTTTCCAATTCAGATGCCTTTTATTTTTGTTTGTTTTTGTTGAATTGCTATGGCTACTACAATGTTGAATCAAAGTGATGAAAGTGAGCATTCCTTTTTGTTACTGAACTTAGAAGAGCTTTCAGCTTTTCACCATTAAGCATGATGTTAATTGTGGACTTTTTCATATATGGCCCTTATTATATTGAGGTACACTCCCTCTACATTCAGTTTTTCGAAAGTTATTTTTATGAATGGACATGGAATTTTGTCAAATGTTTTTTCTGAATCTATTGAGCTGATTGTATTAATTTTTATTTTTAATTTTGTTAATGTTATTATACTGATTGATTTTGCTTATGTTAACCATCTTTGCATTTCTGAAATAAACTCCCTTTGATTATAGTGTATGATCCATTTAGTATATGGCTGAATTTGCTGATATTTTGTTTAGAAATTTTGCATCTATGTTCATCGGAGATATTACTCTGTAATTTTCTTTTCTTATGGTATCTTTTTCTAGTTTTGGGACCAGGGTAATGTTGGCCTCATAAAGTGAATTTGAGAGTATTTCTTCCTCTTCTATTATTTTTTTTTGAAAAGTTTAAGAGGATTGTCTAATTCCTCTTTAAATGTTTGCTAAAATTCATTAGTGAATCCATCAAATCCTGGACTTTTCTTTGCTGAGAGGTTTCTGATTACCGATTTAATTGCCTCACTGTAATTGGTTAGCTTAATTTTCTATTTCTTCATGAATCGTTCTTGAGAAAATAGTTTGACACTATCTTTGTATGCTACCCTTCATAAACCAATTTTTGAACAAGAAATCAGAAATGATTCATATCAATTAACTCTTCAAAAGAATACTTTTATTCTTCCAATGAATAAAATATAAAGCACAGTAATGATAATAGTATACATACATAAACCTACTGCCAGGATCTTCATTCAGAATAATTATATGCACATTTTGAAGGGCCTAAACCTAATACAATTTGGAAGACCTTCTGTTTAAAAAAAAAAATTAAACCTAAGAAAATAAAATTATACGTAAAGTGAATAATTCCTTACAATGACCAACATATCACAATGAACTTCAAATATTGAATAATAACACAAACAAAACAAAATCCAGAAAAAAACAACACATTTTTGTTCTCTTTCTTTTCTTTTTTTTTGCAAAGATTTTATTTATTTATTTGACAGAGAGAGAGGGAAAAGAGAGAGATCACAAGTAGGCAGAGGCAGGCAGTGAGAGGGGGAAAAAGGCTCTCTGCTGAGCAGACAGTCTGATGCAGGGCTCGAGGCAGGGCTCGAGGCAGGGCTGGATCCCAGACTCTGAGATCATGACCTGAGCCAAAGGCAGAGGCTTTAACCCATTGAGCCACCCAGGCGCCCCTTTTGTTCTCTTTCTGATACATCTTTATAATACCGTTTTTCCTACATTTGGTGGCATTTCCATTGTCTTTTCATATAAAAAGAATTTTGTAAGATTTCTACAGAAAGATCAGAAAGATGTTTCTGTTTTTTTGTGGCATATCTAAACAATATTTTTAAAATGTTAAAGATTTGGAAAATCTCTCTTAGATTTTAGAAATAATTAAAGCTGGTTATTGATAATGTCATCTAAGACTTTATAACTTTTTTCAAAGTTTCTCTTATATGAAATACCTGTTCATATCACTGAGCTACAACTTTAAGCTTCCATTATCTTGCATCATCATTAAAATTTTAATATGTATGACTTAATTTATATTTTGCGTACTGTTTTTTTTTTAAAAGACACATTTATTCAACGTCATGATCAGACTATTACATTTAGCAATCAACAGCATGGGTACAAAAAAAAAATCTACATTAAGACCCTTTGTTGTATCAGACTATTACATTTAGCAATCAACAGCATGAGTGCAAAAAAAAATCTGCATTAAAACCCTTTGTTGGAATGCTTTACACTTTCCACAGAACAAAAACTAAAATAACCTGTTATACAATTAGTCTCAAATACAGTCCTCGAGTTTTTTGCCCATACACATAAGTATTGTCTAAAACATGTCTCCTTTGTAGCAGTTAGGCCCTGCCACCACTGTGCTTGGCTGAGTTCACAAATCTGTTGTAACCTGTAGCTTCCCTGTCACTTCTCTGGCTCTCCTCTCCTGCTAAGCTTTGTTTCCTGGCAGTAATCACAACCTTCTGCCACTGCCGTAGTTACTGCTGCTGCTGGAACCACCATAGCCACCTTGGTTTCGTGGTTTGGCAAAGTATTGGCCTCCACCACCAAAGGGGCCAGAGCTTCTGCCTCCAAAATTTCCTCCTTTCATGGGTCCAAAATTTGAGGATTGATTGTTGTAATTGCCAAAATCATCATAGCTTCCTCTTAGCAACCTCCAAAGTTGCTTCCTCTTTGGCTGGATGAAGCACTAGCCATCTCTTGCCTAGGTAGGGCTTTCCTTAATTCACAGTTGTGGCCATTCACACTATGGTATTTTTGAATGACAGTCTTGTCTATAGAGTCATGGTCATCAAATGTTACAAAAGCAAAACTCCTCTTTTTGCCACTGCCTGGGTCAGTCATGACCTCAATCACTTCGACTTTCCCATACTGCTCAAAATAATCTCTTCAGCATCTTCTTTAATGCCTCCAACAGAAATCTTTTTCTCAGTTAAGTGGGCATCAGGTCTTTGAGAATCTTCTCTTGAGACAGCCCTCTTTGGTTCCACAACTCTTCCATCCACCTTGGGTGGCCTTGAGTTCATGGCTGCATCCACCTCCTCCACAGTGGCATATGTGACAAACCCAAAGCCTCGGAAGCGCTTGGTGTTTGGATCTCTCATTACCACACAGTCGGCGAGTGTTTCCAATTGTTCAAAATGGCACCTCAGATTCTCATGGGTTATTTCAAAGCTCAGACCTCTGATGAAGAGCTTCCATAGCTGTTTCGGGGCTCTTTGGAAGACTCTGACTTAGACATGAGGGCAGTGAGAGGGGAGACTTTAACAATGCTTACTCGGCGGCATCCACCAGCAGAAAGGAGTAATCTAAGGAAGGTATCTGCCAAACTTTTTTTGTTCATATGCTTTTACAAATATTTTCCATTCCTTCGTGTGTGTGTATGTGTGTGTATGTATGAATTCCAAGGACCAATTATATAATTTGATTCACGGACTTTATTGTTTAAATATTTTTTGATGGTTAAAGATATTATTTAATCTATTAATTTTATTACCTATGTCTCATTTTAAACTTTTTCCATGTCCTAAGATTATAATTATGTCCTCAATTTTCATCATAATATTAGAGATTCTATTACTAAGGTCATAATAATGTTCTAATATATTTTTTCAGAATATGGAAAGCTGAATTTTCATAATTCTTTATTCTATTAAAACTTGTTTTATTTAAATGGCATGAGCTAAAGTCCACATATTTTTATGAACAATTAAATATCCTAGAATAACATGTTTTAAGTCAATTCTTTATCTAGTTATTTGCAGTGTTATATCTGTGATATATGATGGGTCCAAGTAAAAGAATCATCTTTTATCTCTGGTTCATTATTTTGCCAATCACTGCATATACAAAAATCTCTCAAATATTATAGCTTATACTAATCTTGGATATCTGAAGTGATAGTCCCATTTTTCAACATCATCTTGACTATTCTCAATACACTATTCTCCAAAAAAAAAAAAAATTATTTGCTTTTTTTTTGAAGCATAAATGATGCAAGTCTGGAAAACTGTTTTATTTATCTTTTTATCATTGCAATTTTTAACCACACTGGCTCTAAAAATTTTAATACCATATACAAATGATCTTGACCTACGGTTCAAATGTTCAAGAATTATATTTTTCTACCTAATGTTGGCATGAAGTTGGACATTTTGTATTGGGATCCCTGTTTTTATAAGTAGCTTTTCTTTTTAGCTCGTCTTAAAACTGAGCGTCAAATTCCATCCTAGCTTTAATTTGGTGTTTCCCTTTCATACTACCAATTCTTATTATTTTTATAGTTCTATCCCTCTGTTGAAGTTCTTTAAATATTCACTCATTACAAGCAAATTTTGTTTTTATCACTGAACATAATAATAATAGCTTAATTTTACCAACTAATCTTGGTATACTAATTCCAAATAATTCTTCTTTTTTTTAAAGATTTTATTTTTTTATTTGACAGAGAGGAGAAAGATCACAAGTAGGCAGAGAGGCAGGCAGAGAGAGAAGGGGAAGCAGGCTCCCCACTGAGCAGAGAGCCCAATGCGGGGCTCAATCCCAGGGACCCTGAGATCATGACCCGAGCCGAAGGCAGAGGCTTTAACCACTGAGCCATCCAAGCGCCCCAAATTCCAAATAATTCTTATATATTACTTCCAACCACTAGGTCATCTAAGAATTAATTAGTATCCACTAATTTTGTTTCACTTTGTTTTGTTTTGCTTTGCTTTGTTTTTGTCTTGAGAATGATCCATTCACATTTTTCTGTTTTTTCATATCTTTAAAAATCTAGATTTCATTCAGGATAGTAGGATATTATATTTAGGCAATCTAGATTATCTCATATTCCCTAAAAGAGTATTAGATGTTTATTAAATTGCTTGTTTTGTTCTATGAAGCAGTTAATTTTGTTGTCTCAAACCATAATCTCTATATTTTGAGTGATAGGTCAAACCTGGGTTTAATTATTTTATTCTTAGAATAGAGTCTGCCCCATACATACATAATTTAGTGGCTAGTGAGAGATTTTATCAGAAGTTATCTTCAGAATATGCTGTTCTACATCTGTGATTTTTTCCTTTCTGGATCCCCTACATGATCCAATAGGTATGATTACCTCCAATTGGAGTATAATTCTTTAGGTCACAAAAACAGTGGGTTATTTCTCAGAGATCTAGCTGGTCCCACATTCCTGACTATGGCTAACAACCATAAAAATTTATCCCAAGCCATTTTCTCTTTCTAAATACCTGCTTTTTGTTGTTCTCCAATGATTTCAGGTTTTCGTTTTGGTTTTTTTTGTTCTTGTTGGCTTTGTTTGCCCAGAATTTGTGTTTGTTACCAGCAGAAGTATTTATTCTTATTTATTCTTATTCTGTCCAATAAGAACATTGCCATATTAGAAGCAAACTCTAAAGTTATCAGTCCTAATGCTAGCATTGGTATTTGACTCCAACATATCCCTGACTTTGATTCCATGCTTCCTTTTCTTTTTGTCACTGTTGTTTTTATTTGCATGAAGTCCCTATTGGTTTTCTAGTTTTTGCAAACGCATCAATAACATAACAGAAATGCTTTATAACTCCTGTATTTAAGTAAATTTCTGTAGTAGATTTCACAAAAGCTTCATCTGTTATTGTACTGGACAAGAGAAGGAATTGTTTATCATCCATGTTAATATGTATATGCCTTTATTTTTAAAATTTATCTGATCTATTTATATCCTCTACTTCTTATTCAGGTACTTGGTCTTTTTTTTATAACTTTTTTTTAATTTTTTTTCTTTATTTGACAGAGAGAAGAGAGATCACAAGTAGGCAGAGAGACAGGCAGAGAGAGAGGGAGAAGCAGGCTCCCCGCTGAGCAGAGAGCCCAGTGTGGGGCTCGATCCCAGGACCCTGAGATCATGACCTGAGCCAAAGGCAGAGGCTTTAACCCACTGAGCCACCCAGGTGCCCTTTATTCCTTTTTTAAAGTTTCTATTTTTTTATTTAAATTCAATTAATTAACATATAATGTATTCTTAGTTTCAGAGGTAGAGGTCAGTTGTTCATCAGTCTTAGATAATACCTAGTGGTCATTGCATTACATGCCTTCCTTAATGTTTGTCACCCAGTTACCCATCCCCGCACCCCCCTTCCTCTAGCAACCTTCAGTTTGTTTCATATGATTAGAGTCTCTTACAGGTTGTCTCCCTCTCTGATTTCATCTTGTTTTATTTTTTCCTCTTTCCCTATGATCTCTGCACTGTTTCTTAAATTCCAAGTATGAGTGAGAGCATATAATTGTCTTTCTTTTATTGACTTATTTCACTTACCCTCTAGTTCCAT
Organism: Procyon lotor; assembly: GCA_028646535.1. Taxonomy (NCBI): domain Eukaryota; kingdom Metazoa; phylum Chordata; class Mammalia; order Carnivora; family Procyonidae; genus Procyon; species Procyon lotor. The sequence goes on from CM053604.1 coordinate 94,837,469, forward strand.
CCATGTTATTCCAAATGGCAAGATTTCATATTTTTTTAAGATTTCATATTTTTGATGGCTGAGTAGTATTCCTGTGTGTGTGTGTGTGTGTGTGTATACACATATATACAAAATGTATATATACATATATATATATATACACACACACACAGTGCATATTGTCTATATATATATATCCACACAATGTAAATACACACACACACACACACACACACACATACCACATCTTCTTTATTCACTCATCTGTTGATGGACATCTGGGCTCATTCCATGGTTTGGCTATGTGGACATTGCTGCTATAAGCATAGGGGGGCAGGTGCCCCTTCAGATCACTGCATTTGTATCTTTGGGGTAAATCTCTACTAGCACATTTGCTGGGTCATAGGGTAGCTCGAGTTTCATCTTTTTGAGGAACTTCCATACTGCCTATCAGTCTATTTTTAATGTAAGCATTCTATAACAGAAAAAAGTTCTAACAGGAGCACAGGAAATAAAGAGTCAATTCTTACTGTATTTCATGAAAATTATAAAATACATTTGGTGGTTTGTGAAAGAGAAATCAATTTCAGTTCCTTTGTTGAGAAATATTAGTTACATTTTCCAGTTACAAATCTCCTCAAGGATGAAGGGAAAATATTATGTAAATAAAAAAGCAAACTCTTTGGATGAATTTCAAAAAAAACATTGAAAATGATGTTTTCCTTAATACAAAGTAAAATATATGCCCTTTTAATTTTGAGTGTAATAAAAAAATCTTTTTCTCTAAATTGGCTCGGAAGTTATCTGAAAAAGCACAGATCAATGATACATCTGATAGTCTTGCTTATTTCCACGAAGATTCATGTGTCTCTATGTGAAAGTATTTGAAGAAAATATAAAATTCTTAAAAAGGTAAACACAAGGAGGGCAAAAGTTATCTGATGAAAGCACTGTTCAGTGACAGAGCTGAAAATTGTTCTCATTTCCCTGAGGAATTAATCGAATTTACATGAAAATATTTGAAGACACCCAAAAATAATAAAACAGGAATAAGAAGAGCCACTGTCAAACTCACAACTTGAAATTTGAGTTGATTACCCCAGTTCTTTGTTTTTCTATGAAGAACATAAAACCATTTAGGTTAAAATTATAAAAAGTGGTATGTAAATTTTCTGAATGAAGTTCATATTGGAGCACAAATAAAAGAGTGGGTAGAATAGTAGAAAAATATTTGGTGAATAAGCAAAATGCATGGACTTTGAACTTACCGTTATCTTCCCCACTTTTTTACTATGAGCATGTTGTTTAACCTCTCCAAACTATCATTTTCATTTTATTGATCGATTGATTGATATTACGGAATTTTATCCTATCCTCACATTTTCATAAATATTACCTTTAATTCTGCGATACTCTTATAAAATGGCAATATCTGTTTTGCCAAACACACAGAATCTTTGTGAAACTTGAATGAGGAAATGCATGTGAAATTACTGAAATTTACAAAGAAATTAATAAAGAGACACATTTGAAATATGTCTTGAGAAGAGATCTGAAGTTAAAGTTCTTTCAGTTTTTGTTACTGAAGCAGTATTAAGTACATCATGGTTAATTATTCATTAAGTGAGCAAATAAAACATCATCACACTTAACTAAATTCTTTTCTCAAAAGGAATCCTTCAAACAATATTTATATTTTTTATTTATTTTCTACGAATACTTGATATATTACCATAAGAAAACTCTGTACAAAATTCAGTGAAAATGGAAATAATGTCCTCGATAAGCACACAGATTCGTAGAAATAAAGAAACACATACAACTTACTCTAACCCATATATTAAGTGTGGAAAAAATAGATAAGAAAAGTAATTTTTCTTGGAGAATGTTGTAAAATAATTAACAGAAAATATAATATTTGAACTAGAAATAAATGGAAAGCTGAGGAGAAGAAAGACAACAGTCGACGTTTCAAAATAATAGCTAACAGTTACACAGCACTTAACTCTATACCCGATATTTAAAATACTTTGCATTTGCAAAGTGGCTTCATTCTCACAACATAAAAAATCAGATTTAATCTTCCCATTAAAGGTTAGGTTATTCTCCCAACAGCAGATACCAAATTAGTAGGAGAGCTGGGACTCAAGCTCCAGCAGTCTCTGACTACCATCCAAGTCCTTAACCTCTATCTTATATTGCCACTTTTGATCATGTCAACAATTTTCACAAGTTAAAAATAGAAATAAGCATCCACACAAATGAAACAGCATGAGCAAAAGCACCAGCCAAATAGAGCACAGGGAGGGATACATTTTCTAGTGACTCTAGTGAATTGAGCACAGAATGGGAAGACCAGTCTCTACCATGTTCACAGAAAGGACAACGTAATTAAACCAATATGACTACTTCATTGTATTGGAGTCCATCCAATAATACTCACCTTAACTAACCTTAATCAGATTCTTTGAGAAATATTTTATCATCCTAGGTCTTAAGCAGAATAGCAGATAGTTACTTTTCGTCTGAACAGAAATAACTGTGATTTGGAAACTATTAACCTCTCCTTCTTATGATAATGGAAAGAGTGGGGATTGATACTATTGTGATAAATTCAGGTTGGTCAATGTGAACCTACCATTAATAGAGGCAAAGTAAATTCTCAGGCACAAAGTGTAAATAATAGCATAATTTTTATAAGTAAAGGAAAAACATAATAACATGCATATAAATATATATATGAAATTACTCTATTTAAAACTAATATTTTGCCACTTAGTTCTTACAAGATAATAGGATATCAATAAATTGCAAGTCACATCTATAGTAACCAACATACTTTCACACTATGCTTAACAGAGTCTTATGAAAACATTTGAAGAACACAGGATTATAGGAACTCAGTAGTTTCCATGGTTTCAGAGTAAAGCTAATGATTTCAGGATCAAGTGAAAAGGTATGAAATTTCACAGATTCTTGAAAAATACAATGGCAATGAGATATTGATTAAACATATGCATCTGGCTGGAAACTGCACTTCAGAATTCAAGATAATGAAATATTGGTGTTCCAGTAAATCTTCAAAGATTATCTCTATTCTTTAAAGTGAAGGTTCTAAGGATTATAATAATGTGTAATTTTTTTTTAAAATATGTATTACCTAATCATTGGAAAACTTCAAGTAATAACTTGAATCTGGTAAACATTGAAACATCCCCAAAGACTACAGACTCATGCATTTTTTCATTGTATCCTGAAGGTAATTGAAGGTATTCATAATTCACTTAATTTAAGATAAAATGTTATATTAATTTATTCATTCTATCCATTTTTATATCCATTTTTAGAATTCTTTAATGTGAAAATTTCTGTGAGTGAATAAAAACATGAGACTGTTCTCTCAGTTTAATGAAAGTGATAGATACATATTTTTAATGTAAAATAAATGCTAATATAAGTTCAAAAGGTTCATTACATATACATAGAATTTAAGTTATCAATCCTAACAACACAAATAGGCTTAGATAAATCTTTGGAGAAAATCTTTAGATGTACAAGCATGAGTTAAGAACCCCAAACTTCCGGAATGCCTGAGTGGCTCAGTGGGTTAAAGCCTCTGCCTTAGGCTCAGGTCATGAGCTCAGGATCCTGGGATTGAGTACTATATCAGGCTCTCTGCTCAGCAGGGAGCCTGCTTCCCCCTCTCTCTCTCTACCTACTTCTCTGCCTACTTGTGATCTCTCTTTGTGTCAAATAAATAAATAAAATCTTATAAAAAAAAGAAGCCCAAACTTCCAATCACATATTTTCCTTAAGTACCATTTAGTTATGTACACTTAAAGGGCTCAATAATAGTGATACATATCAATATAATTTATTTACTACTTTAAAATTGGCTGATAAGTTTTAAAACACCTGACTGTTTTGGATACTAATGATGTATGAGGCAGGCAATTAAACAATAGGAGTAATACTGGCCCAGAAAGGATGATACATGGCCCAAGCTGAGTAGCTGAAATGAGAGCATGGCTTCCCTGATTCTTAAATTCTTTCTTCCTTATACATTGTATCTTCTTCCAGAAACAGCTTGGGGAATCAACTCATCTATAGAAAATGAGGGAAATCTATTATCTTTCATGCATCTCTATCACATAGGTAGCATCCTGCAAAAACTATAAAAGAATCCTATGAAAATTTAGTAAAGTTATCTTAAATAATTATGTGCCTCAGAGATACATGTTGCATGAAGGTGTAAGTTGGCTTTTCAGTGGTTCTTTATTACTCATGGTAAAGTCTTCAAGGTTAAAATAAAAGAGGGAAAAAAGCCTCATTAATATCTAGAAAGATTACCACATAGTCTCCAATGACGCTCAGGAAAGTCCCTGTGGTGTCCTCAGTGAATAAGAGGAAGAACTATTTAATTCAAGGATAAGAGCATATACCTACAATGCCTATGTTCATATCCCTATTAGAAATACTTGGATCTTTCCCAATCTATGGAGAAAATTACCCAACACCTGTTGCCTTCTCCATTTTTTTTTCTCTCCTTAGCATTTATCTTCCAACACACTGTATATTTTTAGTTTATTCTGTTATGTATTATCCCTACCTGAATATAAGCTGTTCACGGGCAAGTTTTCTGTGTTTTACCTGATTTCATTCCTTATACTTAGAACAGTTTTTGTATCATAATAGATATTTCTAAATATTAATTTATGTTTAGAATTATATTATTTATAATTATTATTTTATGGTTAATATTTTAAATGTTTATTCATAAATATTAAATGAATGAATGAATGAATCATTTAATGAATTAACTTTTTTTTTATTAACATATAATGTATTATTTGCCCCAGGGTACATGTCTGTGAATCGTCAGGCTTACACATTTCACAGTACTTAACATAGCACATACCCTCCCCAATGTCCACAACCCAGCCACCCTATCCCTACCCCCCCGCCTCCCAGCCACCCTTAGTTCGTTTCATGAGTCTAGGAGTCTCTTATGGTTTGTCTCCCTCCCCATCCCTTCCTGTTTCATTTCTCTCCCCCTCCCAAACTCTCGCCTTGCCTGTCAAATTCTTCATATCAGAGAGATCGTGTTATAATTGTTTTTCTCTGACTGACTTATTTTGCTTAGCATAATACCCTCCAGTTCCATCCACGTCATTGCAAATGGCCAGATTTCGTTTCTCTTGATGGCTGCATAGTTTTCCATTGTATATATATACCACCTCTTCTTTATCCATTCATCTGTTGATGGGCATCTAGGGTCTTTCCATAGTTTGGCTATTGTGGACATTGCTGCTATAAACATTCGGGTGCACGTGCCATAAAATAAAAAAAAAATTAAAAAATTAAAAAAAATATTGCTGTAGAGGGCATGCAGGTGTTTGGTGCTGTTTTCTCTGAGCAAAAACATTCTGTTAATGGGAAGATAAATCAGGTTTCTTTCATTTGTCTAATAGTCAGATCTGACAGTGAGGATCATGCAGAAATGATTTGCGCCTGTTCTTTAGCTTTGTGTCGAGATAGCAAGCTATGTGTGTATTTATTGGCACATGAACACATAGGAACTGTATCGGAAAACTTCTGTGACCTCAAATACTGGTATAATGATGGTTCCCAAGTTTAAATAAAATGGGTTTTGTAAAAAAAAAAAAAAAGTAAAATTTATGCTGAAACTTCAAGGATTATTATATTAAGAGGATCATTAATGTTAAGGGTTGAAGTTGTGGTCAGGCATAGGAAACAACATGTGTGAAGGTCTTTTTTTTAAGATTTTATTTACTTATTTTTCAGAGAAAAAGAAAGAGAGAACACAAGCATGGGGAGGCAGCAGGCAGAGGCAAGGGAGAAGCAGGTTCCCCGCTGAGCCAGGAGCCTGATGCGGTACTCCATTCCAGGACCCTGGGATCATGACCTGAGCCAAAGGTAGAGCTGAAGGTAGCTGAAGGTGGAATCAGGATGATTCTAACTATTTAAGCAAACAACAGTGAACAGAAGGGAAAATCTGTTTAAGGACGTGAGTTTAAGAAATTGAAATCTAGCAGGAATATAGTGAACCAGTAGAAAGAACAGAATGGGGATTGAAAGAAAAAGTCCAATCTTGTGGCCTTCACTGAGTATGAATTATTTTTAGTCATTAGGACTAATATATGAAAAATGTATTACAGTTGAAAAAGAGTGGACACAGTTTTTTTTACACTATAAAAGATATGTACTAATTAAACTACATTAAAATTAAAAAAAATATTTCTTCAATTCACAGCATTTCCTTTATGGTTGCTCCCTTTTGTGTGTGTGGTTGGCTATCATTATTTTTATTCATTCATTTCTTTAATCATATCATATATAAATCTACTATAAAATGAATCAAAAATGCTTCTAGTACAATATTCTTGCTAATCAGTTTAAAGGCCCATATGATAGTTAAACATGTAGGCAGTAGGGAAGAGAACACATTCTCTTCTCCTTTTAGAGGAAATACTTCCCCATTTGTATACCACCTGGGTTTTTTTGCAGCCTTTCTCAGTTTTCATAAGGGAAGCATGCGTGACCCAGCTACTCCTGGATTTTCACTGCCTATGGTCAGGATGCATTCAGGTACACACTTCCTACTATGGATAAACTTAGTAGGACAGTGTTTAACTCTTGGGAGGTAGGCAGGATTTTAGGAAGAATATGTTTATGTTATTTGGGAGGTTGCATATTTAACAAACCTGGACAATCCTATAATACATTATCCAAATTCTTAGTAATAAAGCTGATATTTTACTTTTAATCTCCTTGAATCTCTCAATTGGTTCAACATTCAGAAGTGAGGAAAAATTGTACTTATAAGTGCTTTTTCAAAATCCCTAAGTGTGATTTTTGCTAACATATGAAAGGCAATCTAAAGATATCAAAAACTAAACTATGTTGAATGATGTAAGTAGTGAATATTGCCAAGTTTATGGTATAAAATTAATGTATATCACTAAATCAATTATGAATATATAAAATTTTGTTTGGATTAACTATATGCTCAAAATATATGAATAGTATGAAAGATAGTATTTTGGAATAGATGAATAATAGAAGACATTTTTTAGGTCCCTCATCACCACCAAAAATGAGATAGAATTAAAAAAATAGAAGATAGAATTAAAAAAAACAAGTTAGAATTATGACTGAGAAAAGTGTTTGTGAGAATATTACACATAATAGAGGAAAGACTAAGCATCAGATATGAAACATTATTCCTAATTTCACATTATAAGATTTTGCATTTATTTACAATAGTTAGTCCTTAAATATTATAACATTACTAGCTGCTTATTTTTTCCCTTTCGTATGTAAGTTAAAGTGAGGTAAGTGGCATTTTGTTTATAATAAAATATCATTACTTTTCCCAATATAACAGATCAAGCATCAATTTCAACCTAAGAAATCTAGTCCAGAGCCTGTAACTCTAATTATCACTCTGTCCCAAACTATAGATCTTTTTGTACATGAAAATATGAATTTTATAGTGTTCCTCAGAAATATACAAGGCCAAAAAGTAAATAGATGTTAATAAATATAACACCTATTTTTAAGTTAATAAACTAACTAAAATATTTTTAAAAGAGAATAATGCATATGTATGCTGAAACTATTTTTTACATTCTATAATTAATAGGAACAGGATATAAATTTTTCCTGAAAAAATTTTTGTTATGCCCTATTTTAAAAGAGAAATGGTTCCAAAACCTTGATAGCAAAAGCATCATAAGTTTTACCCAAAAGGTGTGAGTATAATGAAATCTATTATTCACTTACAACTCTGATAATCATCTTCAAATGATAGTATAAAGCTGTAGAACTTCCTCGAGTCCCCTAGCTTTGCTGTGTGGTTCTCCACTTTTAAACCAGAAACAGCTCAGTATACTGACTGGAGTGGTAATGAGCTATTGTGTTTCAAATGAAATTGTGCTACTTTAATATATATATATTTTTTTATTTGACAGAGAGGAGAGAGATCAGGCAGAGAGGCAGGGGGAAATAGGCTCCCTGCAGAGCAGAGAGCCCGATGTGGGGCTCGATCCCAGGACCCTGAGATCATGACCTGAGCCGAAGGCAGAGGCTTAACCACTGATCCACCCAGGTGCCCCAAAATTGTGCTACTTTAAAACAACTTTTAAAACTATGCATATACAGTGTTAGAAATAATGTTTCCAAAACAATTTTGACAATTTGCTTTTCATTCAAATATTTAACCTTTTCAAAGCACAGTATAATTGACAGTTTCCTGAAACATTCCACACTCTAACCTAGCTAATGTGGGTGTGCTCTAGAGGTCTCAACACAGCTTTCCACTGTGGAAAATTTGATTGCAGTTTTGGTAGGTTTATGTAATGTGCCACAATTTCTTTCAAAGAAATGAACCTATAAGAAAATATAAAGGAAAATAAAATAACAACAAATGTGAAACATGAAGACAAGATTATTTTAATCAATCTGTACACATGCATACATTTAACTAAGGAAATTAAAAAGGAAGTAAATTTAATATTCAGACAAATATTTTTCATGGGTTATTAATGTTCTTTTGTCCTAGCACATATTTGAACTTCTTCTATAATGTTTCCACATTGTACTTATATTTTACTTTTTTTATGGACTATACATACTGGACTATTACATATGTTGAGCACAGTGACAGGACAACCTCCAATGTGTATCTTCTCACATTATATTCTCATCCAAGACAGTTGTATTGAAGTTGAATATATTGACTACTAATTCTGAATAAATCTCAATAGATATTTGATCAGCACTTATTCACTATTCTGTAAGTTCTAGCCTTTCACCTTGACAGCTTGCAAAAGAAACCGCTACTAGGTTTAATTACTTTTTTCCCATCATGCAGAACGTTTTCTTCAGGCATATCAACCATTAAACATTTATAATCTTTCTAAGGAAATGCATTGAACTAGTAGAGTTTGAGATGCCATAAGCACTTTTTTTCTTTATCTGGAGGTTATGATGAATTCTGTAAAGAATCCTGAGTTTTTAAAACTATTTTGCCCGACCGAGGGAATTGGGGTGGGGCGGAATGGTGAGCATGTATGTATATTAATTGTTCCATGCTAATGTCAGAGAGGACTGTTCCACATTGAAAAGGATATTTAACTAAGTTTGATCTTAATTCTTCTTATGGATTCTCATTGATCTGGTTCTGAAGCAATTACTTGACAAGGACATAGAAAATCATAAAGGAGAAGCTCAGCTAATGACAGTATAAAGACACTTCTGATAAGTGGTCAGAAATATGATCAAGGGTGATTTGAGTTGCTTTAATCATTTGGTATAGGTTTCTGAATTGCATTAATGATGATCACATTCGTGTGTTATTAAACCTCATTTTATACATACAGGCAAGTGCATGCCAGGAATATAATAACATTTAAGCCAAAATATTAAAAATATAATGGTTATACCTTCTACCTCTATTTCATATTATTTGTACGTGGCAACCAGCTTTAGAATTCTCTAAAAATTATATTTTTAATGCTTTTAGGAACTGTCTTAAGCATTTGAAGTCTAAGAAACAGAACTCATATAAATTAATTATACATATAATTTAATACTGATTTTCTTATAAGTTGATCAATCAAAATAGAATAAATTGAACCTAATAGCATTATTAAATATCTGGCACTGTTATTTTGAATATGCTTAACTGGAAAAACTTTCTATATGGTTGCCTGTTTTTTTAGTCGGGAAAATAATTCCTAAGGGCTAAGAACAGCCACAAAATCTTAGTGAATTAATACAATAAAACTCTGTCTTTCATATACATTATAGTCCAGCACAATTAAGGTACAGTGCTACTCTTCTGCAGGAAGGATTCAGAAATACAAGCTACCTGTATCTTGTGGCTCCATCATGCCCAAGGTCAGCCTCCAGAATTATCCACAGGATAATATAACATATAGTTGGCCCATAAGCAATGAAAGTTTGTGATAAAAACAGTGTATTATGGCCAAGTGTCTGAGTTTAAATATCTTCTACCCATAGTCCTTTGGCTAAGTTGCATATGAAGTTGCATAAGAAGTAAGGAACCATAGAGGACTGTAATTATGGGAAGCATTTTCTCCCGTATGTCCAGGATAAAGACATGGGATTTGAAAGAAACCATCCAATCTCCATCACACATCTACTCAGGCAACCTGTCCTCTCCTTCGACTTTTTTAACCATGAAACGGATGAAAGTTTATTTATTCACTCAACAAATATAAATATAGCAAGAAATTACAGTTCTAAGCAATATGCTAAGAGTGAGGGATACAACTGAATGCCAAAAATGAGTTTTGACCTCATGGAACTTTTATTTTCATGAGACACCATAAGTTTAAGGTGTATAATGTGTTGACTAAATACACTTATATATTCCAAAATGATTACCACCGTAGCATTAACTAGCCATTGGATCATGTCACCTAATTACTATTTCATTTTGTGATGAGAACATTTTTTTTTTTTTATAAGTAGGCACCAAGCTCAGCATGGAGCCCAATACAGGACTTGAACTCACAAATCTGAGATCAACACGTGAGCTGAGATCAAGAGTCAGACACTTAACTGACTGAGGCACCCAAGCTCCCCAGTAGAGAGAACATTTAAGATATACTTTCTTGGCAGCTTTGAAGTGTGTAGTACATGAGTACTAACTATAATCACCATGCTGTACATTATTCATTTTACAAGTGGAAGTTTGTACCATTTGACCAACATCTCATTTTGTCCAACCCCCTAGCTGCTGGTAACCATCATTCTACTCCTTATCTCTGAATTCAACTTTTTTTAAGATTCCACATGTAAGTGCCAGCATACAGTATTTGTCTTTCTCTGTCTAACTCACTTCACTTAGCATAATTCCCTCATGATCCAACCATGTTGTTGCAAAAGGCAGGAGTTCCTTCTTTCTTGTGGCTGAATTATATTCCAGTGTGTGTGTGTGTGTGTGTGTGTGTGTGTGTTGCATCTTCTTTATCCATTCATCTGTTGACTACTACTTAGGTGGTTTCCATATCTTGGCTATTGTGAATAATGCTGCAGTGAACAGGGAAGTGTACATATCTCTTCCATATCCTGTTTTCACTTCCTTTAGAAATATACTTAGATGTAGAATTGCTGGATCATTTGGTAGTTTGAATTTAAATTTTTTGAGAATTCTTAATACTCCTCCATACTTCCATAGTGGCTGCACAAATTTACATTTCCACCAACAATGAACAACGGTTCCTTTTTCTCCACATTCTCACCAACACTTATCTTTTGTCTTTTTGCTTCTAGCCATTCTAACAGGTATGAGGTGGTATCTTATTTT